>CM075886.1:12584448-13784448 GCA_038021265.1 Cyprinella venusta | reverse complement strand
TGTGGATTTATTTATAATTTATTTCTAATTATTTTGAGTAAATATTCATATCAGTGGTTTATTTATGATTATTTTGAGTAAATATTAATATCAGTTACATACGTTTTTTTATGAAAAAAAGTTTTTAATATTATATTTTATATTTTTTATATTTAAAAATATTTAGGGCTGTCAAAACGATTAATCGCGATTAATCGCATCCAAAATAAAAGTTTGTGTTTACATAATATATGTGGGGGCACTGTGTATAGTTATTTTGTATATATATAAAAACACACATGCATGTATATTTAAGAAAAAAATATTATTTATATATAAAATATTTATATTTATATATAAATCCATATACAGAATATACATGAAAATATATATTTTTATATATATATATATATATATATATATATATATATATATATATATATATATATATATATATATATATATTCTTAAATATATACAAGCATGTGTGTGTATTTATATATCTAAAATAATTATACACAGTGCCCCCACATAAATTATGTAAACACAAACTTTTATTTTGGATGCGATTAATCACGATTAATCGTTTTGACAGCCCTAATAATTTTATATTACATTATATTATTGTGGCATTGTTTATGTAGATTTGTCCCCCTATATGTATGAGATTAAAGTGGATTTATTTATGTATTTATGATTATTTTGGGTAAATGATATCACTGATTTCAGTTGTTTTGTTGAAATTACGGGAACTAAACAAGCTTGAATGGTTATTGTAACATATTATGTTGTGGATAAATAATTATACATTTAATCAGTTGTGAATTTAATTGTTTAGGTGTTGTAATTAAAACCTATGTGTATTTTTGTATATGTTAGACCAAAGGAAACTGCAGAGTTTTTGAGAGACGCAGTAGAGATGAGACTGCGGATGTTGGTTCCTTATATTGACACATGGCCTCAGGTATGGAGACTCCTCTCAAAACACAAACTTCAAATGCTCAATCTTTAATAGGCAATAATTTATAAAAAAAAAAATATGGAAGTAAGAAAGAAACACTGTGTTGTTTATGCTTTTGCAGGCCATGAGCATCCTACTACTGCCACACAACATCCCCGACACCCTGAAGCACCTGTCCACGATGGTGGATGACATCTGGTACTACGCAGGCGATCGCTCGACAGACGTGAGTGACTTCTCTGATCTCACTCGCTACCGTCCTCCTTTCTTTGGTCTGCTCATCCACCTGCATTTCTTCTGTCTTAGCTGAACTGGTACACACGGCGGGCGGCACTGACGGGGATCTATAACACCACAGAGCTGGTGATGGTGCAGGACTCGTCTCCTGACTTTGAAGAGACGTGGGCCTTCCTCGACAATCGCATAAAGGATGTAGTTAACATGGCAAACACGGCTAAACAGGTTAACTGATGAAAGACAGGCAATTTTTTGTGCTGTCCCAAAATGTGATCAGCAAATTTTATTACTGGTATACTGGGTAATCTTTTTTTTGGTTTAGGTGCAAGCCACAGGAGAAGCCGTGGTGCAGGGACTCATGGGAGCCGCAATTACGGTAACCATGATAAAATAAAATTTCCAGATAGAAATATATTAGCCCTAATACCAAGTCTGCTATTTCAAGTTGTTGGTATTTTAGTGATTAAATTTAAAAAACAAATAACAAAAAACATGCTTAAAGGGATACTCCACCGTTTGTTCATATTAAACTATGTTATTCTCTAAGACTTTTTTAAACAGAGACAAAAATGTTGTAGTTTTCAAAAACGTACGCTTTGAAATCCATTTTAAAAAAGCTAGCTTTTTTTAGGCCCCCGTAACGCTGTTTTCGTGGAAATGAAAGGCCAAAATGCACTCAAAATTTTTAGTTTTTAGTTGAAAATGGTTAATATAATTAACATAAATAAGATATTTATTTAAATATTACAAATATTTTGATGTCTTTACATGTTTAATGCTAGAACATTACAAAATCACTGAAGCCATAATATTTTGTTTATTAATAGCAAGATTTCTTTTTTTTTTACAGCTGAAGAACCTAACAGGGATGAATCAGAGACGATGAGCTTCTTCTGATGTTCCTGCCTTTGTTTTGTCTTGTCTTCTACTCGACCGAGCAGCGCAAATGTCTGACAGCTCACTCACCCACTCTAAACCAACTAAACATGATAACATGATCACAAAGAAAGTGTTTGTTCTATGATACAGTTTTGATAATTACACCCGCAGCACTTTTAAATGGGTCAGCTGTGCCATAATACCTCTGTTATGTTTGTATCAAAACTCAAGCCCAATGAGGAGCCAGTTTTCCTTTCAGGCATTGTTGTCTGCTGCCACACTCTCTGCATTTGTAAAAAGAAAAAAAGAAAGAATATGAATGTAAATTGTAATTGAGAGTCCTATGTTCATACAGTTGGTGTCTGACTCATTGGTGAAAAAATAAATAAGTAAAGGGTAACCTATTTACAGAACAGTGTCTGTTGTTTTTGATGAAAAAAATATTCCATATTTATACATATTATGATTTTACAGTAATAACAATAACTATAGTGAACATACTCTTTTAAGATATCACAGTGATTTAATTACTTGGTGGGTTTAACAGTTTTAGTAACGTATTGTTCCGAGTCCACAAAAAGACAAATATGACTTTTATTCTAGGTTGACGCATAACGGCTTCAGAGGACCTTTATTATGTCTAACCGGAAGTGGTACTACAGTGATCCGGATGCTAACGGCGTCTGGTGACCAATGAGTTGCTGTCGTTTGTTATTGTGCTGAAGAAGC
This sequence comes from Cyprinella venusta, assembly GCA_038021265.1. Taxonomy (NCBI): domain Eukaryota; kingdom Metazoa; phylum Chordata; class Actinopteri; order Cypriniformes; family Leuciscidae; genus Cyprinella; species Cyprinella venusta. The sequence continues at coordinate 13,781,663 of CM075886.1, read as the reverse complement.
GCACGATGCTGGAGTGAATGAAAGACAGACCGCACTTATAGTTCGTTTATTTATTATCGTCTTAATCTTGAGTCAAATTCCACTATGCCGTATGCCAACCAGCCCACAGTGAAGATCACGGAGCTGACGGACGAGAATGTGAAGTTTGTGATCGAGAACACGGATCTCGCGTGAGTGAAGTGATCATTTAGCGTTGCCGTTTTACGCAAGTGTGTTGTATTAATGGCATTGAAATATGTGTTTAACGTGTTATTACAAACAAAAATATGATATTTTTAAATACATGACATTATTGATATCATCACTTTACCACGGTACTACCATAGCACATGATTTTAAAGCATAAAGCCGCACAAATCCCGAGATATACATACATATATACACACACACTCTTTTTATTTGCATTTCAATATGATAAATATTTGTATCACTATTATTAAATATATTTTTAGAAATTATAAAATAAGTGTTAAAATATCCATATATATGACAAACTAAAACCATAAAGATAAAATATTGAATATAACATTTTAATAATAATATATATTGGAAATTAAAACCATAAAGATAATTTTATTTATTTAAAACTTTTTTAAAATTAAGTAATATAATAATAAATATGTTTTATGTTCATGTTTGATGCTAGAAAATTGCAAAATCACTCAAAACAAGGTTTAAACTGTTTGACCCGCTGAGGCCAATGATCAACATTTTCACAAATACTCACTCATTCACTGAAAAAGGAAGAAAATGGTAGTTTCAGGCTCTATTTGTACCCTGTTCAGTACCTGTCACTATTATTATTATTTTTTTTTTTAATATTTTTGTATTTTGTTTTTTATTCAGGGTGGCGAACTCTATTCGTCGCGTGTTCATGTCAGAAGTTCCAACAATCGGTAAGGATCAAACCATCTCAGTCTTTTACATGGTTTTATTTCTAGCCCTTCTAGATAGTTTTTATTCAGATAAGGTCACATAATAATGTGTTTACATGATTCAATTATGCACTTTGTCTTTTAGATCTGTTAATCTGATGTAATGTGCTTGCTTGCCAGCTATCGATTGGGTTCAGATCGATGCCAACTCCTCTGTGCTCCATGATGAGTTTATTGCACACAGAGTGGGTGCGTTTGCATAAAACCTTTCCAAATCTTTCATTTTTCATTCTTATTATACAAAGTGCGGCCTCTCAAAGTTATAATGCTCGTCTTTTAAAGGGTTAATTCCACTCACAAGTGATGACATTGTTGACAAGATGCAGTACTCACGAGTAAGTATTAAACTCTTAAATGCATTAATATGAATCATCTCATTAATTTTAGAGATGTGGAACGTAACATTTGGCTTTCTTTGGTTCCCCATTAGGACTGCACATGTGATGATTTTTGTCCGGAGTGTTCGGTTGAGCTCACGCTTGACGTAAGATGTACAGAAGATCAGACGCGACACGTGACCTCACGTGATCTCCTGTCCAATAACCCCCGGGTCATCCCTGTATGTATATATTCTCCTCACAATCTCAAATACAGACACTGCGTTTTCTGATGGATCTTGTTCTTCAGGTAACATCCAGAAGTCGAGACAACGATCCCAATGACTACGTAGAGCAGGATGGTGGGTCCAGTTCCTCTGTATAATTTTGTGTATAATCATCACTCGATGCATCATTTGAGTTTTTTCCACAGACATCTTGTTGGTGAAGCTGCGGAAGGGTCAGGAGCTGCGTCTCAGAGCGTACGCTAAAAAGGGGTTTGCCAAGGAACACGCCAAGTGGAATCCCACCGCTGGAGTGGCGTTTGAATATGACCCAGACAATGCGCTGAGACACACGGTGTACCCACTTCCACAGGAATGGTATGGTTCCTATGCAAGCCTCTACGGTCTAGCGTTAGCCATTGGCTAATAGTTAGATTTCACTTTCCATTTTTTGAGTTAGAGGCACAGAACATTAACGGTTGAGAAAGAAAACACACATGTAACAGTATAATAGACCTGTGTGTCAGGTCTTAAAGTGACAGAAGCCTTATATACCTGCTGCCAAAATATGATAATATTAAAAATATATATGGTAGTGTTCCACCATTGTATTGATGTCAAAATTGTGGCCAGTGAAAAATGCTGAGTGGCTAGTAACTTTGGAAAACAACTTGCAACATGGATGGTGAGCAAAAAAGTTACTGTCAAAAAATGTGATGCATAATTCTGTACCTTTCCTTGATTCTCAGGCCTAAAAGTGAATATTCTGAAATTGAAGAGGATGGAATTCAAGCTCCATATGATCCTAATGGCAAGCCAGAAAGGTAAGGGAGTTTAAACTCATACATACTTACACAAGGATATATGCAATGGAATTATTTTCCCCCTGTTGCACATATTTTGAAAGTTAAAAATGCACACAAAGACTAAATAACTGCAGTATTCTGTTTTATATTATGAGGAATTGCTGAAATGTGTTTGTTGCCTCCAAGCGATATTGTGATTGGATATTTTTTATTAATTTTATATAAATAAATATTTAAGGCAACACATTAAAAAAAATCCTCATCATATACAATTTGCTTTTATTCAAAATCATTTCATTGTATTTGCAATGCATCATGTACTTGCAAATTGAAAAAAAAACATTGTGAAATGGTTAATTAAAAAAAGCATGTCAATACAAATATTTTTTTCCCTATTAAGGTTCTATTACAACGTGGAGTCCTGCGGTTCACTTCGGCCAGAAACCATCGTCATGTCGGCTTTTGCGGTCCTTAAGAAGAAACTGAGTGATCTGCAGACTCAGCTCAGTCATGAAATTCAAAGCGATGTGCTCACCATTAACTAAACTGATAAAATACTGCCTTTTTGGGAAAATATATTTTTGCAGTTGTTATTTGTTTCTTTGCATGAAACCTGTTGTGATGGACAATTTTGTTAATAATAAGGGGGGGGGGGGTGGACTCTATGAACACCAGAGGGCAGGCTAAAAAGGGATAGTTCACTTTGAAATTAATTTTTTATATGTTTTTAGCTTACCTCAAGGGCTTCCAAGATGTATGTTTTTTTTCCCCACAGTTTTTTCAATTTTGACATTTTTCGGTCAAACTTGTTGTCTGTCAGTCATAATAATGCAGGATTAGGGGGTCCACGTCTAAGAGCATGCGCAGAGAAGTCAGAATTACACACGATTTAATGACTTGTGAATGTAAGTACACACTGATGGCCTAAGACACAAAACAAGCGGTTTGTGTGAGAAAACGAACAGTTTTTACCTCTTGTTAACAGCTATGTCGAACTGATCTGAATTAGATGCATAGACATGTCCAACTGAACCGTGTCCTATGTGCCCGTAAGTGATCTCTTGCACGTCTACGTCACGCATTCATTGTTTACATGGAGATTTCGGAAGATTTACCTTTCACTAAACATATTTAGATATATTGAAATTGTCTTCCATTGTATAACGTTACAATGTATAACGTTTTCCTGTATTTCGTTTCCTGTATAACGTTATCTAAATATGTTTAGTGAAATGTAAAACTTCCGAAATCTCCCTGTAAACAATGCGTGACGTAGACGCGCGTGAGATCACAACAGGTGTTCTGACAATTCATGCTACCCATCGAGCATGTGCAGCGCTTCAGATATATATTTTTTCTTTTTTCACAAAAGGTACATTTTCCCTTTGTAATATATAATTTCCCTTTAAAAATGCTTACTACCATATGAATATTTGTACGGTCAGCCAGCTGAAAAGGAATAACTGAAATTTTCAGTTACTATGAGGAAAGGTGTAACTTTGACAAGTCAACGATGAATATTTTATGATAATTTTTACTTTTCACACAGTTTTAAAAGTAAAAATAGTCGTATACAGTAGCTTCTCATAACTTAGAATTGTATTATAATTGTATTTCATGCGACTTTAATCGGCATTCTGTCATCAATTCGCGCTACGGTAGCATTTTTCGACAAGGAAGCAAAAATCGACAGAAGCAATGTGATGACGACATCAATGCGACACCGAAGCAGTTTGTTTGGTTTGTTTACCACAGATTCAACATGGCAGCAGACGCGAAGCTTTTGATGCAGCCTTAGATAGCTATTATTTTTAAATAGTTTAGAATGCAAGTTTATTTAGAAAAAAGAGCCGCTTTTGACGTTAAACTTCGCGAGACCCCAGTCGTTATTGTTGTCTCGCCGTTAATCGCAATAATGGAGGACCGTCGACGAAGTCCTTTTAACTTGTAAATGGTAAGTGGTATTTATTAATATCATATATGACCATTATGTGCCTGTTAGACTACCTACTGTGGTTGTCACAGTGTCACTAAGTTGTGTTGCTTTTCAATATCAATACAGCTAATGTCACCGCTTTAGTAGGATAACTTTCACAAGTGCACACGTACCCGTTTAAAGTTGTTGACACTTTAGTCATTAAATTAAATTTTTTTTAACTTGTGAAGTACAAGCGCAAACTATTTCCAATGCAAATAACAACTTCAACATTGATGTTAAACTGTACTGAATACTTGTGTTTTTCTAATTTAAACGATTGGCTATGAGCTACGTACAGGCGCATTTGATTGACATTCTTAGCTCCCAATAATACGGCTCTGGGCATTCGTAAACCATGCCTCAAATACGAGAAATCGTGAGATGATCCTCTCTGCGGAACATGAAATCCACGGGGATTTCCAGATCCAACTCCTCCCACCTTAGGTACACCTAAACCTACCTAACTCCACCCCCTGATCCCTAAACCCAACCCTAATCTTACCCATCTCCACCCCTTGGATCTTGATCCGACTCCTCCCCGTGGATCTCATGTGCTGCATTGAGGTGCTACTGGAAATTGTGCATGTGGTTCCCAGACCCAAGTCTCAACGAGAATTGGGTCTGGTGTTAGCTAGGCTACATAGCTGTTAACAAGAGGTAAAAACTATATAAATTCTGTTGGCTTTCTCACACAAACCGCCCGTTTCGTGTCTTAGGCCATCAGTGTGTACTTGCATTCACGAGTCATTAAATCATGTTTAATTGTGACTTCTCTGTGCATGCTCTTTGAGGTGGACCCCCAAAACCTGCATTATATGACTGACAAACAACACCGGTTTGACTGAAAAATGTCAAAATTGAAAATACCGTGGAAACAAAGACACCTACATCTTGGATGCCCTTGAGGTAAGCTAAAACAGTGAACTATCCCTTTAAAGAGGCTATTCTGTTCATTAACACATGATTGAAACATAAAAAGACAGCGTGTATGGTCATGACAAAGCATAGAACAGCATGCTGATAATGGGAAGATTTTATTTCAAGCAAAACAAGCCCTGAAATGGATGTAACAAATTTACATAAAGCCTCCCCGAGACAAACTATGTAAACAAAACACATGGCTACGTGAGACAGATTGACAACAGATTGTGCAATCATATTTATTCGTCCCGTAAATTTTGGTTGGTTCAAATACATTAGTGTCGAGGGATTTCGAGGAAAGTGCAGTCACAAAAAAAAAAAAAAAAATCTCTTTGATTTTAACCAGGAATTCTAGTTTAGCACAAAATTACAGCAACATAGATCAAGTGAATGCATTCCTCACAAGTGTGTGAGAGAAATATGAAGAAACCGAACTCATAGTCCAGCTGTAATTAGGCAGGAACTCCTGCGTCATCATATAAAATGCGTTTTTAAAATTGGATACTGCGTAGACAACGATTCAGTGCTGTCATAAATATAAAGTATCTGTTTTCTGATATCGTAAAGTGTGATTGTGCGGTCACATGGCGACATTTCAGCAAAATTCGTCAGTAGCAATGTATGAAGCACTGCCCGAGCTGCACAACCACGGCGAATTCGCGCGATATTTCGCGGATCGACGGTTACCGTGAGTGCTCGTTTTGTTTTTCGTCAAGTATACACACCACACAAATCTACATTTTTACTTCTGTCTTTAATTACATTGTCTAAAAGAAGCAGGTGACAGCCATTATCTTGTTATTTTTCTTCTAATTCACTGAGACCTATGTATATGTAAATTTCATTTCATAATAGTATATACTGTACTGTGGAATACTGGCAAAGAAAGACCAAACAGTGTTCTTTAAATTTGTGTATTGCTTCTTAACTGATACCACATAGATTTTTGGCACACCACATATCAGAGTTAAATGTCATAAAAATTTCATAAATATTTCTATAAATCTTTAAAATACTGTGCTGTTTCCTAAAATAAGATATATAGAGATGATTACTCTAACTCCTCTAAGGTCGAGAGATAAGCAAACATATATATAATTTATTTCTGAATCTCTTCACTGCATACTTAAAAGTTCATCATAAATTTATTTCATTCACAGCCACTCTCAAAATCTGTCACCTTTCCCTCAGTTCCGACGTTACCCACAGTGCTTTGAAGGTGAAATGTGTAATAATGCTGGCTGTCCCTTCGTGTCTGTGTGACGTTTTAATCTCAAATATGAACATTATCTCCATTCTGAATGATTCCATACCTGTGGGGTTTTATGGCGCTTTAAGTCGGATAAAATCTCTGAGAAACGAGACTCTAACAATGGGAAGATCACAACTAAATCTTAGATAATCTAGAGATGTTGTGGTGTGTCAAATTGTAACACAGATAGGCACACATTGCAGTTACATGTTTAAATAAATAACATGAACAAATCATAACTTCTCCCAGTTGTTGAGCAAAGCAAAAGGATTGCAGGACATAAAATGAAAATGACATATTTTGGGTTAAACAGGACAATGAGAATTTACACCTTGTGAAACCACTTAAAATTTGTTGTAGATGGTTGTAGGTTTAGCTGCAAAAAAAAAAAAAATCAATAAAAACTTCAAGAAATATATCAATTTATCGATATGAAGTCCTGTATCAATTACAATTGACGACATTGATATGTATAGATTAAGGAGGTTTCCTGTAGTTTTGTGGACGTTCCTTTTTACCACCCAACAATCAAATGATTCTCATTACACTCAAAAATAACTAAATACATCAAAATAAATAAATAATAACTGAAAAATTCACCACTTAAAGTGAAAGATACATACTGGCCCTTTCAGAATGTTTGTGTCGGTGTTGTCAAATTTGACTAATTAATTATCAAATTAAATTATACTTTAATTTGGTTAATTTTCATTCATCCATGAAACTTAATCTAGGTATTTCAATGTACAGATCTTGTGTGTTCCTGTGAAGATCCATCATTTCAAATAAAACTTGCTGGAAATGAATACTGACAAGAAACAGTGCACCCTAGAGTCGACTGAAGGTGCAAATAAAATGTTGGTGGGAATGCCGCAGACTTCCTTACTGCATGGAAGACACCTAATAGTAAACCACAATTCAGAAAGACCAAAGAGAATTGTTGATCATTCAGACAAACATCCAATGTTAGCATATTACAAGACTCGAAGATTCAAGATGGTGGAGAGACCTGCTGCTTGCTACGGTTGTGTTTATTCGCACGTAGGGAGATTTGAACTCTGTTTTCAAGTGACCAAGGCCCTTCTAGGACTGTCTGCAAATGAACTGAGGGACATCTAAATGCCCGCCGATCACATTTCAGAGATTCATGTTCCTCTTGGTCAGAGGTTTAGGAGGGAAAAAAAAGCAAGATATTGATTTCATAGGCAGCTGATACATAGACAAAGGTTCCCTTTTTTCCTGAAGAAATATTCTCTGTAGAATTGTCTTAGCAAATATAGAAAATGGATCCCCAGCTCTGCTGGTTTCAGTGCATTCAAAGGAGGCCAAAGTCCTTAAAAGCCAAAGGATAGTCAGCTCATGTTTGTAGTTTCCATACAGTGTGTTGGCTTCAATGTCCTCTATGGCGCCGGAGCTCTTGGAACGGAAACGCAGGGAACCGTTTGTGCTTACGTGGATATTTTGAATGCTTGAGTTTCTTCAGGATGTGTCAGTTCCTAAAATCCACCAAAAAGCATGATAGGACAACAAAGTGTTCAAATTAGTGAACTGAAATAAGGGTAGAGGGAAAACGAAGCTTATGAACAAGATGCGTGGAGTCCTGATGAGGACGTCTCGCCCAGTCTCATCTGTCTAAGAGGACTTTCAGTGCCCGCTCGATGTTCATTCGGTGACCCACGCGGGTCACGCCCAAATCGATCAGATCCTCCTTTTGCAGGTTGGGCAGGTGGCTGCCCTCGATATCGTTGTCCATAAAGGCGTCCCTGTGCTCGCCCAGGTTCAGGCTCTCGAGCCAGTCAGCCACATCCTGCTTGCTCCACATGAGGACGGGTTTGGAGGCGAAGGGCTTGTTCGACGCGGCCTGGATGAGGGTGAGCGGGGAAGGGGAGCGGCTACGCCCCGTGCCTAGGCTGAGGGGTGGTGTGGGCAGGCCAAAGACATCCGTCATGGTGGGGGAAGTGACCGAGGTCGGGAGGGAAGAGGCACAGCTGAGACCAGAGTCTGGCGGAGACATGATAGGGCTCGGGGTGTGGTGGTGGGAAGGCAGGCTGTCGGGCTGTCGGCACGGTGACGGGGCAGGCACGTTGGGGCCAGGCTGGGCAGTGAAGGTAACGGTGGTGTTCTGCTGTGTACCTGAGATGAGGGATACACCATCCTGATTTCTGCAAAGACAGAAGGATAAACGTGAAAGAAAATAAAGGAATATGTATTGAGATGGAAAACATATTACACTTGAGGGAGAATGTAAAACTATATCCCAGCAAAAGATGCTAAGGTGTGAAAGTGGTTGGCAGTTCTTAAGAGCGTTGTTTTACATGTTGCTATGGTGTTCTGGGTGAATACTGGTCGAAGTTAAAATTCTGTATGTTATGGTATGTTTTATTGTCCAGTAGATTAAAAACTTCAAAAAAAGTAAACATTAAAAAAAAGTAATAAAGCCTGGATGAAAAAAACAAAACAAAATGTAACAAAAAAACTAAACAAAAAAACATTACTTTATTCTATAAAATCTGATACAACCACACATTTTTTTATTTACATTTGTAGTGTCCTATTTTTCCAATTGCATCTAAATCAAAAAACTTTCTCTGGAAAGATGCCTTTAAAAGGATGAGACACGAGACATATCTGTATATCTTTTTTTTAAAGTGATTCACACAAACAATGTCTCACTCCCAAAAAAAATTAAGCCTATTTTTTTTTTTTTTTAAATATTGGAACATTGTGTTAGAATTTGTTTGAAAGATTTTAATTAAAAGTGTCCCGACAGCATTTACTGTTACGTAAATGACAATTATTTTCATATTTCTGCTTTAATTATCATTAAAATAATGCAAAATAGAAAAGAGCATAATTTTTTATGCAAAGTATTGATTGTAGTAGAGAATATGATTTGGACTTTATTTAATCACCAATGTATATTGACAGTATGCATGTACTGTAGGTGGTTTAGTTTTAAGGAGGCAGTGAATGTGATGCTCTTAAGCGATGCAATGTCCTTGCCCCAGGTTTCTTCTAATACCCAAGGTGCGTTGGCCTAAATTTGTTAAAGTTAACTTTTACATTTGCATCTGAAGTAGCACAGCAAATAAAACCAAAGACTGATTCAAGTAAAGAATACTTGAACTATGAACAATATTCTGTACAGAACGCAAGTTACACGTCCAGCATATCGCTTAAAGGGATAGTACACTTTGAAATTCATTTTTGATATGTTTTAGCTTACCTCAAGTGCATCCAAGATGTAGGTGTCTTTGTTTCCACAGTATTTTCAATTTTGATATTTTTATGTCCAAATTAAACATGATTTAATGTCTCGTAAATGTAAGTACACATTGATGGCCAAAGACACAAAACGAGCAGTTTGACATTTACGAGTCATTAAATCATGTTTAATGTGGACTTCTCTGTGCATGCTCTTTGAGGTGGACCCCATAAACCTCCATTATATGACTGACAGACAAGAACGGTTTGACCTAAAAATATCAAAATTGAAAATACTTTGGAAATAAAGACACATCTTGGATGCCCTTGAGGTAAGCTAAAACATATCAAAAATTAATTTCGAAGTGAACTTCACTTAAAGATTAACCTCAAATCATTGATAGAGACAAACATTCTAATCGACTGAACTAAAAAATCTATTTCTATTCATAGTGAAGAAAAAAAATGTCTTTGCTCTGTGTGCTCAACATAGTGCTCTGCCTGGGTTACAAGTGCATTTTAGGGTCAGTTCTCTGGTCTGTAAATAATAACATCATTAAATTATGAATGAGACTTGAAACTGTCAATGTCGATGGCAAACCACTGCCTGTGTAATGTGGCAGCCATTGGTGTACTCAACCTTTGCAAATGCAAATCAAGGCAATTGCTGATGTTTCACAAAATAAATGACACATAAGATTCAAAATTGAATGAGCTTTCTCTGTAGGAATCATCAGTAAAAACGAAAACTGAAAATGGCGAATGATACCAGATAAATATTTTATTTTTTTTAAAAAACTCTTTATACTATACTAAATGCTAAAAGGAAATGATCAAATTTTTTAATGTTTAAATTTTATCCAAAACTTGGGAGTGCAATTTATACATATGCTTATTAATGTATTGTGCCGCTCTTCTTGCATCACCTGTACTGAAATCAGTGGGGAGTCGAAATTCCAAATGACACTTATGAGGTTCCATTTTAGTTACGATGCAGCCATAAAAAAGCTGCCTATGTTGGCAGCACACAGGAAGGCAGCTCAGTAGGTTTTCTGAAAGTCGGAACTTCTTATAAACCTATACCTTTTTTTTTTTTTAAAGAAATATAAAAGCCTTAAAGAAATTGCATATGAGAATCTAGAGATTTGTTATTGGAGCAGTTTGGGTGATGGGACAACTAAGTAACAAATGGTCCATGTTGTAACAACACGCACATGCCTCCTTCCTCTGTGGTACGGTCTGTGTTCATCATCACACTGACGTTGCTGATCTCGTCCTCAAGGCTGTTCTCATTATTGGGTTGCTAGGCAACTCTTTCGTTCTCCAGCAGAGCACACACACTAATCTGAGAGCCTAAATGTAAGCCTATGATACAGGAAGGAAAGAGGGCATACCTTGTTCCGAAGTGAGTCCTGGATCCCATTGGAGAGTCTAATGCTTCCCCTGACTTTGGTGCTTTGTCCTTATTAACATGCTGCAGAACTGAATTGGCTTCAGGACCATGGGGGCCTTTCATCTCCGGAGGGTCACCCCACAACTTTGAGGTTCGTTGTGTTGGGGTTTTCAAGGGTTCTGGTGGAATAGATCCAGGGGGCGGAGGTGGGACAGAGGAGGGCATTCTGAAAGAGCTCACGTTCTCCTCTGGCAAAGCATCCTTGTAAAGTGCATTGCTCTTGATGGCAGGTTTAGGTTTTGGTTTGGACAGGATCTGAGACCTGTCCACCAGAAAGGCTTGTCCATCTGCATAGACGGTGCATGTGTCCAGGGTCTCACCTCCTTCAGAAGACAAGGTGGAGATGCTGGACACAGTAGAGATGTTGCTGGTGGTCTCCAGTTGGGGGTCACAGCTGCTCCGGCTGTCAACCTCGATGCCCGAGTCAGTGATTTGTTCGTAGGGCTCTAGTGGCCCAGGAGGGAAGCTAGGAGGTGTGCAGTTTGTAAGGACCGTTGGTCTTTTGATTTCAGAAATTCCACCACCTAATGGGGGATAGTAGGGAGCAAGAGAAGGCCCTTTTGTACCATTTGCTTTCTGTTTGAGCAGTTCAGCTATAGTCCCCGCCTGGTCTTCAGGAATGTCAAAACTGTTGGCAAACTCGAGAGGGGGTGGGAGGGGTTCAGCAAACACAAACTCTTCATCAATGTCGACAGAGGCCAAGGGAGGTGGAGGGATGCCGAAGGGCAACTTGACAGGCTCATCCACTGAGCTAACAGTTATGATGGTCTTGCCATGTGGAGCAGCTGATAGCGCCTTGGGAGCTGGGGGGTTGGTGGGAGCTGGCTGGTTGGGGTCGCGAAGCTCCCCAGGGGTGTTGTCGGGACTCACTGCCTCGTCCCTGTCGCCCTCTGACAAGCTGTTATCCTCCGATTTTGCCCCATCTGTGGTGTGTACCATCAGCAGACCAGCTGACTTTTGCTGAGAAGTGTCCACAATGTCAATCAGCATGTTCTTCTTCTCCTCAGGCCTCTTCTCAGGCTTGCCCAGATCGAGCTGATACTTGGATTCTGTCTCATATTTGGACTCCGTCATCTGCCTCCGCAGACCCCCACGGGGACGGCCCATGGTAGCGGTACTTGAGAAGCCAACCTCCACATTTGGTCTAAGTTTGGTGTCGATGAAAAGCGGTTTATTAAGATCAAGTTTGGATAGGTCACTCTTTAGCGGAAGAGGCTGTGATTGCTCCCTCATGGCTCGGTCTCTGGCTGCTAACGCTAGAGCTAATGGTGAATTGGGGTCAAGTGGTTTGCCTGTTACCGGGTGAACGTAATTCCCACTTCCTGAGCTGTAGGTCTTATGAGCAGGTAGACTGATCGGGCTGTGTCCTGTACGAGTGCTCAACAGTTCCCTTACCATGGTGGGCTCAGGGCTGTTGAAGTCTGTCACATTGCCTCCACCTCTAGGGATGCTAAGTAGTGATGAGGGAGGAGCCATAAGCCTACGCAGCCGCTCATCGCTGCTAAACATGCCCTCATCTATAGATTTGGAGTGTCTGAGACGTGGAGCCGGTCTAGGTGCCACATCCTCATCACCCGCATCTGTGGACTTAAATGATGGAGAGTTGCGATGAGCATCAAGCCTCTTCTCCCTGTCTCTGACTGCACCGGCAATGGCAGCTGCAAAGGGACTGCCTGCATTTAAGCCATCTTCAGGACGCAGTTGCCCCGGGTGATCCGGTGTGGTCGTTTCAATTTCCATGCTACTCCCTTGGCTGCTCTTGCCACTGCTGCTGGTGGAGGGCTCTTTGATTATTATTGTAGGAATTGGAATGGAGCAGGTTTTCTCAGGACTGTCTTCTACATTGGGTTGTTTGACAAGCATTCCCTTCCTTCTGGCAGGCTTGTTGGGCACAAACAGTCCAGCATGACCCATCTTGCCCACATCCGAGTAAGGGTTCTCAGGGATTAGGGCACGGCGCATATGAAGACTCTGTTGGGCTGTTGGGCTATGATTGTACCCCTCGGATTCATACTGCTCAGGACTGTCTCTGTAAAACATGCCCTGATCTCTCCACCCAGCACCTTCACCTCTGTCTGGGGCTGTGCTGTTTGCATTAGGACTCTGTGAAGTAAAGCCTGGTCTGATGGTGCCGTATCCTCGACCAGCTGGGGCGGGAGCATTATTATGAGGTGGAGATGGAGGGGAGATGGCTGGTGGGGGTGGAATATCCTCTGATGTGTCAGGCATTGAAAGGCTTCTTGTAAATTTCAGCATTGGAGGAGTAAGGAACTGCTTCTCTTCTTCGGTTACTCCTGTAAAGGATTAAAAACAGGAAAAATCAACAAGCCTGGGGGTGCAATCACCATCCAGAAACAATAAATATGAAACAACAAAGCAACTTCTTGAAAATCAGTGAAAAAACACATAGCAAGAGTGGACTGACCACTGAGTGTAACCCAAATATCTGTATAATTTTACAAAGAGCTGAAAGATTTTTTTGTGCAAGTTGTCAAAATAAAGAACGATGAAAAGATTTACTTCAGCAACAAAACAAAATTGAACAACCACACACCTATAGATGTTTGCCGCCGTATGGTTCCCCTTGGTATACCCAGGAAAGGGCCTCTAGGACTCCCTGGTTGTTGTGGTGAGTCTGCTGCTGCATCCTGACTATTGCAGAGAGACTACAAAAGACAGAATAAGGCTGACATGATAATAAGGACAAGCAGAATGCAGCACTTTTGCAAAGCATCTTTTCGAACTAGGCTTCACATAATATGTTGAAATGATTTCATTAAAAGAGACTAAAACTAAGAAATAAAAATATCAAGCAGGGAAGCATACTCACAAGCCTTTACATAACTACACTCTAATTTAGGGCATGCATGGGCAACCGACTTAAAAAAACTGTTTACTTCAGTTAGGCTACAATACAATGGGACATTAGACAAGGCACGCTTACATTCATTTCAGGGCTGACAGCAAAACACTTGCTAGTTGGGCGTGGTTTGACTGCCGCCACCCTCAAATCTGTGTTTGAGTTGTCCCACATTGGTTTCTGGGGGGGTACGACCTCATCCACTTTATCTGTAAGACAACAGCATCTTAAATTAGAACGCAGGAAGCTACATTTAAAATAAACTCAGTATCAAATTTTGCTAATTTCCTTTAACATGATCCTTAAAAGCAAGGATCCGAAACCAAGCAAGGATCCGAAACCGAGCATAAAAGGCGACAGAAATAGATACAATGACATGGTCAAGGTCAAAGCCGTGCAAGCGCTTCCTGGTTCCGTTAGAGAAATCTTAGCACTTCTTTCAACGGCCACTGCGCAACATGCTTGCATTTTTTTTTGACAGCTCCCATGCATGGGATGATTACTTAGTGTGACTTGAAATACAATCCTCTTCTTCAGACCCTCATTATCTGAAAGCTGATCATCTACACAGAAATGGAGGAAAGGGAAATTCAGATTCTGATTTCCTAGCATAAAAGTGAAAGACTGAATCTGGCACACACACACACACACAAAACCCCCTGTGCACCCGGCATTGAAATGTTTCGTATCTGGATATTCTTTAATTGGATTTAATTATTCTTTACAATCACACTTCCTTACATCATTTATCAAACTTTAAAATCAGTGATGACAACTTAAAACGATTTCTGTCATGTTGACAGACAAAATTAAGGTATTGTGTTCAAATTCTAAACATTCCCACAGTAAAATATGCTACGGATTAGAACAAAATAAACCTTAAAGCACCCAAGATTAAAAATCAGAAGAGATGTTGACAGATTTGTTAATTAAACCAGGTGACCCAAGCGCATGACTGCAGTATCATTTGTGTCAGATAATTATTGTAGTGCTGCATTTTCATTATAATTTCATCATCTGCATTTCTAAGCAGATAATGAAATGCGCATTATCATTTACAACTTTTTCGAATGTGGTCAGAATTTGTGCCTGACCACCTCAGAACAAGGCCTCAGTGGTTCAGTTACAATACGTTTTACACATGGGTGCTATTTATGTGGTCAAGTGCTGACCATACATATCTGGAAATGCTTGTTAATGCCACGACTAAAGAGGGCCTCTTCATTCGGCATTATATGGATATATAAACTCAGATTTAAAATTTAAAATCCCATCATAACCCTGAGGCGAAGCTTATTTAAAAAGAATACTACCAAAACTGCCCATTCAGAAGAATCTGTCTAGTTAATATTCATTACAGAAAGAATATTTGTCTGCAGAAAGAGTATGCATTTGTTTTGCTTTTTTATAAACAAGGTAATATCTATATATCTTGATAATATCTAAATATGGATTTAAAATGACTCTCTTTGATGAACTCAATACGTACAAGGCTGTTTTAAGGACACAGCAGGAGTACAGTCATATTATGTAAACATAAAACTAATGCTTACAACGGTTCAGAAAATATCATCCTCAAGAAGACAAAGGAGTCCACTCAGCAGCCTAAAGATGTTGTATCATATCTGTGCATCAGTCACAGGTCATCATATTCCTGATCATTGATAACAGTGGTGATAGCTTTACAATGAAAGCATGGCATTACATTTTGCAGGTGGAATGTTTCTATTTTAAACATATGCAGCATTATTTCCATGGCAACATCTTGTTTTAGTGAGATTTTAAGCTGGAGCGGTCCCTCGTATGATAATAGTTAAAATGTAGTTCTAAATGATCTTAAAATGTTCATCTTCTCTTTGAGGAGAGAAATGTCGGCAGGATCCATTATATCAGTTGGAAGAAGGACATGTAACTGAAGCCAGTTTTGGCATGGGAAATTCGTGGCTCTTGTTTTCTCAAGCGCATCCTTTTTATAATAGAAGTCAGGCTGTTGAATAATATATTCTTACATTGCACTTTTGAAGATCTAGGGGGTCAATAAGTGAAGCTAAAGGCTTATGGAGCATTTTGCAGTGTAAACACATTTGGTCTGTTTTCACAGTAAGCAGTCTTCCATTCAACTGGTAAATTTTGATTATTTGGAGAGAGAATACAAATTATTTGCACATTTTTTTTCACTGAATGATATCAAAAAAGCTAAGTTGTGTTAGAAAAAGAATTACTGTTGCTAAGCTGAGGTGACAAATATTTAAAGAGTGCTTAGGGAAAACTCACCCTTCTTTTTCCTCAAAGTGGCTTTAACATAAAAGAACAATTCAGCTTTATTCAAGTATTAAAATTCAGTGATAATTTCCAGAAAACATGACGAGGAGAACCAACGTATGGAATACACAGTATTCCTCCACATGGCATTGACCTGTGCATAATGTAATGCCATTTTAGACGGAAAGCGACAACAAATCCATGCAGTTAATTTTTCAACACTACACAAGACAAGTAGATTAGTATCCAATATAACAAAGTGACGAAAAAGACAATTCATTCCTGATTACACAATATAAATGAGGATTTAATACGCATGTAATACTGCTTACCATTTGTGCCATTGTTTAATTACTAATAATTAAGACAGCATGACCCATTAAACCGTGGATTTAGCTGTGGTCACCAGAATAAATCCTTCACAATCCAACAACGATCCGCTCAGGTGAAATGTGTAATGCGTTTACAGTGAATGTGAAGGTAGTGCTTTTGTATTCTTTAGAAGAGGACTACACAATAACTGTGTTCAAACATTAAAAATCTCTGTCTCAAAGAAATACATATAACAAAGTCACATGCATGCCAGGGAAGCACAGCAGTACAATTTATACACACAATTTGTAAAAAATATATATATTTTTAAATAATAGTATAATACCTTTATCCACTTTTAGGTCAGCATGCAGGAAAACAAAACAACATCAAAGTTCATTTCATAATGAACGGTAGCTGTAGAACAACAAAAAGTGCCACAGGTTAAAATGCATTCACGAAACAATTTTGCGCTTAAAAACAGCTAGACGTAACATGGACCTGAACCTTTTAACTTGACATGTCGTCTTAAAAATGCAGCTCTCACGTCATGAGACACCAAAAACACAACACAATGCAGCGTAACCTGTGTGAATGGTCCCTTATCTTGTTAAAAAGTATGAAGAGAAACTAGACATTAAATGAGATGCTTCTGCTTGGCTGGACTGGGCTTACCTAGGTCTTCTAGCTCTGAGGTCATAGATTTTGAACGCATGGACAAGGCTGTGGAGGGAGCCCTCCGTGGTGGTGGTGGTGCTATAGCAACAAACCAAAAAAAAAAAAAAAGAGCAGGTACAGTAGATGCTTTAGCCATGGGCTGTAGCATTCCCATGGGGAGGCATTGTATACAAAAACAACTCGTGCATTCAAGGTTTGCCGATTCACATTTTAAATAATGAATGAAAAAGAAGAACTTAAACACAAATTAATAGTGTTATTAAAAGCAGTGATTAGTAAAACTAACATTAGCATTATGGAAAAGCAATGGTTAGAATCACATGAAAGGAGTTTTGTCAGCTTATGACTAAACATGTTACTTCATGATCCAGTTAGTCGGGAAACCCTGAACAAATTAAGACGTTTTCGTACCTTTCTTTCGAGCCGTGTCATCAGGGTCTAGATTTCGACTGACCGTCACTACTTTGATGATTAAGTGGTTGCCGCCGTGACGAATCATGTTGACCACTTGTTTGTGGCCCACTTTGACTACATTGTCCTGGTTCACCTATAAAAAAGGAACAATTAATCATCAGAAGTGGATTACAAATTATTTCCTTTACAATGAAAATGCATTCTAGGCATGTTAAGTAGGGCTGAGCCGGAAAACTTGACAACAGCAATGTGAAAGCTGTTTTACATTAATATTATGGCACGAGTGAAGCACAATATAAAAAATAGGTTAGCAATTAAATGTTACATCGAATGAATACGAATGAGACAGTTGTGTGTGAGCCCATAAATTTAAGCTTTGTTGGCTTTGCATTCTGGTTTGCGATCTGGTCACCCGATTATCAGCAAATTTAACAATAAATTAGTTATTCGGCTGGACATGGAATCTCTTGTTTCTTTTCCCAAATCTTCACCCATTTTCGAAGGGGATTATAAACGTTCTTCCTTGGTTTGCTTTTAATTAGGCCTATTATATTCACAATCTTTACTGTGGTAAAACGGTAAAGATATCCTACCTAAAATAGCCTACCTTTTTACTTCCATGTCAAATTCTTTTTAACACAGTTCGTGTTTGTTTTAAGACTTGGTAAGCTTAGTCAAGTTTATTTGTAAAGTGTGTTTCACTTGCGCTGGTGATTTTAGTAGTCTTTCTTTGTTACTTTCTCTGGCAGCGCAAAATCAAACATGCTTTGCCCTTGTGGAAGATAAAATTCACTCTTCAGACCTTTTATAACAAGTAGCTTTCCTGCTCATGGCCCACATCCCTCTCAAAGTACAGAGCGGTAGGCTTATATGACGTGTCTTTGTGTGGAAATCGAAAGTTTTTTTTTTTAATATTTAACTTCATTATATTATTTAAGTTACCATTATTTACTGCTATTTATTTAATGATTTACAGGCTTTAGTGTGTTGTTTCTTTGATGGAATTGCTCAAGTAAACACGAATGTCTGTTATGAAGTGGATGTTTGAGCCTAGTTTATTATTATTTTTTATTACAAAACAACCCCCCAACCACCGCGCAACCGCCGGTAGTTGGTCCATTATTACCACCGCGGTGGTAAAGAACTGCCACCGTCACAGCCCTAATGTTCAGATGTTTACAAAGAAATAAAGTGTCAAATGTACTGTTGTCACAAAATGGCACTGTTGTGCATAATTCATTTACTTCATTTGCATAATTCATTTATGAATTAAATGAATTATGCAGACGAATAAAACAGCAGACGAATTGGGCAACTTACTAGGCTGGATATATGTTCAGAATTGGATAGTAGCGTACCGTACCTTTAGTGCATACATACTTAATATATATAAAGTTTGTGGTTAGGAAGATTTATTTTTATATATAAATAAATTAACACTTTAATATCAAAAGAATGCATTCAATTGATGACCGTAAAGACATTTACTGTATAATATTACCCCCAAAAATCACTTTAAAAAAAGCATATTTTTCAGCATTGATAATAAAAGGAAATGTTACTTGAGCTCCAAATTAATTTCTAAAGAATCATGTGACACTGAAGATTGGAGTATTTTTTTCAAATGCATGAAAATAGAAAAACTTTTTTTCTACATTAAATTTTATTTCATGATATTATTGTTTTTACTGTATTTTTTTAAAAAAAATCAAATACATGCAACCTTGGTGAGCAGAAGAGACAGTGAAAGATTAGTTGCTTGCTTCATAGGGAAGGATACATTCTCATTCTAGAAAATATTGTAAACATTTTAGAACTTTTATACAAAGGCATTGTCATAAAATGTTGGGTACATTTTTTTTTTTTTTTAGAAGACAAAAGCTGAACCGTGTAGGTGCGTATTTCATTTACTCAAATTTTAGGAGTATACTACAATAAATACGGCCTCAAACAAACAGCCTAAAAGCCCATAAACCTCTAATCTTGATTTAATAGGCGTAAACTTCGGTTTACTACATCATAGTGAAGTAAATTGATCTTGAGCATTCAGCCACCCGAAGGGTTATAAAATCTTGCAAGTTTGTAATGGTTCCTGGCATTGACACAGAACAAGCATCAACACCACTCAAGTACACTAGCCCTACTACATTTGCTATCAAAACATAATTTATTTCCCAATTGCCCTATTTAAACTAGATATACTAAGCCATTCATTTATCCACAATGTTTTAAAATTTCCTTTGTCCTTATAAATTTTCTTCACTTAAATGGTCACAATTCCAGAGGGAGCTGTCATTGGAAAGGCATCAAAAGGTAGTAAATCAAACTGGGGTTTAAACGTTTAAGTGGGACATTCAATCTGCCACCGAGCCGGTACTGGTGAGCTCAATTGCATTTAGATACAGCAGAGGCAATTTGCCAGTGGTGATAATCGTTGATATATGGGCAACATTCATCACCAGAAATTTTTTCATCATCGCTTTTCAACAGAGCTGTAAAGTCCAGTGACTCCAATTCTCCAACTGGACTTAAATTCAGGGAGAAACAATTTACATTCAACATTTTTTTTAGTTTGTACTGCATGAAAGTAAAGCATACACTCCCAAAACTATTTGAAGAGGCTCTACCAGCTAACAACTTTAGACCACAGTTTGAAACAACACTAGATTTTTTTTTTTTTATTTTATGAAGAAAATTGAGTAGCACCTGCTTGTGCTATTGGTAATCTAGGGCATTGCTATGGTGTTCAGAAAGGTTGCTAGGGTGTTCTGGGTGGTTGCTAGGTGGTAGCTTACTGACCTGAGGCAAAAGAGGCTAAGCAAACCCTGAAAAATCAATATATATTTCTGCCAGGCAAAAATCAGAATGAGTAGAAAAGTAATATTACACCAAACCTCAACATGACACATGATTTGACAATGACGATTGTCATTCCCTATCAAATCCTGACCTACAGTTAGAGCAATAGCAATAGTTACAGTTGCCTTAGCAAGTAGCACTAATGACTACGATAAAGATGTTGATATGCTTTGATATAAATCGTCTCATAAAAGGCACTGCAGGCAAATTAGAGAGACACCCCTGCTCCGATGGCATTTCTCTAGCAAAACGAGAAACACCGTGACTACGAAACAGATCAGCAGAGAGAAAATGAGAGAGACAGGTTTGGGAGAGATCTTAGAGTATGCCTTTTACCGAAGAAAAGGTTACGTGAATAAGCTTGGGTAACCTAGGAAACAGCCGAGAGAGCCGAAGTCGTCTTCATGACGAAGAGGGCTTTGCTGCTCCTTTTATTCCATCGTGTGTGTTTGTGTGATTCATAAATGCTGCGAGCGTAATGGAGAGCAAGGGACTACGTATGTGAGCATATGCGAGAGAGATTGCCATTGTTCCAATTAAATAAAATTAGCTGTACACAAGTAAGAAAGCAAGCCGTAATCAAAGTGGGATTAGGAGTGAAAGGCCCCCATGGAGAGCCAGGAATGTAAAAAGGAAAAAAAAAGTAACAGCCTTTAATTTATGTTAATAATAGTTATCTTTTCTCCATATCTACTGTGATTTTTATACTGTGCATTCCAGAGGCACCAGAAGACAAAATAACGGTATTACATCTTAGAGCTTGACCTTATGACAGATGATGTAAATTTAGAGAGATTGAGAAGGAGAGAGAGAAAGCTCTGTGAATCATGAGCTGTAATCGCAACTCTGTGCAGATTTGAGCAGTGCTCTAGTTTTTGGTGAGTGCTGATGGAGGAGGATGGGCACAAATTTCCTAGCATTCTCACTGACCTCTAGTCTCTCGGCATGTCACACATTGGTAATGAGATTTGGGCTCATTTAGGAAGTGCTGGGACCAGATGTAGATAAAGCTCACAAAACAGCACAATCTCACCATGGCCACTTCATCTTGATAATCTCATTATGCCGAAGCAGAGCTAAATCCAACCAAGCTGAGCCTGAGCACAGGAATCTGATTTTTTTTAGTTGTTTTTGATACAAGGACATGGAATATGGGTCATTATTTATTCACCCTCATATCGTTCCAAACATGTATGCTCTGTTTTTCCCTTAAAGCTTCACTGTGTAACTCTTTCAGTTTATTCTTAGCTAAAAACACTTAGTTCTTTCAAAAATATATGTGCTCATTAATGTATATTTACTTCGTTCAAGTAATAAAGTATTCTCGTGAGTGTATAATATGCCATTGAAAATACATAAGGGGTTCTAATGTCGGTCGCCATGTTGCCCCTCCATCTTGAATGTACATTAGCCAAAGAGGACATACCCGTTAATTCAAGCTTCGCCTTTCACGTTTACGTTTGATTTAACACTCATGGACGAGGTCGAACTGGAAGCCATGTTAATCTTGGACTACATTGGCCACCGTAGGAGTTAAAACGAAATCGTAATTGAGCGGAACAGAAACTAATATTCACTGGATGGTCATATACCTTTTCACCACTAGATGGGGGTAAAAATCACACAATGTAGCTTTAAGATACAAAAGGATCATTTTGAAGAAACTTCTTATCAGCTTTATTTTCTTTTTGACAGTCTATAAATTATCATTGCTGGTATACTAGTTTGGACAGCATGAAGGAATTACATGAATTTATTCCCCCTGATGCAGAGGTAGAAATTTTGAAGACTGTCCATCTCAGCAGGAATTAGCTAAATAAGGCTGAACTACCTTAACAAAGCAACTAAAGCAATGAAATGTAATATTTTTGTATAATAAATGCATATACTGCATAATGATATGCATTATTTGAACTTTTATTTTATGTAATTTTTAGGGCTGTCAAACGATTAATCGTGATTAATCGCATCCAAAATAAAAGTTTGTGTTTACATAATATATGTGGGTGGACTGTGTATAATTATTTTATATATGTAAATACACACACATGCTTGTATATGTTTAAGAAATATTTTCTTGTATATACTGTATATAGATTTATATAGAATTTATATTATATATAAATATAAATATTTTATATATAAATAATATTTTTTTCTTAAATATACATGCATTTGTGTGTATTTATATATATACAAAATAATTATGCACTTTGCACCCACATATATTATGTAAATACAAACTTTTATTTTGGATGCGATTAATCGCGATTAATCGTTTGACAGCCCTAGTAATTTTTCCTGCTTAAGCTGTTGCACATCAATGTCAGGGGAGAATGTGTAAACTGACCAAACAAAATAGATATGCAAATAGAGTAACATCATTTCTACAAAAAAGTAGGGCTGTCAAACGATTAATCGCAATTAATCGCATCCAAAATAAAAGTTTGTGTTTACATAATATATGTGGGGGCACTGTGTATAATTATTGTGTGTGTGTGTGTGTGTATATATATATATATATATATATACATACACACACACACATGCATGTACATTTAAGAAAAAAAATATTATTTATATATAAAATATTTATATTTATATATAATATAAATTCTATATAAATCTATATACAGTATATTAATGAAAATATTTCTTAAATATACACAAGCATGTGTGTGTATTTTATATATATAACATAATTATACACAGTCCATCCACATATATTATGTAAACATAATAAAAACATGTATGTTATTTTAGATGCGATTAATCGTTTGACAGCCCTACAAAAAAGCTCAACATATACTGTAAAAATGCATAAGGATAAGAAAGGTCAGTAGCCAGTAAACTTTCAGATCCATTTGGTATTGCATTATCAAGCCAGCTTGAGGTTAACGCAGAAGGTGGAGGAAGATAGAGTATATATAAATAAACTGGACAATTAATTCATAACAGATGGATAGACACTTTCTAGAAATGTTCAAATTACCGAAAGAACTCCTCCTTGCCATAAATAATTTGAGCAGAGAAATAGTACACATTTATTTACAATTGTTTATATTGTCATAGTTCTATAGATAAATATATAGAAAAAGAATAGCATATGTGTCACGAGGGTGAGTAAATAATGATAGAATATTCAATTTCATTTTCTGGTGAAATATTCCTTTAAGAGTTAAACATGCTGATCCGAGTCTCTGTGTGTCACGAAACTGAAATCAGGTTAAAGACAGCTTAGGATGCAAAAACTGGAATTTGGAAGGTGCTCTTTTTACACACACATCTCAACACACAAAATGCCAATTCTAAAATTATCATTGATTATAACAGTTTGTGATTTCACGGTGCAATAAAAAACATCACAAGGACACACAGATCTTGACTGATGGATGTTTTTGTCGTGTGGTGAGCATCCCACACTTGATTAAAATCTGATGAAATTAGCAGGCGGTTATCCTCTGCACAGAGTCAGCACACAGGATATAAACCATAAAACGATAAGCCTTCCATTTGGCTAATCAGATCAGTTCTGCTCAGGGTCGTTCTGGTCACAGTCTCAATACACACGTAAAAAAACAAAAAACAAAAAAAAACAACAACTCATAAACCAAATTAATTTCATTGCTTCTCTGCAGTCCCCAGATGCACCACACAATTTATGCTTGCTGTTCTATTCAAGGACCTTAGAGATTTTGTGTGTGTGTTCACGTGCTGTTCATCCAACTTGAGTGTGTATGTGTGTGTGTCTGTGTGACAGAGAATCTACAGGGACCTCCATATTTCATGAAGGATGATTTTGTGTCACATCTGGTCACTTCCAGAAGAATAAAGATGTGTACTGCACTCACACACACACACACACTCTTTACACATGCACTTACTGACACAAACGAGACGTGCATGCACACGTACACATTCATATATATACTTGCACACTAAGCCATTATGTAACAGTCTATCCATGTTCACCCTTGTGGTTACATAATGCCACTCCGTGAACTAGGAGACCCCCTCCAGGTATCTCCACATAGACAGAAACACTAACCAGTAGTAACAGAACATCGAGGATGCATAGACAAGGGAAGGCTCTTACTATTTTATTTAGACCATAAAAAACAGGAAGCACTCATCTACAGACCAGCAAAAAACATCTAAACTAATGTTATATATTATACAAGAAAACTGGAAAACATTATTTATGAGGGTTTTTGGAGTAGGTTTTGAAAAGGATGCAATTTGGAGGTGTTGGGTCACACGGACCTGAGTTTAAGCGTGGCATGTGTCGCGTCCCAATCCAATACCTTCTATTTTACCCGGACTTTCCTGTCTGTCGCATTAAAAGACCAAAAATATCAAAAAAGGAGATGCAAATATCCAGCCCGGGCAAACTGGCGTCACATATCTAATATCAAACCTTAATAATCTAGAAACATCAGCAAATTTGGGACAGCTTGTGTACTGGGTAATACAAATAAAAAAAATAATTTAGACTTTAAACTAATGTATTCACTTATATTTATAATATATGATAAATGTAATGTACAGGACTTAAAACTAAAACTTTTTCCACACCTGCCAATGGCTGGTGACAATTTTTTTAAACAGTGAAAATTAACAATTCTCTATTCCAATTTCATTAAAACTACTAGCATAACTAATATAATTGTAAACATAATTGAATACAAGTAACAGTAGTTTTCAGTACATTGAATAAAGTAATAAAATGTAAAATAACACTTGATAGTATTCACTTTATAAATTAAACATGGCTTAATCTTAATTAAAGTTTCAAAAACTATTCAGTTAACAGCAGTGAGTGATTTCTTTCTGTCCTTTTTTGTTTGATTAACATTAAAAACAGACAAAAGCAGAAATATTAGCCTGCTGTCACTTTTAGACCAAATGCATGAATCCAAAAACACATATATGTTGTTTTTTTTCGACTGTTACTTTACTCGAGCAATAACCGACTCTGTTTCGTGGAATGTCTGATCAAGCTCAACGTGAAACAAAGCTCATTTCAGTATTTGCGTGCTGTCTGAGGGATGCGGCTTTGGATGTGTGCGCGCACTAAACTTCCCACACAGTGCGCGAGTTGAATATTTAAATTGGCAAGGCTTAAACTTTCATGAGGATGCAGCATTGACCCATCAACTATCCTGAGATTCTTTCACATTTGTTCACATTCATGTTCTCAATACATTGCATAAAGAATTCATAAAAATGTCACCAGCCAACAAATGATTGACAAAGTTTCATATTGTCGCCATCGCCAAAGTCGATTTTTACACACTTTTGGTGCTTGCAGAGTGTTAATTTTAGGCCCAGGTAAAAAAAATATCTAAAAAAGTTCAGATATCCAGTATATTTAATACAGAAACATAATGAAATTGGAAAATATACCAAAAATGTCTTATACTATAACAATTATCTATTCATAATATGTATATGTGATATTTAATATACGTTATTATTAAATATATATTTTAAATAAAAAATAATTCTCCAAATTTTATATGCTTCAAACAATAGCAGACTTTAGATATGTTCAGTTGAAAAAAGGAAATCACACATCCTTAATAAAACATCATACAACTCAACAAATCCGCACGGTTCCCGTCTCTTAATCCCCACGTCAAATCCACTATCATTACTAAACATGACCCAGCGCCAAAATCACACTCTCTAATACGAACTAGAGAGCTTGCAATCTCTGCACCTCTGGCCTGATTTAGAGATTTACAGAAGATTGTCATAGGGCAATCATCCAGCCCAGATAAAACTCCATCCCGTCAAATGAAATCTCCCTCTTCTTAGTACTTTCCAGAGAGGAGGGTGCTCTTTTGTCTTGAGTGGGGATAATTACGAAGAGTACAGGGGATCTGTACTCTTCACACTCAAACACACACGCACTAAAACCTCATCCATTTTCCTGTCTGCATTGCTCTACGATAGCAGCACAGCTATCGGCTTGGCCTGGCCCACACTTAAAGAAAGGTTACATGATAAGACCTCTGTGGTCAAGTCCTCTATTGAGGAGATTAAACGCAAGATAGTGTGAAAGACTCACTGAGAGTTTATAGAATTTCCATTAAAGATAAAGAGGCTGCCTAAACAGCACTCGGAATAATAAAACCGAGTATAAAAATGCTGTAAACAGCATTTCTGGATGGCAGCTATGTCCTGAGTCCTGACACAAATAGAGAGAGTTAAATGGAACTTTACAACGTGCATTAAATTGAGATTGTATTACCATGACATTTCCGAATACAAGTTTGTCAAATGTTTTCAGGGCTAGAAAGCATTTGTTCTGACAAAAATAAAAAAATAGTCACAGTTTAGTTTAATGTAAATTTTCTTATTGCTACAACTGCCTGCAATAATTATTATTATTTTTTTAATCCTTGTCCCATTATCCAAACAGGAAGTAGATGGATGCCTGATGCATTTACGCATTCTAATATCCATAGAGCAAGCCTTACAAAAATAGGCAAGTTTTACCATACAAATGCCATATTTTGTGGACACCATACCACATTATTACTTGAATCAAATAGTAACAATTATACTTGGGTTGTTCATCATTAACTTATGTTTTAATAATGTCATGATATCAGATTTATATGAATGTATAAATTTGAACATAAATGCATACTTATACACCGTTATCAGCACGTTGAAGTAGCTCTCATCGTCTCTAAGAAAATGCTCCATTAATGCAGCATCAGATTTTTACTTTCACTTTTTTGTAGTGAATAATTTACTGGGGTTTGAGACTTCTAATATTGACTTCTAATCATTCCAATATTGTGCGAAAATTATTTTAATCAACAAATGCTCGTAAAATGATGGACAGCGATTTAGATTTTGCATGCTTCATTTCCTGAGATAAAATCAAGTCAATTATTATTATTTTTTTTTTTTGATGAAATAGTTCAAAAGAAAAAAGTTTCATGATTTGATACTCGAAACTATACTTGATTCTTCATATTTGTTCATGATACTATTCCATACCATAATTGAAACAGACACATTGACGACGTTTACATGCAGCCAATAACCCATTCAAAACTGGGATATTAGCAATAACCAGGTCGCGAATTGCCATGTAAACACGTAAAACCCGATTATGCTCATATCCCGGATTTTAAAAACCGGTATATTATACCCTTTTCTAACTCGAATTTTTGGTCATGTAAACGCGAATCGGCATATCCCCATTGTGATTTGTGTTCTGCGCATGTTCTATTCGCAAGGAATCTTGGTCTTTTGAGTAGAGAAACTTCTCGCCACATACAAAAATCCGTGTGCAGTATACCGGAAGTAAACATGGCGAGACAAGGCGAGACACAGCACAGCATACTTTTGGAGCGAGGTCAGTAACGTTTCCAGCATCAAAACGCAAACAAAGACTATCGCTATCTGCCCCGAACTATTCATTATCCGCGTGCTACTGTTGTTGTTGTCTTTGGAGACAGGAAGAAGAATCGGAAATGATTGCATATTGCGTCTAAAGGTTGTCCGTACGTCTAGACGCTAACCGGGCATCACCGTTTACATCGGGAAATTGCAATTCCATGTATACAGGAGAAACTCTCTCTGCTTACGCATGTAAACGGGTTATTCCTTATGTTTCAGAAACCCGAATAGTGACCTTAACCCAACCATAACCCGAAAATTGGCTCATTGTTTAAGGGACAGCTGCATTGTTTTCAGAAATCAGTCCTGTGAGCATCAACATCTCACAGCTTAGGAATTCCTAAAACAGGCTTGAAGAGATGGAATGACGAAAGCCAGTCTCTCAGGAGGAAACCGTCATATAGCATACTGCAGTTAAATGCAAGCCTAAACAACCATGAGAGCTAATTTATAGCATGTAGAGTCATTCACCACTGAAATCCAAGCACTCAGGTATTGGAATCCATCATGGAGGTGCATTTTTGTATCAATACAAACGGGAAAATAAATGTTTACATGCGACCCAGTGCTGCACTCCCAATGATGAAAAAAAACCCTCAAACCTAGCTTTCATCACTGTGCTCAGACACAATGCTGGTGTCGTTGCTAGGCGACCGTTGCTCTGTGTTACAACATGAGACCAGGACCAACACATACACGCATGAGGAAGGTCAGTAACATCAACGGATTCTTCCGTTATTTTTGGAAATATTAAAAATAGGAAGATCTATTCCAAGACGTGAAGCATAACGTCGCTTAAAAATGGAAATCGTGCAACGTTGCGGCAGTTAACTTTTTGATTTAGTGTCACAGAGCAAACACTATGTACTGCGCTATACTTGGTGACGAGCAGGTTTTGGTGACAGGTTGTACGGTTATCAGGCCATGAGGATGCTTGCAGGCATCTCCTACAGTCCACAGACTTCCTCCCTGCTGGTTCTCTCTGTGCACAGAGAACATTCTGGAGAGATAGCATTACTGCCGAGAAGAGATGTCCAACCATCAACAAACACATCATCCGACCATCACATTCAATGCTAGCAGTTTTTTGAGCTACATAACCACAATTACATATTTTCGTGACATTCAATCCTTTTTTTTTACCCCGTCAGCATGACAGTGCACAATATTCACAAGGACCAGAAATACTTCAGTGCTGCTGCTTGTTTAAAGTTTTAAAGCAGGAGACGCATTTTGTGTCAGATTAGACGTTATGTAAACGCAATGCATGTGCAAACCGTATCAACAAACATCCTACGTCCATAAAATAGCCTGTTTGAGCTGATATAATTATTAAAAAACATGCCATTATACGCCACATCCATGATATTCCAGCAGCTTGCACACTTTTTTTAATAGAAGTTGGTGAACCCTGCAAATTCATTATGGGTCAGTAAACATCGATTATTTTATGGAATTGATAACTCATGCCCTGGTATACAGTATTAGATCTTATATACAGAAAAAAGAAGAAGGGTAAGGTACACAAATGCGATCAGATGAGAGTAAAGAGAGAGAGATACTCATGCCCACACACCAAGGGCAAGTGGGTGTAGATGTATTTTCAGTAAATCCATCATTCTATTTTGTAGCTTCCTGGTCGATCACTAGCACTCTTCATAAGCTTCAGTTTCTTACAGAGTTTCTTTTAGGAAATAAGATTAATTCATTGACTCTTGGAAGCTTTGGGAAATGTAGGAGTATTTACTATTAAACCTGTGCAGTTTACAGAAGGTAAAACATATATGTTTTTAATAGGGGTGTAACGATACACGTATTCATATTGAACCGTTCGGTACGAGGCTTTCGGTTTGGTTTTTGGTACGCCCTTTTTGAACCGAACGGTTCGTTGGTCCATTTCTCCTGCCGACCAAAATTTCGTTATTTAAAATGTAGGCACGTTGCGCACTCATAATGTAAAAGACGCTGGCGTGACCACAAGATTGCCCAACACCAAATGGCAAATGTAATGTAAGCGGAACGAAACTGAGCTACTCGTTATTGTATGGTTGACGAACTGTTTATCAGTTTGGACCAATGCAGCGCGAGCCGATCTTGATCATCAGTTCTGTTACTACACAGCGAAATTCAGTAAAGAAAACATTTGAATTCGCCACTGAAGTAATAACATCGCTGCAAGATCTAGTGAGAAACATTCACAGTTCTCCGTTATTAACGGAGTGGAGTGGAAACCAGGAAGAAACATTGTGCCATGAATGAACTATCCAGTGCCCACAGATCAGCAACATTCACCATGGATTTACTGTATAACACTACTAACTGTAAGTTTGGCAGGGATAGTAGGCTATAATGCTTTCAAGTAACATCACGTCGGTTTTATTTTGACATTATGAATACAATTGCTGCCCTCAAATGTTAATCTGAACTAAAATAAACCTTTGTTTATAACTACTACAATATTACATTTTATTTTGTCCATGGAGCTGATTTGTTTTATATGCCAAGTATAGCTCCATCATTGCTCAAAGTAAAAAAATATCATACTTTATGATGTTAGTTTTAATAAAATATAATTAAAAAAAATTAAATCAAGGAAATTTCTCTGCCATTTCTTTCTTTTTGCTGTATCGAAAACGTACTGAACCATACCGAACCGTGACACAAGTGTATCGTATCGAACCGAACCGTGAATTTTGTGAACCATTACACCCCTAGTTTTTAAATATCGCATAATCGTGAAGTTAAACAAGGTCGATTTCTTTGGAAGAGCTTTGCCTTGCTTACTCTATAAGGCTTGATTATCCCTGGGCCCTGACACATCCATACACCAAAGTGTGAGAGAGCAAAACGGCAGCGTCTCAACCTGATGTGGGCAGTGAAGCTTGCTTGGCTCCTGAGGGAGTGACGGTCAATATCATCGACTGGTCGATTAAAATGTGTTTATTGTTTCCACTGTACTCGTCGGGGGGTGGGGGGATGTTACGATGAATGAATGTATATAAACAAACGCTTGGTCTCGAAATGTAATGGTATTGTAATCTTTGCGTATTTTTACATACACAAATACATTGTGTCAGAGGATTTTGATCTGAAAGTCACCTCTTAAAGTGATTAGAATGCAATATTCCATTTATATACACTTATGTTGTATGTTCTATACACAACATAGTAGTTGAGTTAAGCTTCTCAATTTGTTTTAAATCAAGAATTTTGATTTAAAATTTATGAGACTACTATATATTTATAGCGTGTCACTGCAGTATGTCACCTACCTAGTGAATACAGAATTTGTCATCAGTTCAACATAAACTCATAGCACGTTAAACTTCCTGCAAAATGACATCATTAAAATGCAGCTCCCATTGCTCTATCATAGAAACATTCTGGCTTAGATACTCTAAGACTTAGATTACCGTAAGGAGCTAATAATTCATGAAATCTTTGCCGCTCAGGAGAGCCAATCATATTCTTCCGTTCTCAGCCCTTTCATGCGGTGCTGAGATCTTGGATCTGCTCTCTGTGCTTAAACACAAAGTGAGTGTTCTCTTGAATTTTGCATGGAAATGAACTTATTTTGCTGATGTAGAAAAGAGGACGATATTCCCAATGCTTTTCATGTCTCGTGGTCAGTCTCTGCTGAGGTGTCAGTTCAGCCAGAACGGAGGAGGCAAGACAGGTGTTTTGCAGATAAACTTCTATCATCGTTACATATTTATAATGGGATGGACTGGATGGTCGACTAGTCATCCATATACACTTTTAATCAGCAAGGATGCATTAAGTCAGGGATGAGCAACGTCGGTCCTGGGGGGCCAGTGTCCTACAGAGTTAAGCTCCAACCCTGAAAAAAAATCACCTGGCTGTAACTTTCTAGTAATCCCGAAGACCTTGATTAGCTTGTGTCAAAAGTGTGTTTGATTAGGCTTGAAGCTAAACTCTGTAGGACAATGGCCCTCCTGGACTAAATAGATCAAAGCTGACAGTAAATACATTTATAATGATACAAATAATGTTGTTCTATTAATCAAAGAACAAAGTATAATGGTTTCCACAAAACGTATTAAGTAGCACAACTGCTTTCAACAGTGATAATAAAACAAACGTTTCTTGAACAGCAAAACGTTAAATTAGAATGATTTATGAGGGGTCATGTGACACTGAAGACTAGAATATTTTTTTATTGGAATATTTGAGTCCATTAATCGAACTTTCATGCGTCTTTTATATTGTAATTATATATTACTATGTAGTATGTACCAATTTACTAATGCTTACACTTGGCCTCTCGCGTAGACACAATCAGAATCTCTCGCGCGCTGTCGCTCGCACGCAGACACACCCGGTATCTCTCGCGCACTTTCGAGCGCACTCTTGGACTCCTGTTGCTCGCACGCAGACACACTCTTCTCTTAGCATTCTGTGAACGGAATGACGCTTTTTAAATATCGCTCGATCACGCGAATTTGATCGGGGGAAACCAAAATCGTGATCGTGATTAAAATTCTATTAATCGTGCAGCCCTAATAAATTGTATTGAGTAATCAAATGTATAAAAAAACTGAATAGTCTTCAATGTGTAAATTACAAATCCGATTCAGTCACGAGCAATGAAACTGACTGATTAAAAGTAAATGACACAGAAAGCAGCAGGTTTATTAGGCTGCTGTCACTTTAAGACCGAATGTACTGATCCAATAGCCTACTGATACACATGCGCTTTTTTCTCAACTGTTTACGTTCACTTAAGACAAACAACTGTTTACAAGGATACTCACAAAGGCAGGCATTTTGACACGAGTGTGTATTTGACCGTTCAAGAAACAACTCAGAATTAATGCTCAAAAAAACTCTGAATGAGTAGCAGCTTCATGTCTCGCGTCTCTCACATTGCTCAAACAGTCACTTAGACAGTACAAATAAGCAGCTTTCGTGATGGCATGGCATGGGTATGTCACATGAGCATAACCGCGATAGAGACTATAGAACAGCCAGACCGATATATCGGCAGGCCGATATTATCGGCCAATATTAGGCATTTTCCAAACTATCGGTATCAGCAGTTATAATGGCCGATAAATGAATATTTCAAAAATAAAATAAAAACGGACGAAACACGCTTGAACCATGTCATAAGTGTTGGAGTTGTTTAGTTTGTCCACCAGAGGGCACTCTACACCGTTCCTGTTGGCAACACTCGTTGAGTTGGTCACGAGAAGTACATTGCTTGAATAACAATTAAAAGAACATCCTCATCAGTTCTCATAACTCAAATAAATAAGCATGACAAAATTCGTGACTATCATGTCCAGTTTTGCTGCTGTTAAATAAGCCGAGAGTGAAGCGAAATTAGCAAGTAATAGTTACTTTACGTTGTTACAGTGTAGTTGACTGACTGTCTTTTTAACTTTTGACAATATGACTGAAGTATTGCTTTAATAGCTTGAGATAGTTATAGCAATGAGACGGATCATCTCTCCTTGGCCTGTTATATTGAAAATGTGTATTTTACAATTTGCAGTATGGCTATTAGTCTCTACCTGTTGAGAACTTTCTAAAGGTTAATCGTGTCTACCCGTAGATCACCCACCTCTAATTCCTACGATATTGTTTCTTGTGCCGTTATCATTATAATTGTGCGCTAGTCTCTCCAGTTCTTTTACATTCCTTTCATGCTATTCTGTTATCTATATCTATAACTATATATTTGTTGTTAATAGCCACCGTCCTTGGTGTGAGTAGGCCTTAACGGCTGCTAAAAAGGCATCTTTGCCATCACAGGAATAAATTTAAATTTTAAATATATTAAAATAGAAAAAAAATCAATATTTCGACAATATTTCACAATATTACTGTTTTTATTGTATTTTGACTTGTCGAGCATTAAACAAACTTTTTTTTCTCAAAGGATTGCATACACCTCATTTTATTGCAAGATACATTTTTATTGCATTTCATCAAGGTATTTCTGATCACAAGAACACGTTCTTAGAATAAACCCAACCTGATAAAGGTATAGTGCTTGCTTATGACCACTAACGACAACTCAGATTTTAAACTATGTAGTTTATAGAGCCATACCAATAAGATAATATCACTAACCAAAACAAAATGTAATCTAGTAATAACCACAGGGTGGTTAAGAACTGAAGTAGTCCATTTCAGCCCTTATCATGATACTTCTTTGCCGTCTTAGTTGCTTTTTTGTCTTGGCAGACTACAAATCCAGAGTACCTCAGAGGCATTAAAAATTTACAACATCCAATAAATGCGAGATCACTCTCATACAACTATCAAATTCAAAGCCCAACTTCTAAAAAGAGTAATGATGGGTGATTACCGGCCTGACATTTTCAACTTTTGAATGAATTCAGAGTGTCAAGGTTACACCCTCATTCATTAAAATGAGAATTAAAAAAAGATAAGCAAGATTGCCAATGCAAAGGTTAGCCTTTTAAATGCAACCCAGACTAAAGAGCTCTGGAGACATCATGAAACTGAGTTTCTGCACAGGACAGACCTCTATGCGTTCACAGCTTTTTCCAGGAGTGCTCATCTCCTGCGTCTCTAAGCTCCTCTGTCTCATTAAAGATGTAACCATGACCTTTCCTCATATTCACAAGCTCAGACTGTGCATAAACATTCTCCTGTTTGCACTAATGTGTGAATGATTCAGCAGCAAGCTCAAGATGAAGTCCCCTGCATGGGTTGGACATCACTCTTTCCAGCTGATCCCTGATACCTTTCTGTCCCTTCAGCAAGCAATGGCTTTCGCATCATTCTAAAACACGCAAAAAAAACACTGTAAGCTTATGGAAACGCAATCGTTTTCTTACCTCAATGAGGAAGTCGCCAGTCCTCAGGCCAGCTTTCCATGCCACCCCTCCCTCATCCACTGACTCCAGATACTGCAAAGCAGGGAACGCTGGGGTTGGAGTAAACTCCTCGATGGGGGTATCCGCTAAAAGTCCAGGCCCAGCCAGATGAGACAGAACCAAAGAAAAGACATTGTGAAGATCAAAACACATTGTGCTAGTTTACTGGACCCAGATTGAACCTAATATTGGACTACATTACATTTAAATAAAGATAAAACATCTTATAAATATGTAGTTAGGACTGGGATTTCATTTATTTATTTTAGATGTTATACAAACATATAATGATTTATTAATAGTGAATGATTAAGCTTAATATTACTCAAAAACCTGCTGAAAATAACATTTTTTTACATAGAATGATGTGAAAAGTTAAATTCCTATGAAAATGAGTGTCTGGTTGCCCAATGGATAATGAGTGTGGCTAAACAAGAGCATCTGGTCTGATGATACACGATGCAAGCTGCAATGCATCCATTCAACCAAATCAAAAATGAATGCAGGAGTTGGGACGTTTATATAACCAGAGAAAATGCATGCATGGATGTCACCGCTGTCAGTGTGGGGAGAAGCACTGGTCTGGAGCCTGACAGAACGAGGGGCATCGCATGAGCTGATGCAGAAAAAAGCCACAGTGCACCACTCGCAACTTCAAGGGATCTGTAGTGCACTAGATGTGTAGAAACTAAAAGCATTGTAGGTGTGGGTGGGGGGTACTTTTGGTGTAAATGAATTCTTGCACATGAAGTTAATGCCCCAGATAGATAAAGGTTTGTCGGAGTTACATACATTTTTATGAAGGATTTGCAAATGAATTAAATAATTCCACCACAGTAAGAAACAGCTGGAGTGTCAGGAAGCCCTGGAGACATGGTGTCAGGAGAGTCCTAATGCAGTCCAACACAAGCCAAGCACATGGAGCAAGGAGTGGGTGGGGGGTCTGTGTTTACACTTCACAGATTTGACAAGCCCACTTAAATTCATCGCAGTCAAGTGATGGACACGCTGACACCAAGAGATGCATTAATTCAGAAGTTCTTGACATGGATGCAATTCATGCAGCTCAAGACAAGCAGACACACCAAATCATGTGCGCGCACGATGACGCGCTTTGAAATCAACATAAATGACGTTAAGTGAGGGGCTACAAAAAAGACAACACGGGCGAGGGATAAGAAATAGTGTGAAATGAAGGACCAACACCGTTTGATTCTCGGGGGTATAAAGCATGAAGTGATACACAGTTATGATGAGGCGGCGGAGACGACGAGGGGTCCGTCTTTTTTCCTACCTTTCGCCCCTCTCAAAACGAACCCGAATCCCTCGTTATCCTTCTTCTGCAGCACGACCGTCTTTTCGTTGATAACGCAGTCGCTGTGGAGAAAATTCCGCGCATAACGACCGTTATTACAGCCTATCATCCTCATCATCGCAACCGCCGCGCGAGCGGAGTGATGCTTCATCCTGACAGGCGTCGGCTGAGCGGAATTAATCATTTTTGCGACGAAGAGAGCGATGTGACGAGAGTTGTAACCGTTGAAAAAAGCTCACCGCCGGCTTTATCTGTCGAAAAAGGAGCTGTGACACCGGTTAAGAAAGGCAGGGCCCGGTTGCCGGCGAGATAGCGTGTCGTAAGCGCGAGACATAACCGCCAGATGAAGGATGAAAATCACCAGAGGAAAACATGAGCGGTAATCTTGGAGAAATGGGTATGAGAGAGAGAGAGAGGGAGCGAGAGAGAGAGATAGAGTGAGTGAGCGAGAGAGAGAGAGAGAGATAGGGAGAGAGAGGAGGAAGAAGAATGTATGCAAGTGTGCGCGAGCACTGGCCTTAACTGAACGCGCGACTAAAAATAATTGAATGTGTCCATTGTAGATTGGAATTGTGAAGAATTTAGCGATCCTGATTTCTGCTGTTTAAAACGCTTACATCAACAATTCTTTTACTACTTTTTGAATAATAAATCTTAAGAAATCAGAATCTAATAGCACTTTTTGAACAATCAATATTTAATCGTATTGAATGCCCTCAGCAGTCTGTCACCAAATGAAGATAATGCATGATTTCAACATCACAGATTTCCAAAATAATCGGTCATTAAAATTACAATTGTTTCAAAAAGTGTGGTACACTTTATTTTAAGGTGACATAGCACATTATGCATAGTTACAGATACTAAACCAAAACCCTTACTCTCTAGTAAATACATGTAGGACTAGTTAATTAATATTACATAAAGCATACTTATTTGAGTGAGTACAGCATAACTATGTCAACTTATAACAAAGTGTAGTCTAACCAAAAGTTTACACAGACTTTTTAATGACTTTTCATAGACTTTTTAGAGATGTATAAATGCAATCTGGTCCTAACACATTTAAAAAAAATATATATATATATATTCATTCATTTTTATTCATGCATTTAGATGACCAATTCCTTTAACACAAAGCCGCAGAATCTAACAGTCTGGTCGAAGAAATCCTTTCAAAAAATCTTTCAAATACAGTATGACTTGATAATTCAATTTTTGGACTGAAATGTATGTATTATGGTGGTGGTTGTCCTGAATGACACCTATGTGACACTAAATGTTTTCTCCTGCCTTGCACCAGCAGATCAATTACTGAAGGTGTTAGAAGGCACCAGAGATATAGAGATAGATAAGCAGTTTGAAAATGACAGCAATGAAAAGTAAATGTTCTCTCTTCTTCTCCCTGAAGGACAAGAGGGCTTGCCATCTTGATGGAAATCAAGCCTGAATAGGTGCAGAATCGCTCAAACTGCAACGTCACAGACATCTCTCACAAAGAGCTGGAGTCTCATTTCTCATCTGGCACATGAACTTTATTCATATCAGGTATGGATCGGGGTCTGCGGCATTTCATTTGACTGAACCTTGTATCTTGACTGTGTCCAGAATGAGTTGTGGAACACAGAAGCTAAAATAATCACTAAAGATCAGCAGCTCTAGTTTGATTAATGCACCCAAAAAGGTCTTGAAGTGTTTATAATCCCATAAAAATTTTAGCTGGCATATTAACAAAATGGGCTTAAGCTTTGATCGCAAGATTGACCGACTTGCCTCGCAGTCTTAAAACTATAAGATAAAGTCTCACTGAAATATTGAAAGCGCTCCGAGCTCAAAAGGTAGAGTGCTGACTCCTGAGGAATGATGCATGGTTGTCATGGAAACATAATCTGCTTTGAAGGGGACACTGTGGCGATGTCACAGAGCAACAAGGTCATTAATATCCTGGCCTGTTAGAAGAGGCTCAATAGCTTGGAAATATTATTTGCTCATAATTGTATTTGTACCTGTGAGGTGACTTCATTCCAAACACCTTTTGTTGACTCCTACACAACACATTCAGACTGCTGTCCATCACGGACCAATATTTACACGCCAATGTGGATTAGCTATTTAAATCGTAAACCCATTTAGTCTTATCCTGCTGAAAAGTTTACACCGGTATCCATCCATTGCAAATGTATTATCTGGAGAATAAAATCAGTGTGTCTGGAATAGACTGACACATTTAACAGGTATCATACGTGTATCTATGTCAAGTTCACCTAAAAGCACCTACGTCCTTCTGTACGCCTGTCACTCAAGCTCCCTGCAGCAGGAAGTAGCCTGCACTGCATTGCCATGGATTCTCTGTCTCCATGACAACCAGCTCCGAGCGAGGGGTGTGTCAGCTGGGTAGGAGTATGGTAGCCGGATGCGAGAGGATCTGTCTCTTTTTTTGTCTTTTAACACCCTGCCAAATGTGTAAAGTTCATTGTAAAGCAAAATAAAAAATAAAAAAAATAAGAAATAATATTACACTTAAATTGCAGGGTTATAAGAGTTCAATTGCTTAAAATAGTGTTTTAGTGTAAAATAAAAATAGGATTTGAAATTATTTTATTCCACAGTACAACCAATGATTTGTAGCTAAAATCCCATTGTCAAAGACAGTTTATTTCAAATGTGCAGATACAGCCACATATTATGACATCATAATGTCAAAAGGCAGATTTTTTTTAAATGCCATCAGAGTGTCTGCATCACGCAGTGATGACCCCAAGCTCAGGCGTTGCTTACATAACCGACCATTTAAAGAGTTTTCACACTCTTCAAACCATTTTCCCCCTGTGAATAACAATGTGCTTGTGCGGCGCTTTGTGTTAAATGAAAGTAAGGTGGCGAAGTTTTGGGAAATTATGTTTTTTTGCGTAATGGATGCGCAGGTAAATGGATGACTCGTGTTGCCCTTTGATACTCTGACAAGAAAAACTATTAATTATATATCTCTGGCCATGAATAATTGATTAATGATCTTTTTTTATTTTATTCTTTGATCATACTTTGTAGATTATTAAAGTAAATCAAATAAATGAAGTAAATCAAATGCAAATATGCATGTATATATATATATATATATATATATATATATATATATATATATATATATATATATATATATATATATATATATATATATATATA
Organism: Cyprinella venusta; assembly: GCA_038021265.1. Classification (NCBI taxonomy): domain Eukaryota; kingdom Metazoa; phylum Chordata; class Actinopteri; order Cypriniformes; family Leuciscidae; genus Cyprinella; species Cyprinella venusta. The sequence continues at coordinate 13,742,396 of CM075886.1, read as the reverse complement.
TATATATGAAGAGTTCAGATGCAAAAGCCTCTAAATGCCATTTGAAATTTTCTTCTAAAATGACAATTTTTATCAAGCTTGTATATTTAAGTTTCACTTAAATGGCAATGAAGATTACCTATTAATTGTCATTTAAGTGAAATTACTGAACTTAAATATACAAGCTTGATAAAAATTGTCATTTTAGAAGAAAATTTCAAATGGCATTTAGAGGCTTTTGCATCTGAACTCTTCATATATATATATATATATATATATATATATATATATATATATATATATATATATATATATATATATATATATTATATTTGCATTTTATTTACTCTAAAACAGATCATTTCATTTTCTGGATTATTAATCTAAAAAGCATGATCAAAGAATAAAAAAAAGTTCATTAATCAATAACATAAGTATTATTTTGTGGGGGGGGGTTGAAAACAGACTGGCCAATTGTTAAAGGCTTAGGTAAATCTAGCATCAAACTATTAAAATTAGGCCATCACCAGGCCCAGACAGAACCTGCAGATTTTTCCTCACATTCTTTTGTGATTCTGGTGGAAAATCTGCTAAAAGTGTTAAAAATGGTAAGTCTCAATCTGCTAAAAGGAATAGTTCACCCAAATTAAATGATCCCATAATTTACTCACCCTCAAGCCATCCTAGGAGTATATAACTTTCTTCTTTCAGCCGGAGATCTATTAAAATAACTGACGTATGAAGCAGGCGTAGTGTAAGATTAGGTGAGAATTGATCACATAACTTTCATGTGAACATCACCACATGATTTCATGTGAACACACCCCTGTTGCCGAAAGCCAGTGATTATAGTTTAGAAAGTTTTAAATATTGATATTTTTCTTATAAAAACCCATCGCTTCACTTCAGAAGCCCTTCATTAACCCACTGGAGTCATATGGATTACTTTTATTATGGAGCGATGCACTTTTTGGAGCTTCAAAAACTCCTGGGAAGAGCCAGGATATTAATAAGTGACTCTGATTGTGTTCGGCTGAAAGAAGAAAGTCATATACTCCTAGGATGGCTAGAGTGTGAGTAAATTATGGGATCATTTTCATTTTTGGTTGAACTATTCCTTTAATTAACAAACATCTGTTAAGCACAATCTGTATTACGTTGTGAGTGACATTCTTATAGTATTATGTCAGTGCAAATTCCACGTGGGCCTGATGACGACGACGACGACAACATTCGAATGTTTATTCCAGCCAGTTTCTTGCCTCTCAAGGCCCCGGTCAGCAGCTTAGCTGAACTCGAGGCAAAACCTACTAATAATGACATAGTAATATTCTATATTGAAAAAAATGGATCACTATCCTTGTCTGAACTGTAAATATGTATGCAATAGAGAACTCATTTAAAACTATTGAACCCAACACACTTTAAACAATGGTCAGATGGATTAGAAAAATGTTTGATCATACCTTGATGCATCAAAACTGTCATAAGATCCCACAGTGTAGTGTCGGAAGAGCTTCCTTCTCTCTGATCGGTCCGCCCGGGCATCTGTGAAGACATATTCACTTTTTACTTCTAGATTTAGATACTTTAGAACTCCAATTATGTAATATTTCAATGTTGCATAGTGGTCAAAATCTGTGCCACTGAAAAAGCCATAAAATCCATTTTTAACTTATCATTTTCGCACATAAACAAAAAGTTTCCACCAAAATTCTAGTGTGACTGTGTTCAAGCACTAACCCACCGAACTTTGAAGACTTCACAACATCATTATCACTACTTTCACAGCGAATATAAAATGTGCAAACCGAATAAAAATAAGCACCAGCATTTTTGAAAAGTACAGCAGATGTGATAAAGTGAGAATGTTCAGTGTAAAGGTTCGGTTACATAATTGCACTGAAAAAGCTGTCTAGTCACAAATTGGCCTTACTGTGTGCCCTATGTCACATAGACCCAGGTGCCATTTTTTAAACATTTAGTCGTTTAGCCAACGCAAAGACGCCACCTGCGCTCTAGAAAAGAATGAAATAAATGACAAAAGGTGCTTACCGTTTCACCTTGGCATACTGTTACTGAAAATCAATACCAGCATGACGGAAAAAAGAATAATAATCTAATTTCTTGATCGCATGCCATTCAATGAATCCACAAATTGTAACAGTGAATTCAAAATCTGCACTAATCTAACTATACCACATTACACATTTAATTGGAACCAATAAAAAGCCCTTTGGAAGACAGGGACCATTTGGCCCATAATGGAGCCAAACTAGACTAGTCCTCCGAGAGAGCTCAGGAAGGCCAAATATTGACTGCGTTTTATGAAAGGTACCAGGAAAAGAGCCAACAAAGCTAATGAAGATATTTTTTTATGTCGCAGAGATTAAATGTCTACACGGCATTATGGCATCCTGTTTGTACCACATTAAAACAACTTTCCGCAGAGGACTCGTACAAATGGATCAAACACAAAGAGTCGATTAATATCCAAATTCAATCAAATCACCTTGATGTTAAGCACGGCCCCCAAAGTGCACTTATAAAGATTGTATCTAGGGAGGACGTATAGAGATTAAAGGGGGCACAACTGATGATAATAAAGATCCTGAGCAACCGTATACACATATTCATCCATTAATGCGATTCTTAAGGAGTTTGTTCTGCAGGCTGCAGCTTCAGAAAAATGCACCATTTGTATTGTCCTCTGCGGTTCTGTTGATACACGATGATATCAGTAGTCAGGAGGCTGCGTGGGATTCAACACTTTCCCCTTCCAACCTACTCACTGGTTAGCTGTTAAAGTTACAGACGCTCAATTCTTTGTTGAGCTGAAGCGTTTTGATGTTCAAACAAAAGGAGGTTTAGATTCAGCGCGATTCTTCAGAGACATCCGCTCTATCCTGTGACTGCTAATGTAAGATGTCCTCCCCATATGTCAGTGGTTTCAAATATATAAAAATCAAAACATTTGATCAAAATGTGTCCACCTAGAGAGGTTAAAATGCATATGTTCATTACCAAAGAAGAAACAATCACGGCATTAAAATGCGGCTTTAAAATACGAATCATGGCAATTTCGGAAAAGTAAGCTTTTGGCACTCTACAACTTATTTTTGCCATTTGTAGAAAAACGAATCAAATAATATTGAGGTCAGACTGGACGTGCTATGATGCATCCCGTGAAATTAATAAACCGAAACTGAATCGTTTGAGTGTGCAAGTGAATCATCACACTCTGAGCCTTGACATTACCATTTATAGATGTGTTTTGTCAGGTTTTGCATTATGCAGTTGAGCAATACCTGATTTTACATCCATACGCTGGAACTGAGCAGAGGAATTTAACACCAAAGAGACACTGACGTTATAATTAATAGGAGGAATAAAATGGCCACCGTGTTAAGTGCCATCTCTTTTTCGTTCTCTTTCTCACATCTTAATGGAACACCCTGTCAGTTTCTCCTTTAGCAGCTGTCGTCTTTTTCCGACAAAAAGATTTCTGGCATGTACACACAGAGCCACACGTACTTGACATGAGTGTTGTTCCTCTGTGGACCGAACGAGGAAAAAAAAAAGTCTATTTGACGTGAGGGCGAGCAGCGATGACAGTTGCTACAACACCGGATTTCAAATCACCATGGGTAACTTGTTGTGGCTCACTTGATAAAGATAGTAAGCAAGTAAGACTTGAAGGATGCAAAACTTTCACAGCAGCGTCAGAGCACACCATTGGAAAAAAGTAATAACTATAATATTCTGCCAGTCACTCTGAAGTTTTAAAACTACAACTTGACAGTTTCTCACTCTGAATAAAATTAGTTTACCTGATTTGTTGTCTTTGACAAAGCTAAAACATGTTTGAGAACTGAATTAGATGATAAAACCACCTTTTTGGATAGTCATTTATGCAACAAATCTGAAACGCACACAAAAAGTTACTACAAGTCATCGGCATGCACAGTTACCTTAAAACGCAACTGAAAAGATTAATTTGTGCTGCAAAAACCACGATCGACTGCAATTTTCTTATCATTCCTACACAACTGTCCACAATGCAAACATCAGCGCAGAGAGCAAAACATACAATTATTAGTCGCGCGAATCCATAATTCATCACAAACCTCCCGAGTTTGCCACATCCTCAAATCAACATACCTCCAAAATGAACCTTCTTCCTGGATCTGCTAGTTTCGTCCATTGGTCCCCTTTAGTTCAACCCCCGAGTCAATCCGAGAAACACTCAATTCTCCTTGCCTGAGGGGGGAATACCACTTTTTCTCGATCCCACAGGCCCTGATGCCTAACTTCCCATCTCCAAAAACTCTCGCGTCTCCTCGAGTGCTCGGGTGAGAGCTGACCATCAGCACCACACACATGGAGAAGAGAACCGTGGCATTGGAAAAGATGCTATGAAAGCTCTGTTCTCAGTGCCGTGAGAGGGAGAGAGAGTGTATGAGAGAGGGAAAAAAAAGATGCCACAAAAAGAGAAAAAAAAAAAATCTTACCAAGGCCCACTCCTTAGCAACAGGGTTTGTACAGTGTAGAGCATGTTTCCATGGAAATATATCAATCAGGAATGTGCATGAGTGTTGCTCGGAAAGGTTCAAGAGACTTCAGCAGAATAGCCTACTTGTGCGGTTGCTAACCAGCCGAGGCTGCGTTTAACCATATCCGATTTTGAACACTGCACTAGATCGTCAACTTTCAAGGCTGTCCGGCAGCGTATGGATGGGTATGTGATGAATTTTAGCCAGATGTTGGATTTTTACCTAGAAATAAGAGCGTTTTGGGCAAAAGATGTGAATAAAATAAAGCTGAGAGCATCGCCATGGGAACCGAATGACTATTCTGTAAATCGATGTAAGAAATCCGCTGTCCTTGCAACTCTGGCATGCACTGGAGTAGCCATGGAATGGAGCATTTCTCACCTTTTCACACCGCCATCCTGCTCCTTTTGCAACACTAGCAATGGATGCGCTTCAAAACGCCTCAGATGACACTTATACTAAAGATAGCAAGCATTTTCACTTCAGATTGCTGCTAAAATGTGTGCGAATTGATCAAATGTGTTGCAACAACTTAATTATTGGCCATAGCATTCGGAATAAAATGATACAGGCAAAATACCCAGTTTGGCCACAGAAAAACGTATTCGGGTCAATGGTGTGACATGCATTGTTTCATCTCTAATTTTATTCAAATATATTAGTCGCAATTCACACATACAATAGCTTAACCACACCTCTAAGATGAAAACGTTTTCTTTTAAAAATGAGCATGTTTTTAATGTATGACCAACAAAGTCATGTGATGCAACCAATATGCAGAAACAAGGGACAAAAAACTACAACAGTAAATTATATCATAGGGACCATTATGTCTGTAAAGGTCAAGTAGCAAGGAAACCTGTTTGAAAACAATTTTTTCACAATTAAGTTCACCAAAAACAGTTAGCCATACAGATGCAGAAGCACAGCAGGACAACCTCAAGGCAAATTTCATGTTCCATCATATGACGGGTGAACTTAGATCTTACAGTCTGAGAGCTGAGTCAGCCAGACTCTCTCCCCGAGTCACATGGGCCAAAGCCTCTTGGCCAATGGCAGCTGTCGTTCACCACACCTCCATTCTGCTCACCACATGCTGTCGTGAACAGCTCTCCATTTGTTTCATGTAGCTGCCAATAGCTGTCTTACTGTACATGGTCATAGCCAACAATCTGGACCACAGTAGAGAATTATCATTGAGATTTTAGACTAAAGCGTGACTGTAGATTAAAAACAGGATTCGGATAATAACGTTGCGTGTAATTATGTCAAGTGCGATGCAATGCAAAGCCTTTTACTACTGTTATTACTATTATTATGCAAGTCAATGTTTATTCCGATCATATTTTTAGCGCATTTTACCAATTCCAAACCACATCAATGTGATTCTTATTAAGAGGGGGTCATGTTTTGAGATTTTATTCCTTAGCAAACTAGCACTTCTGGAGACTCTAGGTTGAAAACAGTACTGGAAAATGGCAGCACTGGAGACTTTGTGACACTGTGGTTTAATTCTTGGTTTAACACAGAATTCTTCACTTTAATAATTAAAAACTTTTGCAGTTAATATCTTTTCTTCTCAACCTGAGCATTTTTTGTCCAATAGGCTTTATGCCGAGTGTCACGTGACCAAACCGGAAAACGAGTCTCATCGCATCCGCTTGTCAGAGAAAGTGTTAACGGCCGGAAGAACTGACTACGATATCTATGGATTTTTAAGGTAAGCAGCCTACCTACCTAGCTAACCTACCTAGTTCACTTAGTTATTGGCGTTTTATTCCATTTAAATACCTAAACGTTACTGTAAAGAAGAAAAAATATAAAATGTTTAAATTATTGTTCATGTTTACATATGTGTGTATAGTGTGTATAATTGTTTTGTATATATAAATACACACATATGCATGTATATATTTAAGAAAAATGTATTATTAATATATCAAATATTTATATTTATGTCTAATATTAATTTTGTATAAATATATATAAAGTATATACATGCAAATATTTCTTAAATGTTTACATGCATGTGTGTGTATTTATATATACAAAATAATTATACACACTACACACACATATATTATGTAAACACAAACTTTTATTTTGGATGCGATTAATCGCGTTTAATCGTTTCCCAGCCCTAGTTTAAATATCAATCGGCACATGTGAGGGACATTGGTTATGCTAATCTTTGCTCGCTCCTTTTAAGTTATCTTGATAAAAAAATTTCATGAAGCACATACAAAAGACCTGAACCGGAAGCGACGCGACCTGAACCGGTAGTCATGCCTCAATTTAACAATTTCTATAGAATTGCAGTGGTATATTATACATATTATAGTATTATATATCACTTATAAATGATTATATACCAAATTAATAGTAGTTATTAAAGACTATGGAGAAAATCAAGTTTTTAATGCTGTTTATATGTCTGTCTGTGTGTGTTTTTAATATGATTTAAGACAAACCATGTGCAAATTCATAAGTCAAAACCATTGCTGAGTATTTTGCTGAGCAGTGAACCAAAGACAGTCTCAATTTCGGTTTGAAATCGTTGGTGTTTCTGACGTCACAAACTACCTTGTAAACAATCAGGTCAACGTGTGATCGACAACAAGTGCATCTCTGAGCTGTTGTGAGTGAGTGGAGGCGGGGATAATTTGCATATTCATATAACCACGTATACTAAATTAGGCAAAGGTGTAGAGTTACATTCAAGCTATTTTAAGGCATGATCCATTTTTTTAAGGAAAAAACTTTGAATCTTTAAATTTGCTGATCAAAGATGAGTTTTAAATGCTATAATGATTGACTGATGTGGTTTGGAATTGGTAAAATACGCTAGAAAAAAAAAAAACATGATCAGATTTGCATAATGATTATGCGTGCACTGTAAAGGTTCGGATGGGTTTCAATGAAGAAAACATCTAAACGCCTCTATGACACTTGCACCACACACACATACAGGGCTGGGAAAAAAAATGCACAGAAGCTGCACTGATGTGGAAGGCATTCATTTGGCCCAAAATAACAACTCTCAACAGAATGTTGCCCCTGGCCCCTTCTGCCAATTTGCACAGTGAATGTTGAGTGCGCACACCACAGCTACACAACAGCCAATGATTGTACACACAACTAAAAAAAAAATCATCTAAATTTAACAAACATTTGGACTAGAGTAGTGCTTTGATTGCTGTTAATAGCATTTCTGCACTCTGTCCAATTTGGACATAATGCACAATTTCTCAGGTGCTCATTCACAGCTTCGGTTGACGGATGAACTCGAGCATTTGATCTGAGAGGTGGACACGCATGTGCTTTGTGGCCTAGTTGCAAATGAACACTAACTGAATTAACAGCCTGCTATCGCCGCAAGGCTTCTCACATATTCTGTGGGTTATCAGAGCAATGGAGAAGAATAGAGTGAAAAAAGACAATAAGAGGAAGGGGAAAAGTTGTTTTCCCCTCACTGTATAATATGTGAAGAAACAAACATGTAATCTGAAGCATACACTTTATTTGTGATGGTTCACCCAAAATGAAGATTCTATCATCATTTACTCACCTTCATGCTGTTCTAAATGCATATGAATTTCTTTCTTCAGTAGAACACAAAAGTAGTAGTTTAGCAGAATGTTCATGCTGCTTATTTTCATACAATGAAAGTAAATGGTGATCAGGGACTGTCAAGATCCAAAAACGAGAAAAGTATCATAAAGTAGTCCATTTGATTTATGTGAAGCCAAATCGAAGCCATAAGAATTTCTGAAAAGACCAAAAATTGAATCAATCACTGATTATTAACCTTCATTTCAGCTCTGAGGTATTGAAACATATGCTGTGCGAAAACACTTCATGCTAAGTTTGACATTACTGATGCCACCAATGGTTTTCTCATTCCTTTTGTATACCAAAACTAGGGATGCACGATATATCAGCCAGCATATCGGTATCATCGGCCGATATATGTTCATTTTTAATGTTATCGTTATCGGCCTGGAAAATGTGGCCGATATATTAAAGCCGATAATGAACAAATGAACAAATGAAAATACGGTTTCGGTACAATATGTGCAGCGCAAATCTGTCATATCGGCTATACAACACTATAACATGGACATGGTTTTCATTGTGAGACTTTTGTTTTTGTAATCAAGCTCTCAAAATTAGATTTAAGTTTATCGGCCAATATATCGGTTATCGGCTTTCAAATATAAAGATTTATCGGTTATCTGTATCGGCCAAAATTTTCATATCGGTGCATCACTAACCAAAACATTCTACAGCTTTAGGAGATCTTGAATATAGTGCACAAGTGGTATGGACTACTTTCATTGTATGAAACTGTTTGTTGAACAGCGTGATTCTGTTTTCCACTAAAGAAAGAAAGTCGCATGGGTTTGGAAAAGCGTTGTCATTGTTAAATAAAACTAAAACTATTAAAAACCATAAGTTAGGGTTGGTTTTCACCCGACTGAGCATGTTTATTCAGTGCTTGTTGGTGTCTATTGGGGCAGTGTAAAAATGAGTGTTATTTTTCATAAAACGTTCACACGGACTGAAGATGCTGTATTATTCAGGTCAGTAGTTGGCGATGCCACTTTGTAAAGAAAAACAGTAATACATATATGCATTACGTCACCCTTTTCACGAATGTGCGTTTTTGTAATTTACATGGAGACGTTAACAATGTAATTTTCAAAAACGTGCACTTTGAATGCACATTTTTAGTTGAAAACTGTGTTAAACATACCTTAAATTATGACAGAAGTGTCAGTTTTGGGTGTACTATTCCTATAAGTTGCAATGTCAGTGAATGAGAACATGTTGAATGTGTGTGCTGGTGTGTACACACTCACATGGCCTGTCCTCGTTGGGTTTGCTTGGGATCTCTTCCACACATTCTGCTGGGAACCAGCCTACATTCCCTCGGGCACTGCCTTCCCAGAATCCTCCTTCTCCAATACTGAGAACTATAGAGAAAGTCAACAAAAATATATATAAAACACTGTTCTCACTATTTACGTACTGCATATATTGTGCAGTCCTAAATATGACACCAGGAAAAATGACTGTAATAACATGCAGTTCTTTTACTATTCAGGATTATTTTGCTCATTCTCCGACTGACATTATAAGCACTTCGCTACTGATGTGTAAATACACATGACAATTATATATATCAGGCCTATGAGGAATTTATCCAGTGAAGCCTTTACTTTCATCCACTGAAATCTCTCTTCTCTTTCTGTTTGTGAAGTGTTGCTACTTGCTAGCTCCGGCCAGGCATCGCCTGGTGCCGAAGGGCAGAATCTGTGAATTCTTGTTCTCCATATGGCAGGAGAAACTGCACTCCCTGTTACAAACCAGCTTTCCCCTTCATTTGGTGCACATACTCTTGAAGAAAGTGCTTATTTACTACAAATAACATATGGTTTAATTGAGTAAAGTTAAACTGAAATGCAATTTTAGAGAGACATTTACCTTTCACCCTGTCGTTCTTGAACAAAGCTATTTCGCCCTCGGCCTGTGGTTGGTAAGTCTTGACCACCACATAATGTCTTCCAGGCACTGCACTGTACAGCTTGCGTTTGGACCCTGGGGTGTCCATGCCGGAAAAGGCATCCCTGTTAGCACGGGGACTGGGAATACAAGCAACATTATCTGATTATTAATATAAATTTGTAAATTTGATATATATATATATATATATATATATTAGATATATTTTAGATATATATTATATACACACACACACACACAAATAATAGTAATAATCCTAATAATACATCTGTACTGTTATTATTATATTGTTAAATAATGTAATATTTAATTTAATTTGATATTTTTATATGAAATATAATATATATATATATACTTATATTTATAATACTTATATTTTATATATATATATATATACTTATATATATATATACACTTTATAATATATTTTATATATATATATATATAGATATATATATACACTTAATAATATATTTTATTTATAAGAACATAAATATATATATTATATATATATATATATAAACATTAAAATATTTTATGTTATTTAAAAATATTAAAACTAACATTTAAAAAAGACATCTAGCTCTAAAGTTAATGAAGGCAATAATAACTAATTAACAACATACATGAAGAGAGATAATACATTTCCAAGGGCATCACGGTTTCATCGCTGATTTTAAGAGATGAAGACGTGGAGGATGAAGACCCCTAAACAGGGTCTGGCAGTGTCTGTGGTGAGCATTGAGGAGCACTAGGATGCAAGATCAACACAGCTATATAAAGTATAATGGCTCCCTCTGCTGGATAGACATCATAAATAGGTTCACCTAGACATGTTTCCAACAAGCAGAGAATTTGATTCTTGCCCAGGGCCGAGCTGAATCCTTAACTTGACAGCTCCAGTGACGGCTCACTGGAAACGTTACCTCTAAAAGCAGCTGAGCCCTGTCCTGAGATGACTCCATCCGCTCAGAAGGAGCAGACGGCTCCCATCCCAAAAAAAACTTGTCCTCCAAAAAAGTGCTGACATTAAAAACAGTCTCGACGATGTTGTTAATGAAGGTGTTAATGAGAGAGCGATGGAACTAAAAATAGCATTGTAATTGCACAAGAACATCCAGTTTTCGATGATGATGACATGCCTAATCTTGGATGGTGCGCATATTGTTCTTTTCCATGCTTTCACTTTAACTTATAAATGCAGGCGAGGCCAGAGGATGGCCGATTGCAAATTGATTTCAATTTGTTTTTGTAAATTAAATTAAATAATTTAACATACATAGGGTCAAAAGTCAGTGTTGAACAAATCTGGGGTAAAATTGGCCACAAGTGTAAATATAGTCCATTAAAAAACCTGAATTCTGGTATCAGGAAACATAGTTATCCATCCTGTATGTGTAAAAATCATATGGTATCTTGTCATAGAAGCAACTTCATGTTCACATATGACATGCCCTACCTCTCAACCTCTCAAAGTCCCCGTGGTATCAGGCAGCTTCAGCCTATAGGAGCAGATGAAATTGGGACATAGCACCTACATATGCCCTCTACGTGCCTCCTGCTTTTTTAAGCCTCCACTGAGACCCTCTCAATGTCAGTGCCCAAAGTCAACACACATAGATTAGCCTTCTTACATAACAAAATTTGACGAAGATGATACAAGTGTGATAGGATTTATTTATTTATTTATTTATTTATTTTTTGGAGCCCCAAAAAAAGTGTTCACGAGTTAAATAGCCCTAAACAGATACACCTGGTTTATTATATTAAAATGAAATGATAAATGGATAGTACCAAAAAGTGGTGGTGCAACCTGCAACACCTGTGAGAAAATAACCATATGAAACATGATGCAAAAAGCACACTGTGCCACGTTTTAAGAGCAAACTAAATAGGGTTCATGGCACCTCAAAATTAAAGGAGTAGTTCACTTTTAAAAAAACTTTTGCTGATAATTTACTCACCCCCATGTCATCCAAGATATCCATGTCATTCTTTCTTCAGTCGAAAAGAAATTAAGGTTTTAAAAACATTCCAGGATTTTTCTCCATATAATGCACTTCAGTGGGAACCAAACGGTTCAAGGTCCAAAAGACAGTTTCAGTGCAAACTGTTCAAAGGGCTTTAAATGATTCCAGACAATAAATAAAGGTCTTATCAAGTGAAACGATCGCTCATTTAATAAATAAATAACAAAGTTTAAGTTTTACAAGCTCAAATTCTCGCCTTGCTCTGTGATGCGCGTTCGTGACTCTCCTGTCCGAACTCGTTCATCAAAATGAGCAAATCTTTTCCCGAGTCAATTTGTTCATTTCGTTCGTTGAATGAACCTAATGACATGAAAAAAGATCCGTTCATTTTGATAAGCGAGTTTGAACAGGAGAGTCACGAACGTGCATCACAGAACAGAGCAAGGCGACCATTTGCACTTATAAAACTTAAACTTTTTTTTATGAGCTTTTCGCTTGATAAGACCCTTATTCATCGCCTGGAGTTGTTTAAAGCCCTTTGAACAGTTTGCAGTTTGCACTGAAACTGTCTTTTGGACCTTGAACCGTTTGGTTCCCATTGAAGTGCATTATATGGAGTAAAAAATCCTGGAATGTTTTCATCAAGAACTTTAATTTCTTTTCGACTGAAAAAAGAATGACATGGACATCTTGGATGATATGGGGGTGTTTAAATTTTTTTTAAAGTGAACTACTCATTTAAATCCCAGCCGCAAACTCTGTTCAGCCAATCAAATTCAAGCGTTGAAAAATCACAAAAATGACCCCAACTATCTTTTAAGCATTGCAAATACCAGCACTATCACAATATATCCGTGCCACCAACTGTAGTTACATGAATAAGTGCAAAACACTCTGCAACAGAAATCCTAATTTAGTTCTAGCTTGCCGATATCTGATAATCAAATATCAAATGGCCTCATGTACAGAATCTACACCAGCTGGAAGAAAAACAAGCATATTTCAGCAAACCATAAATGACTGGCTTACTCATTTAGAGCACCGCCTATGGCAGCCAACCGGTCTGCCAATGCAACTAGCTGTCAAGCGAGCAGCGAAGCTTTCTTATCCAGCTTCATCCAAAGACAATTACATAAGCTGTGCTTCGCATCTTATTTTTGGAGAAAAAAAAAGCAAAAAAGAGTTAATGTGGGCTGAGGTATTTATGCAAAACAGGGAGGAAGGAAACAAGGCCAGTAAGTGTTAGAAATCGGTTCAAGCGCTGCACGTATATTCACATCCACAGGTCTATTTTTAATCAAGCTTGAAGGAAATAAGGTCTCAACATCTTTAAGATTTTGAGACGCAGCAATCAAAATATGACAACGGTGGCAGAATAGATGCTATGGGAAACACTTGGCTAGAACATAGCCAGAGAAATCATGTTTACATTGACAGCTATAGAGTTCATCTTTGTTTAAGCTAAATCAAGCTTCATTTAACTCTGTTGGAGTTCATTAAACACTGGTAATTTTACCGGGGTCTAGCTGTGAGTATTGTTTATTTGATTAGTATGTTGCAGGCTATAGGGATGCATCAACAATACTGTAATTCAACTTGTCCAAGACCTTACGCCAAGACTTTATGAGTTGTTCTATTTTTATTAACAAAGAATAAAAAAAAATGTTGGCAAAAAAGGTACTTTACGATACCAATTTTTAAAACTTTTTGAGTGAAAATTGCTAATGTGAAATCTATTATGTTTAGCTAAAATATGTTTTTTTTTTACAAAAACAAAACAATTGATGTCACATACACAGTAATTAGGTGTGTATAAGACATAAATAGTCGGTTTAATAATTAATGCAATTAACAATTTTAATAATTCATAAATTTAACATAATACACAGTACACACATCTGTCTGTCTATCTACTATTGATACAAATAAAATAAACAGTGCTTTTCAGGTATCTAACAGTAGTTTTCAAGTATAGAAATTGAATCAAAAGTAATTCTATTTAAAATAACATTGCATATAATCTTCACTGTATAAATTAAATAATTTAAAAGGGTGGGTGATTGCGATTTCACTTCATTTGAAATAGTGTGTAATGTTGCTGTTGGTGCATGAAAAGTATCTGCAAAGTTGCAGCGCTGAAAGTTCAGTGTAAGTAGAGATCTTGTCTTTTAAAAATCAGGAAGTTTAATGCCTACAAAAACGACTTGATTGGCACTACAACGGGTTTTAGACGTCACTAACCCACACATTTGCATCAACCTCTCCCTCCGGAATATGCAAAAAAGGGCATGGTCATATTTCTGTGGCTTGTCGAAAGTGTGTTATGTTCATCCAGCTGTCAGGTCTTCCTGTGTTCGGGCTTCCCACGGATGTTGTAGTTTGTCAGCAATGGCTAAAATTTATTTTTGATTATGTTCCTGAAAATGACGATCATAATTTAACTCTCTGAACTGCGCATTTTACGGAAGACAGCTTCAGGAAATCTCCACAAATTCAGCCAGAATGCATATCCAGAAACATACATTAGCCTAACTTTGTCTGTCTGTTTTACGCATTGTTGCTTTCAACAAACTATATTGTAGATGCATCCTCAGATTTAAGATGAAACTGCAGTGCAAGTGCATGCCAAACCATGGGTGGAGAACGGTACGTTTTGATTTCCCAAGAACCGTTACACCTATATATATAGGGCTGTCAAACGATTAATCGCATCCAAAATAAAAGTTGGTGTTGACATAATATATGTGGGTGTATATACATACACACACACACATGCATGTATATTTAAGAAAAAATAGGTAACGCTTCCTTTTACAGTCCAGTTACCCATGTAAATACTATGTACTTATTTTAGTAACTACAATTACTGGGTAATAACTAGTACTAACCCTGAACCTACCCCTAAACCTACCCCTGTTCCATGTACTTACCTTATATTAGCAGTACTTTCTAGGTAAGTACACTGTAAGTACACTGCAAGTACTGTACTGTAAAAGGAAGCGTTACCAAAAAATATTATATATATAATATTTATATATAATATAAATTATATATAAATCTATATACAGTATATACATGAAAATATTTCTTAAATATACAAGCATGTGTTTGTATTTATATATATATATATATATATATATATATATATATATATATATATATATATATAATAATTATACAGTGCACCCACATATATTATGTAAACACAAAATTATTTTGGATGCGATTAATCGTTTGACAGCCCTAATATATTTATATACACACATGTGTATACATACATAATCATAGAAATATTTAAATTTACTATACACACACACACACACACACACAAACATATATATATATATATATATATATATATATATGTATGTGTGTGTGTGTATAGAAAGAGAGAGAGAGAGAGAGAGAGAGAGAGAGAGAGAGAGAGAGAGAGAGAGCTTGAAGGGCCCTGTAAATACCTAAATGTAAAAACCACAGTACTTTTTATACAGTAGGTCATCAAAACATATCAGCATCTTCTAACAACTCTGAACAAGGAGCATGTTGTATCTACAACATGACCTTTACTAGCACGAGACTGAGCATCTCGTATTTCCCTTGTTTATAGCGGTTGACAAATGGCAATATGACGCTACAACTGACTACATCTGCTTCGCTTCCATTCTGAGCCTCTGAAGAGCAGCCACATTATCTAATACACCATGGAGTAGAAGCCACATAGAAGACACATAGACACCGACTGAAAGTGACACGCTCACACATGTACACACACCATACGGACATAGCCATAGCAACTGCTGCTGTAACTAAGGGATGGCGTTCCATTTGAGCTGCACATGCAGGCAAGAGAGCCAATGATATTTCCACGGGTTTGACACTAGCACTGGAATCCAAGTCCCCGGTTTTGGATCCGAAACCAAAATATTTTTTTTTATTCGTAAATGCCATCGTAAAACACGTCTAGCACAACAAACGGATCTATATAGGCTGCAGTGTGAGAAACGAGAGGAGAACGGGGTCAAATACCAGAGGAGTTAATTCTTCCTTTTTAAAATGACATCTAATTAGAGTTTTTTGCAGTGGAAGTGAGTAATTGGCCTGGCCCACTTACTGTACCGAGCCTGCTCTCGCGCTAGAACCCCTGTTGAGTGACAAGATTCGCACACCCACCGACACACATGCATGCGAGCAGACGCACACAAGCGCGCACACACATATACACATGCATGCTGAACTTTCACTACACGACGAGCACCCACGCAAGCATTCACTCACAGGGAATATATATATATGCATGGCCACACACACACATGCTCTCTATCTTTCCAAGCAGATTCTCGCCTCTCTCTGTGGCCTAATTGTTCGCCAAGTCTCCATATTGCACCTTTGTATTATGCGCTGCTGCACCCAAAGTCACAAAGCTTAAAAAAAAAAAAACAGCCCGGGCGTCTTTCCAATCCCATCCTGGATCAGGTGCATGTCACATTGCAAATGCAACCAAACCTTGGCTGAACGGGATATTTTACAAACAGATGTCCAAATATTTGTCACTGTTTCTTTTCAAGGCCATAAGCAAAGCTGCACACAGATGGTCCAGATAAAGGCTAGTCTTTCGTCCCAAGGTTACAGTAAACGTACAGTAATACTACATGCTGCAATTGACAACATTTATTCCCGCATGTAGTTCCAAACCCGTGAGTTGTTTTTTTTTTTTGTGAAACAAACTAGGAGAAATTTGGAAGAAAGTCTGTTGCTCTTTTTCTTACAAATTACATTAAATAGGAACTGAAGCTTCCAAGCTTAAAATAGTCCATACCAAGTGTTCTGAAGCTATACAATAGCTTTATGTGAACTATCCCTTTACTTTTATAAAAACTCACTGGTGCAATTAAATTATTTTAATGCACTTTAAAAACGGAGTTAAAAAAAGTTGTCAAGGGAAGGACTGTTCGTAAAATAAATAAATAAATAAAATAAAAAAAATGCACACAGAACCCTTTAAATATTCACTCAATGTTATATTTCTTGTTGGATAAACTAAGCTACATCCCCAGAATATGATGTTGCAGACTGTATTTAACACCTGTATTAAAACATTTAAAGCAATAATTCACCCCAAAATTAAATTTGTTCATCATTTACCCTCCATCATCTAATTCCAAACCTGTAAGAATCTCTTTCTCATTCATAACACAAAAGATGGTATTTTAGAAAATGTCTCTTTTTTTGGTTCATACAATTAAAGTCAGTGGGTTCCAATTTTTTTTTACACAGTTTAATCATATCTCAGAATATCTCTATAGAAAGAAAGTTTGGAACAAGTCAAGCACGTTTTTCACTACTCGAGTTTCCATCTCTGATAGACACAAAAATACACATTTAATAGAGTTGAGCAGGTACGACGTCAGAACCCAGAAGTCTAATTCGCCGCTGGTTCCTTTGAGATTTTCCTACTGGGTTTTATAATGGGTTTTTTCAATTTACATCTTAAGCTGCCTTATTATTTATTTACTTATTATTATCATATTAAAACCATGATGTCATACTGTACCTACACCACTCCTAACCATGTCTTAAACATTGGGGGACCAAAGTTTTTGTTTGGGAGGGGGGATTGGCCTTTTATTGAAATGAATTAAATAATTAACGGATTAAATGGTTGCAATATGGTAACAAATTAAAAGAAGTTCTAGGTCTAATTGTAGTTGTAAAAAAATGCAATATCCAAGTTTTTACTTTTTTTCTCCTAACTGCGAGATAAAAAGTCACAATGCTGTACCTTTTTTATTTTGTATTCAATAACAGAATTGTATTATTTATTTATTTATTTCAATAAAAGTATGTAAACTACAGAATTGCGACATATAAATTCACAATTGTGTGGGAAAAAAGTCTTAATTGTAAGGTTTAAACTCAAAAGGAACAAAAAAAATCGCAATTACATTTTTATTAATTTACTGCGTACAGATCTCCAAAAAAGTACATTTTACAAAAAGAAAAGCCAGACAGAGGGCATCTCTGCAGTCCAGTCCACTTCCCATACACCAATTCCCAACACTTGACCCATTTGCATTCACTTTTAAAAACAACACAGATTTGCCATAAATAGGGCCTCTGGTGGCAATAGTTAAAAACAACCTTGTCCTTACAGAAAGGGACACACTCTAGCCTGGACATGAGGGACACACTCAAAAGTGGACATACAGTCAGACATGGGCATATTGACAGTTGTCCTAAAAAAATGATCCCTATTGCGGATGGCCACTGACCTGCTGTGACGCTGCGGGGTCTGTCTCCGCGTGTCTCCTTCCCCCAGTCGGCCCAGGGAGGGGGAACGGCTTCGGGCGGAGCGTCCCCCCAGGGCCATGGTCTTCACCGTGCCATTGGGGCTGTTCTGCATCTGCTGGGGGTGGCGGGGCAAGAGGCTGCGCAGGGGGGAGGCGACAGGAGAGGGTGAGCGAGAGCGTTCCAACGGTGGCTTGTTGACGTTCAGGTTGTTGTCGCTGTTTGAGCGGAGCAGCACACGCGGGGCGGCAAGTGTGCTCCTACCCTGGTGCTGGGTTGGCCTGCTCCGACCCGTGCCTGCCGGTGCCTCCCGGAACGGCACTGGGAGAGAGAATAGGAATAGAAGAGAATAGACTGTTAAGTGTGAAGTGGACTTTCAAGTACTCTGCCGACACCAAAGTAGTTCAGCTTTTTTAGGTGTCCTTCATTCCATTGTAAGTGGCAAGAATTAGAGCACTGTAACGAGTGTTCGAGTACAAGCTTTGCTTTCTTGCTAATTTAAAGAACTTAGTCGCATTAATAGACCGAAAGCTGTCTGCTCATCAAGTTCACAATCACCCAGTTTGATGCTCACTTATTGAATAATGAATCAACTTGCTGGTGTTCAAAATAATTTTTTTATCAAGTCATTGCACAACTAAATACATGGTCGAATTCTAGTTCAAGTAATATTCCTGGTTAAGTGTTCTCAATAAAGTGTTAACACTTTAGGTTCAATATGTGCTGACGTAATGGCACTTTTAATTATTGCAAAAGCTAACTTGAACAAACAATA
The DNA here is from genome assembly GCA_038021265.1 of Cyprinella venusta. Lineage (NCBI taxonomy): Eukaryota > Metazoa > Chordata > Actinopteri > Cypriniformes > Leuciscidae > Cyprinella > Cyprinella venusta. The sequence goes on along the minus strand of CM075886.1, from coordinate 13,723,308 downwards.
AAAAAATACTTTCCTGGTATTTATTAATAAGTGTTCATTTCGTCATATACTTGAAAATTTAAAGTTGGATAAAATAAAATTTTTCACTGTATTATGAAATAATGTTTTTTAATATAAATATATTGATAAATGAACACTATCCAATGTTAATAAATGATGTAAACAAAAATGTAAACAAAATACACATTAGTATTAGGGACAATACTGATATATTCAGAAATGTTTCATTCTAAAATGTTATTAGTTAGTTGATATGTAAAAATAGGCTAGTCTTTTTGAGGTAGGCTTACTTTTCTAGGTCAATGGATTTGATCATTTAATGTATTCCTTGGGTGAAGTTTGTACCATGGAAACAGATATATAAATGTTTGGTAATAGAAATACTTCTAATATGCTGATTTGGTGTTGAATAATTATTTATTATTATAATCAGAGTTAAAAAATGAGTTAAAAAACAGTGGTGCTTGATCCTTTTCTGGAAAGTCTCATACACTTTTTTTCTAGATTCATTTATAGAAATGTCAAAAGAACATAATTAGCTGGAAGTACAAATTTGATCTTTATCAATACTGTAATAAATGTAATACATCCTTGGTTAATAAAAGTAACAAGTAGTATTATTTCTCGTATCCCAGGCTAATTTGCAGTGACAACTATAACTAAGCATTTTGTAAGTCCCCTCAAAACCCTAAACACTCTGTGTGGTCTGAAAACAATCTTTTTTGCGGCTCAGTTTGGTGTTGCTATTGGTGCAAAAACTTCACACTTCAGCTATAACTTTTACTTCATCACCTCATTGACCTTGTAAAAGCTTTACTGTTTGGGCCTTTTTTTCAAACTAAGAGATGAGTCAAATACATTTAAGTTACAGCTTAATATTCCTTTAATAGAGTAAACAACGTGCTTTGGGTTTCTTCAACAACAAGAATATGCTGAACACAATGTCTCCAGAGACATACAGTACACCCACAGCAACTAACTTCTGTGGTTCTAAGGTGTTATACACAAATTTCATGGCCGGATGAAGCCTTATCTCCACAACACCCCCTTTTCAGGTCTAGGATATTCCTTTGAGTTCTCTGTTTGCGCTGTATGCATGATGAATGCCTATATTTATTCATCCGCTGCCATGTTAAAGGTGGTCCAGAAGGATCTTTATCCAAAGAAGCTTGTTTCTCGGAAACACTAGGCCACTGAGAGACACCGTTCACGCATGAACTAGATATCACTGGCTGGGTGAGACAAACGCTATAAATATATTCTAAAAAGAACCCAGGAGAAGCATAGAGGAGAATTACGCCGCTAAACACACAGTTCACCCCCGTTCCGTAATGTGCTGACGTAATGGCAACTTGGAGCATTAGTTCACCTTCGTTGTCTTGGAGGGGTTTTCATTGGATGATGTTCATGACAAAGGTCTCAGAGGTACACATGCTCCCGTTCATTATTTAAAAGGCTACTGTAGAGGGATCATTACAGCACTAATGTTCAAACCCAACCCCCACAAGCAGGGAAGAAATCTCCCCCTCCCCCTAAGATGGTTTACGTATATGGACAGCCCCATGCACAGAGCACAACAAACTGGTTTTTTTTTGGCACCAACTGAAGCCGGTGACATCACAAGCACATTGGCTGCCGGAACACGCTGGTTTTGGAACGTTGATGAAACAGTCATTTCCTTCAAACAAGTGAAAATCAAAGTGGCAACATTCCAATTGCAGCATTCTAATTATAAAACGTACCAATTCCACTCAACAAAACTGTAGGAAAGAGATAACAAACATGTTGAGGAAGTCTTCAGGAAGGAAAATCCATGGAATTTCACAGCACGAAGTTGATTGAATTCCTTGAAGACATGTTCTTTCCACCTCAGACTAATTCACTCACGGCCTTATGAGATTCAACTTTGGTTTTTGTAACCTCTCAGAATATATAGTAGAGCTCAAACACACTTTTTCCTCTCCTAAGAAAAGTCCGAACACCTTTTAAGCATGAATCCCATGGAACAAAAGTCACCAAAGGTCTGGAGACCCCTGCTCTAAAACCCTCCGACCAAAAGATCACCTCTTACCTTCTTTCTTGAAGGCATTCAGTAAAGACTTCATATCTCCTCTGAGTTTATTGCTCAATAACTCCCTTGAAATGTCCGTGAGGAACTTGGAAACGGAAGGTCAGGTTCTCCTGGACCTGGGTTCCTCGGTCACTGAAGCACAACGGAGAGGGTTAAGGAGAAGGCAAGCACTGTGGTGACAGTGCCCGCTCCACATGATGCCGTCTGTGACTGCGAGAGGAATCGGCAGAGCGCACAAGCCTCGCACTTTTCATTGCTCGGTACGCTCTCTCTCTCTCTGACACACATACGTGCACACTAACTCTCTTGCTCAGGCTCCGTTTCTCTCCATTTCGTCCCGCCCCCTTCCTCTCTCTCCTCATCACTATTTCCCCTCACCAAATCATTGACTGTACTATCAGTTGAAGCCTCCCACATCTGGATTCCTCTAGGTCGACAAGGCAGAAGACTGATTGGAGTATGTTGTTGAATCAGCTGGTTGACAGGACCATGCTGGGATAATTTGATTCAAAACACCACTATTATGAGACAAAGTACTGAGATAAACACAATTGCCCAAAATCCTTCAAGTTCAGCCCTTCTGTGGTTCACGATACCATCAGAAGTGTTTTTAGAAATCCTTCAAGTTCCAACGGCGCAATCAAGATGTTTGAATTAACTTGAGAAGATGTTATTGATTAGGGATTTTAACCCTTGTCGGCTAACCAAAACAGCTGTATGGGAATCAAGCCCCCGAGTGTTGCTAAGCAACCAAGGGATGGATGTCTAAATTAGTCAGTGCAAGTTGTCGGGTTGTGAATTCTCCCGTTACCCATGTATGTGGGCTGTCCTTCCTTTCACACTAGAAATTCACAATTGCCTCTCTCGCTCTGTCTCTTTCTACCCCCCCCCCCCCCCCCCCTTCCATTTTCTGGGATGAGATGAAAAAAGATATTTGAGGAAACAAGGAGGAAGGAATTCTTGCATATTAATATCTGTGTCAGCGTATAATGTAATCAGCAAATAGATGGATATAGAGTTAATACATACAGTGATATCTCAAAGTCTGAAACCACTAGTGAAAATCTTTTGGATTTTGCATTACATTCTAATAAAAAATAGAGTATAAAAATGACAGGTAAAATTAGCATGAACTTCAAAATTTGCAGTATCAAGCTGACATAAACTTCACAACTTGTACAAAACTGGATTTGTTTAGATTAGTTAACTAAAACTTTAAAAGAAAATTGTTAATTTTCTCAAACACAAGTATTAACATGGCAAAATTGTTTGGAAACTGGTTCCCAGGAGGAGCTGTAAATGTGCTTTAAGGGACCAGTGGTGATACAAGCTCCACTTTAAAATAACCCAACGCAAACCCTGCGAGTTATCTCTCTGTGGACGACCTCCTCTTTCTTCTTCTCGTTCTTCTTCTCTTCATTCACGCCATTAACAAACCCAGTGCCGATCGCCCTTGCTTCGGTTGCTTTGATTTATCTTTCCTGATAAAGAAAACATCCTTTCATATGTGTCAGCAATTTCTAAATCCTCTGCACATCCAGAGCGGAGCTAAAGATGAATAGACAATTTCACCCAATTAAGGACTCTATACGTAACAAAGAGTCCCGTCGGGCCTCCAAGGGGCTGGCCAGCGCAGCTGGTACCCACAGTCTCATTAAATCAATAGTCATTAAATTGCACTTGAAAGTGTACTTCAAACTGAAGAGTTCAACCTATTCGATCGAAGTTGGCGCAGGTTTGAACTTGGGTGGTGAACTGAAATCCATCACTCTGTCATGCTTTGAATTTGGTCTTGTTTATAAGCCATGATTAAAACTCAAGATGGTGTATTATATTTCCCAGCGGCCCCAATATCTAATTTAGACTGGCAGAGTGCAATATGAGTCTGCGTGTGTGTACATTTGCATGTGTGCATCTTCCCATAATTCACACAATATTTGAGTGCTCTTTGAAATCTGCGCCATTTCAAAGACTTTACCAAGTAAGTCGATAATAAGCAAAGATCCAAGACCTCCTTGGCTTCTCAACCGCGACAAGTGCGCACAAGGCAAATTCACATCCCTTAAGCCAATTATTGTGCGGATTCGGGAACCATGGCAACCATTGGGTGGCATTAAATGGGATGTACATTTACATACATAACTACAGTGCTCGTTTTAAACATATAGGCATGGTGGCTGGAGCACATAAACAAACAAAAACCCAATGGATTTTGGAAATGCAAAGGCTTCACAAATGGTTTGAATTTGTGAAGATCAAAGCTCCAGCACTGTGCCCTCTGCTGTGGTCTAACATGTGACACGTAATTACCGGATCCCCTGCCACTATGCGCATGAAAATAACAACCCGTTCCTGTTTCCTCTCTGAGTGACGCATTAGACACAACGGCAAACTGTGCAACTATTGAAGATTGTTCAATCAAAACCTTATAAAAACAATATCAGTGCACAGCTGGCCAGACAGTTCATTCCGTCAAAGGTTCCTTTCGCCACATATTGAAACATCCGGAAGCCTGCTGATTCCCATATTCTGCTGATGGAATCTCTGTGTTTATGTCAGAGCTGTTACCCAAAGGTAAAAGGAAAACCTGACAGCTGTAGCAAAGAAGATGCTACATCTAGACTTCAGGTCAGTGCTATTCTCCGAATAGCTACACTATTAAAATAGAGGTTCCAAATGGAGGCTTTCCCAGCAATTCCATAAGATCCATTAAATGGATAGTTCACTTTGAAATTAATTTTTGATATGTGTTAGCTTACCTCAAGGGTATCCAAGATGTAGGTGTCTTTGTTTCCACAGTATTTTCAATTTTGATATTTTTAGGTCAAACTGTTCTTGTCTGTCAGTCATATAATGGAGGTTTATGGGGTCCACGCTGGGTTCACCTCAGAGCATGCACAGAGAAGCCCAAATTAAACATGATTTAATGACTCGTAAATGTAAAAAAGCTCGTAAAAAACACCAAGCGAGTGGTTTGTGTGAGAAAACGAACAGTATTTATATTGTTTTTACCTCTTGTAACCACAGCCACGTCCAAGTGATCTGAAGGCACGGTCACTTCGATCTCTTGCGCGGTTGCTGAAAGAAAAATCAACGTTGTCCATTGATATCGAAATCGTATTCCATTACAATTTCTTGTATATTTAAATATGTTTAGATCTTCACAGTGAAGGCTAACACTTCTGAAATCTTGTATTTTGTGTCACTCATTGTGTAAACAATGAGTGACATTCACGCGCGAGAGATCACTTCCGGGGCTTTCCGGCGTGCTTGCGCAGATAGAAGTGCCCTCGCGCTCAGATCACTTGGATGTGACTGTGATTACAAGAGGTAAAAACAATATAAATACTGTTCGTTTTCTCACAAAAACCACTCGTTTCGTGTCTTAGGCCATCAATGTGTACTTACATTTACTTGGATGCCCTTGAGGTAAGCTAAAACATATCAAATATTAATTTCAAAGTGAACTATCCCTTTTAGTGAACCTTTAAGTGAACAGTTCTCAAAAGAACTATTTTATCGTAGGCCCTGTTTACACCTGGTATTAAGATATGCTTTGGATCACAAATGACGGATCACACTAAATACAGCTCTAAAACATTTGAGCTTGTCCACTTTCGACCACTTCCAGCATTTGACCAGATTGCTTTCGTTGTTTAAACGTTCATGTGGTTAAACGTGTTCAAACTGCCACAAAAGACCACCAACTCTCCACCTACTGACCTAACACCCAAACATTGTGGGAAGCGGGCTAGTCAGACAGGATTTAAACTTAATTGGCTGGAGACCCAAGTTTGTTTGAAGACAAAAAATGTACCAGGCATAATCCACGTTTGGTGTGGTCTTGCGGCTATTAGAGCAAAAATGAAAGCCGTTGCTCCCAGTATGTTTTTCCGTCGTCTCCGAGTGTGTCGCACAAGCTTATTTTGTCCATTAGATCGAAAGAGCTGAAAAAACTCCCACCCATAGAACCTCCCCTCTAAGAAATCAGGACAGATCTTTTGTCCACTTGTTTACAAGTAGACAAAAGAGACGGATTAAAACACCAGGTGTAAACGAATATGTGTCTGCCTCGTCTACTTGAGATCCAATCATCTAAAACGCCAACGCATCTTAACACCAGGTCTAAACAGGGCCTTGGTGTAAAGAAAATCTGAAGAACCTATTCCCACTATAAAGAAACTTTTGAGCAATGTGAATGTAAAAGGTTCTTCGTGGAACCATTGACGCAAATAAAGAACCTTTATATTTTTTTAGAGTGTAGTCCCAGAATCATTATCCCACATTTCTATTTTACATCAACACAGACAGAAAATGAACAAAGCAATCAAAGTCACTCAATGTCATTCATTAAGCAGGTTAACAACTTGATGACACGTCGGTGAGACGAAGATTAGAATTGCAAGTCTGAAAAACCAGGACAGAAATGTGACAAAAAAAATTGAACGTGACAATTCCAATCAGAAAAAAACGTAGGACTTGACAATGGCCTATATTCAGAACAGGAAATAGTAGGAATTCTGCTGGTGTGCAAGTGCGTGTATATGGATGAGTCTCCTCTTCCTGTAAGGTCTGTAGCTTATGTAGGTCAGCCCCACTGAGTAACGCTCTCTCTAGATGCATACTTGGGTTTGGCGCATGCAGCCATCTATAGGGTGCAACGACAATCGACAATGCCTGTGCACACAACCTTCAGGGCCAAAACATATATCACTAATATCATCACTCATAAAGAATAACGCACATGGATCACATGTTGTATGTGAAAGTCGTGACAATGTACATGCAAAATGGCTGTTATGAATAATTAACATGTAAATGAGTTATTTATGTCATGTTATCTCCACTCTACATTATACACGGACATATCCGTGGCGTCTGATTTACCCAGAGCAGGCTTCATTTTATCTAAATCCTTTCGTTTAATGATGTCTAATGATTAATTAAATCTGTTGTGCCTTCCCTGCCTTTAATGAGGCAGATGATTATGCGGTCGGTTAATTGAAACGAGCGCATTCAATCACTGGATTCCTCAGTGTGGCTGAGAGTGTCAGAAAAAATATACGGATGCATTTTACTTTGGGTAAATTAACACTGACATCTTCTACACGTGTTAGAGCTGTGGGAGTAGAGAGTGCCGTGTGAGGTAGAAAATCTAATAATCATCTGTTTATGCCGTATTTTCTTGACTATATAAAGTTATAGGAAGATATATATAGCTGCTGCATTAAAACTACATTTGCGCATATGCAAACATAACTTTGGCTGACCCTAAAACAATAAAGAGAGCTTGTGTCTTCACGAAAGGTTCAGACGCACAATTATAAGTTAAAGTAAACCACTTCAGGAGCCCCAGAGGCACAAATTGCTGAGGCCCAGCATTATAACACTGCATAATTACAGGAGCCGCTGGAGATGACGTCTGCTGTCTCACTAGCAACAATAGAGGAAGCCCATTTTAGCTTATGTTAGCCTTTAGCCCATAGTACAACTTTTGCACCTGCAGCATCAGCTGGCTGCCTGACAATTGGTTCAGATCATGCACCTTAATAAATGTGATACTCGCTATCACAGGAATAGCATTTTAAATGATTTGAATCATTTGGTCATGCTCATTTTCAGTACAATCAAGACTTTATAGGTGTTCCTGTGGCCTAACAGTTACAGCGATGTGTAATTTAGCCATGCAAATTTAAAGCTAAACTGCTGCATGACACAACACAATCACAGCCAATCAAAACATCTACAGAACAAGGCAGCTCTGTATTAATATTCATCAAACATAATTCCTCCGCAATTAATCCAGCATGAACCACACATGATTGATTGACTTGAATCAAGCTTTGTTTTGAAGATTATTCATTCATCATTTTATTAAAACCTTTATTTTACCAGGAAAAGAAGCACAGTGAGATTGAGAATCTCTTTTACAAGAGCGTCCTGGCCAAGACTGACAGACACAGCTCGTTTGAGTCTGTTTAACGGATAACATCCATCAATACATACAAGGAAATCAAATCAAATTTCAATATCAATAAATAATTCGCCCCCGAAAATGAATATTCCGTTATTAATTACTGATCCTCGTGACTTTCCAAACCCGTAAGACATTTGTTCATCTTTGGAACACTAATGAAGACCTTTTTAATGAAATCTGAAAGCTTTCTGTCCCTTTTTTGACACTCTACACAACTGCATTTTCAAGCCCTAGAAGACATCATTAAAGTAATTCATGTGACTCAATGTGAATTGTCCATGTTAATCCATGTCCATTTTGGGGTAAAATAACCCTTTAAAGGGACACTCCACCCATTTGTATTAAGCTTTCCATTGTTAGAAACCCAATTATGGGTTATGAGACGAGAGAAATCGTCTATTTACCTTTTTCACTTCCTCCTACAATGACGCAAAAATCGTCATTTTACGATTGAGATTATTGGGATTACACATAGGGTCAGCCATCTTTTTTTTGGAAGCTTAGATAGCAGCTCTTGTTCTGTGAAGAAAGCTGAGTAGTAACTTTAGGGGTTACCGTCCTCTTTTTCCCGGACATGTCCGGGATTCAGCTTTTGCTTTCTGCAGTCGCCATTCATTGTTTACATGTACAGCTTTTGTTTCTAAAAACAAAAGAGGTAAAAATGATATAAAGACTGTTCGTTTTCTCACACAAACTGCTTGTTTCGTGTCTTAGGCCATCAATGTGTACTTACATTTACGAGTCATTAAATCATGTTTAATGTGGACTTCTCTGTGCATGCTCTTTTAGGTGGACCCAGGGTGGACCCCATAAACCTCCATTATATGACTGACAGACAACAACGGTTTGACCAAAAAATATCAAAATTGAAAATGCTGTGGAAACAAAGACACCTACATCTTGGATGCCCTTGAGGTAAGCTAAAACATAGCAAAAATTAATTTCAAAGTGAGCTATCCCTTTAATGGGACTGGTTTGTCTGAAATAAGATTTACGGTACATGGATACATTTTCGTTTAATATTTGTCCCTTTTTTTACAATGAGTATGTATCTAATACACGATTCTGGTATTCATGAAAAAAAAAATCATAAATATGGTTTTCATAAACATCAAGGAAAGCATAGTATCCAACTTACCAATATCAGCCTCTTTGTGATTCTTTATGGACTCTGCAAGCTCAAAATTTCCAGCAATTATTGCCACCTTTGAAAAAAACACATATATAACATATTACATTCATTCATTCACAGGTATTTATCACACTTGTTCTATGAGGCTGCATAAACAGTCTGCAAACTTACAGTCAGACCAAGTGATTTAAAAATAAGACCACTGTCATAACACCTATCTGCAGATTATATAATTTTATCAGTTGAATTTGGTGAAAAGACAAAGTTTTTAAACATTTATGATGTTTTGCTTGTATATAGAGTAATACTTGTGAGCTTTAACACATCACAGTCCTTCACTGACTACCTTTCCCAACTGTCTTGATAACTTCAGGCAAGTAAAATCTTTGAAGTGACTCCCATGAGAGCAGAATTGTGATGAATGTCTGAACGTAGCCTTAGTGAACTATTCCCCGCAAAGCTCAATGTAACCTCAAAAGGGCCTTCCCAGCAATGAAACAAAAAAAAAAACCTGTTCAATAGCACGACATCCCATTCAGCAGATGTTCATTTCTATTTAATGGCTTTAATTTTACCACCCTTTAAAAAGCTAGTTACGCAGTCTATTATAAGATCTATAATTTACTCATCAGTCTGGTCACCAAGTCTGGTCGTGAGAACAAAACTAGGTTTGAAATGGTGCACCAAGGCAGAGTTACACGCATTACGCTTGTGGGTTTTGGAGTTCTAGATTCCTAAGAGTGATAAAACACAGACTTCATTCACATTACACTAAAATGCTAAGATTTACGTAATGAGCTTGAAAAGACCTGCATTCCTTTTCGGATGAAATACGGTGCTTGGTTGCAGCGTAGAGCTAATGCTAGATGAGTTAAGAAGAAAAACACAACAGCAAGGAAAGTTAATCAACACGGTAAAGGCCTAGAATTGAAACAAATATTTGAAGAACTGAAGTTCAATGCTACTCACACAAACAGTAGTCGTATGAACAACACACATTATTAAGTAAGAGTAGGAACCTTTCGGTTTGCAGTTGACCCAGTATCATCGGTCTCAGAGTAAAAGATGTGGCGGTAATACAATTTGCTCTGAACACTTTTTCGAGTTTGCCGGGGAGAAGTTCTGTTTAACCAGGCGGATCGGAGCGTTCCAGAGGAGAGCCTGAAGTTTCATGAGCTGCTTAAATGAGTTGTAATCGAGCGATCGCCGAGGCGTGAAATATGATTTTAGCAGCATGAGATGAATAATACAGCGCATTAAACAACGCATCAGGAGAGCTCTGATATGTACATTACATAAACACTTCACTCCTACGTCAGGTTTGGAGTGAGCAGGGTCAGTTCAAAGCTTTAGAGGTTGTAAACCGAGCAACTAGCACAATGAGGCCAGCCATGAACACTAAATGTAGCAGCAAGTGTTGCTAATGTTTGACTTGATGCGTTTGACTGTAGAGCCGACTGCAAAACTAATGATCTCAGCTCTATTTTAATGTTTTTGGAGGTTTGCCATTGGATTACTGTTGCGATATGTGCCATCTTGCTAATAAAAGCCACAGTTTTCCTTGAGGCACAAACAACAACATATATTTGAGTACTGTACAAACCAAGTATTTTTCCTCTCTGGATATAGCACTGAAGGTGTTTAAACTTCAACCACAATCTAAAAACTTGGCACGAACGCTGAATGCTACTCTGGGTGAACAGGTCTGTGCACTATGAAATCAAACTATGAATAAAAATGCAATGAAAGATGCAGAGAAGAGCAAAATGGATACTGTTATTTGTGTCAAGGAGGTTGCATTTCAAAGGGTTAAGCTTTCATTATGTGGGTGGTCTAGTACAGTATTGATGTTGGCGTGTTTGCTATTAAAAGGGTTTACTGTACAGAGTATTTTGCTATCAGCATTCGCTTTGAAGCTTTAATAATTCATTATGATAGTGATATGAGGGGTGGCGATTATGGGTTAGGATTATGTCATTTTAATAGCAACTGAGCTCAAAATAATCAAAAAATTGTATTAGAAGTGGGTACTTAAAAGATTGGATCTTAAAATATTACTATTATATTATATCACAATGTAAAATCAATCATGTAAATGAAATATCATACGCTTGTTCCTGTATCAGTCTTGAAACGCTGTTATTCAAGCTGTAAATAAACACATAATTTGTAGTTTTATTCCCCTGAAAAGTGTAAACTGTGTCTCTGAGGTGCAATCAAAACATTGTCGTTTGATTATGGATTCCAACCAGCCTCACACTTCAATAGTGTCTCAACCAATGATGCGAGTATAGGGCGGGGCTATCTGTTTGGAATGGACGGGGCTATCCAGCCAAGTGAAGCTGGTGTAAATTGTTCATAAATTGTTCTTCTTCATTCGTAAATGTGCAAATTTAAGAGAAATTCCTCCTGCTTGTGTTGGCGCAAAAATTGCTAATATTTTTGCTAATAATAGTCACTATTAACTACAACGTAAACCCTTATGTCGTCATTAATAAAGTGTTACGTTAAGTTAACAATACTTAAAATACAACGTTTGGGCATCATTACTCAAACAGGTATGTTGAAACTGGAAATTGAACTTATTTGTCACCAAAATATTTCGAATTTAAATGTAAATTTTTTTCTTTCTTTTTTCTCATGCAGCAACTCGAACCGACAGATTAAAAAAATATGTTAAATTTGTAGGTACTGACTGTAGATGTCATGAACTGGATTTTTAAATTTTATTATATTGTTGTCTGAGGTCAACTTATGACGTTCGCTTGGTTTTTGCATTCAAAAACATCAAAATGAATAACTAATAAGTTATTTTCTAACTTAGCTCTGAGACCAGCTCAGAAACGCTCGGTTTTTATGGGTGTCTCGCACTGAAGACTTGGAAGTAAACGCCCACTGCTGTGAGTGGATAACAGTTTTGCATTATAATGAGTTTCAACTCACCTCGTCGATGCACGTGGGGAAAATTGTTTAAAAAATAAAGTTTTGCAGTCCTATTGGAATCCAGAGGAAGCTTATGGAGCGTCTTCTTCCACAACCAAGCACTGCACAATATTTTGTATTGCTCGGTAGCTCGATCCGGTTTGTCATCACAATGTTGATTTTTAGCTATGTAATATAGTGTAATGCGCGAATCAGTGGGCGGGGCTGTTATATCATCTTTGACGTCATAGTTCCCTACTTTGAAAAACGAGTCGTTTGCTGAGCCTGGTGTCAATAAAAGCTTTTATTGGACTAACAAGGACGTTTTCAGTTCAGGACATATTCTTATAATATGATGACCTCTTAGATGACAAAAGCTCAAGGAAAATCACCCCTTTAAATATACAATTAATCACCCGGTAGAATTTATTCTAATGTTATTTGTATAAAGACGTTCGAGTTAAGTTTCCTTGAGAACGTCAGACTGGGTGTTTAATTTTCTGACTGTTGGCGCAAAAATTACTTCAGTTTTAACTATATTTCTAATAAAAAGTACTAAAACTACTGCCAAAAATATTAATTCAAACCTATATTTTCTAACAATACACACTACTGCCGCAAAATTACATATTTCTAAGAATACGCGGTGACCACTGCCGCAGTTTTACAAAGATTTTTAAGAATAAAATTACTTCAACTATATTTCTAATAATAATTATTGGTGCAAAAAATGGCTTCAGTTTCAAATACAATAAATAACTAATGACTAGAGGCGTTGGAGATACAGCCATTATTGAAGGCTACTGAACAGTAAACGGAACACTATCATCAGCCCATGGCCACAGACTTGGATCATGTCCATTGCTGTCAGACAAGCTATTGAATGTCACAATCTGACATTTGAGAAAGAAACTCCTTAGGTAAACAAACACACGAACGAGAGATTTTTACCAGGAAATAAAAACTCCACTGGCTTATTTCAGCGAAAACATTTAAGAAAACTATAAAATCTGATTTGACATTTATTTCCCCTCTCCAAATTGTAACTCCTAATTATCTGAAGATAACAAACAAACATAATAAAATGATTAATTACCCTCACGCTCACTCATTGTTCTCCGAGTGCTGTCTTACATAATGCCCGCGCTTTCATATGACATTCCGTCTAATTAATTAAGAACTCTGCCCGACAGAACAACAAATAGACCCAAGTTCATTTTGCACTACTGAACACTAAACCAACAAAATATAGTAAACTTACATGCTTATCTGAAAAAAAAATAGTTTCATTCACTTATTAAAAAGTAGCCAAGACAACATGTTCTCATACCTGAAAGGGCGTTTGTCCTCTGTAGTTCTTGACGTCTTTGCTGGCTCCACGAACCAGAAGAACCCTGGCACACTTTTCCTTCAGAAGAAAAGCAGATGATGGAGAAATTAATTCAATATGATCCAACTCTAACAGATGCTCTACTATCTGTGTTTCTTGACCTTCTAAGAGCAAAATTAGACACGTCAAGAGGTACATCCCATCTCACCCAGATCCAAAAGTGACTTCTCCCTCAGCTTTGGGAATGCCAATTCAAGTGTGATGCTAAAGCAAAGTCTACACCCAAAGATAAAGGAGAGGGGGTCTCTGCAGCAATGCCTAAGTGCATGTGTGAATGTGTATGCGAGAACCAAAAGCAGAAAGACAGAGAGAGAGAGAGAGAGAGAGAGAGAGAGAGATCCACGGCTCTGTAGCTCTCCAGCCCACTATATCCAGCTGGATTCAACAGCCCACCCACGGAATGCCTCACCACTAAACCGACACACACACATACACACACCTCCATTGCCTTCTCCTCCTACCTTCCTTCTAATACTAGTTTCACAGCTGCTGCCAGCCCTTGTGTATGAGACATAATCACATGTGAGGATGCTGCTTATATTCCCTGCACATGAAAATATCCCTGGCCTGCATTTGGCACCAGTTACAAGTTCCTCGTTGACATGGTGACGGATCGGCGCAATAGGGTTTAATCGCAAACAATCGAGGCTCGAGAACCCAAGGTTTCGCCTCGTTGCGGCCGATTACTTTAAATAACCACCTCATTGGTCACCTCAGGATGAACACAGAAATACATGATACATCATATGTGGCCACCAGTGAACTCAAGAGCCTCCACAAATCAATAAATGACACTTGCCATCGGCAGGGACATTTTCTCACCGTAAAATAAACTATATTTTCTAGTCATAAGACCTAGGGTGGTGCGATTTGTTTCAACTGTATTTAACAGCACATTTATTTTGATGGCGAACGAAAACGAGACTGGGAGCGCGAGAGAGGCGTACATTTCGTTCGATTCCGTTGTTCGTAATGTTAAAGTACATACAGTAGGTTGTGTAAAATTTGACTATTTGACCATACAACATATTGAATTCTATGTTTATGTTTTCCTTTACAGATCTTGCATATAAAGGCCCGGTCATAACAAACTATAAAGATAACTTTAATGATATAACTATATTAGCATCCACACCAACCACAATAATGTTCTTTTAATTATAAGTATGCACCGCAGTTTTGTCGTCCGCCACTTTAAATGCTCAAATTTTTTTTTAAGCAGGATGAATTCTGATTGGCTGTCAATGTTTTTATCATTCGTCAGCTTGGAAAAAAAAATCGTTGTGGAAGTAATTTTTAATGAAATTGTTTCTCTGTGCTGTTATTATTAGTTGTTGAGTGGACTCTGCAGTTCTATATACTTATCCTTGTCATTATAGTTATCATCTTTGGTGTGAACCATAGCGACATAGTGGATGTGGGATCAATATGACCTATGACACAGCAGGAATATGATGTTATATACAGAGCGACAGTGAATACCGCTAGCGCTAGCAGTTCCAGCAGACAATGGCGCGCATGCTGTGACCCCGAGCTGACGGAGCAGACTAGATCTCCCACAGAGGAAACATAAGGTGATTATATGCCTGGCTGCTTAGTGTCGTGAACGTAATGGGCCGTTGTCCATTCATAAACACTGAATGCTGGTGCTAATAGTCATGAGCATTCCAGTTCTGTTTGGGGTTTATCATGGATAGAATGGGAGACAATGGTGAATACTGGGCAGTGAAATTAGCGGCAATCAGTCATTGGCATTTATACAAATGAACATGGCATCATTTCCACCCTGAACCTTCCCATAAGACGAATGAGAAAAAAGATAAGATATATACAGCAATATATATATATATATATATATATATATATATATATATATATATATATATAAAATTGTTATTTTTATATGGTTAAAATGGTCTCATTTTAAATGGTTAACTTTTAAGGAATTAATTTGATTAATTCTTGCTCAATTCTAATTTTTTAAGTTTAATTCATAATATTGCTTGTAATCTGTTGCCACAATTTTTTTGATTAGATAAAGCATATTCATTTTTATACTGCATTGCATTTGTTTCCAGCTTAGGTTTAAAAATACATTTATTCAGGTTTAAACATCTATTTATTTTCATAATAAATATATACAAAAAATATAACATCCCATTTGATACAAATGAAAAAAAAACATTAAATAAACATGTAAATAATATACATTTAATATATACATATATATTGTATATAAATTAATATTGTTATTAGCCTATTATTTAATTGGCTTTACATTTATTTGTTATAGGCATCCTCCATTAACATGCATGGTTTTCTAAAGAAACGCAGAACTTTGAAAGGTTCTCCTTTAACTATATGACTGTAAAACTCATCATTTATTTTTTACACTTCAGTCCCAAAGATTCTCCTAGAAAGTGTCCCTGCTGCACTCAATCTCATCTCTCTAGTCCTAGGGTGCTATTGATTTCTCCCCCGAAGTGTTATTGATTGTTTTGGTTTTTATATACTCCTATTGACAGTGTATTCTGTTGCATGACGCCAATAACCTCTGTTGATTGACTGGTTAAATGGAGCTGACTTCAAATCATTAAAGGTACTGTCTGTGTTGAATGCATACCTGTTTGTACAGGGCGCAAATATGGAGAGCTGTATTCCCAGATGCATTTTCCACACTCATGTCCGCTCCGTAAAACAAGAGGTGCTCCAGGTGCTGGACGTGACCGTATCGACAAGCCTGATGAACAAATGAGAACTAGTTTTATCCTTGTTGTGAGAAAAATAAGAAACAGTTTCTGCGGGAACAAAAGCATTTGTGAGTCTTAAATTTTCAAACCGTAGCCTATGACAGATCCAGAAGTCTTTTGAAACATCATTACTGTAAGCCTTCAGTACGCTGTCATCTCATATCTTTCAAAGTCTGAAAGTAAACCCTACATGCTGCTTTTCCATTTTCCCAGTAGAGTGCGACAGAGCAAAAAGCCACAGCAATTTGACTGGCATCCTGCAATCCACCTGTCACAACACTAGATGTCAGTACGCCGTCACAACAACAGACAGACTTGATGATTTTCTCACGTTAAACTAGTTTGATCTCATCACCTGTCCATTAATTGAACAAAGCTGCTGTCAAATGAAACTGCAGCTCTAGTATAACTTCCACTGCTGCACTTCACTGTGCACGGTGCCACGCTCAACATTTTTAGCCAACAGAAAGCTTTAAGAACTCTTTTTTATTGAATGTCACCAGTTAGACTACTCATAATGTGAAAGACAGCGCCACCTGGTGGATCTCGTGCCAGCCGTTCTCATCATGGCATGCGACGCTGGCATGGGCACGCAGCAGGACCTCGCAGCAGCTCGGGTCTCCACCTACGGTCACTGTATGGTAGAGTGGAGTCAAACCCTGACGGTCCTTATAGTCTGGAGACGCTCCCAAATCCAGCATAGTCTACAGAGGAAAGAGAGGATTAGGATCCAGTTAGAGAGGAAAATACATTAAATACAGTATTATGATCATGTTTATCAGAGAAAGGTTTTTGGAAGCATGAAATGAACTATTTTTTCTGCTTCCTTTTATGTAACAGCTCAAGATAGCTGGACTTTTTTCAATTTCTTTTTCATTTGTGACAATTAAACGGACAATTTGTGCAATTTTTAAAGAGCTATTTCTATGAAATAGAACCCTTTAACATTGTTGTTGTAACAATGTATTTAAGGGTTAATTCTGTGATATTAAATTATATTAATGACATTTGACATTATCATTGTTATTATTATTATTATTAATGTTGAAAACAGTTGATCCATGATACATTTTTTTCAAGATTCTTTGATGAATAGAAAGGGTAAAAGTGACCCTCCATAGTATGTCTTTACTGTCACTTTTGATCTGTTTAATGCATCCTTGCTGAATAAAATATAATTTCTTTAAATAAATAAATTAAAACTGCCCCCAAACTTTTGAACAATAATGTATATCAGAAGAAGCGCCTTGAACTATTATAAGCAATCATTAAACAGACAAATATAACATCTGAACTTGTAAAACCTACAAATTTAAAGGGATATTTCACCCAAAAATCATTAAAAACACAAAAGAAAATATTTTGAAGAATGTTGGTAACCAGACAGTTGACAGAAGTCATTGAATTCTGGTATTTTTCCTACTATGGAAGTTGATGGCTACCATTAACTGTCTGGTTAACCCAACATTCTTCAAAATATTTTATTTTGTGTTCTCAAGAAGGAAAAAAATTATTTTGGGGGGAACTATCCCTTTAAATACTCTGCAAAATGTAATATAATATGTATGTAAAACATTATATATATGTTAACAAATGCACTTGATTCTTTCAATTGGTATGACAATGTCTAGGTTTTTATTACATTTTATACAACCAAGCACTTTTATAACTGCATGACTAAAAGTACATTCCTAGTTCCTAACTAAATGACTACAAGCATTTTTTCCCCTACTAACATTATGAAACCCAGCCTCTCCAGTAATGAAAATAGGAAATCTATGGCTGTAACAGATTGAAGTGACGTAAACTAAGATTCTGCATGAAGCCTTTTTAAATAAACGGCCAGCAAGCAATATACTGTACAATATACTGCAATAAGTGCAACGGCAGAGAGGAGATTGTTTTACAATATTCAATGCACAAAACAGTAAGACTACATCAGCAGTATTATTTCCAATGGTAGTCAAGAGAGGAAAGTAACAATGAAATAATGGAGAGGAAAAAAAACTTACTGATTCCTTTAAAAAAACAAAAACAATATAGTGTGTACTTTGCATGAAAGTATACAGTCAAGGTAATACATGTAGCCCTGACACCATAAGACATTACTGTACTGCTCTGTTTTAGATCAGCAGCAGTCATTCTTTAAAAAAAAATGACAGTCAATGAAAGAGGATGACTCTAACGCATTCATAAACTCGTGCCACCGTTCAGGATGAGGTCATTCATTACCTTGAGAGCTATCTGGTTCTTTGCCCTGGCTGCTTTGTGCAGGGCAGTCATCCCATCCCGAGAGCGGAAATCTAAATGAGCCCCGCCGTTTTTCAATGTAACGATAATCTCCACCATATTGTCCAGGTGGGCAGCAAGGGTTAGTGGTGTCTCTGTGGACCAGAAGCGCAAAAAAAAACAAGTTAATATGTGTTATGTAAATCTCTTTTTAATATAAGCAAGATAATAATTAAGGGATTTACGTTTCATCAAAACGGTAATTAGACATGTATAATATATACTGGACTATAAACTGGATACTTGCAGTCACGTACGATATAAACACATTGTGAGACTGTAAATGTGACTTTATTTGTGACTTTAGACAATGTAAATATAAAGTTACCATGTAAAAGTTTAAGGTCAGGAAGATTTTAATATTTGTATTATTACTTTATTAATGAATTCATACTTTTGATCAGCAAGGACATTAAATAGATTAAAATCAGTAAAGATGTTACAAAATTCGGTTCATGCGGCAGTCTTTTGTTTAAAGAACCTTGAAAATGAATCTTGTTTCCACAAAAAATATTACGCAGAACAACTGTTTTCAACATAATATTTTTTTCGTGAGCATCAAATCAGCATATTAGAATGAATTCTGAAGGATCGTGTGACACTAAAGACTGGAGTAATGATGCTGAAAATTCAGCTTTGTCATCACAGGAATGAATTATATTTTAAAATATATTTAAAATAGAAAACAGTTCTTTAAATGTAATAATATTCCACATTACAGGGTTTTTTACTGTATTTCTTTACAAACATATGGAGCCTTGGTGAAATAAAAGACCATTTAAATATCTTTCTGACCCCAAACTTTGGATGGATGGATGGATGGATGGATGGATGGATGGATGGATGGATGGATGGATGGGTGGGTGGGTGGGTGGGTGGGTGGATGGATGGGTTGGTTGGTTGGTTGGTTGGTTGGTTGGATGGATGGATGGATGGATGGATGGATGGATGGATGGATGGATGGATGGATGGATGGATGGATGGATGGATGGATGGATGGATGATGGATGGATGGATGGGTGGGTGGTTTGTATGGTTGGGTGGGTGGATGGGTTGGTTGGTGGGTGGGTGGTTGGATGGGTTGGTTGGTTGGTTGGATGGGTTGGTTGGTTGGTGGATGGGTGGGTGGGTGGGTTGGATGGATGGATGGATGGATGGATGGGTGGGTAGGTGGATAAAATCAGCCATCATCATTATCTCTAATGGTTTTGGTGTATTCTTAACAATACATGTCATACAAAATTGGACATAACCATTGGATTAAATCAGTGAGTGAATATGTTAATTATAAACTGCTAAAATATAATGTAATGGTCTGACTAAATTGTGTTGATTAAGAAGAAATGTTATCAATCAAAAACAGTTTAAGAACAACTACATAGGGCCAGAATAGCCCTTTATGGGCAGATTGGGAGGTCATCTCATATGGCATCCCCTACCACCAGTGTCCGGGTCATGATAGTTGGGGTCCAACCCTCTCTCCAACATCTTGGCAACTTTGTCCATCTGATGATGTTGGATGTATTCCATGAATTTCCTCAGGTTGACCTAAAAGAAGGTGTGAGAGAGAACGAGAGAGCAGGTGAGGGGAAACAAGAAACATTGACTGAGGAGGAAGGAACAGGAGAAAGTGAGGGAAATGAACAGTTGACGAGAGTGTGAAAGGTCTCTGCTCACTTCCTC
Organism: Cyprinella venusta; assembly: GCA_038021265.1. Taxonomy (NCBI): domain Eukaryota; kingdom Metazoa; phylum Chordata; class Actinopteri; order Cypriniformes; family Leuciscidae; genus Cyprinella; species Cyprinella venusta. Next base: position 13,703,094 of record CM075886.1, on the reverse strand, counting down.
TCTCATGTTGAGATCTCTGGGACACACATGCCATGCACGATACAAGGCTGGATAAAAATAGATAGGAGAGCAGCTCCCAGTACAGAGACATCAGAGAGAGAGAGAGAGAGAGGGGAGAGAGAGAGAGGGGAGAGAGAGAGAGAGAGAGAGAGAGAGAGAGGGAGCACAGCTGATTTGGCGAGCTACGAGCAAGCTACGACATGCTACAAACACAAATCAACATGCGTCAACTCTAACACACAACCAAACGCGCATGCAAACGCCTCCATGAAGAGAAAGTAATTTCCATACCCGCACAAAATATTATTTTGCATTATTTAACTTCTGGATCCCGTTCTACCAACACTAGCTTTCAATAATTCACACTTTGATGCCAGCTAACAACTTTAAAACTACAAAGTGGAACAACATTCACCCTCTTATGCTGTAAAAAGTGTTTTGTCAGTGTTAGCCAACAAAAATCATCTAAAACTGGGTTTATTAGTTCAAAAATAGTATTCATTCAAGAATAATTCAAGCCGAAATTGTTTGATTACACAAAGGGGTCAAGGACTGATCGGTTAGCATAGTTAGCATAGCATCTACTATCTAGTGTTTCCATCTTTTTTATAGTGGAATAAATGCGTTCTGCATTGGTAATAATACAAAAGTAGCCATATATTCTGATAAAATTGGTGAGCATCTTTGGATAATTTGATGTTTTCCCATTCAAAGAGATAGGATCTGTAATTGTGTGACTGAAATAGCTGCCCGAAAGGCGTTTCAAATGACTTGCCTTAAAGGGACTTTACTGTAGTTCTACAAAATGTTGAGTAAAGAATGAGCATCAGGTGTGTTTTTGCTATTTAGGGTTTTACTTAAAGGGATACTCCACTTTTTTGGGATCTGGGCTCAATTTACAACTCCCCCAGAGTTAAACAGATGAGTTTTACTGTTTTTGAATGCATTCAGCCGATTTTCTGAATATTTAGAACAATATCAGTAACCAGACAGTTTCTGGTCTCATTGACTTCCATAGTAGGAAAAAAATATACTATGGAAGTCAATGGGACCAGAAACTGTCTGGTTACTGATATTCTTCTAAAAATCAGAAAATTGGCTGAATGGATTTGAAAACGGTAAAACTCATCTGTTTAACTCTGGGGGAGTTGTAAAATGAGTATCCCTTTAATTTATGAAGGTGTTGTAAACTGAAGGTGATATTATCCAATTATTTTCATAATTGTACAACGCTATCAAATTTTGTACTCGCAGTTAGTTACAACATGGTACTTTTATTGTTAGTGAAAAAAAGACAATTTCACCAAATTCACTGTCAACTACAGATGCTGCATCCATAAGTCCGGCCATGTTTTCTCATATATACAATCTTTTCAACATAACTTGAATGCATTATGAGAGCTATAAGCAAAGATGGCAGAATTCATACTCCAGCCGAGCAACTGCTATTGAGTCGAATGAGAAGAGTCAGTATTCTTCTGTTATTACAGTTTTCCATGGATTAGGCAAGAAAAAAAAATATTTTTATGGGTCAGATGAGGTAGAAATAGCTCTTTAAAGGGATACTCCACTTTTTTTGGAAATCAGAAACCGACAGTTTCTGGTCTCATTGACTTCCATAGTAGGAAAAAATATATACTATGAAAGTCAATTGGACCAGAAACTGTCTGATTACTGATATTCTTCTAAATATCAGAAAAACGGCTGAATGGATTCGAAGACGGTAAAACCCAACTGTTTAACTCTGGGGGAGTTGTAAAATGAGCCTATTTCCAAAAAAGATGCCCTTTAAAGGTGCTAATTGTACTAAAGCATAAAAATACCGTGATATGTAATACTAGTTCACATAGTTTCTCTGAAAAACAATGCTACAGACAGATATTCTACTCTGAAATGTGTGTTCCGTGTCAGAATGTCTGTTTTTGTTTAAGTCTGTGTGATCTGCAAGTTTACCCTAGAGTATTTCAACACCCCGGGTTGCCAGTTACTGGAAAACACAGCACATGCAGCTAAGGAAGCCAGCAAACGAACTGGGTCAGCAATTGTAGATTCTACCTGACCTAAAAAACCTCAGCATATATCTAAAAATCTCCGGAAGCATATTAAAACGCGGATAACTTACAGAGGTTTGTCTTCTTCCTTTATCAATTGCACTTATTCCTCACGTGTCCTCAATCTGGCAACCTGCGAGAGCTTCAAGTCTGAGGAGGGCTGGGGAAACAACTCCCTCCAATATTTAGAATTTGGACTTCCATCACTCTGTCAATATTACATACTGCACCTTTAATGTAACATCTTCACCTTTCAACTTTTCGTAATGAAGTCCGATTTTAACAAAAAAAACCCACTAAGCATTTGCAACTGTATTTATAATTCATCGAAGTGGGATGAATATCTGTTCCTCTCTTCCTACGTCATCCTTTGCAAACCCTGGCGGCTTACGGAGCTGTAATATAATAACTTATTAAGGGAGCTTGAAAGCTCAGAGCAATGAGAGGGAGAGTTTTAAATGCTGAGGGAAGCAGTGTGGGGACAAGAGATGAATAGGTTGTAAAGACACCGAGCAGAGCGCAGGACACACAGTTCTGGAAGAAGTCGGCAATTAAAACATGGTTCAATGCTTCAGGGATGCTTTTGGGAGAGGATCGTGGAATAACCTCCACCAGTGATAGCAAAAACACTCATGACCACAGAGCAAAAAAAAAACTGGCCAAAACACTAAAACGTCAACATCAGTGAACATCTCGACCCAACAGTCCTGCTAAGTCCAAATGTATGCAAATTCTCCGGCCTGCTGCATTATTTAGCAGCAGAATGTAAAATGGATGTTGTATTTTAGATATTCAATCCTAGTGACTGAATATAAAAAGCAAGATTTCAAATGTTTCTTTGCGCATCCCATGACATCCTGTTCTACTTGCAATTAGGGAAATAATGTATGTACGTAAAAGACTCGATTATCATTGCGAAAAACAAGTTAATCACCACCTGCATGTCAAAAATAGACACATACGCAATAGTAGGCTAATCTACATATGTCACAGCAAAATGTTGATTTAAAAAAAATTAGTCTCACCTGTGTGTGGAGTTTTTCGATTTGCTTTTCATTGACGTTTGGCTGCTGGTACACTCTGCTCTTGTAGCGGAACTGCAAAATTGAATCAGAGAAAAAATACAATCCATCAATATAATAAACATTTTGACAAAATAAAAAATACTCTTAAAATAATGTCCAAATAATATAGCAATAACCAAAAAGTACAATAGAAAACCGATTTAGCATATAAACAATCTGGATAATGTTTTTAAATAAATAATTTATATAATCTTTAACTCAAATAAATGATAAAATAGAAATATGTTTCATTATACTCCATTTGCAGCTTTTTTTGTGGTTGGTTGCTGGCTTGATAGTGGTATGATTATATCAGACCCTGGGGCTTGAACGAAACGTACAGGAGCACAACAAAGGTTCCTGTTACACCAGCCTGACATCAGCCTTTTCACAGAGAGAGCTGAGAATGCTCCTGTACAATAAAGCACATCTTAAGGAGGACTCCGGCCTTATAACGCTGGGTTGATAGCAATTTAGAGCAGTTATCATCAATGTCAAAACCATTTTGTCATTGTGATCATCCTTGCCATGAATAATATGAATGGATATTTTATACTCACAATAAAATAAATGATTACATATGTTAATTGTTCTTCATGTTTATTACCACAGAAAACTTTTTCAATTTGTTCCTTCAAATGTAAAAAATAAATAAATAAATAAATAAATATATATATACATACAATTTAAGTCTATGTACAGGTAGCAAGTATATTAAGCTCACAATATAACAAATTAAATGATCATAATGATTGTTCAAAGAAAACAAATCTGATGCTCTTTTAATTGAAAATTAAATAAGTAAAAATAAAATATAAATCATCCTTTACATAAATAATACATGGTCATTTGTATTCACAATATCTTTTTAATTACTGATTTTATTTATTGTTTATGTTGATTATCACAGAAAGCAATTCTGATGTTCCTTTAATAAAAACAATACAATATTAAAACTATAAAAGATGATCCTCCTTGACATAAATATTAAATACCCAAGGTCAATATACTCAAAATAAAATTATTTTGATTACTTATTAATCATTGTTCATGTTGATTACCACTTTGATTTGTTCCTTAATTAGAAAAAAAGCCTTTTGTTAACATTATTTATTGTAATAACTAACAGTGAGCAATACATTTTTACAACATTTAATAGTCTTTGTTAATGTTAGTTAATCTTGTACATAAAATAAGCACCTAATATCTGTTATCCTGAAAACAGTCTTTTGCATTAATTTCATGTCTCATATATGTTGCAGTTTACCTTACAATTTCATTACAGTATACCATTATTTCATCATATCTGAAAACTTGTAATTTATCACAATAAAGAATAGCCTCTCCATAATTCAAACATTCTGCCGATGTTGATCCGTGTTTTCGTCCTAAGTCGATCCGATTGACGTTTGGCCGTTCAGCAGATACATTTTTGTTTTGTTTTTTATATTTATGTGGAGTTTGTGTTGGAGTGTGCTGTGCTGGAGGCAGGAGTTTTTTGGTGTTATCAGACCCAGGTTGTTAGCTATAGTCGCGTAGACTGAATATAAAAAGGAGAGAGTCTCGGGAGCGCGCATGCACGTTACATCCGATGGATTTCGCAGAAAATCCGACCCGGAGACTTCACATAGAAATATGAATACTGGCCTTCAAAAGGCAATTTCAAAACCTGACAAATGGATCATTGGAACGTGTGATTACAACCCCTTCACACACATGCAATAAAAAAGGATACATTTTAGAGGAAAAGTTACGTATAGCACCTTTAACTAATGTAATGTTAACAAATGAAACTTTATTGTGAAGTGTTTTCAAATAAATAAACCAAGAATAGCTGTTTACAAAACGCACTTTCGATGAAAGTCTATAGGGCAAGTATACTGGAGTTTTTAAAAGCCAAAATGTTTTGAAAAACCACTTCAATTGATGGATTGTTTTGTGCAAAGATGTGTGCTATTTGAGCTTTAAAGTTGCCTAAATCTTCTTTTTAGGGACAGGGCTACTGTTCAAGGCAGATTAACTTCTAGTTAAGCTTAATTCCTGTGGATGTTTGTGGAAGTACAGATAGTGATGTTCCATGTCCCTTTCCGGCATTGTATTGTGCCACAGTTACATCATGGATCGAGCTTAAGTTGGCGTGTTACCTCGAGGGTCGGAACGCCTTTAGTGGAGGGTAGCGGATAGTCTCTGAGGGGTCGTTCTTCCTCCAGGAAGCCACTTTCCCTCCCGTCCACGGCTGGCTGGAAGAGCCCGTAGTTGAGCACATCCCTCAGACTCTGTGTGAGTGTACACAGGATCTGCTGCTTAGCAACCCATACTGTGGCATCAGGACTGAACCTCATGGATTTCTGGCAAAGCCACAGAGAGAGAGAGGGAAAGAGAGAGACAGAGAGATGCTCTATCAGCCTATAGCAGGTGTACAGATTAACAAGGGGAAAACATTTGTGTGCTGAGGGAGAAAACAACAGAAGAAAACACAAACTGTGCTTTTTGACATTATTTGGTATTGGTTGACTGACAGAATGACATTTTATAAATAAAAATATGTAGTAGTATAACACAAAACGCATTTTGTATGTCCCTAAGATCGTATTTTCATTTTTTCATGAACATTTTTATCCTTCTCTTCGACCTTAACTCTTTCCCCGCAAGTGTCTTTTTAAAAAGTTGAAGGCCAACACCTGTGTTTTTTATCATCATTTTCACAAACATTCGTGGCACCCCGAGTATTTTGTTGTATTCTGAGCATGCAATATCTCAAAAGAAAGAACAGACCTTCTGGTTTTAAACAAAAGCTGGATTCTAGCTTCATGCATTCCTTGAATAAGTTTAATAAAAAAGCAACATTTTGAGCAAAAAACTGAGAAAAATATGATCATAACAGATGGAAGTAGATCGAGTTCATCAACACCCCTAATACTTTCACAGTCCTATAACTCGCCCTGGGTCGACATTTCATTCAGTAACATTAGGCAGTTTTGATTTATATGCCGTTTAATGTTGGGAATCGCATTATTTTACATATGCATATGCAATCACTTGTTGTTTCTGCCTCTTCTTAGACTGTGTTTTAATCAGAAGATTCAGTACCCTTCAGAAGATGCGTAATAGCGCCCCCTACCGTACCGTAACAGTGAAAACACGGAAAGCTGGACATTTTAGTCAATGGTGGGGAAAGCATTAATAATTAAACGGTAATAACTGAAAAGTTGCAGTCACATAAGCAAAATTTTGGCAAAAAAATCCCATTTGTCTATTGTTTTTAGTTTTGCATTGTATGAAAATGCTCAAAAAGTCACTTTCAAACCAAAAGGCTTTCTGCGTTTACCAATTTTTGTGAAATCGGCGTGGAATTTTTTTCCGCTCTCCTATGGAATCAATTAGATTTGTCTATCCACGAAAATTTGCTAAACAGTCATAAATGTAAAGCTATTAACAAACAGTGAATGCTGTTCTCTTTTTCTTTTGCTTCTTGATCAATATTAAGGACACAGACCACATTATGTTTATTGCCACTATCACTTTAAGACGTCGGATCATTTCCAATGACATGCGGTTCTGACTGGATCGCTTTCGAAATCGTCACTAACTCGTCTCTAACATTTTCGTCTAGTTTTTATTCATTGACGAAAATGTCAATAGATTTTCGTCATAGTTTTTTTCATTGAAAATTAGTTTTTATTTAGTTATCGTCTATGAACAAAAATGTCGTTGACGAATAATTTTCGTCATTATTTTCGTCAACGAAATTAACACTGCTGTCCATGTATGTTTTGAGATCATTAGTTATGCTAATGAACTCCTAAATATTGACGAAATTCAGATATATGCATTTAAATTTAGTATTTTCATTCAGGTAAAACACCATAAAAATTGATGACTCATCCTGCACTACACAGATTTCTGTCCAGTCACACTAATGAAAACCATTAGCACCAAAAAGTGACGTTATGTCCCACCTAAACTTCTTGTTTCTAGGGATACTTTGAAAGAATGCTCATCAGAAAAATAGCTTTTTTCCTTTTTTATGTTAAAAAATAATGAGCTCTATCCTACTTTTTATTCAGTTACTGAGACTGAGATGCTATTGTTGACATGTAAATGCATGTGGAATATAAACCGGGATAATTGTTATGCTCAATAAACATGACACTGAAAATAACACCATAACCATAACCTTATCACCAATGTGCCAGAACAATTCAATACTCTGCTTCTTCCTAAAATAAAATTTTCAGTAATGACAGCCACAGATATTTTTAAAGAACCTGTTTGGAGCATGAGCAGTAAAAATGGTTTCTATTAGAGATTTCCATTTACAATACATCAAATTCTGTATTTTTTGCCTTGTTTGGTTGTAATATTACAATAAATTGGGCTGTAATGCATGAAGTATGGCAACCCATTATACATTTATCATAATCATATTGAGTAGACTATCGTTGTACTGACGTTGTTATGGATTTTTTTTAAAGTGTCATTTTGGGACTTAAAGTTCACTTAAAGTTAATATTTTAAAATATATTTTCCATATTAACCTATTGTGCTTGCTTGTGTGTCAAATTTTCTAATATATAAAACACATTTGAAAAAGGCTCGTCTCGGTTTCTACATGATATTGCCTTTCTGAACTTTCTTCATTTAATCCATGACAATGTAATTTTCTACTTTACGAGTGTAAAATAGGTCAAAAACTTGTTGCCTCTCCCAGTTGCGTCCGTTTCCATTTTTTAGTCCACTAAAATCCAAACAGCTCTAAAGAGAAGGCTGAAACTGTAAGAAGGAAGCAATTTACTGTTATAATATAATTTTGAAAGGTCCACATGGCCCAGCAGCCTGAGGTGAAACACGAGTGTTTGTATGTGTGTGTGTGTGAACGCACAGACTGCTGCAGGTCAGGGATGACCACACAGATGAGCATTGTGTCTCGCAGGCTGTTGTCCAGTCGGCCACTGGTAGGTCGATCCAGCCTGGGAGGCTCATCTCGGGAACTGTCTGATTCCGAACTGGCCGAGTCCGAGAAACTCTGAGCCATTTCCTCCTCGCTAGACATGGGGCTCCGCGGCATGATCAACACTGTGGAGAAAGAGAGAGACAATTTAAAAATAAATTAAATAGCGTGCATAATGCATACATTTTTTAAAATTATTTTAAATAATGTTTAAAAAAAATATTAAATGAAATTACACAAAAATATTAACCAATGAATAAATAAATACCCAATATGATGGAAAATGAAAATGATTTGCTTGTAAGTATTTCATAGAAATATTCTAGTTTAAAATTACCTTGTAAAGATTGACTGCAGATAAAATCAACAATATTCTGTAATGTAAAGATTAGCATGCACTTAAACTGCAGCATAATTCTAATTCCCAAAATGCACCAAAGAAAAATGAAAATGAAAATAAAAAAATTTAATTTTAATTACTGGAATTAACTGGAATATAATTTGGAAAATAAAATAAAATATTAACCAAAGATAAAAACTGGAAAATAAAATAATGGATAATAACAGGATTTTTTTTAATAAATAAAATAAAATAAAATGATTTTTTGTGGGATGATTTGTGGATGCACATCTAGGGCACGAAGCTCCCGTTCTACCATATCCCAAAGATGCTCTATTGGGTTGAGATCTGGTGACAGAGTGATGGTGACATTTTAGTACAGTGAACTCATTGTCATGTTCAGGAAACCAATTTGAAATGATTCAAGCTTTGTGACATGGTGAATTATCCTGCTGGAAGTAGCCATCAGAGGATGGGTACATGGTGGCCATAAAGGGATGGACATGGTCAGAAACAATGCTCAGGTAGGCCGTGCCATTTAAACGATGCCCAGTTGGCACTAAGGGGCCTAAAGTGTGCCAAGAAAACATCCCCCACACCATTACACCACCACCACCAGCCTGCACAGTGGTAACAAGACATGATGGATCCATGTTCTCATTCTGTTTACGCCAAATTCCTGACTCTACATCTGAATGTCTCAAGAGAAATCGAGACTCATCAGACCAGGCAACATTTTTCCAGTCCAAATTTGGTGAGCTCTTGCAAATTTTAGCCTCTTTTTCCTATTTGTAGTGGTAAATGAGTGGTACCCTGCTGTTGTAGGCCATCCGCCTCAAGGTTGTGTGTGTTGTGGCTTTAGAAATGCTTTGCTGCATACCTCGGTTGTAACGAGTGGTTATTTCAGTCAAAGTTACTCTTCTATCAGCTTGAATCAGTCGGCCCATTCTCCTCTGACCTCTAGCATCAACAAGGCATTTTCGCCCACAGGACTGCCACATACTGGATGTTTTTCCCTTTTCACACCATTCTTTGTAAACCCTAGAAATGGTTGTGCGTGAAAATCCCAGTAAACTCAGACCGGCCCAAATTGCTTAAATCCCCTTTCTTTCCCATTCTGACGTTCAGTTTGGAGTTCAGGAGATTGTCTTGACCAGGACCACACCCCTAAATGCATTGAAGCAACTGCCAACTGATTGGTTGATTAGATAATTGCATTAATGAAAAATTGAATAGGTGTTCCTAAAAATCCTTTAGTTGTGTGTATAATATAACATCACAAACCACATAGCCAACTCTAAGTGGTTAAAATGGTTCCTGAAGAGGGTCATTTGATGGATCAGCCAATTGTCCAGTCTAGGCGAAGTCATTTCCAAGACAATCTTGTTTTTATTTTGAATTCAAATAACGTGCACCGATGAATCACAATATCACACAGACCAGGAACATATTAATAAAGTAAAGAGGGGCAATTTTGATATCCTGTTGACTTGAGTGCTTATTATTCCCATACATAATATTTTTTTATTGCTATCTGGTCATTTAGCTCCACTTGTTTATCTCTGTGGCCTTTTGTGAATTCACTGGGTTCACCAAATGTTGCCGAACAGTCCCTATCTGCCAAGACTGCGCGTGTTTATAATTCTTCTGTGGATGACTTTAGGAGCACGGCAAGTACACTGAAATGTCAGACAGTATATCACGTCATTTTAATATTCTTCTCTACATCTTTTGGGTCTGCTCTACCTCGCAGGGATAATCGAACTGACACTCACCTGAAAATGAACATGGCCTTGTTTATCACAAACATTCGATAAATTAACAAACCAAACTTTAGTTTTACTTTTACGTCACTACATTCCAAAGCGTAATATCGTACTTTTTACACGCAGAAATAAAAAAAATTAAACTTTGCTTATTTGTAGCTACATTTTAAATCCCACATGATGGGGCTCACGGACATTTGGACACTCATTGTATATTTTATCGGCATTTATTCATTACATCGGATTAAAGGTTTCAAAAGGAACAGATGGGGCTGTTTTCTGTGTCTTGGGTTATCACATGCCATATTTCTGAAGTGTACACTACAAACGCTTTTGAAATCACAAGAATTGAATGGCAAACAAAATGTCTGGGTGTTTGGAGGAGGGGGGGAGACGGCAAGCAATATCAGACAGACAATGGCAGAGACGCAGAAAGAGAGAGAGGCTCAGACAGTAACTAAAGCAAAGAGGTCAGGTGAAATACCTGACTAACGGCACTCCGCTAAAGCTTAAATCATCACGGCATGTGCAAACGAGACGAAGCGAGACAGCTGAAGATTAATTAGAAGCGCTCATCACATTCCCTGTGCATTTTACCCTGTGAAAGGTTCGAGAATAATAAAATTGACCTTTCTGTGCTGCTAGCGCATCTTGATAATGCTAAACTACCATGTGTAGGTGGTCAAATAACCGCCATTTAATTAAACACCACGATACCGACGATTAATGGGGCTTCGGGGTGAGAATACGCTTTTATGAGATGTTGTTACACTATCTGCTTATGTCCGTTATACTTTGAGTGTAACCATGCTTGTTAGCGAAACCGAGCCCACGGTTTCATATAGGAAAATCAGGCGTTCTTGTGTCTCTCTCCCCAGTGGCTCAGTCAGTCAGAAGGCTCTGTCATTCATCAGGGCTGTCAGTGTTGGTTTTCTCGCTCGACCTTTACAGTCGCCCGCCACCAAGACGGGATTCAAGAGGCAGGAAGCATTTGTCGACTATCGCTTGAAGGGTACCACCAATTAAAACCTTACAGCGTAGAGAGGAAATTGCACCCACATGCACTTTAGTGCTAAGAAGCTGCCAGCAGATTTAACACAACTTCAGTGTTGGCAGATAAACAGACACCACTGAAGTCCTTTCACAGTCGTGTTATTGTGCGCTGGATGATATATTGGTTCCCTGTGAAGTGAATATCATCCAGTTGTGGGCATTTAAATAAATTACACAGTACATGCTTTCATCTCGCTGAATTAATTAGATATTATTTGCTTGTAAGAAGTTCAAAGCAAAACTAAGTGTAACACAACCTTGCAAAGGTTACATGAAGATACAATCAGCAATATGAATTAATATCCTTTTAATTCCCAAAATCACTGCAAAAATCACCTTTTCGTTTAAAATGGCAGCGATCAAAACAAAACAAAAATAAACACTGGAAAATAGCCTGATGGTAAAAAAACATAACAAAATATGAATATAATAAAAGTGATGCAATTATTTCAAATACAATATGAAAGTGAAAAAACCTTGCAGACGTTACATGCAAATTAACTCAAATATAGATACGATTTATAATGTAAAGATGAGCACGCACTTTAAGCTGATGCATATGAATTATTATATTCAAATTCCCCAAATATACTTTAAATCACTGCAAAGATCACCTTGAGTGGCCTATTGGTTTTATAAAATCCTGGACTGGAGTAGAAATTGGAAAATAATCTATGAATATGGTCATAATATGAAATTACATAAAATAAAATATTAACTAATATGCTGGAAAATAAAACGTAGCAACTTGGTGCATTAATAAAATATATGTGGTCACAGGTGTGCGTTGATTGTCAGTTTATGAAGGCTTTGAATGCAGCTTGTGCAATCATAATTCATACATTATACATTAGATTTCATATTTTGGACGTGATATACATACTTAGATGCATTAGAATTATAGATTAGATTACAAAATCATACATTTCTTACTATTTTGGGTATTTATTTATTACAGTCGATTATACAAGATGCTAATATATGGCAGCAATTATACACCAACCACATACAGTACTGACCTAGAAGCATAACTTACTGTATTTAATAAGTTCAAATTTATTTTCCCTGTTAACTTCAAAAACACACACCGATGCTTTTTCATTACGACAATTATTTATTAAAAGTCCTGCCAAAATATTCACTCTGAATGTCTGCCACTGTTGCCACGACGACTACTAAACACATTTGCATTGTTATAGTTAATGGAAGTGATGCATTAAGCATTTTTTTTTAATGGCTGGTTTGGTCTAAACTGTCATAATGCGTTAGGAGGCTTAATATCTTACACGTTTCAAGGAGCATAAGAAGGATTCTGGAGAGAATTAAGCTCACCCTAATATCCTGAAAAACAACAGAATATTTTTCTTACTGAGATTTATGGAGGATCTCATACGAAGGTTGGTTCACTTCTACAGTAGGTAGTCACTGTATCATTTTACACAGGGTTTCTCTATTCCAAAAGCCTGCCTGAGGGCAGTCAAAGTTGCTGTTTCAGAAACACGGACAGTAGCAGGAACTGACTGCTCTCCGAGAGCTCAACCTTCCCATAAACATATATCGTATTTGAGAAGCCTATAATACTGCACCCTTCATTAAACCAATGCACAAACATTAATATTTCACAACCAATTTATTTTTCATCAAAAAGTGCTGTGGATGTTGCATCAAAAGCTCTTGGGTTTATATTTTTTTGCAATATAGCAATTCTAAAACTCCAATCCCATCCTCATAAAACAAAAAAGAGCAATAACAAAAATGTTGTGCTTGCTCATGCAAACCTCAACACCATAATGCAAGGAGGATGGTTGCCAGGGTGTTGCTATGGTGATCTAGATGGTTTCTAGGGTGTTCGAAAGAGCCTGTGCTCAAATTTGTACACTGAAAATGTGCTAACCTCAAAAAAAGTGCTAACATAATATACCATTCAAAAGTTTGGGGCCAGTGAGATTTTTTTTTTTAATAAATTCATACTTTTATCCAGAAAGGATTCATTAAATTGATCAAAAGTGATAAATTGCTACTTCAAATAAATGTTTTTTTTCTATTTACAAAAATATGAAGCAGCACAACTGTTTTTATCATTGATAATAATAAAAAATGTCTCTTGAGCAGCAAATCAGCATATTAGAATGATTTCTAATGGATCATGTGACACTGAAGACTGGAATAATGATGCTGAAAATTCAGCTTTGCATCACAGGAATTAATTATATGTAAAAAAGGTATTAAAATAGAAATATTTCACTATATATATATATATATATATTTTATTGTATTATTTAATTTACATTCAACCCAAACTATGAATGTTATTGTAAATAAATAGATTTTATTCAAGTCCAAAAACTATTTAACAGCACTGAATCAACCTAAATACATTAATATTAATGGATCATGTGACACTGAAGACTGGAATAATGATGCTGAAAATTCAGCTTTGCATCACAGGAATTAATTATATGTAAAAAAAATATTAAAATAGAAAAATTTCACTATATATATATATTTTTTTTAATTTATTTTTTTTACTGTATTATTTAATTTACATTCAACCCAAACTATGAATGTTATTGTAAATAAATAGATTTTATTCAAGTCCAAAACACTATTTAACAGCACTGAATTAACCTAAATACATTGTTACAACAGCTAGTTTAGGGTTATGATATAAAAATTAAAAATAACTCCTTTGCAACCCCTTTTTATAGAGTTTGACAATCTGGTCTGCAAATATGGCTGATTCCCTCCTTCAAAGAGATTTCTCAACCATTTTATCATCCGCCAGGCGACGGTCCTAAGTCCAATCTCTTAGAAAAGAAATAGGACAGCTCTCGTCAACAAACCACACGGTGTGCAGTCATTCATGTCCATAACCGTTAGATGCCACATTTGACTCAGGTATAGAAGTGAAGCTTCTGTGGGCTGCCTGAAAGGAGAAGGGTAACTAAAGTATGGGTTTCATCTGGGCCAACGAGTAAACCACAGAGAAGAGCGGAAAGCAACAGAGCTGTGGGACTCAAAGGAGCAATAGAGTGAGACGGGAGGATAGACAGGGAAGGGGAAAGTGCCATACAGAGGCGAATAGAGAGGGAGAGCGGAAGGGGGACGGGCTGGCCTGGATCTGTGTCCGCTTGCCTTACCCCTGGTGACTTAACAGCAACACCGCACAGCTGTAAAATAGGGCAAGACTAGGGCTCGCGTATACGCTGGTGCAAGACGAGCAGAACAAATCACAGTCTGAACATCAGTGTTGTAAAAAAGCGAGGTGAAGCTGATGAAAAATAAATGAGAAGCAAGGCCCAGTTCTATCACAACATGTCATCTAACCCCTCCCATGGGCTGCCTGCGTTCAATCTGAGCTCATCGAGGAATCCGCACGTCGATACGCGGGACAATTATTGCCCCCGGAGGACCACCGCTGCTTCAGGCCTACACCATATCAATAGACTACAAACAACGGCAGTATATTGTTCCTCAAATCAGTTTTCATCTTTTTATTCATAAATCCATTCAACCGCTCACTCTCTAGGGAAAACTGAATCAATTTAGAGGCGCCATTTAATGATTCCTTCTCTCCACGAATTGTCAATTACACCACAGTCCTTAACTGAAGAGCATGCAACATACAGTAATGATGAAGCCATCAGATCTTAATAAAATGCACTTATGTGGATTAATTTGATAAATGGATGCCCAGTGTTGGGGAACTGGCCTACTCTCCAAGCAGCAGAGCAGAAAAACAAAACAAAACAAATAGCACTAAAGGTACAATATGTAAGATTTTTGTAATCAAATATTCAAAAACCACTTGTACGGTGTGATGTATTTCATACATTATCCCAAAATTTGTAAAGATCCAACTCCTCCCACCTTACATACACTTAAACCTACCCAACTCCGCCCCCTGATCCCTAAACCCAACCCTAATCCTACCCATCTCCACCCCTTGGATCTTGATCCGACTCCTCCCCATGAATCTCATGTACTGCATTGAGGTATTGTCAGTTTCCGCTTGTAAAAACCATAGAAATAATACTTAGAGACCTCATTAGCGGCCGTTTCAATGGGCTGCTTTATGTAAGCTGCTAATGAGGAATCTAAGTATAGAATCTATGATACAATATCTCGCAAGGGGCTGTTGTGTCGTTCAGTCATAATGGTACACAATGATTATTGATTAGCGAGTAAAGAAAATCCAGAAAGTTAAAAACATAAATGAGGCAAGCAGGCTTACGAGAAATAAAACAAGGATCAATTTCGGCATGCCGTTTTTAGGAAGGAGAGAGCTTTGCGACAAACTTGGACTTGATTTGTCTGCTGTGTTTTGATAGACGGGTAAAAAAAAACCTGAACCACCAACCCACCAAATCATTTGACAAATAGTCATATATTAGTAACAGGCTTATATAGCATTACATTTCACGAATCACGATCCTTGCAGCTAATTCATTTCGATGACATAAAATAGTGTGATAAAACCAACAGGTGATTCGTGAATTCCATATATCTCGGGATGGTTAAAACGAAATCTCCCATAGTTCCACTCTCATCAAGCTTCGCTTTTGGTTTTGGTTTTTCAACATTTTATAATACTTTGTATTATTTTCTGTATTATAATTGTTTTTTTTTTTCTTAATTTCACATTCTCTGAACTGTTATTTAGTGCTCACTGTTTGACTGGGATTAAACTAAAAACAATATTTAAAAAATGTCAAAAGAAAATTTTGTTTTTTGCTGGCACAAAAAACAATGATGGTTTTAGAATAACTTAAGACACCCTTAACGAATCTGTGCATCGCTTTTCATGAACCGTCTTTACGAATTAATCAAACTTTCCGAACGTAGGCTACAAAAAAACCCTTTGATATCTAAAAACTGTACTGGCTCGTTATATAGCCTAATTCCTTCGATCACCAACATAACACATACTTTTATCAGTATAGTAAATCAACGGGGAAAAACAACTCATATCTTTAAATACTGTAATAAACATTAACTTATGTATGCATGTAGAGCTCTATTCCATCTAGCATCTACTCACCGATGCGCACAACATGCTCTTCAATCAGATTCTTTATTCATCTGTATTTCATCATTATTTTGGCAGTGTGAAAGTTTCTCTGCACCTAATGTTTGATGCACTACTAAAAACCATTTTGGCTTGAATGGTTCTGATTTGATATGAATGCGGAAAGGTTGTGACGCTGCATCATTTTAATATCGATTCTGATTGGTCAATTTGGTACGAGACAGTGTTGTAGTCAAGACCAGCTCACTCGAGTCCATACCATAGACCATAGAGAGTCTGGTCCGAGGCGAGACTAGATAACCTAAGGTTGGGAAACCAGACTTAAGAATATCTTTAAGAATATGTAAAATATTTGGTGGTAAGAATAAAATTGGCACCATATTCAAACAGTAAACCAAATATACCATAGAATCATGTACACTGTAATGGTAAAAAAGTCACATATAGTGGAATAAAGGTAATTTTATTACAATTATGACTTCAAATTATTACAATCAGTAAGTGCTCTTTAACATAACATTACTGTACACGAATTCTGTGTGGCTCTTATATGCAAACTGAATAATGGTTGATAAGGCAGACATTTTCAATACGTACTGTAGTTGAGCTAGAGGCTCCAAATCACATCTGACATGGGTCCTTTCACATTGAACGTTTCAATCAAACAATTTAAAGAAATATCTGACAAAAGCCAATGAACCAATTCACTAGAATGAATCAGACTATTCAACCCAACACGAGGACCGAATTATCCGATTTAGTAACGTTACTTTTACAGTAAATGTTTCTTTCAAAATGAGAAAAAGTGCCATAAAAGGAACGATTCACTAGATTGAATTGGATTTCAAACGCTAGGCTACATGAAAGAGAGGATCAGTAGAATGAATCAAACTTTCAAACACGAGGTGCACTTATGAACTGATTCACTCGAATAAATTGAACTTTCAAACGCTTTATATGATTAATTGGACAGATCCTTTTCGTAGAATGAATTTCACTTCCAAATGCTGAATACAGAGTGAGCTGGTAGGCTGAGGTTTCTTATATTTGAAAACCAAGCTACTGCTTTTCATTTATTTACTCACCAACACTGAATCAGACAAACTGAGTCCTGGAATCACCTACTGGGCCTACATAAATCGCTTAGAAGCCTGAAGTGGACAGTGTGTGGCAGCAAATCCAGTCTGCTAAAATCCTCCTCTCTGCTTCTTATCTCTGTGGGACACAGGATAACAGAGAGCTTCCAACCCCATCCCCGTAATGGATAGATCACCACAGCCTCCCAGCTGCAGCTTCTATTTGCTATACAAGCAAAAATCCTTGACCGGCACGCTCAAGGCGCCTTACAATACTGATAATGTTGTTTGTCTCCTAATTACAGTTGTCTGGAGGCAATTTTGACTGAGATCTATAGTGCACAATCACAACAGCAATCAACCGCTTTGTGTTTTGAATGTCGCATGTTGGTCAAAAGCCCTCCCTAAATGCTTCTGAAATGAAAAGAGCGCTCTGATGTACATTTATTAGGACTCTGAGAGGAAAATCACATCTTGGCATGTTGCTGAAGTACAGTATGGCAGCAGCAAAGGCAGAATTTGCTGAACGGAGCCGTCAGTGGATGTCATGTTGAAAGCTGAGGTGGATTTCCTGTCTCTTGACATCTCCTAAACTTAGCCTTTGCTATACAGTTTCTGAAGATAATCGAAGAGAAATTGTCATCGTGAGATAGAGTTTCATATCAAAACATCAAAGCAGAAAACATTTTAAAAGCGGAACAATCGCTGAACGTCCTGATAAAGCCACTGGACGCTGCAGTGGTTGGGTTCGGGCAAGATGTCTTTTAACAGTCTCTTGATACTTATCAAGGAAGATACAATGAGTTGTGGCTCCGGCGGCCCTGAGAAGTGTCACTAGTGAAATCGGTCTGTTCTGTTGCTATGGAGTCGCAGGTTGGAAAGCCCATGAGACCATCGCTACCCAAGCATTAGATGGGAGAAAACCTGAATCTGCGCATAATAATGCTGACCTAAAAACTCTTTTAAGAGGCACATAAATTATTGTCAAAACTCCTAGAGGATTTTCCCAAGGGATGCTTTGAATTTTACAAACATCAATTTATGGGGAGTTTTTTTTTCTTTAATAAACATGATGTTTCTAGCTATAGATAAATAAACAGTCACCAATTTTGTATCACTTGTCATCTTTAAAAAGTATTTATTTTATTAGTTATAGATTGATAGACCAATAAAATGGCCATTATTAAACCATTTTGATATCACTTTGTAGGTTACTCTTTTTTTTAAAAAAAAATGTGCTTGTCTATATTAAAAACTGATTTGTTTGATAAACTAGCCACTATTTGGCCATTTTGACTATCATCATCTACCAATAATGTTAATGGATAATGGATAATTTGTGCAAAAACTTTTTTTTTTTTTTTTTTACATCTTAATTAGTATAACTTTATTGGTTGCCCTGAATAATTGATTCTTGGTCGTTCAGTGGTCATATATTTCTGAATAATAACCGTTGCCCATGGCAACACTCCATAAGTGAGTATGTTTCCTAGCTGCATGTGTTCTTTAAGTAATATGATAAAAGAAAAGCAACTCAATATTTAACATCACAGTATTTAAATGTTAATCTAACAAGTACTAGTCAGATGGACTTTGGCGCAAAATAAACCTATATCAATATGTTAATTATCCCTGACTTTACATTATCCCTATCAGCCACTCTGCTCTCTATATCGATTTAACCCTGTAGCTTTAGAAACCCGTATTGGTTGACCAATCTGCATCTCAGCCTGAAGCTTAAAAAGTTTATTTTATATCTATATATATCTATATATATAGATATATATATATAAATATATATTAAATGACAAGATAGAATCAAATTTTGGACGTAAATCAAAGTATTTCTCAACTAATTTTACTGGATACTGTGCACATCACACATCAAATTGATAAGGTGTTATTTAATTTCTTCTTGTGTACTGAGGTGTCTTTAACTTATGGCATCGTTTGTGCTTCCCAGTGAACAGACATCATTAAGCCAACGTTAAAATGATCGACCACACAGAAAAGAAAAAGAAAATCTAAGCCCAAATTCATATTTATGTCTAAACATCCCAAGCTTTGACTATAGAAGCGTTTCCGATCACTACTGAGAAACAGGAGAAGTTGCCAAGAGCTTGTCCGTCAGCAGCATCACGTCTCCATCAAAGCTCGTTAAGTGTGGGCTATACAAACTTCGGTGCTCTTTTTTATTTATTTAATTTTATTTTTGCCTTTAAAGTAAAAAAAAAAAACTATGACGAAAACTGTATTTTGTTATAAGGAAACTACAGGGACAAAAACGGACGCGCACTGGAGAGATAACAAAGGTGTGTAACGTTACTTACAGCATCCGGCGCACTTTTTCCTTTCTTTGGCTCTTTATCCTTTGTCCAAAAGGATATAATTCTCCGTAGAATCGCTCAGGTTTGTCGAGTAGTCCAAACAGAGAAGGGAGTGACCCCTTTAGCACTTCTTCAGGGGAAGAGGACTGTGTATTCCGCATGTGTGGACAGTGTTAAATGCGCAGCATCGACCCGAACGCGCAGCACACACTCACGCGCGCGCGCGCGCAGGGGAGGCAGGAAATATTTGCGCTGGACCAGGGGCTCTTCTAGTGAACACTAGAGGGGTTCACTAATGCAGGCGGAGCCACAGTCCCCAACTAACACACCGGCATCTACGGCCACGAGTTGTCTTTTTTTTTGTAAAAAAATAAATTATACGTTTGTTTTAAAATTACTATTTCATGTTGGTTCGTGTAAATGTTTCAAGATTGTACTTAAAATAGACATTAAGTAATTTGGCACATTCTCTCTAGACAGCTGAGTCTAATGAACTTGATAGATAGATAGATAGATAGATAGATAGATAGATAGATAGATAGATAGATAGATAGATAGATAGATAGATAGATAGATAGATAGATAGATAGATAGATAGATAGATAGATAGATAGATAGATAGATAGATAGATAGATAGATAGATAGATAGATAGATAGTCAATAAGTTGATTGAGAATGTTTGGTGTATGGCTGCTTTTGTACAGTGGGTTATTGAGCGTCACATCCGAACTGAGCCAAACTCGAGAAGATTGCAATGTATGCACTAACGATGAACGTGCTGCATTGTGTGCGAAATAAAGGAGCAGCAAAATAAGATTTTAATAAGCATGAATAGATTTCATAATGGATCTGAGCAATCTCCCCCCCCCCCCCCTCCCCATCTCTCTATTTTGTCTTTTTTTTCTCCTGTTGTCTAGATGCATTAATCACTGTAACCTCCACCTTCATTTGTCTTTGATTTCTCCGTCAGTCAGAAGTGGGGCAGCGTCTGCTGTAATAAGTCTGGCTTCTTAACTCTCTCCTACTGTACACCCTTTGCAACCCACATTGTCCACAGAACCCACAAAACTGGGTCTCTGTGATTTAATTGGAAACTGGGGAGTGAAGACATTTTCTGATTCCAAACCTCTATGAACTTTTCTTCGGCAGAACACAGAAGAAGATATTTTGAAGAATGTCGGTTGTTTTGGATGCCATTTTCATATTTTATGACTATTATTCAAAACATATACTATTTTATTCCACAGAAAAAAAGAAAAGAAAAGTAAAGCAGGTTTAGAATGAGATGAGAGTGAGCCAATTCTCAAAAGCAGATTACAACTTTGCGAATACTATGTAATAGGATGCTTCATTAGGGATTTCAAGGTTATACAAAGTTCTAAAACAAACTGTATTCATACTGAGTCAATAATAGACGCAACTGCAATAGTATTCTTTACCTCACATCTTTTTGCCCTAGATTGTTGGGTTTCAGCTGTGAGACGCAGTGTTCTGTTGCTCAGCCGGAGAGTATCAGCTGTGCCTCTGGCCTACATTAAACTGACCTGTTTTCTTATCGTCATCATCATATATTTAGGGCTATTGATGATCACTGCAAAACCCCTCAAGTCTGCATAATTGGTAGAACAAGCAAGTGTCGTGGTTCATACACCGACTGGCGATCAAATGGCATTATAACGTGGTTTAGGCGGGTTTGACGCAAGTTATTTTGCATAAATTCTTAGGCAAGTTAGTACACTGCTCTCAAGGGTGTTTCATGGGTAATATCACAGCAGCAAGTCTGCCATCCGGTGGCCTCGGCGAAGAACGATCTCAAACCTGAATGCTGGAGAGCGTACTGTCAGTTTAAGTGTAAGGAAGTGCTTTATATACAAGGAGGAATTTATTGAAAATATGTAAATGTATTTATTGAACAATTTATTGTGGCTGTAGACTTGAATTGTTGTACAGAGGGACTTGAAACGAACGTCTGCAGTACAAACACAAGACGTGACATGGTCCAGGACAGAAGAGAATGAGAAGAGGAGGGGTTTAGAAGCACTTCCTGTGGACAATGGAGGGTCCGGCCTCCTCGTACTCGTCTTTGCTGATCCACATCTGCTGGAAGGTGGAGAGGGAAGCCAGGATGGAGCCACCGATCCAGACAGAGTACTTACGCTCAGGAGGGGCAATCATCTGTAGTGGACAAAGGAACATTTAATTGCCATTATATATCATATAATATACATATAATACCATCCAACTAAAGTTATCGCTCTTGATGCGGACGGGCCTTTAGTCATTACAACTAGTCCTGAACTGTACCTTGATCTTCATGGTGCTGGGAGCCAAAGCTGTGATCTCTTTCTGCATCCTGTCACCGATACCAGGGTACATGGTGGTACCACCGGACAGCACATTGTTGGCGTAGAGATCCTTACGAATGTCAATGTCGCACTTCATAATGCCGTTGTAAGTGGTCTCGTGGATACCAGCAGACTCCATACCTAGAGACGATGCCATTTAGATGATGAATGGGAATGGATTATACATTTAAATACATTCCATATGGAGTAGCATGCTAATTCAAAGTGCAGATTACATAATAGCGCTGATTTCATTTAGGGAAGAACTGCTGGTGAGCCACTGCCCTATCGGCTCTATTGGATAAGGAAACGGTGATTGATGTACAATGTCAAGACTAAGAACCCTGTACACCATAAATAGCCCGTCAGCCTCTGGCCGTATACTGAAACGCTCCTAATTAGTTCCTGACAAAAGGTGATCCGTCACTGTGTCACCTCTCCTAAAAGTGTGCGGTAATGTAAGAGATATCGCTTCAAAATGCAGTTGTTTGATTTTTTTTTTCCCTGCGGGAGTCTTGACCGCTTTGCTGTGTCTGTGGAAGGTGGGTTTAATTGTGTTGCTGCACATAGACTGATGTGCTGCATGTGCAAATGATTGAGAATTATTAATAATATGAATTTTTCATCAATGGGAATCTTGGCTTGGCAATGGCTCAAAAGGGAGAATATATTTTGAGTGTGGGCTTAGTGGTTCATTGTAGGCCCTGTTTCAGGATGGCTAGAAACTTGCATGAATAATTGATTAAAAAACAAGGCATAATGTAGGGATATTCAAAGCTTGTCTGTCATCAAGGAGAAACCTAGTCTAAAATCCTAGAGGAATGTGAACATGATTCAATGGAAGCCATTAGAGGCCATGCATGCATTTTTATTTTTTTCTGTCTTGTTTTCTCAAGAGCTACATGATTATGCCGATTAAATAGTTTTGGGCTTTTAATGAAAAACTTTTTATTTCTTAGGAGAAAATTAAGTCGTGGTGGTGGGAGAATAATCATTGGATTACTAAATGAACATTATAATTGAGATCAAATCCTATATAAACCAAATAAAAAAGTCCTCTAAAAATAAAAGAATTTAAAAAAAAAAATTCCTAATGGAAACTGAAAATGCTAGTCTTTATTAAAAATCTTTTTTTAAATTATTTTAAAATACACTATAAAAAATATTTTCACGATTTGTAATCACAACATTTTTTCTTTTGTCAAATCAAATTAAATAATTTATGTAGTTCAGATAACATATTTTGAGTTTCTGATGATTAAATCAATCTCCTTCATTGTATTAACTTATAATAATTAATTTGTAATTAATTTTTCCATTTCAATTAACTTACAATTTTAAGGCAACCAGGTTACTTCATATTTTAAGTTAAACCAACAATAGTTTTTCACAGTGTAGTTATATTTTTATATATTATTAATATTTGATTTAATTTAAACCTTAATTTAAACTTAATTTAAATAAGTCTCTGCATTAAATTTGTAATACAATCAACTTTAAGTCATTTCAACTTAAATTACATTAAACTGAAAAGTGTTGAATATTTAAAAAAAAATGATTGACTCATAATAAACTTATTTTGATGAGTTACCATATGTTGTCAACTTAGGCTATTTTATTTATATTTAATATATATAATATTAATATTTTATATATATATATATATATATATATATATATATATATATATATATATATATATATATATATATATAATTTAGATATAATCCTAATTTAATCAAGTAAGAATTGTCTAAAAAAAAGATAAATAATAAAATAATTACTATTTCCTACTGGGAAAAGTGAAATTGTGACTCTTTAATTTTTATTTATTTATTTATTTATTTATTTATTTATTTATTTTTGACTATTAGAGATATTTGGAACAAAACTAAAATTCATTCCGATTGTATTTTTGACAAGGAAAAGAAAACATCCAAAGCCAAGAAGTATAAAAAAGGGAGCAATTATTCAAACGGACTAATTAGAAACTGACCAATGAAAGATGGCTGGAAGAGGGTTTCGGGACAGCGGAACCTCTCGTTACCAATGGTGATGACCTGACCGTCGGGCAACTCGTAGGACTTCTCCAGAGATGAGGAGGAGGCGGCGGTGGCCATCTCATTCTCAAAATCAAGAGCCACGTAGCACAACTTCTCCTTAATGTCACGAACAATCTCCCTCTCGGCTGTAACAGCGAATTAGAAAGGTATTAAGTAGTACAAAGTAGTACAGCAGCAGCTGGCTACAGTTCGCTTTGCGCAGTTACTAGTGTTGACCACAAGGTGGTGCTGTTTAGTTAATGAAGATATCACTACAGCGCAGCGTAAAAGGTTGTCTTATGATACGTATAAACAACATTTTACATTTGAGATACAGTTTATTATCTATTACATAAATACATTAAAATTTAACTGAAAATTACAGAAAGTGTTAGATTACCAGTGGTGACGAACGAATAGCCTCTCTCAGTCAGGATTTTCATCAGGTAGTCAGTCAGGTCTCTGCCGGCCAAATCCAGTCTCATGATGGCATGTGGAAGAGCGTAACCCTCATACACGGGTACATTGTGGGTCACACCATCACCAGCGTCCAGCACAATACCTGAAACAAATAAAAGAAAGTATGAAAAACCAAACAGATGCAGTTTTAAAACAACTATTATAGTCAATGTATGCAGTGCTAACCTGTCGTACGGCCAGAGGCGTACAGGGAGAGCACAGCCTGGATGGCCACATACATAGCCGGAACGTTGAACGTCTCAAACATGATCTGAAATACAGATAAAAATCAATTATTACCAAGTATTATGGACATAATACTATTAATGCCATGATTTTAAAGTCTTTAAAAGGGCTTGCCTGGGTCATCTTCTCCCTGTTGGCCTTAGGATTCAGAGGAGCCTCAGTCAAGAGGACGGGGTGTTCCTCAGGGGCCACACGGAGCTCATTGTAGAAAGTGTGGTGCCAGATCTAAGACAGCAGTATTGTATTTTTCATTACATATGGAAAAACACAATACATTTTCAGTTTATAAAGTTTTAAAATGCAGTCTTTTTTACTGCTGTACAGCAAATTTTCGTGGGCAAAATCTATTTGTGCCAAAAAGCAATCGACTGCTTTGTTCCATACAGCTGTGTACCATCCATTTGTTCATGTCTACAGTTATTGCAAACTTATTAAGATGAGTCTGTATTCTAAAAGAAAATACTTTAAAATAACTAAATTCAGTGGTTCCACTTCCACAAAACAAATTTAAATCTATGCAAAATCCTTGTGTTGTGACAACACAATTGACTGAGGAAGAATCTATGTAAATGTCCAACCATTTCAAGTCAATCACGTCGCTGTAACTTAAACTGGTTACGTTTTCTGAACATGTTTTAGTCTAGAAATAATCAACGTATTGAAGTGTAGACTGTTTGCTCATAAGCATTTTCATTTTTTCTTTGTTCATCTTCCAAAAATTATGATGTTCCATTTTTTCCATTCCTTCCATTGAAAGTTCCATTCTTTTCCAACAAAAAGAACGTTTAGAGAACGTTTTAGAGTCTTAATGAATATTATGACAAAGATGTACCTTGGGACAATAGATTTATTCGTTTATAGAGCGGAAATGCATCTAAAGGTTTTAGAAAACATTGTACACTGTAAAAAAATATGGTTGGTTTAACTTAAAAAAGTAAGTTAAAAAGTTTGAGTTCATTCAAATAAAAACATTGAGTTAATACAATGAAGGAGATTGGTTGAATCAACCGAAACTCAAAATATTATGTTACCTGAACCACATAAATTATCTAAGTTGATTTGACAAAAAAAAAAAAGTTTTGATAAGGATCAAGCTGTGGTTGCTGTGGTGACCACCAGAAAGCCACTTTGTTTGATTCATACACAATAGAAAATTAATTTTGCCGAAATTGCCTTATCGTTACCGCACTTTTGTCCTTAAAAGTGACTAGGCTAATACTAAGGTCTACCTTCTCCATGTCGTCCCAGTTGGTGATGATGCCATGCTCAATAGGGTATTTAAGGGTGAGGATGCCTCTCTTGCTCTGGGCCTCGTCTCCTACATAGCTGTCTTTCTGACCCATACCGACCATGACACCCTGGAAGAGATCATAAAACAATCCGTCACAATCTTCACATTCAGGGTGACCTTTTCGCCCCAAATAAAAATTGTCAATACGTTTGACTCAAATAAGCACTTGCATGATTATAAGCAGAGTGTCGTCTTTACAGGTCAAGGGTTAAAATGTAAGTACTGTGACTTAAGACGTGCTTTACTGAGTGGCTCAATAAGGCTAAGCCTCAGATGGGATCAGTGAACGTGGTGGTCTCACCTGATGGCGGGGTCGGCCAACAATGGAGGGAAACACGGCTCTGGGGGCGTCGTCACCGGCAAAGCCGGCCTTCACCAGACCTGAGCCATTGTCGCACACCAGAGCGGTGGTCTCTTCCTCGTCACACATGTCTGCTTAGACAGCTGGTGTTTGAAGACCAATGGCACAGGGAGCAAACACATGGCGCCCGTTAATAAGCAGGATTTTCTCTTGCCCATTAAACGCTTGTCTTTGCTTGTTGAATTTATGTAGCACTCAAAGCTAAACGTAAATTATTCATCTTCTGTGCTTAAAAAGAGATTTCTGACAACTTGTGTTATTCAGTCCTACACTCCCTTCGGCCCACTCGCAATGAGCTATAAATAATACAAATATTATTATTATTTGATATCTTGAGTTCAGATAAGCTTCAGTTTATATGCATGTAATATTTTTATCGTGCTGCTTCTTTTGTTGCAAAGATGCGAAATACCAAATAATTAATTAAATGAGGAATTATTATACTATATGACTTTATTTCTTCTGCAGAACACATAATAAGATATTTGAAAAAAACTTTTTGGGCCAGTGAAAGCCACTGACTTTTAATATACACTGTTCAAAAGTTTGGGGTTGGCAAGATTTTTTTTAAATGTTTTAGAAAGTCTCTTATGGTCACCAAAGCTGCATTTATTAGATCAAAAATACAGTAAAAACAGTAATACTGTGAAATATTATTACAATTTAAAATAGCTGTTTTTGTATTTGAAGATATTTTAAGATGTAATTTATTCCTGTGATGCAAAGCTGAATTTTCGGTATCGTTACTCCAGTCAGGTGATCCTTCAGAAATCATTGCTGCTCAAGAAATATTTATTATTATCAATGTTGAAAACGGTTCTTCTGCTTAATAGTTTCATGGAAACAGTGATAACAGTGATTTCTATTATAAAGTATTCAAGTATTCAAGCTTTCTGATCCCAAACTTTTTTAACAATAGAGTTTGGACAAAAACATTTCTTCGAAATATATTCTTTTGTGCTCCACAAAGTCATGCAGGTTTGGAACGACATGAAAGCGAGTGCGGTAGATGATTCGAGTGTTCGGTTTTGGGTGAGCTATCCAAAAGTTAAGCTACGCTACAAACGATTTGACATAAAAATCCATTGAAGTACACTCACCCAGGAGAGCTTGCACAAGAGGCCTGGAAAACTTGCGCCCTCAAGAGCGGTAGAAAATAAGAGAGTGGGCGTCCGGTTCACCTGCTCCCATATTTATATAGGAGCCGTGTCACCAGGGCTTCAGAACCTCAAGCCTTTTTAGGACACATTACAAACCTACATCACTCAAAGATGGGCCGTCCCACGTGAAGATGGGGTATTGGATCGGGTCTCACAATGGATACTGTTGACAGACAGTTGCATTTAATATTAGAAGATAATTTATGGCTCAAGAGGACAGCGTGGACTATTGTTGGAAAGAGAGGTGGCCGGTTCACTGAGAGAGAATGGCATCCCAGCGGCCGTTATAAATAAGACACTGTGCATTGGTCATAATGGATGAATGGCCATTTGTCTGTTGTCTGTTATCTGTCAGTTGTGAGGAACTTCTAGCTGGCCTTCAAAGGAAATGCGGATTGTCGCCCCATATGGGTGTGGACGTTACACCGGGAACCAAAGCCTACCAAATGAGGAATGATTATCAGCGTCTCTTCCTAAAAGAAACTCGTGGCCTCTAGGAAACTGTCAACTTGCCACATTTTGATGTTTGTATGGCTGTTGTTTGTGTGGGAGGTTTAACAGTTACATGGACACAAAAGCAACTTGATTGCATAGTGTCAAAAATATGGTATTGTGCTGTCGACAATGGCACATGGTATGTTTACTTTTTAAAAAATACAAATTTGTATGTCTTAGACGTGTTTGATCAACTATTGTCTATTCATATTCAATTAACCTAGCATAAAAATAACTAGTTTTAAACACATCAAATAGTGATTATGGCCTGTCCCACCGCACAGGTCTAAACTTTAATTCACTATGGCAAAAAAATACTAAAACATACTAAAAAAAAAATTACATAAAATTAGCTAAATATAATATATTTAGCAGAATTTATAGCATTACCCTGTGATAATTAAAACTACAATTTTAAAAATGCTTTCAATAATTGAAATATTTATCAAACAAATTATGAATATTAAATGAAGAACTTAAGTAAAAAAAAAAACTCAAAAAAGAGAAATGTTGCCTTGCCAAATAAATGAAATAAAGCTGAAATACTAAAAATACAAAAACTTTTAATATTTAATATATATATATATATATATATATATATATATATATAAGTAAAAGCTATATCAAATTATGAATAAATATATAATACTACATAAAAACGAAAACCAAGTCAAGTGAAGTATATTTAGCGATTTCACAATATAGATTGCATCAAAGCAGCTTCACAGTATCAATCAAAACATAATATCAATATTCATTTCTTAGTGGAAAAACATCCCTATTTAATAACACAGAAAATAAGATACATTAGACATTATAATGTATATTATATAATATATAAAATATTACATACCAGTATATATAATATTTATGTCAATGCACATGTATATTAGTAACTACTACAAACTAACAATTGATCCCAAATTTGCATATATACTATATATATATATATATATATATATATATATATATATATATATATAGATAGATAGATAGATAGATAGATAGATATATATATAAGTCTGACAGGCCTGAACCTAGTAAATGGGCCTAAAAAATATTGTTGGTTTAACTTAAAAAATTAAGCAACCTGGTTGCCTTAATTTTAAGTTGATTGCATTGGAAAAAAAGTGAGTTAATAGAATGAAGGAGATTGATTTAATCATCAAAAACTTAAAATAATAAGTTATCTGAACTAAATAAATTATTTAAGTTGATTTCACAAAAGAAAAAATGTTGTGATAACAAATATTGAAAATATTTTTTCTTATGCCAAATTGGACAATCATTGGATCCCTTGTACTGCGTCTTAAGGTCAAATGTTAGGCAAAGTTTACATTTTCAAGGGCAGCCGGCCATTTGCATTCTTTAGCTCACACTGAGATAATCCACAGTCTCTCTCGTTTGACTCTCCAGAGGCTTGAAGTTTGGCCACGTGACAGCTGGAGGCCACCCAGCAACGCACGGTAGCGACAGTCTGCCACCTGGTCTTACATTCTGATAGTGACACACTGACAGACCCACCAGCATTGACTGTAGATGGTAAAACAGCAACTCGCACACACACACACACACACACGCGCGCACGTAAGCACACTTATAAGCAGCTTTCCTCATGGAAACCAAAAAATTTCAGATATTGCCAAATTTTGGTGCCATAATACGGTATACCTGAACCACACACATATTTGCTCATGTTGTTATCACTGATACTATTTAGTCTGTGGTTGCCTCATAGACTTCCATTAGTACACTGTAAAATCCTTTTCTGTTTGCTTTACACACTGCAGACACTGTCAATAAAGTTTAATTTATAACCTGAAATATACATTTACATACTACTGACTGGAGCTTATGATTATATACTGTGTACCGCCTGCTATTTTTAAAAACAGAATGCTACACATTGTACACCAATAATTATTAAACCAATTATTAAATAAATCATACATTTTGTTCACGTTGATCATGTTTAATAAATGGTGTCCAGTTATTTTGGAATTAAAAAAACAGAATATGTCTGAACATTTGTCAGTTTAGAACAAATTATGAGTCAAGCTAAATAATGAATGACTGAATAAATTAATAAATAAAACAAACTAAATAAATAAATAATTAAATAATAGACAAAAATCATGTGTCACGATAGAGAATAAATGGTTTGCTCATATTGACATCAGATATTCTATTTTATTTATGACATATATTTGCATATTGTCCACAATACATGTACATTCTCTTATACAGCAGAACTATTGAGAGTATTGCTATTCTAAACATAGTCACTGTATAAATAAACTTTGACTGTATGCTGTTTCTCTAAGTCCAAATGGCCCTAAAGGGACAACAGTGGACAGCAAGAATGTTAGTACATGTGTTTGCGCCCAAACAAATACAAATATGCCAAACAGCAAGTTAAATAAAGACTCTCACTCCAGGATTGCATGCAATATTCAACAATAAAAAATAAACTGCGGCGTTCCCAAATGACTGACACTTTACTGTAAAGCCGTCACATGGCCTTCCGTTTCATCGGATTAGAGATTCAGCCTTCCTAGCAACACAGATTTTACACATACAGTACTTCACACATACACACACGGTTCGCACACAAGGTGTCATGTCTAACTTCTGAGGACTTGACCCCAAAGTAAAGCCACACACCTGTGTTTACTCACACAAGAGCCAGTTTCTATTGTGAATAAACATCATTGTATGATTCCACATTCAAGAGCTTCTGTCGCTGGTGGATCATGTGACCAGTCCTTTGCTCTTCTGCTGCCTTTGTCTCATAGCTGAAATTCCTCCTCACTAAACATAGATGCATCCGTTCTCGATGGTGCAGTGGAGTTAAGAATGAGCTGCACAATGATATCTTTGAAATATATTGTTTAAAGGGAGCTCAGTTATGCAATTGCTAACATGCAGTAAGACTATGGAGTAAATTTGGCGGTAAAATACATTTATTTTTAAAATCGCTGACTTTTGGTCACACATAATTGTGCACAGTTTGTAGCATTAACATGCAACTAACCGTAATTGATGAAGGTGGTGTCAAAGTACAGTGTCCCCATCACTACACTGGGGCATTATGGTGAGCTCCCCCTGCTGGCTTCACTAACACCTCTTCCAGCTGCAACACGGTTTTCCCGGGAAGTCTTCCATCCTGGTACTGACCCTGGTTTCTCGTGTCGATGACTATTGGTTGCAAATACAATGATGGTAGTACTGACGATTCTGTCTGACCAATACCGGTATAGCCGAGCCATACCGTACCATGCAGTGGAAATTGCCAAAGCATGCCGTACTAAACCGAACCGTACCATGCAGTGGAAAAGCGCCATAATATTCTGACCATGTCTCTGCAAAGCATTTAGCATCTTTCTTCTGAATGGGAGAACTACAGTATGTCAGAGAGAATTTCAATGTGCTTGTTATGGTGGGCCAGGAAGCCACGTGAATTTTGAATAAACTGCCAGAAACTGCTTCAGAAGGCTGTTAAAAGATATGCTAAAACAGATCTGTTTTAAGCTCTTTGATGCAACAGAATTGCTTCTGAAATTAGATTAAAATTGCTTGAATCCTTCAGGAATACAGAACCCCAGTTACAGAAAATGAGATGCATTTTGTAGTGATATGCAGAACTGCAAAATCCTTCACAAGTCAAAAGTTCAACAATTCAGTGACTTGATTTCTATTAGAAGCGGCAACAAATCAAATCTGAACTTGTAAATGAGTAACTTAAAGTAATATTCAGCATAATTCATTCACTCTAAACAATGCTGGGTTTTTTTAAATCCAATTTTGGGTCAAATATGGACAAACCCAGCCATTGGGTTCCATTTTTAAATGACATTTTTAACCCAATGTTTGAGTTTGTCCATATTTGACCCAAAATTGGGTTAAAATAACCCAGCATTGTTTAGAGTGTTTAATGGGTTTATGGGCTCTATGCACGGCGGTATTTCCGGTGAAGGTGTAAGGACGCTCGATAACTCCCGCCGATCGTAGAGTCCAATGCAATACCGAGAATTTATATGGAATTTTCCATGGTTATACTAAAGAAACGTTAGTCACAAAAACAGATAAAACAGACACCCCTCGTTGTGTTTAGTTTATGCTTCTTTTTAAAATTATACTAAATAAACATAACTATATATAAAATTACATCTAAACGTATGTACGTTTCGTTTCAAAGACGGGAGGACAGTAAATTTTGAAGACTCTGCCATAATCCCGTTTTCCTCGGTTTTCCTTTATACATAAATACATATACATAAATAGATAACCGGAGTAGCCAGAACGTACTGAGTGATGCAATCAAGAACGCTCTTTTCCATTAGCAGAAGAACCAGACTTGCATCCTCTCATCCTCTGGAGTTCGTTCTCCTGAGTTGATCTTAGCAAGTTCCAACTACCGAGGACGCAAGTCCAAAGTTTGCGTACTTGGGGTACTTCTCATTTCTTATACAGTATGTGCATCCTCATTTCCTTTCCTCGCTTCCTTTCCTCGCGTCTCAACTCCACCCCCTGTAGGACACGAGGGAAGGAAGCAAGAAAAGGAAAGGAGGACGGAGGAATCGAATAAAAAGTTTTTTATATACATTGGAAAAAACACATTGTGATGTGAGGTTTATATAAACTGCAAAGGTAAAGTATAAATTAAAACGATTGACCGATGTGATGGGGGAGGAGAATTGATATGTGCGTCACGTTTAGTCATAGTAACAAAACACTTCCGAATATGATACACCTGTGTATCCTCGCTCATGACTCCTCAGGAAGTCTCCTCACTCCTTGACTCCTCACAGTGCAATTAGAGAATTGAGATGTCCTTCAAGATGGCTGAGCTCCATCGGTTTCCGGGTCATAGGATGGAGGACGGAGGAGCGAAGAGACGAGGAAGGATATTGAGAAGGACCCTTGGTATTGCGAAACGGCAATTGACTCAGTCGTGATCAAATGACTCTTAAATTTACTCAGTTGTGATCAAATGACTCTTAACTGTTTCATTTCCCTAAACCGAGTCTTTGATAATCAGTTCCCTTATTACAAATCTTGTTCACATGTACCCAATACAGATATTAAACACTCAATAGCTCAATAATAAATGTGAGAACCCGCAAACTTGGTCTCTAAACCAGTGCATTTGAAATTGCCATGAACCGTTGGTGCACTTTTCCTCCAAACGATTTGATATTCAACAGATCTCAGTCCAATTGTACTCACTCATCTGCATTCACACATGTAATGTACGAGGGCAGTCCAAGGTCCAAAACAATTGTCTTCGAAATGAAACAAAAAACACAGAGTAGAACAATCTCAAATCGACGATGCTCGATGAATCCGTCCTCCGTAAGGCCTTGGGTGAATGTCCGCCATGAGCCCAGAATGAGTCCTCCGTTCTCTGGCGAAATTTCCTATGAAATGCTCCATCGCTCGAAAATTCGGAACGAAACTGATAAACAACTCTGTTCGGATAGTGCAGAGAGGGATTCATTTATGTCCAGATTAATGCTCATCCAAAACAATTATTCCACACTCTTCTCTCCTTCCATGTTTTTTTTCTTCTCTGTGGTGATCCCCTTCGAAATTTTAGAAGCACCTCCTCTCATTGGCCAATAGCAGACACATACAATTACCACATATTTTCAATCACTCAACATACACACTTCTTACAAAGCTTACATTGACAAAACTTTTGAATAAACATTTTCTTTTTAGGGGGAAAAATAAATAAATAAATAAATAAATAATACAAATATAAAACTCACCATTTTACCAGTGTGTATTTTCTTTATAGCCCTGAATTTTCAAAAAGGCTACATCCAACAGATAAAGTAATATGTATCTATTTTACATTTAAGTTAGCCGCGGAATAATGCCTAACAAGTCATCTCAATAGAGCGTCACAGTCCTGCCCACAGCCCGAGAGAGCATCAGTACCGGAAGTAAATTTCCCATTCATTTCTCCCATTGACATTCTGTAAAATCCATATCTAAAGAGTATTAGATCATGTCTGAGGATAACAGCTATACGGCTGAACTCATAAGCATATAACATATCATTTCGATTGAAAAAACAAAGAGAAAATCCAAATAAGTCAAGGGACAAGCTTGTGTACATATTTTCATTTTAGAGCAAAGAAACTACTCCTCCCATAAACCACCGCGCCTCACTAAAGTCGACTGAAAGCCAAATCTGACGATGGTCACGTGAACTTTTTCCTCCAGTGAATTTTATAAAGTGAATGTACAGGGAAACTCATTTTCCTTGATTTACTAAAGCAAACGCATTTGCAGCTCCACATGCTAAAACATTGAGCATCTGGCTCGCTCATTGGCTGTGCTGCGGTAACTGCACATCCAATGGCGAGGGGGCATCTCAGAGGCGCGACCAATGAACTTAGCCCTACGTCAATACACGATCTTCAGTCTGTCACGTACCTTCACAGGGTTTCAGAGATGTGACACGACTTCCACCAATCAGATGCATCACTGTGGGATTGTTCAGGATTGTGGGTAATGAAGTACTTATCAAATACATGGCAAATAAAAGGCATTTATAATAAAACAAGGTTAGTGCCCCATGAACTTTTGCTGTTTATATAGAGCATATGATGCTCTATCTATATATATATTAGGGCTGTCAGTTAAACGTGTTATTAACGGCGTTAAAGCAAACACATTTTAACAGCGTCAATTTTTGGCCTAGCAAACTTTGTAGTTTTCTTTCACATGCTTTTGCGACAGGACGCGGCAAGCGCGCTGCGCTATGAAACCCAAGTTAGGCACTATTATTTGCTCCAAGTGAGAATTTTAGTGTGAATTTGAACACAGTATATGCCAATGTTGTTTTCAATTAAAAAAAAAAAAACATTTGCACAAAGCAAGCCGATCCACTTTTCCATGTTGATGAGGATTCAAATGAGAAAAAATAATGGGACAAAAGGAAAACAAGAGATATGTGGAATAGATAAAAATGTGCGATTAATTGTGATTAATCGCGAATTAACCTTGACATTAATGTGATTAATCGCGATTAAATATTTTAATCGTTTGACAGCACTAATGTATGTTTTTTTTTAATATAAAAAATGTATTGGTTTAAATTGACTATGGAACCTAGTTATTGTTCCATCTATGAACACACGATTCATTTTTCTTAAACTAAGTTTTGGGTAATTATATCCATCCTTCATAAGAATACCAGCATCTTCACCACACTCAGAAGAAAATGTGACAGAACCCGCTTTTACACATGCAGACTGTTTGAACATCAATGCGATCGATGTATGATGAGGCACATATTCGCTCGTGACAGAAGGCAAATATTTTCTGACCTCTATACCAGGTCTCTCTCATTTGCAGACCTCAACATTTGAAAGATTGTAAAAGGGCAAGCAGGTTTTGGCCCATGGGCCTTGACCTTAGATTGTGGATGAAAGCTCATGGATCTTTTATCCAATTTTCCCTGAACCAACCCCGTGCATTAGTGTCCAGTTTTAGAAGGTCCATAATCCAGGCATCTTTTTGTGCTCCTTCCATGAACTCTGATAGGGATATTTGACCTGTGGATGAAGAGGAAGACTGTTTTTAATTCATTCTCTCATTATCCGCTCCCTCCACTGACAGGCTTATTTTAACAACAGTCTAAGCCAACACATATTTAGGCTGCCACATGGGATTATTATATAAGGTTTATTCATCCATGTGCTCCTGTGTGTTTTTAGAAAGTAAACGTAATTTTCACACACTCATGTCATGTATGAGTTTAATATGTTAAGTTGCATCAGATATATTATAGTCCAAAATAGATTTCATACATTTTCCTCGAGCAATAAATATAATTTCCACCACAACTCAAATGATGTACCTTTTGTGTATTCTGTATTCTGTGGAAACGACACACATATGATATGTATAAATGATATATGAAATGATATATAGTGTGTAAAAAATTATTTTTAAAAGTCATAAATAACTGTTTTACAGGAAACAACTTTTTGTGCCATTACTATTTCAGACTGATCTCATGAAATGGCATATGTATGACACGCCAATTCGTATTTCCATTTTTGGCGTGCTATCAACAAGCATAATCGCTTTTCAGCGTGTTTATGAACACTGTTGACCTAACGTTACATTACTGTATCTATAAATATATGACCTAACCCAACCCAGTCCCTAAACCTACCCATCACTGGGGTTAATAGCATTTATGAGTCTTCCCCTACCATCCTAGGGAAAAAAAATATTGCTCCCCAGATGTAGATCTACATTTTGCTTCGTTTCGCTCGGACATTTAACGGCGTGTACATACACTCGGAAACACTTGGACGTTTAACGGCATAGACATACACGCGGATAGCTCAAAATACGTATAGATAACACGCCACTTGACTTGAAAGTGACGTGTATGTTTACGCAAAAGTCATGATGCCATGTTTAATATTTACAATTTCACTTTTAATTCAATGTGTTGCTTGAAGTATACAACATTTTTTTACAAGGTTCAAGATTATTGGTAAGCAACAATCTAATTGAAACGTTTTTTTAAAAAAAATCTTAATGTATACAGTGATATACAATGACAACTTTATGCCGTCAGTTTGGAGAGGGTCCTTTCTATTCTAGCATCACAATGCTTTACTGAAAATATTATTTACTGAGTTTGGTAAGTTTGGAAGTTAGAAAGACCTTGACTGGCCTTCACAAACCCAGACCTGAATCGCAATAAACACCTTTGAGATGAACTGGAACACTGACTGTGAGCCAGACCCCAACACCCAACATTAGTCCCTGACTTCACTGATGTTCTTGAATGGAAGCAAATCCCAACAGACATGTTGCAACATCTAGTCTAGTGGAAAGCCTTCCTAGAAAACTGAATGCCTACCCTTACATAATACAAATATGTGATATGTATTGCAAAAACATTTCCACTACACTAGTGCTTTTCAATATACTGCTATATGTACATTGACCATGAATGGATCTCACTTAGTTTATTGTTTGCACAGTTACACATTTGTTATCTGAAAATATGTATTTACTGAAAACAAATGTTGTGGACAATTGGATGTATTGTTAAAATCATGGCAACATGGTGGGCGAATTAGATTTTATATATATTTTCCTCAAAATTGTGTACATAGATTTGCACATACATGTTCCCATTTAAATTTGAACATATATGTTCAAATATAGGCTTACTTATGAACACACAGTACCATATTTTATGACGTAAGTGTATTATTGAATATAAAATTACATAAAATATGATTTACAAGTAAACATATTGCCACATATGGTCTTTAAAGTCCCCCTGCAGTCAAATCATCTTTGATAAGTTAAGTTTTTTCCTAAGTAAATCATTTCGTTGTTCCTTAAAACAGCTTGAATTGAGTTCCAGAACTCTATGGATCTCTACACTTGAATGGAACTCTGAACTATACATGGAACATGATTATGCAAATTAGCCCCGCCTCCAATCACTAACACCAGCTCCACTGGATCAACTGTCGTAAACGCTACACAATGGCAAGTAGAAATATTGGTTTAATCCAGCCATATATGTTTGAACCAGAAACTGACTCGGAAGAAGAAGAGGAAGTACGAATTATATAGGGTGTCTACAAGTCAATATATTATGTATGTGTGTATATGTATCACTCTCTACAACGTTGGACGCATAATGGTAATTAATATGATTCTAGAAAATCAGAGGAGTGGACGGGATTGGTTACATGTTTGTGACTTTGTGACGGACGGTAGGAAACAGGCAGTTTAAAACTGCGTTAGGTTCACTGCAGTTTTAAGGAGACCTTACTAGCAATGGTGCTGACTTATGAATTTGGACATGGTTTGTCTTAAAGGGACAGTCCACCCAAAAATGAAAATTATGTCATTGTTTATTCACCCTCGTGTCTTTTCAAATCTGTATGAATTTCTATGTTATTTTGAAGAATGTTGGTAACCAAACAGTTGATGGACCTCATTGACTTCCATAGTATTTTTATTCCTAACATGGAAGTCAATGGGGCACATCAACAGAAGAAAGAAACTCGTACAGGTTTGGAACAACTTGAGGGCGAGTAAGTAGTGACACAATTTTTATTTTTAGGTGAACTATTTCTTAAAGCATATTAAAACACCATAGACATATAACCAGCATTTAAAAACTTGATTTTACCCACAGGGGATCTTTAAATATTTAATTGAGGAAGAAAAAAATCCACTTACCATCTTTGTTTTCGTCTAAAACTTCGAATATCTTGTCACAAATTTCACTAGGTGTCATGTTCATGTTGTTTTTTTTCTTAAGTTTACAAATGATCTAGAAGGAAAAAGCGAGACACTTTTTAGGCAAGGAAATACAAATATGACAATGGTGAGAATCAAGACCACGCTCACCTTTATGATGCGTCGGACCTCTTGTTTGTCCAACTTTCCACTGTCATCTCTATCATAAACTTTAAAAGACCATTTCAATCTGTCCTCTAGGTTCCCTCTCAGAACCAGGTGGACAGCTGCTACAAATTCCATAAAGTCTATAACATCATCCTGCAAATGGACACAAATTCTCGGCTGATGAGCTGATCACATATGCACATAATCACAGCTTATGCATAGAAATTGCTGCTTTGCAATCACTATGAAATTTTGAAGTAAATGTGCACTTGCATTTTAAAAGTTTTAAATAATGTAAAAAAAAATACTTGACCTTTTAAGCTATTGCACTTGCCTTGTTTGTGTCGAAAGATTTGAAGAGCGTTTCCATGAACAAAGCCTCATCTTCCGATGTGCTCTGAACGCCGAAGATCTTGCGGAATTCATGAAGATGCAGGGCTCCACTTGGGCACTCTTTCATGAATCTGGTATAAAGAGGCTGGATATCTGATAGCTCCACTTCTTCATCTTCATCACTTTGAATTTGACCCATACTGAAATCCCGTCTTTGTCCAAAATGTTGATCATCTGAAAATTGTCCCCATAACCAAAGCGAAAGTGCCGCGCTGCATGCTCCTCACAGCTAAACTGAGATAATCCACTTACAACTAGAAGCGTGTTGTCTTACTATAAACGTACTGGTATATTTGGAAGGAATAAAGCTCATTTGCTCTTTGATCTGACGTGCAGAATCCTCAGGGTGAAAGTTCACTATCTAATATAGCAGAAATCTAATATCGACTAAATGCCTTATATATATATATATATATATATATATATATATATATATATATAAATTCTTGTTGCATTACATCATTTTTTTTTACACACTCTCCTCCTGAGTCTTTCTAAATGATTAATAAATTCACTTAAATAATTGATTTTTCACAAAGTCATGGCTGATTAAATAGGAGGGCCATTATACTCAATTACACCAGTGTCACAAAATGCCTTGCGTGACTAAAGTTCAACCTTGACCTATCACCTCTTTCTTCTAGATTGCCTTTCTTTAAAACATATGGCTTCACTGGGGGGGGGGGGGGGGGGGGGGGGGGGGTTAAGGACCAACCCATTCTTACTTTTCCACTTTCTGAGGCCACTGTCCTAAGAAGACCTTTTAATTACAGCGGTATATAAAGAAAGCCTTTAACAGGTTAAGCTGAGTTTCTCAGTTCATAGCTGCGTTCAGGGGAAGACGAGAGGGAAGACGTTTGTGTGGTTTTTACATTGCCTTACAAAAAAATTGTCAGAATGAATTTAAATAAATACAGTAGCCTACATATTTGAGTATTTGAAGCTCTTGAAATTATATTGATTATTTATTTGTTTAAATAAGCAAGAAATCTTTTCTTTTTGAAAGAATGGTATTAAATTATTACCATGCACCATATGGTAAGAGTAACATTATAATTTAGTTTTTGCTAAACAGGTCAAGTCTATTTATGCCCTCTTTCAATATTTATGAACACTTTTTTTTTTTTAGCAATGATTGATTGCCCGGTGAACTGTGGCCTAGATGGAGAATCACATCAATTTCACTTCCGGTCAATAAAACTCAAATTCACCCCGTTTCACCTTTCGTCTTCTTTGTGATAAGGTGATTTATTATTGAGCAGCATGTAAGAGATGAATGAGTGGAAGGTTCCTCACCTGTCATTACTGGCAGCGTAATCCTCTGCTTAATTTGGGACTGAACAAATGTGCTAACCTGCATAGCATATACTGTATGGTGGTTATGGCCTGGATAAATTTGACAAAACCACAAAATGGAAGCCTTATAAACGAATAATGTTAAGTTTTTTTGTTTTTTTTTTTTGCAATTTTATAATTTAAGAAAAATGCCCCAAAAAGGTCAAATATGGCACACATAGGCTATATCGTACACTTTTGGTTTACCTATATGAGATTAATATCAGACATAAAAATGTTTTAGTCCCTAATCAAACATAGCTCTTAGTCAGTGAGGATATAATCAACACGCTGCTGCCCCCTATCGACCAACAGCTCAACAGCATCCCCAAATTCCATAAACATCCCCAACGTCACTTCCGCTTGCATTGAAAAACATAGCAAACGCTGTATTTATTTCGTATTAAGCGCTATTCTCATTTTATAGTCTTGCGCGTCTCTATCAATATTGAAGTGCAGAGACGTCCTTTCTAAAACTGTATTAATAGCCTCAGTTATGAAGGTGAGTGGAGGATTTTGTTTGTTTTGCGTGACAGTATTGAAGCCAAACCTGTTCTTACCTGATTCTGCACGAGCACAAACTGTTGAATTTTTCAAATCAGAAGTATTTGCATGGGACTTTTTTGTTACTCTGTCACTAAATGCGATTTTGTCGGATAAATGTTGTGTTATCTTGCTCTAGATAAACGGGGCAGCTGACAATAAGTCGATGCATAAATAGGGTATAATATATCATCAGCATGATAATGCAAAAAAACACTGTATAAACTATGCAGTATCACTTTTATTTGATTTTGCAACCATAAAGTTTAAGATTTTAGCCGTGTAAGTGGGTGTAAAATGGTTGAGATGACGATGACGACGATGATGATAATGATAATTGTTGTTGTAATTGGGTCATTCATATCATGCAGTACTTTTGCAATCTATTCTTTTTTCAGATATAAATGTACTTTATAATTTAAGTAAGTGTTTACATAAATGTGTATTGCAGACTTTCAGAAATAAACCAAATAATACTATAAAACAACATAGATGTCATCAAATCAACTTATGATTGTGTTGCTGTTCTCCTTCTGAAATGATGAATTGACTTGATGTAATTTGCGTCAATGTAACAAAGTTCACATGGAATTATAATTGTTGAAATTGCATTGTATCTTGATTTATATATTTGATGGAAACATGAAAATGTACTGCATAACATGAAGGATTGTGTTGTTGTTTACATTGTCGGGTGTGTATTTCTGAATAATAGGATAAACTGTATAATCTTGTTAATTGAAGGGCCCGAGTGCAGAGACTGAGGTGATCGAGGAAGCTGCTCCTGCTGACCCTAATAATGAAGAACTTCCACCTTACCTGCGTGAAGAACCACCTGAGGGTAAGTTCAGTTCAGCCTGAATATTTCTTAATATTTTGTTCTTAAATAGGAATCAATATATGTAATTAAATTAATTAAATGTGTGAAACATGTCCAGAAGCTTTTTTAAACAACAAACAATGTTTTAGTAAAAAGAAAATAAAATAAAAAAGAATTGTAGTTTATTTATTTAGCATTTACAGTAGTGCTGATATGGCAAGGGAAAAAAACAACAACAAAAAATGTATTTATTTAGGTCACTTCACATTAATGTCTAATGGAAAATGTATTTCCAATATGTATATTGGTACATAGCAAAAAATGTATATGGTAGGTCGTCTTCTTTTTTTGATCATTTGAGTCAATTTTTTGCCTTTGCTGGTTCATTTTCTTGGTTGCTTTGTAGTGTAACAAATGGCATTTCAAAAGTTTCATTCATTATTTTACAATTTCGAAAGGAAATCAGATGTATTTATAACAAAGAACAGCTAAAAAAGTTAATATGCAATACGAAATACAATAAGAAATTTATTATGCCCACCAATGCTGCATTTAATTGATACAAATCCAGTAAACAGCAATATTGTAAAATATTTTTAGAATATAAAATAACTGTTTTCTATTTTAATATATTTTAAAATTTAATTCATTTCTGTAATGCAATGCAGCATCATTACTCCAGTCTTCAGTGTCAAATGACCATCAGAAATCATTCTAATATGCTGATTTGCTGCTCAAGAAAAATGTCTTCTTATTATCAATGTTAAAACAGTTCTGTCATCACAACTCATGGAGTGTTTGGCATTGTAATGGACACAACAATGCTAATATGTTTGGTATTGGTGGAATAAATTATTTAGATGTTACTGCTCTTACTGTTGATTATTGCTGCTGCAGAGAAAGTACAAGACTTACCATTGCAAATACAGACACGAAACTCTGCTGTGAGCAAGTCTGACATGCTGCTACTGTACAATATGGCATACTTTATTTACCCATGCCATGGAAGATCGATACAGTTGGAGCCCGGGGAAGGCGGAGGGTTTTGAAGCATGCTGTAAACTGCTACAGCAAATGCTGACCAAGTGTTTTTAAAGGTTGAGCAGTAAGCTCATTGGCCACTGACACAGCAGGAACCAATCAGAATATAGGCATTTTCCTATTGAGAAAGAAACAGATTGAGTTAAAGGAGGACTGAGGATTGTTTTGTAAACAAGACACAGGTCGAGACTGGATTTGCAGACCAATTAAGATAAAAAAAAAAAAACGGTGCTGTGCCTTCTATATTGGATCTGAAGAAATGGTGCAACACACAGACTCATTGTAACATTGTCAGTTTTCAAAACAATTTCCCCCATGTGCACCGACAAGGTGAGTTGAAACTCATTATAATATGCAAAACTGTTATCCATTTACAGCAGTGGGCGTTTACTTCCAAGTCTTCAGTGCGAGACTCCCATAAAAACCAAGCGTTTTTTAGCTAGTCTCAAAACTAGGGAATGGCTTATTACTTATTAATTTTGATGTGTTTGAATGCAAAAACCAAGCGAACGTCATAAGTTGACCTCAGACAACAATATAATAAAATTTAAAAAGCCAATCCCTTTAATTATTGATCAGTTTGCGCCATCGAGAGGTTTAATGATCTATTTGGGCTACTTAAAGGGACAATGTGTACTTTTTTAGATATTTTATTATCTAAAATCAATATTTTTATTCATAAATATGTCCTCAATGGTGTACAAATTATCTTTATATACATGGGATGGGTAGGTCCACAGAGGCTTCCATGTAGTTCTGCCATCTTGAAAAACTATAGACCATTTCAAAAGATGTAAACAACACTGGTCCAGAAGCACTTCCTGTTTCAGTTTTTTAACACTACATAAAAGCTGGGATAAAATACAACCAACAGAATATTTAAAACTGAATCAAAAAGTTAAACAAACATCTTTAAGATGTTTTCTTTACATGTGAAATAAAGAAAACAGTTACAAACTGAAACAGGAAGTGCTTCTGGACCAGTGTTGTTTACATCTTTTGAAATGGTCTATAATAGCAGAGAAGGACA
Source organism: Cyprinella venusta (assembly GCA_038021265.1). Taxonomy (NCBI): domain Eukaryota; kingdom Metazoa; phylum Chordata; class Actinopteri; order Cypriniformes; family Leuciscidae; genus Cyprinella; species Cyprinella venusta. The sequence goes on along the minus strand of CM075886.1, from coordinate 13,659,462 downwards.
AAAAATACTAGGCTAACGCGTTTCCACAACCCACTTTCGTTCAGAGCCAGTGTCACATGACTATAAATCTTTTGTAACAAAGGAAAAGTCCTTTACTGTCACTTGTTTCATGCAATCTTGCTGAATAAATGTATTAATTACAAAAAAACATTTACTGACCCAAAGTTTTAAACGGTAATGTTTAATTGTTTTTCGAAAACTTAGCAGAGATATCATTTGGCTTGACTAAAAAAAAAAAGAAGAGGAAACGTAAAAATGATTAAGTAATAAACGTAACAATTGAACTTGACAATTCCACATGACTAAATTTGTTCAATTACACATTCATTGACGTTGTTATACTTAATAATTTTAAGCTGACAGGTTTCCTAACTTTTTTTTAAGTTGAGTCAACTGATCGCTTTTTAATCCTCAGGGAAATGTGGTTCATTTTTTTGTCAAAGCAAATTCAGCCATCTGTTACCTTTGTAATGTTGTAGTAAAGTAAAGTGATCTGCAGAGGGCCACACTGATCAACATAACGCAGGAAGATTTCAGCAAGGAAAAAATGCTGTTTGGAGTGTCAAATTGTACAAAGGTTTAAGTAAACTTAATTCCCGAATTCATTCATCTTTTCAAACCGCTTCTATAAACCCCTGCAGGTGTCCTCTGATACACACAGGGCTGCATTTGTAGTTAATAACAGCCACATACACTATATTAATGCCTTTCATTAAGAGCTAACGATCTTTCAGTGACCGAACGTGTTTAAGTTAAATTAGGCTTTTGTGCCCACACCGTGATCAATGTCCCCCCTTTGTTCTCTGTGCTATTTGATCTTTACGTCCAGGGACGGCACAAAGAAACAAAGCTCTCTTGTCTTGTCTCTTTATAAAAAGTCTATTCGAGGTGAAGGCTCGGATGCTGCTGCTTTGCCAGAAACAATCTCTTTAGTTTAAATGGCAGCATTATGTTGCTATAAATTGCTTTGGGATCCTCGGTGCCTGCTGCCCACCAGTAGGGCTGTGCAATTAATCGAATTTCGATTTCAATTTCGATATTGGTTCCCAACGATCTCCAAAATAGCACAATCGAGAAAAAACGATTATTTTGCCATGCACGTTCTGTTTCGAAAGGACGCTATAATTGCGTGTTCTGAATGACGCGCACATGATCCGCCCCTCCCGAAGCCATAAACTTGCTCAGCCTACAGTCATCAATTGCAAGCACAATAAACTTCACAATAACAATTGGCTAATTTAATATCTAATGGAGTGAGAGACCATCTCGAGCTGACGCGATCTTTGTCTGCACGACCACTGCAGCGCGAGCGCACGTGACCTGATCATCTGTGCCGCCGCTTTACTGAACGAAACACATCGGGAATGAACACCGGGTAAACAGCTGATCAAAAAATAAAACCATCGCGCGAATTATTCGTGCGTCAAAATCGCGTCCAGTGTGAAAGGACCTTAACTTAACACTTGTCTGCTTGTCCGAGAAAAGTCGATTTTTTTTCAAAAGTGAATGGTTTTGATCTTATAAAGTCAGCATAAAGAGCGATTGATAATGGATTATGCTAGTGTATTTCTGAAGCTGCGCTGCCTGTCTGAGACTTAGTGAAACAATTAAAATAACAGCACACACAAAACTCACAGAAGAAACATACTGAGGTAAAGTTTGAGGTTTTCTATTTATAATAGGCTAAATGATATAGTAACATAACATGACCAAGTAGCTGTTATATCACGACTGCAATTACATTGAATTTATAGTTTAATAAACAAGTTAACTTACCTGGTTTATATGTACTGTAGTAACTTACATTTTAGACGCAATATTGACTGGCTTGTTCCATTTCACCGACGAAAATAGTTACAAAAGAAAAGCAACACTAAGCACTGTGTTCTGTTATTGAATGATTCATTATTTTGAACGAATCGTTTTAATGAATGACTCAATGATTCATTTATTAAGATGGTCACTTGCCACCACCTATTGATTTATTGTTTAAAGGTAGCCTATCATTGATTTTATTTTATTATTGGTTTAAACAGTAACCTCATAAAATTATTTATTACAGTTGTACTTTTGCTGTGTAAATTAATTAATTTGATTGATAGCAGCTCTTTTTATAACTGAATTTGATCAAATGCAAGAATTTGACATGAAGATAGCACATGTTTAGTTATATTAAGTTATGAAAGTGTCCTTTATAAAAGGTAAATAACACCCCTCCCCCCACCCACAAAAAATTACTTAACATGTCACCTCTGTGAGTTTGCAGGTCTGCTTAATAGCTACAACAAAATGCTCAAATTAAAAAAAAAAATAATATAATATATAATAATATATAATTTTTGAAAGGTATATTTTAAGAAATGTAACACTTTCCCAAAGTCATGTGAAATAATCGTGTTGCATAATCGTGATTTCAATACTGACAAAAATAATCGTGATTATGATTTTTTCCATAATCGAGCAGCCCTACCCACCAGTGCATCACAGGTGATTGCGTAACAGCAAATGCCTGCCCTCTGGCTTTTTGGCTGCTGCCTCGGTGCGGATCCTGAAATAGTTTATGATATCGCTGCGATTTTTCTCCATCTTTGTTGCTGAAAACTTGCATGGATTCAAGAATACTCTCAGATATGGGCTGTGCATATATTGAGCTGTTTGTTCTGATTTAGTGTGTGTTGATTTTGACGTATACAGAGCTATTTTTGGTGACTTTGGCCATCACGATAACTGGCGTTTTATAAGAAATGGGTTTTGATCTTGGGGATACTGAAGTGCATTGAGCCTCTTCAGAAGGAGGGGAATTGTTTGAACCAGGCTTAATATAACTGAGTAAATAGCAGAAGGGATTGAAGTACAAGCAGAATGACCCTAGTTCAGTATCTCAGTGACTTCACAAAGATCTGCTTGGGTTTCAAAGCCCAGAATACCATTTTCTGTCAGGGCACAGACGGGAATCAGTTTGTCGGCAGAGTTTGGTTGGTGTGAAAGCGGACTGCACCCACTTTGCTCATGTTAACCCCTGTGTCATGAACAATTCAGTCCATTCTCTCAATCAAGTCTATTTAGGACCACTAAGCGATTCCATTCGCAAGAACCTTTAATGACTACTAAGAATTTAAGAATAGGTGTGTTTTGCTTGAATGGGTGATGCTCTGACCGATTGGTTTATGACATCAAAGTACCGCTTCAATATTTTGTACTCCATTTGTAGGCTATATGCTAGAGCCAGGCCGATATTATCGGCAGGCCGATATTAGTGATTTTCCAAACTATCGGTATTGGGACTGATAATGGCCGATAAATGAATATTAAAAAAAAAAATGGACGAAACACGCTTCAACCATGTCATGAGTGTTGGAGTTGTATAGTTTGTCCACCAGATGGCACTCTACACCATCCGTGTTGGCAACGCTCGTTGAGTTGGTCACGAGACATACGTTGCTTGAATAACAATTATAAAAACTGATGCGGATGTTAGGGAAATCTGTTAATGTTTTGTTGCGCGTTTCTGAAATAAAAAAATTAAATAAAAATATCGGCCGATATATCGGATTTTAAAACCAACAAATTGGTATCGGCCTTCAAAATCCTTTATCGGTCGGGCTCTACTATATGCGATATGCTGAAGCTACATTTGAAAAAATGTTGCTTTTTTAATCGGGGGCATAATATACATTGACATAATATAAATCGTTCTCAAGTTTTAGATAACTTGGAAAACTGTAAAGTGATGTTACGATGTTTTCCGTGCACAGCGGGTAGACATGATTAATCGATCATCATATTGGCAATTATAATTTTCTTGATTAAGTCATTTCTCTGACAGATTCAGTGAATTCATTCTGTGAACAGGTTCAAACTACAAGACCGAAGTCTTTTTGAATGATTAATTAACTGGCTCTCTTGAGTATTTTTTTTGCAATTGAGAATATACTGCTTCCACTGGATGTTTTTGATTCACTGAAAAGAAGTGGTTTAAGAGTCAGGTGTTGGTATATTGAAAAAGAAAATAATAATAATTGACCTTTTTTGTGTGTGTGTGTTTTAGGTAGCTAATTTTTTGCAAGCTAACTGCTCGGCATATTAGCTTAGCATACGTTTAGCCGATCGCCTAAACAAATGTTTATTTACACGCATTATGTTCATATGATTTGTTTTTAGGCATTATACAAGGGGATACCCATCCGAGCAGATTAAATTGTTGGAAGTGAACCGATACTCATGACTCCTGGTCACACTAATTGTTCATATTGTCCATAGCTCTGAATGAATTGTCTAGGGAGAGCAGCTCACATTCTGCTTGTGTGTAAAGTTTCGAAGTCCGATGTGAATAAACCATATGGTGAATCTGGACTACTGTCCTTGCATTGATACGATTGGTGAAAATGTCTTTCAGTTGTTTTTCTTCTTATTGCTTATCGGATAATTGTTTATTTTGTTGATTGTCCGTGTCTATTATCAAGTGTGAGTGTTTACTTTGTGAATGGAAAACCCCTTGATAATGGTTTGCCTGATGAAGATCTTGTTTTCTCGGAACATTGCGATATATTCATGTGTTATGGAAGCAGATAAAGCAATATGTTTTTTTCTCTCTTCTTTGTTAACACGGTTCTACCCAAAAGTACTTTGTGAAAAGAGTCCCACTTCTTGCACGCTGATATGTCTCATCAAGCCGGTAAGTTTTATTTCCTGAAGTGCCCCTGATGTTGCAGCCATACAGAATGAGTCCGTTCGGGGCGTATGGTCGTCTGAGGTCAGACATAGTCACAGAGGATTTGGAGCGGAACCAGACAGACTAGCCCACATGCTAATATTCATGTGGAAAAATACAAGCAAAATGGAGCTCTCCTCCCTGAGGCGTTCGCTTGCGCTGCTGCAGAGAGTGTACCGTTTACAGACCGTTTCTTCTGTTGATGCAACATTTGCACCTGATTTTTCTTCTCAAGCTTGTGCTGTTACCTCGTCTGTAAATGTCACATGTGAGGACAGAATGAAAGGCAGGATGGTAGTTTTGAGCAAATTACGAGTGGCGAACGTAGTTGTTTCACAATTATGTCCTTTGTGTGTTTTAGTGCGAGCTAGTGGCGGCGAAATTCAATCAAGGTTAGATTGTCAAGCCCTATTATTGTGATTGCACTTTATTTTCTGTGTGAACAGGCTGGAACTGACGTAAACCTGAGAAACGCAATATGCCAGAAATTCGGTCTGTCAGTTTATTTGAGCTTCTGTTACTACTACCGTGTGTCTGATGCACACACTTGCTGAGGCATTCATTTAGACATCAATACCCTGTCTAAATGATGTTTTTGTATGTCATCGGTTCTGTCGTTTACTTTACCCAAATGCGTAAAATATCAGCTAAATGACATTTTTGACAGAGTAATTACAGTACTACCTCTTCTTTCATAGCTTGTTTTTAGCATATGATTGGTTAGGTTGACAAAATCACTGTCGAGGATTGATAACTGTGTTTATGAGTGATTTATTGTGAATCTCAGATTGTCTTGTAATACCTGTAACCATAGCAACTAGTAACTGTGGATGTCCCTAAACACCATGAATGGCAACTTTAAGGGTTTAATTTGTATTTCATCCTCAGAGGCATTGCAGTTTGGTCTTGTTTTGTTTTCTCTAACAATTATAATTTCCATTAACTTGGTGAGATGAATCATATAAATTTTAATATATATAAAACATAATTAAAATAAGTAGGGGAGTGGGGCACAACGTAACGTAACACTTTTGATTTTGTCAATTTGTGTAAGTCTACTTAGGGTTTAGAGTATTTTTTTTCCCACATTGTTTTCCCACATGTCTAGTACAATTATGTGGTTTTGTTTTATTAATACAGTGTATACTTTTTTCTTGATTTACCCTGAAAGAATGGAAGTGAAATGTGACAACATGCCCCATAGGTGGGGTACATTGTAACATGTGAGGGGCACATTGTACCATCACTAAATGACTGATCTAAAATATGCAAGTCAAACCAAAATATTTTCTTAATAAAATAAAATTATTTACGTATTCATACAAAATAATGGCATTTTTTAATAATTAAAAATATACTAATTTTTGAGTTTGACAACAAACACACTGGAAAACACAGCTATACAGCATAGTTGAAAACAAAATTATAATTATTAATTTCTCAGTCTTTATTTACATGTTGCTCTTGTTTTCTCAATAGAATTCATAAAAGTATAGAATATAATAGCTTTTTTTCTAATAGGGGCACATTCTGTAACACAGTGTGACAACATGCCCCAACTGCACAACTGGGCTTTAAACCCAGCTAGTGGCTTCTGCTAGTTAGCGATTATTAACGTAATTAAAGTAAGAAATGTACTTTTGCTATGATATCTTACAAAGATTTCAGAATTTCGGAAATGGCAACTAGTAAATACACCAAGTTTCGTCATGCTAGCATGTGTGTAAGTATTTAAAACTAGCCCCACGTTACATTGTGCCCCGCACTCCCCTATATTTATAATGACTTGAATAATTCAGCTAGGATAAAAAGATATGACTTAAACTTTGATTTAAACTCATATACAGAGGATACAGATCTACAAAGACGTCTCAACTTCAGTCTTGATCTTGAATGCATGGGACAGAGTATTATCTGTGGATCGCAAACATCTGAGTGGCTTATTCAAGTTTAACAGATCAGACAAATAAGAAGGCCGTTTAAAACAAACCACAAAAGTACATATATTAATTTAGCAGCACATTTTGTTGTTGTCCGTGGTGAGAAGTGTGAGTTTGAATAGCATTTTTGTATTAGTCACCGACCGTGCTTGTGTAGACCTTCTGTTTGGGATGAGCAGGAAAGAATAACGTGTGAAGTCACTGCTTATATTTCACAGATGTGACTGACAACCAGTTGACTGAAGTTCAATTTGTACAGCACAAATCGACCAATCTTGCTGTCAAAATTTGGTTTTGACTCCTCGCTTTGGATATAGAACACAGTTGTCACCAAACTGTCTATGAACATACCAGTATTTAGCACTCCAGAACCGACAACCTGTATTTTGTTGCCACATGCAGCCTTAATGCTAAGCTCCTCAAATCAGCTGTAAACTCACAACCACACACCAGCAATCTTTCAAACCATCCTGTGCAATTACAGCTCAAGGTGTGCATTTACCTACGAGAGCAGCCGGAATTAAATCAATCGAGCCTTTACGTCGACAAGACAGAATCAAGTTAATAATAGCTAAAAATGATGTTTTATTGAGTTTGTGCACTTCTGTCCTGTTTGTTTGGAGCCGCGCTGCTGTTCCATCATCCTGACAGATCCAGTGCGCATGAGGGGCTCAATCTGATGTTGTGTAAAAGGATGATGGATGGACCATCAGCCGCACGAGGCTCCCGGTGCATCGTCCACCTGCGGTTCTGCCTCGGCGTTTTCATTAGGTCCCCGTTGCCGAAAACACAGATCAACATATGCGCTGATCAAAGAGCCCTGAACGCGATGATGGATCGGTTGGAGCGCAGGAAGAAGCTTGTGGTTTCGTGTTACGACTTGTTTTTCATTTTAAGTAATGTGTTTAATTAAAAATAGTGTGGTGTAGATGGATTACTTAAGAATTATCGGATAGTGTGTCACAAAAGAATTAGCGCCTAGCTTTGAAGATAAATTGAATTCTTACTAATTGCGTGTAGATTTTATAATGTGTCTAGTTATTGTTAAAACAGATTCTATTGAATAACTTTTATTCCATCGCCCATATATGTAAGAGCTCCTGCTAGGGGTGGGTGGTGCCAATAGCATCACCAAATGGAAATTCAGTGTAATGACATTTCAGTAAGGTTTTCTTCCTGGTTGGCCAACAGGGAAGAAACTCACGCCATTGGTTGAGTCAACGATACCATGTTGGGCAAAATTTTAATAGCATCACAGTCAGATTTCACAGACTGATCTCATGAAATGGCGTATGTATGACACACCAATTCGTATTTCCATTTTTGGCGTGCTATCAACACGTATAATCGCTTTTTAGCGTGTTTATGAACGCCGTTGACTTAACGTTACATTACTGTATAAACATATGACCTACCCCAACCCCGTCCCTAAACCTACCATCCTAGGAAAAAAAAAATACCGCTCCCGAGATGTAGATCACAAGCGGAATCACTCGGACATTTAACGGCAAAGACGTATTGTTAACAAATACAACTTTTGATTCTAATTATGTGTTATTAACATTAACTAATATTAATAAATTTATGCTAGATGTATTGTCCGTAATGTTATTAGCCAATGTTGATGAATGAAACCTTATTGTAAAGTGTTAACAATATGTCTTTATTGTCATAGTTAAGGTCCTTGAGTGAATGGGCATTTATTATCATTTAAAAAAAATTAAATGTAGTTTTTAATTTCCATTTAGTCATTTTTAGTTTGTCTTGTCTATTTTATTTTATTTATTTTTTTGTTTAGTTAATTGTTAATTTAACTTTTAATTTAAAAAACTGTTAATTTAACTAAAAATTTAACTTTTAAAATGTTTAACAACAGTTTCTTAAGTTTTTATGTTAACTACAGGTGGGTTATAGAAGTTTTTATAATAATGTATGGTAAATAATATAAAATATTAATAATGATGTTTTACAGCAATACCATGCATCCGGAAAAAAAAAATATGGCCATATTCGTTTTGTTTTAGTTTGAGAGTTCAGAAAAAAGGGTTTAAATTTTTAGTTAAAAATTTTAGTTAAAAAAGGGTCCTCAGTTATGTTTTTATTTTGGTGAATAAAAATGTTTTCATTTAGTTTGTTTTAGTTTTAACCATAATATCATGACACTATTAATGGCTTTCTTAGTTGTTTTTGTTTATCAAATGGATAGTATACACAAAAATGACAATTCCGTCTAATTATACACACTTGTAAAGATATGTGACCTTATTATTTTTATTTTTTCACTTTTTTTGTCTTCTTGCCATGCGCTCTGCTCCTGCCCCTCAGCCTCTGAGCTTAATGGGCAGAGATGAATGGAACCTGTCCAGTATAACGAACCAGAAATTCATACCAACGAGGTAACAACACAAGCAAATAGATATTGTCAATTTACTTTTGGACAGTGGCTCTGGACAGCATCTGTGAATGTCGGCTCTCCATGCTTGTCTTATCACAGGGAGACATTTGTCACTTGAATGCTTTGTCACAAACCAAAGGAAAAGGGAAGCTTTCTGCTCATTAAATGCACACTCATGCTGGGCCATCTCGCACACTCAAGAGCGAAACTCAAAAGCTATCAGGACTGATGCGCATCAGCTTTACAGTCCATTTCATTGGCTGTGCCCGAAATAGCCCCCATACCCTTAAATACAGCATTGTTTGAGCGGATAGCCATTTGTAGTGGTGTCCAAAACCCTAGTGGACGTTATTGAGTATACTCATTCAATCCCATAATGCACCACTACAACGAATGTACAACTGACGTACACTCAACGGCTAGAAAATGCCCATAATGCACTGTGAGAGTGCAATTCCCTCGTCTTGCCAGAAGATGACGCCCGCAGTTAATTTGACGGCTACAGCGTAATATCATAAAGGTATATATACCTTTTTAATTGAATTGTTTAATTAAGGTATATAATAGCTTCCATGATAGATTTCGAGATAAATATTTTCATTTTATACTGGAGCAGCCAGTTCCAGTAGCCAGTGCTAAATTTCAAATGATTATTATTAAACCGCAAGCACACTCGGTGTCCAAATTTGCTCTCTCATTTTATTCACTCCTTCAAGTGAACTTTAATGTAGCGAATCATGAATGAGTTTATAGGGGGTGATTTCGGACACAGTCAAATCTGTCACAGCCTAACCTGGAGCTTTCCTCTGAACTTTTTGCTCCATAGCCTTAAAGGATTTATGACTGCTTTTTTTTTTTTTTTTTTTTTACAGTGCAATCTGAGAAACAGGATTTTGTTTCCTGTTTTAAAATAGAAGTTCAGTCTAGTACTATGTACACAAATTTACACAGTCCAATCAGCCCATTTATAGCAACTAACCTGCAAAAATAAACATTGACCAGTACATGTATACATATATGTATACACTCACCTAAAGGATTATTAGGAACACTGGTTCAATTTTTCATTAATGCAATTATCTAATCAACCAGTCACATGGCAGTTGCTTCAATGCATTTAGGGTTGTGGTCCTGGTCAAGACAATCTCCTGATCTCCAAGTCAGAATGGGAAAGAAAGGTGATTTAACCAATTTTGAGCGTGGCATGGTTGTTGGTGCCAGAAGGGCCGGTCTGAGTATTTCCCAATCTGCTCAGTTAATGGGATTTTCATGCACAACCATTTCTAGGGTTTACAAAGAATGGTGTGAAAAGGGAAAACATCCAGTATACGGCAGTCCTGTGGGCGAAAATGCCTTGTATAGAGGCCAGAGGAGAATGGGCCGACTGATTCAAGCTGATAGAAGAACAACTTTGACTGAAATAACCACTCGTTACAACCGAGGTATGCAGCAAAGCATTTGTAAAGCCACAACACACACAACCTTGAGGCGGATGGGCTACAACAGCAGAAGACCCCACTGGGTACCACTCATCTCCACTACAAATAGGAAAAAGAGGCTACAATTTGCAAGAGCTCACCAAAATTGGACAGTTGAAGACTGGAAAAATCTGATGAGTCTCGATTTCTGTTGAGACATTCAGACGGTAGAGTCCGAATTTGGCGTAAACAGAATGAGAACATGGATCCATCATGCCTTGTTACAACTGTGCAGGCTGGTGGTGGAGGTGTAATGGTGTGGGGAATGTTTTCTTGGCACACTTTAGGCCCCTTAGTGCCAACTGGGCATCGTTTAAATGGCACTGCCTACCTGAGCATTGTTTCTGACCATGTCCATCCCTTTATGGCCACCATGTACCCATCCTCTGATGGCTACTTCCAGCAGGATAATGCACCATGTCACAAAGCTCGAATCATTTCGAATTGGTTTCTTGAACATGACAATGAGTTCACTGTACTAAAATGGCCCCCACAGTCACCAGATCTCAACCCAACAGAGCATCTTTGGGATGTGGTGGAACGGGAGCTTCATGCTCTAGATGTGCATCCACAAATCTCCAATTTGTCAATATGGGCCAACATTTCTAGAGAATGCTTTCAGCACCTTGTTGAATCAATGCCACGTAGAATTAAGACAGTGCTGCAGCCGAAAGGGGGTCAAACACAGTGTTAGTATGGTGTTCCTAATAATCCTTTTTGGTGAGTTTGTGTATTCTCAGTAGTGATATGTTGAGAAATTGTCCTTTGAAATTGTGGCTGTAAGGAACAGAGCTTTTACGAAAATCATAATAATCATCATAAAATTGTTTTAATATCTAGCAATAGAGAAGGAATGAGAAAGGGAAAGGCAGAAATTTATCACATTCAAGCAGTTTGAATTTAATTTAAGAAAGGGAAAGGCTGTCTCTGACCCGAATGTGACCATGCTTTTCACATCCAATTATTTCCTCTGCCATGACGAGCAGAAACAATTTTTTTAAAGGGAACATAATGGTGGGTGAAATGACAGGTTGAGTGAATGCATCTCTCTCCACGGCTGTTTTCAAAGGACTGACAGTTGCTCTCCACCACCTCTTTGGCATAGAACAATGAAAAGCAGCAAGGAGCCGACTTGCCATCTGTAGTATGACTGGTAAATTATGACACTTCATTACAGCTTCCTCTTCCTCTCTCTCTTGCTCTCTCTCCTTACCTCTCTCTATTTCTCTTTCTCACTTTCTCTGTTCTTTTCCTCACTAACTACCTCTCTGTCTTGGTGGTTTTTACTCATTTTCTCTAGTCTCGCTCTCTCAGTCTCTCTCTGTCTCTCTGACACCTAACCTCAAGCCCTGTGTTGCTTGTGGTAAATTGGGACACCACAAAGCTCATGGGTCAATTCAGCGCCCATTTTCTGACAAGTACACGGTCATTAATATGTGTTTCGTACAGTTCAGTGTCAATTGCTAGGCTGTTAGTTGCTATCCTAAGCCAAAGGAGCCTATCCACAAGTCTCTATGATATCCTTGTCCCAGTATCTCCATTTTTTTTGGTCAATTTAATTGTCCACCAATTAATAAATATTAACTAATAAAGTTAATACTAATAAATTGCACTTATGCGCATATATAAATATATATATAACATTTACTATATTTTATAATTATACATTTGTTTCACTTTATAGATCGAAATGTACATTCATCGAAGGACGCGTTAGATCTGTGTCAATGCAATTCCTTTATTTCCATGCAATCACGTTGGCGCTTCATTCTAAGCTGCTTTTGATATCGAGTCTACTGGCATAAGCCATAGATGAAAAAATGCGCCGGAACATCTGTCCCCTCAAATATGAAAGTATAATAAAGTTATGTTGTGCACGTCTCGTCCCTGTGGTCAGCAGAATCTCTCGTTGGCGTGTTGCTGCACACTGCTATCATTGCAAATCCCTGCTTGGCAAAACCAACAGTAAACAAAAAATGTGGCGGGGGTGATCTGGGGGTTTGCCTGCATTGAATTATTTAAGATTTTACCTTGACGATTCTGCACACCATCTGCTTGATGTATAATTCAAGAGACATGCTTAGGGTGGGATGCCTTGAATGAAGCGCTCTGCATTGAATGGTGACAGTGTTGCGGCTCCTAACATTATGTAGCCTAAATTCTTTGATGTGTGTGATATGAGAGATCTCCACTATTAAAAGCTGCACTCTTTGATATATATTTCAGAATCTGCACCGCAAATTCCAGTTACACTTGCCGTTTCATCTAAGGATGGTAGGGTCTAATGTACATTGCTTTTTTTGGCGCGCTCTGAGACTTTTTCTGCGGATTGACGTGTCTCTCTAAATCCCCAAGCACTAAGTCTGACATGAAAAGCAGGACAGGGCAGGAACCGCAAGCCAGGTTCTCCTTCAGTAAGCTCAGCTGGAACAGGCAAGTTTTTTTCCCCTCCATCTGTAGCTACTGAAGTGCAAGCGTGTGCCGTCCGTCTGTCAATCACACTCTATAGCAGAGAAATCCATCTGGGGAAAATAGAGACTGTTTGAATTATTAGTGTTGGAGTGCTGAATCGGTATGGTTTTTGCAATCGTCTGACTCTAATTTCGTACGATAAAGGGACATCTGCTTCGAGATCGGTGTCACAAATCGAAGACCAAAATGTGGGCCTTAGTTTGAGAATCATAGAATGACAATTTCAGCCTCGTGGTGGCTATTTGTTAGATAACCGAGATCGAAGGGTTTTGTCTTTGAAGGAGTAAGAATCTGTTTCATTTCGATCTTGTGTTGTAGGCTGTGAATTGAAACCTCTCAGGGGGAATCTGAAGTGAAGGTTGTTGTACTGTAAGATGGATTGTTTTCAACGGTGTTTAGAAAATGGATTGATATTAAAGAGATTGTCATCATTACTCACCCTCATGTCGTTCCAAACTCATATTGTTTCTTTCTTCCGTGGAATAAAAAAGGAGGTATTTGGTAGAATGTCTGAGCTGCTCTTTACAACAGTGGTAAAGTACTGTCAAAATTCAAAAGCGATTAAAAAAAACCCACGGCACAAAGTATCCTAAAATAATTCATACAAGTTGTTTGAACGCATACAATAGTTTTGTGTGAGGAACAAAAATATTAAATAAGTTAATATTAATCTCCTTTCTGTTTTTGCATTGAAATAGCAACACATTATACTGGTTTAACATTGAAGATTTGTCTGATTATTTGTAATGTAGTTATTTATTTACATTTATTAATGAATTATTTTATTATTTGTAGTATTTTGCTAGTTTATGTATGTGTGTGTGTGTGTGATACATACTCTATCTGATTTAAATGATTATATAGTGCTATCTGCTTCGTATCTGTGCGTGTGTATATATACAGTGTATATATATATATATATATATATATACACTGTATTCACAGGTAAACTTACCATAATATATATATATATAATGTGTGTTACCCATGTGTTACTCTGGATTTGAAATTTGAAGTACAGTGTGTTCTCAGACATCTTATTGATAATTTATGGCACATTTAAATGTTTTGAATTGAAAGTAATTTAGAGCTTAATGACTTGCAGTGTGTTTTGGAAAGAATAACATTTGCTTTCTTTAGCTTCACTGGATTTGTGAATTAGCAGCTTATCCTTGAAGACAGTCCTTGCATTCACTTGTCCTTTTTGGTGCGTTTATTTGCTAAACATTCCCGCTTATCTCATTGATGCAAGTTATTTAGTCTCTGTTACAACTGATTTGATGTCTTTCTAGGTTCAGTTTTCATGGTTGCTGTAAAAGTGCATTCCTCTGTACTCCCTATAGAAACACTTGGATCTCTTTCACCACTAGGAAGTCCCAAAAGTCGTAGTCTTGATTGACTTTGATGGAACATGTTTACAAAACAGCCTCTCCTAGCTGAGTCGATGACTCGCATTGACGGAGATGGAATTTGTTTTTGTTTTTTACCAAATCCGCAGCGGCCAATTAGACATTCACAGAACTTTCATATTCTACAAAACAGAATTATATCCAGTTACAATTGGTAGCTCTATGCTTACATGTCAATGAAGATTGCTTGGGCTGTGGGCTTGATGTTGTGGGATATATGCTAATAGGCTTATGAAGATATAAAAAAGGCAAATTAGCCATTGAAGTTATTGTGAGCGATAAGTTATAGAACTTGGCATGAGCTAGGCTAAAGATGTCAGTTACAGTAAATGCTAAGGAAGTCTAATAAGCTAATATCGCTATATGTTATAGAATATATTGTGAGCTAGGCTAATAAGCTAATGAATATGGCGTACTAGGCTATATGTTTATATATAAGGCTGCGTCTCAATCAGCTCCCTAGCTTACTGAACTACTGAACTAAAGAGCTGATTGAGATACAACCATAGGTAAATAAGTTAATCGTAATCTATAGGCTAAGATTCTAATGAAGATGGTGTGAGCTATAGGGTATAGAACATAGCATGAGCTAGGCTAGTAAATATTAGGGTAAGATATATGGTAACATGATGTGTCAGTCAGTTTTTATATCCAAACTTTTATCACAGAAATAATGATACTATGTGGATACAGATACAAATCTGAATGTTTGCAATGATTACAGTTGGTTAATAGACATATGGTGCATCCATGACCTCCTGGGAAGTTCGTACATACGAGGTGGGAAGTCATGTTTACAACCGCATCTAAGTCCCTTTCGTCAGAGTAAGATGGCGAAGTACTTTCTTTCAATTAATTACACAAAATTACAGCAAGATTCTTAAACTCTTCTAGAAAATGAAGAACAAAGAAATGTGCATCAGGTGTAGTAGGCTACTTTTTTTTAAAGTGTTTAATTTATGAAGACTCTGCCAACTTTATGGTTGCACGTTGCATTGTTATATTATATTGCCATCAGTACAGGAAATTAGCTTACTGTTCTGCAAATAGAAAAGTCTGACAATATTACTGCTAAATACCTTTAAGTATTGTGGTATTCATCCATGTTTATCACTGACACGCCCCTAACTGGTAAAGATTGGGGCTTAGAGAAAATCCCGAGCTCCCCACTGGTATTTTTACGAGATTGTGGTGACGTTCAAGTGTGGTGATCGTAAATACGATCTGTACGAGATGACTTGAAAGCACCAATATCCGAATCGTCGTCATTTAGGAATATGATAGCGTGGGTATTTGACTGGATGCAGCTAGTGTGTGCTATCTTTGACAGCACAGAATCAGACTCAAGATGTTAGCTAATAGTGGGGCGGTAAATATCGTAGAACGTGTCTAAGACATGTTTTCATCCCTCAGCTTTCGTTTTTCCGAAAAGGGCATGCTTGTGCATCTTTTAAAAGCTTTGTTAGGATTTTCAAGGCGGCGGCCATGGGCTTCCATTGAAAGCTTGTGAAGCAACTACATTGGCATTTAAAATCACACAATGGGCCCTGTCATCGATATAAATATTGAAGGCGAATGGCACGAGTGACTCATTTGCACACATTATCAGATCCTGGCGCCAGGGGATTGGCGGGAAAAGGTCTTTTTCTGCTTATTGAAGTCAACAAACCTACACTGGGAGGACTGGGATGAGTAAGCACAAAGGTTCAAGTGTCATACATGTCTCTCCCGATAAGTCAGACGCTAGCAAGCTTGCGCACCCAGTGGAAACATTGACCTTTTCCATAAGTGGTTCACTAGTAGTTATTTATTTATTTAATGCAGCTGTATCAGGCCAGCGGGGGAAAAGGCCACATTCAGACTCCATTTCAGTAGAGACTTGTCAGTCCCATAATTGCCAATGCTCGTCATCGAATGGAGCTTCTAATCGTAGCAGTGTTGATGTATGGTCTGCAAGACTGGCTACCGGCTTTTTATTCATTTGAAATGCGTATTTGTGTGTCCAAATGCCTAGCGTACAGGTGTGTCCATGTTAGTATGATCTATCTATTAAGTTTTTACTTGTTTAGCCATTTTTCCCCCTAGAGTCTCTTGTACTAACACCATGTCCAGCAAGGTCCAACGATAATTCAGTACATTCCCTTCCAGGCCGTTTTCTCGAAACCTCATTTTAACTTGACCCTCCATTGTGTTATGCCTCAGGCGACTCGGGCACAGGGATTAAAAATAGAGACCTCAGCAGGGACGGAGTTGACATGGTTCTTGTTGGTGAGAGTGGAGCGGCGGAGAGCTGAATTCCGCCGGGGGTTTTTATCACTGGGGAAGGTCCGATTACCCCCTCCCTACTCTTACTACTCCTTTTCTCCTTCTCTCTCTCTCTCTTTCGCTCTCTCACACACTGTAAATCTCAGTGCCAAGTGAGGAGAACAATATTTTCACCATTATTTCTCTGCACTACAGAGAGATGATGTGGGTATTGATATAGACTCATAAATTTACAGAGGCGACAGATTTACGCCGGAGGCTGGCAGCCCACCTCTCGTTCAGGAACATGTTCGGCTTTGATTGGTTGGGAATGGATTCTTGGCTATCCAATTCAGCTTAGGTCAGGCAGGTCTAAATCAAGAGGACTATATCACTGGTTTTTATAGAGATGGCAATTTGGTACATACAGTAAGCTCAATACTATAGTAATATGTCTCCTCTTCTGGGATGTGCGTCCTTCTGCATAATCTCCGTTACAACAAACTGCACAAAATTAATTCATTTGTATTTTTGTTTTTCGCTTTTTTACTGTTTAGTACTCCCTGTTGTACCGTCTCAAAGCTGCAGTAGGGAGTTTTGAGAAAGCATTGACTTTTTTTAAAATGAGAGTTTCCTCCACGATTATGCCGCCGATGGCTCAGTCATCCTTCGTAGGGCTTTATTTGTTCCCGTCCAAGTGGGTTACTGGAGGAAAATGCTTTGTATCGGTTATCGACTTTATCTCCGTTCTCCTCCTTTCGGTTTGTGAATGCAGCATTGTTGGTGTTATCTAAAGGTCTTACTTGTGGCTGTCCTCGACAGGAACATATTATAGAGTTGGGGCCAGGGTTCAGGCACCAGAATGTTCAAGTGTGCCCTGATCATTTTCTCAGCTCATTATGGGCACCAAGGAGACCACTTATCTTGCTTTAGTTGGGGCTTTTGGATTCTGTCACAAACTAAAACTTTATTCATCCACGATTGCTGCAGGCTTCTTATTCCAATTGATGTTTAGATTGCCTTCGAGGCATCCGAGCAATATGAGTCAATGATTCCTCTTTCAGTTGTACAACCTACTCTACAAGATTCAAGATTCTACAACCTAATCTACAAGTTGGGGACAAAGCTTTGGCGCTTAGAAGGACCATTCAGTTTCTTTGTGAATGTTTATTTAACTGTCGAGACCAGCACGGTAACCTTTGTAGGGGGCTTGTTGAGTGGGTTTTTAGCTACTGATGCTCACCCTCCGTCTCTCGAAAGAGTACCACGCCTTTGAATATCTTAACCTTTCCATCTAAGCCTTCAAATGTCACTGTTCTTTTCCTGCATCTGAACACAAATTGACATTTTCTATTTGCTGTAGAATTTGATTGATCTTGAAGGTTCCTGTCAAATAAAGAATAACTTGGTCATTCTTCCAAAGAAAGAAAGCTGTGGCGCGTTTTGCAGTGCTGGCAGCATGCTTCGATGAATTGTGTGTGATATCTTTTTTTCTATTGATCAAACAACGTAAGCAATTAGAAATAACAGTGTATTTGATCTCACTCAAGGGTATTTACTCAGCAAATTCTAGCGAAAGTTTGATTATAATGGAGAACTGCATATTCTGCATACGGTTTGTGGCCTGAACAACTAGTGGAACAGTCTTTTGTTTTGTGTTCCATTGACCTCAATCAGACATGATCTTGCGCTAAAAAAGAGCATTTTCTATTTGTAGGGATTTGTTTTCATTTTTTTTTTTAGATTTTACTATATATTTAACTTTGCACAAGACTTTTATAGAGTTTAGAGATTATTAATATATTTAATATTTTGTTGAATGTTTAAATTATGGAATTTTAACCATTGTAATTATCCTGTAATACTTAGAAGTTTAGTCATTAGTTTAGTTTAATTTTACAGTTCAAATAACGTGTTTAATTTAAAGAATTATTTGACATTTTCGAAGTTTTCAAACTGCACTTCAGAGATGAATATTCGATAACGCTTTACAATAGCGTTCATTAGTAACATTAGTTAACTAACATGAACTAATAAAGAGCAGTACATTTGTTACCGTAGTATTTATTAATCTTCATTAATTAAAAAAATAATGTTGACAAACGCAACCTTTTGATTTTTATAATGCATTAGTGTTGAAATTCATATTAATTAAGATTAATAAATGCCGAAGAAGCATTGTTTTTTTTTTAGTTCATGTTAATTTAGCTAACTAATGTTAACTAATGATTCTTATTGTAAGTTGTTACCAATTATTCCTTCTTGCACAACTCTGTACACTCACATACACTCTCTCCCCCTCTTCAATCAGATCCTACCAGCTCCATTATCCCATTCTTTTAGGTCAGTAGTCAGTTAAGCCAGATTAGGATGAGGTCTTTCCATCCCTGTGCTCAACAGAAATCATTCGTGCACATGTATTTGTTGTTGTCTGTGTGATTAATAAAATGCATATAATTTTTAACGATACAAACGGAGGCGACATGTATTGTTTACTCGTTTTTTGCGTGTTGTGAGTGATTTCAGTTTAAATCTATTATATGTATATGTATTTATTTATATACATATATTATATCTATTATTATATGTATATATATTTTATTATGTGTTGGATTGAGATTTCAAGAACTTCCTTATATTGCAAATAATGCATTTTTGTCACACTATGCTATTGAGGAGGATTCTGTTTTTTGCACGCAGTGTCCAAGTTCATATTTATTTTACATGCGTTACCAAGTACCCATGGGCACATTGCCAAAACCATATTTATATTCTGCTGCAGTTCTTGCACTGAATTCAACTGAATGACAATGGCTGTCAGTGGTTGTTACAAGGTTGTTACAGATGCCTGTGTGAAGCTCACAAACGGTGGCCTCATACATGAGTAATGTACTTGCATTTTTTTATTTTTTAGGTTGTTACACAAATTGTGCAACATTGTGCACAAGAACAATTTTGTGAAAAATTTATACCACATTAATATGAATGCAACAATTTAGGGTTCAGTTTTGGAATTTTCATTATAATTGCTTGTAAAATGAGTGCAACACTTTCCGTTAAATTCGCTTACGAACAATTTACATAAAAATCGCTTGTTATTAAAATTGCGTTTATGTAATTTCCGTAAGAATTACAATATACGTAAGAGTGGATTTACAAACAATATACATCATAATCATTTTACATACTCAACCACATCACATGAACATTATTATACTTTAACAAACCATTTCTACGAAAATTGTTTGCCGTGTTGTCACATTTTAGTATGGCTTTTATGTCAGAATGGCTTTATATATGCTGATATTTTTACAGCATATCATTTTTAATACATAACAGAGGTTTGCATGTTGTGGGTGACTTCGCATCATAGCAGTTTTATTTGGCTGCCATATTCTATCCTCCTGTCATGTTAGATTGACTTTTACAGAAATTGAATTAAACTGCAAACAACACATTGTCATGCTATGCTGTTATTTGCATACTGGGTACAAAGGCGAATATTTGTTTAATATACAACCCAAGGACACATTAAGACACATAGCCAAAAGCAAATTTACATTAATTAGTACAATAAAATTTGTACTTTTGTATATTTGCTCATGATTATGAGATTAGAATGCTTTTGGGTGATTCTCACGAAAACATTAAAACACCATGACACTAATGATTTTAATTCTTAAACATGTTATTTAGTAATATAAAGAAGCATAAAGATAATACTGATCTCTACCTTGCACAATGTGTAATTTCAACATGGGAATAATTTTATTTTCTATTTTACTGTATATTCTGCAAAAAATTCTCATTACCGTAATGCGTCCAACTTAACTGAATGTATGTTATGTTGTAATTTACTCAAATTAAAATAAAAGGAAATCAGAAAAAAAATAAATGGATGTTCTACTAGATTATTTCAGATGATAGAGAAAATTATTTGCTGAATATTTTTGTGTAATATAATTTAAAAAAAAGTAGAAAAATGATGTGTCCATGACTGGTTCTCATCCTCCACAACATTTTTTGAGGACTGTTAAAACACACATTCAGACATTTAAATAAAGTTTGAGTTTGAATAAAAAAAGCACTTGGGCCAGTTCCTTCAAGATGACTACTAGGTAAGAAGATCTCTTTATCTAATTAAATGTAAAATATTCTATTGTCCGAATTTGTACACGACATATTGATTATCATTACCGAAACAAGCAGAAAATTGTTATATTTACAATTTTTTATAAAATTGTATTTCATTAATGTCTAGTTACATGCACTGAGTAAAACATTAGCAAAGTCATCATGGATTCTCTGTTGTTAGCAAAACACACAAGTTATTTATTTTTGTATTTTTTGTTGTTGTTGCTAATGTTATGTGTTGAAGCACTACACTGAATCTAGAAGAACGAGTTTCGTATCCACCAACATTGTCACTGACCGCCGTTTTACCACCATTATCGTGGTACTCCTTAACTGGTTCTATCCTCTTGTCTATTAATTTGGTTATTTTGTTAAAATTACTGAGAATTCAGAAAAAATTCTGGTTCTGCACATCAGTTTTGGGACACTCAAAATTCATCATAAACGTCAGTCGTTTGCTTGTCTAAACTGAACATGGGACTCACAGTAGAGACATGGTGTTAGAAGAAGCAAGAGGTTTGTAGGCATATTTCATACATATTAATGAATTTTGATATTTGCAAGAGGCCACTAAAGTGAGGATAGCAGGCTTTAGTTAAATCTCTAGTTGCATCTTAAAAATGTTTCAGATCAAGGCTGGTTCTGCTTATTTCAGCGTGTGTCTGTTGTTGTTTATGCGCGTGCATATCTGCGCACGTATATGAACTACATGTGTGCCGACCTTGACTGCTCCATGAAGTTTTCCCTCCGCCGTCCCACGAGACTCATCTGAAGATGCGCTGCTTGTCATTCACACGGCTTTCTCCGTGGCACATCGATTCACCTGGGAGCTCATCGAGCAGCCCAGACAAGCGGTCCTTGACAGTATTGATTGAATGTAAAAGATATAATTTCTGCTCACAGTCCACAGAGTATTGTGGGGTGTGTAAATGCTAGTTGTCCAGTGGAAGGAAAATAGTCTCTTTTTTGTCTTGTATTCTGCTAAAGGAAGAAAGGGGAAAGATTTTGCTATGTGGTGTTTGGTGTGTTTGTGTGGGTGGTGTGTGTGGGTGTGTGTTTTAGACCACATCTGCTCCGTGTGTTACTCAGGTCTGTAGATGTGAGGTGATTTCACAATGCTGCCCTGAAGCTTTAAGTCTCGCATTACCATCACAAAGAGGAAAATAAGCAATACTTGCATAAATGTTTGAGTCTTGACTCCTGAAACACATGATCTCAAAATCATGGCTTTAGGAACCAAGTTATCTTAACTGAAAAATTGGAACGTAGATAATAATCATATTTGCCATGGTTTGATGATTCATAAAATGTACAAAAGAAAGAACCGGGAATGGCAAAGTGGAGCTGGATTTATATATAATAGTCTTTCAAAACAGTGGTTTCTGGTTGGTTACTAGATGGTTGCTTCCTGGGCCAAGTCAAAAAAGCAAAACCCAAGTTAAGGTCCCTATGGTTCAATTAAGGTTCAATGCAAGTCATTGGAGTTTTTCCCCATCATCATCATAATAATAATAAAATTAATTAAGGTAAAAGTTTAGTTTAGGGTCCAATTCTCACCATTAACTAGTTAAGTATTAGCATGCATATCAAGTAATTGGCTGTTTAGTACTTATAAGCACATGTTAATGCCTTATACTACATGACCTTATTCTACACCCTAATATCTAAACCTAACAACTACCTTACTAACTATTAATAAACTGTGATTACTAGTTAATAGAGACAAAAGCTGTAGTTAAATTAGTTTACTTTTGAAAAAACTTTTGCTGATAATTTACTCACCCCCATGTTATCCAAGATATCCATGTCTTTCTTTCTTCAGTCAAAAAGAAGTTAAGGTTTTTGATGAAAACATTCCAGGATGTTTCTCCATATAATGCTCTTCAATGGGAACCAAACGGTTCAAGGTCCAAAAGACAGTTTCAGTGCAAACTGCAAACTGTTCAA
Organism: Cyprinella venusta; assembly: GCA_038021265.1. NCBI lineage: Eukaryota > Metazoa > Chordata > Actinopteri > Cypriniformes > Leuciscidae > Cyprinella > Cyprinella venusta. The sequence continues at coordinate 13,636,732 of CM075886.1, read as the reverse complement.
AGGGCTCTAAATGATTCCAGATGATGAATAAGGGTCTTATCAGGTGAAACGATCGCTCATTTAATAAATAAATAACAAAGTTTAAGTTTTATAAGCTCAAATGGTCGCCTTGCTCTGTTCTGTGACGCACGTTTGTGACTCTCCTGTTTGAACTCAAAATAAACAAATCTTTTTCCGAGTCATTTAGTTCATTCAACAAACGAAATCGAACAAATTGGAAAAAGATTCGAAACCATACACTAATTTGTGAGGTTCTTGGTAGATTGCGTTGGTCATTACGTAAATGATCAGGCTGCATCTGTGTTTTTTTTATTTGCGTGCAAACCCCATCATTTATGGGATTGCGCTAACGCTAATTTTCCCTGTTTAGTAAATCTGGCCCTGAATGTTTACGCTTATGCAAATCTACTGTTTTTCAGATTTGGAGAAAGACCACCCTAAGAATGAAGCAGGCGTGGTGTGGAGAGTGACCGGCGGGCTGTTCAACTTCACCAAAGGAGCGGTGGGTGCCACCCTCGGAGGCGTGGCCTGGGTAGGCAGCAAGAGCTTCGAGCTGACCAAAACGGCTGTGACGAGTGTTCCTGCAGCTGGAGTGGGATTGGTCAAAGGCGGTGTCTCCGTGGTAACGGGAGGGGTCGGGGCAGTGGGGTCTGCAGTGGCCGGTAAAGTTACACCAAAGAAAAAAGACAAGTCAGATTAGACTGGCTGACTCGCTCCCAGCCTTTGTTTGATTCGGTGTGTCTGTGGATGTCTGGGTGGTGTGTTCTCACTTTCATGGGGGTTGGAAAACAGGTGGCTGGTTCATTTAGCCCATGGGAAAATTACTGTTTCGCATTCACCAAATACAATCCTACCTAAGTTAACATAAAGAACGGCGATACGCCATAAACACACTTCTACCAACATTAGAAAGCTACAAGGGACATGAGATAATTGGTCTCTCATGCCTTTTGTTTGCTAATTTGTTTGTGTATTTTGACTATTGGCTGAAATATTGGTCGGTATTATTAATGCTCGGAAGACTCGCTTCGGGATCAATATCATAAAATATTCTTTAACAACTTAAGGAATCTGGCTCCATCATAAAGGGAACTCTAATATGCCAGCAGTTTTACTTAAAATGAAAACTAATATCAGTCCTTGTATACACATAATTAGCCCTAATGAGGTATTTCTGCATAAAACGTCCCTTAAAAAGTTCAAGCACACTTTGCAGAATTATTCCTTGAATATGCTGGTCTTGCTTCAAGCACATCTTTGAACAAAATAATGTGAGAACTTGGAAGTCAGTGAAAGTATTATTTAATTAAATGAATCAATGCGACACTAAATGACCGTGATCATCCAATAATGTGTCGTTTAGACGACACAGTCTCAAATGTTCTTCGATTTAGTGTCGGAAATCGTGTCTTTTCTTTGATACCGATTTCAGAGTAACATAAACATCTGCTGTTTTCACAGTGAGGTATTGTATTATCATCACCTTCTCATTTACATAATTCCTGGTAAGTTTAGAGATCCTCTGAACGGCAGTTCGCACATTATTGACGTAGATTACATTAATGGTGAGTCTCCAGTGTAAACACTCCATTTTGTAAGACGATGTTCAAGCCGTTGAAATTTAATCTGTCTCCAGGAAACCAGTGCCTGGGGTTAAGAAAAGAAATGATTCGCGTCTAAAAAGGATGCGGGGAAACAGAAACTACACCACATTGTCTTCAGTCCATTTAAAAAGTCTCTTTAGCAAGTCCGCTTCGTTTTCTCTTTGCGAAGCATCACTTGTGGTTTGCTTGAGATGATGTTTTAATGGCTGTACATGTGCCTAAATGTCTTGGGAGTTCTAAAAGCTCACTGTGGAGTGTTTAGTGTTGCAGAACAGTGCAAAATAACCACAGATGTATTTCCAGTGACCGTTTTACAGCCGTTTACATCATAGAACTAGCACAATTGAAAAGGTTCATGTTTTTGACTTTTTTTTCTCCCCTTTTGCTTAAACGTTTGTCTCCTTTTTATTTATGTAAAAACAACATATGGCATATTATTATTATTATTATATTGCTGCAATGCATGCTTGAAGCTCTAGTTCTTTGTACAACATGCTGTTAATTGTGAGTATGTATTTCACTTTTTTTCATGTTTCTTTCCGTTTTTGCTATCTACACACTTGTTAGGTACCCATGTCTTGACGATGCTGTTACTATAAACTGGACTTTTAAGACCAAGTAGATTTTGTCTATAATAGAACTATTTTTGCTAAATTGATGCTGTATTCTACAAATAAAGCACTCTGTATTTTAGAAATGCATGAGTTCTTTGTATTTTGTTGTTGCGGCTGTTGTTTTTTATTTGATTCACTTATTTACCATCAAAAGAATATGAGCAAAGAGACGAATTACTATCATGCAATGGAGATATTTTAATACTCTACTATTCATTTTAGCTTTAATCAACATTGAATGCACTGATATGCACTGACAGTCCAGAAGATCTGGATTAAGTGACCCCATAATTCAAATCACATGATAAAATCCCTTTTTTATTAAGGCTGAGAGGTAAACTTTTATACGGCATCCACTTGTATTAATAAGATGATAGGGTTTTTCATCATAAAATGGGTTACATGTTTTGTTTCTATCAGAAAGAAAAAAAATAATAGCATCTTTAGATTAGATGTCAGGTGTCCGATATAGGCAGAACCGGGTGCTCGTAAACCTTTTCATTGCATACTGAATCGGCACAAAAATTTATTGAGCCAGTCAGGGGTTTTATCTTCAAAAACAATTGCATGGCTCAACAACATCATTGTTCCACAATATTAACCAAGGACATTAGTGATTTTAGTATCAAGTAGTAAATGCAACATAAAAGGCAAAGTTGTTTTGTGGCTTTTTAACCTCACACCGTGTCGTAACCAGGCGAAACGCAATAAAGCGATTAAAAACTAGCCGTGAAGGACGAAAGCCAATCGCTTTTGTCCTAACCCACAGCCAGTGCTGCCGTCTGGTTTTTGGGCCCCTTGTATTGCATATTGTTTGGGGCTCCCCTGCCCACACCACTGATGGACACTCGTAAGGGGCCAGACACACTACACTCTTCATTCCATTGCCTTCCATTCATACTCATGCAAATGCAGAAGACAGGAAATTCAAGCTCATGCGAATTCGCCACATTCCAAAATGTTCGTTTGGTGAACTCTGCCCTGCACATTTGTTTCACGAAGACATGTGACAATTAGATTGATACATCACGACATGACCTCTTAACTGAATTAAAAGAACGCAAACTTTACAAAAGTGAAAGTGACATGACGTGAAGGCCGAGTTTGTTAACCCATACTCGGAATTTGTCCTCTGCATTTAACCCATCCAAGTCTGCAGGATTGCAGTAAAGTTGAGTAGACTGATTTTAAAATTACACTTTAAAAAAGACACTGCAGAGTTTGACGTCATGTGTAGCTTATGACCGTTGCCTTGTTTGTAAAAAAAAATTATTGCTATTTGTTGCTTTGTTTCTGTTAATCACTTTATATAGTAGATTATCCCCGTTTGTTGTATCTTGCTTGAAAATGTATTCAATTGTCTTCCTTCCTTTCAAGTTTCTTATCCTGTTCTTTTATGTTATATGTATCCCCTGTAATCTTTTATATGTTCAATAAAAACAAAGAACAAAAACTTCTCTGCTAACCAGCTGATGATCTAAATCAGGTGTGTTAAAGGGATAGTTCACCCAAAAAATTGTTAATTAATTACTCACCCTCATGTCGTTCCAAACCCGTATGACTTTCGTTCATCTTTGGAACACAAATGAAGATCTTTTTGATGGAATCTGAGAGCTTTCTGTGCCTCCATTGAAAGTTACGAGCAGCGTTGCATGAGAACGAACCTCATTGGTTCTTGTAGAAGCTCAAACTTGCTGCATAACAAGGGAATAAACCTCATTGGTTCTGTGCTGAACACAACACGTGCTCAGAACCTAACACGAGAATAAACCTCATTGGTTCTTGTAGAAGCTCAAACATGCTGCATAACACTAGAATAAACCTCATTGGTTCTCGCACAAGCGAACATACTTGAGCTTCCATTTACTTCAACAGATGTGTGAGATGTTTTTGTGAATAAAAGCCTAAATTCAATCTTTTCATCGTATAACGCGATCAGAATTTGGAATAATCTCAATTCAAATGGATTAGTTTTACGATCTCTTAACTTTTTTTAAGCGTCAAAGTGGTGGTTGCATAGTCAATGGAGGAACAGAAATCTTTCAGATTTCATCAAATAGCCTAGATCTTCATTTGTATTCTGAAAATGAACGACCGTCTTACAGGTTTGGAACGTGTGAGTAATTAATGACAGAATTTTCATTTTTGGGTGAACTATCCCTTTAAATAAAGATGACATAGCCTACAAATGTTGAGTGCTCCGCAAAAATGTAGGCTACGTTGGATTTAATAGTTATGTTATAACTTAAAAAAAATTAATAAAAGCACGCTGGATAAATAATTGATTCACAGGAATGAGCTTGTACCCAGAATCCACAAAGCGGTTGACCAACGTGTTATTAAAATGTAAAAAGTAACAGCTAACGTTAGCTGAAAACAAATGACAAACCGTTCTTATGAGCACGCGCTTCTGAGGTAAGACTTTTTCCTCATGATATCAATAGCTTATAAAAGTTTGAAAATAACATCTGAAATTATTGTCTTGGTAATATTTTAGATGTAGATTACCTACAGGGAAGAGGTGAAAGCCTTCAGAAAAATGAACCAGCCTAGACATGAATCTGAATTCAGAACTGTGAATTACTATGAAGATAGACAACAGTGGAATCTAATAACTCTCCCTGACTTACTGACTCATTTATAAGACCGTTTTACCGTATTAACGGTAAAAAGACGCAGTGGATCTATATGTTCCTAAAACATGTAGCATTGACTGCTGAGATATATAGACAGCTCAGTGAATTCTCATTGGTCTGGTCTCTGATCAATTAAATAATCTTGTATTTATCATTATCATTGAACTAAAACAAATGAACTAACACCCCCCCCCCCCCCCCCCCCCCCCCAAAAAAAAAAAAATTAATGATACTGTCAATTAATAAATACTAGGATTAGCCGATTTAAGCTATCTTACAATTTAAATAGCAGGCTCTTTTAAAATAACATATTTCTTGCATCACAATAAATATTCTTTATTTAATAAAAAATATTAAATCATTGTCATGATACAAAAAATATGTAAAAAAAATTATCGAATCTTAATTTAATTAAATTACTATATAATAAATTAAATATATGTTCTGATATATACAAACTGTATAATGCAATTAAATACTGCCTTTAAAGGTCAAATAACTCTGGTGCTGTGTATATGATGACAGCTATAGGAAATCAGTTACTTTGACGTTTGCATTCTCTTAATCACAGTAAGAGATTTCAATGGTTTTCTTAATCACAGTAAGTGGTTTAAGTGAACGACAGCTAAGACGATCACAATCAGGTTGAGATCTTCATTGAGGAGCATGTTCAATTGTTATCCTCTGAAGATTAAGTTCAACTCGGCATCTGCTGTTCATGTATATAATCTCAGAACAGCAGAAACTGCTTCTTGACATTTGGGGGCAGGAGACCTCTGTTGTGGGCTGGAATTCATACCATTGGGCATCTCTGGTTTTATCCCAGATTTATTTTTATTTTCTGTTTTATCCCTCCCATCCTTTCACATTTGCAAGTCTTCACTGTATGGGTTGAGAAAACAAATAGCTTCCTCAGCATTTAAGTGGGTAATTTACACAATAATATCTGCTTGCAAGTAGCACTAACACCATTTTTTAACCTTAGCTGGCATGTTTTTTAGCTGATCTGTCCACTGGTGCTGCCAAATTATTGGTGGCTTTTTTGGCAAAGGATAATGCGAGATGGCTCAGAAAGCCAATTACTTGTGCACTTTTGGGTTGATGGGGGAAAAAAGTTAAAAGTTCATCAAACAAATGGCATTAAAAGTGAATAGAAAACTGTAGTACATACAAACCTCAGGTCACAAAATAAGCCACCTGCCAAGAAAGTGTGTATGTGTAAGCTCGTTAAATTCTCAAATTTTACTGAATTACAAATGCCACACTGAAACTGTTTATGGGACTTTTTTATTTTTATTGACAGGGATGACTGGAAATGATTTGGGACTGGCAAATGACAAACCAGATAGCTCCTACAAGGTTGTGACTTCAACTTAATGTGAATAACTATTATGAATAGCCATTATTTCTGCAGTAACTAACCTGCGCAGCATAGCTTATGCATCGAATTTCCTTGACAGATTTAAAGCTCGCATAATTAATAATCGCCAATACTGTTTGGGTTCATTCTTTTGTAAACATTAAGGCTGATTGACTAGTTACAACTTTAGTGCACAATCCTTAGTTCTTGAGGTAGCTCCACTTCAATACGTAGTACTTTAAACACAGAAGCTTTGTTATGTGAGTTTATATGCACATCACTCATGGTTATGTATTGTACTTGTATATGCTGTGTTTACTGTAGTCTTCATTAGTCTTATAGCATCAGAGAAACACAATTTCGAATGACAAAAGTGGCTCGACTTGACAATTAGACAAGTAGACATGATTAACTATTTTTTCAGACCACAAGAGGGGGCCGTTTCTTCTGGATGTCTTGAAAGATCAAACAAGTAAAGACTAAACAATGGTAGCTTGTATGACATTCAGTTCTATGGTACACGACTGTGAAGCACGTATGACAATCCCGTTGAATGAAAGAGTTCATCCTCACACACTCTTCACGCTCTCTAATTCTGCTGACACAAATCTAAAATTGAAACTTGACCATTAATATTCTCTATTTAAAACTGAATGAGGGTTAGCAATTGAGACAATCATGAGATTAATATATCTGGTTTAATAACCTGAACGTGCATCCAGATTATCTAGATTATGTAAAATCCATGAAGGATTAAAACAAATTAAGGCCGTTGTGATAACCAACCAAGAGTCATGTACACAACTGTCCTGTTTACGTTATTTATGCTTCTCTACATTTATTATGTTTTCAAAAATAGAAAAAAGTCTTTCACATACAATGAGCCAAACATTTTTTTTGTTTCATGGACACTAAATACAAATCTATATGCACTGAATCAACTAAAGAATGAATCATTTCATGCATTTCAAATGAAAATGTCTAAATTACATTAAACTACCAGACTGTCCACTCTAAAAACATGGATTGCATTGGAATTGTCTTAATCATGGCATGGAGAAATGTAACAAAAACCTTAGTACAATCAATGTGATCTAACAGCAATAATTGATTTTTACAATGCGTTCATGTGAATCATGATGATCCCCTAAAGCAAGCGGACTGAAGTGCGTTAGATTCTTTTTACCTGGATGCAGCACCAATGCATAAAGCAAACCAAAATAAACCCCCAAAACAGTCTGGCAGACAAGACTTTACACTGAGACACACCTGAGAAATAGCCTGACAGTGACATTCACAATTTTATTGCACGGCTGTTATCATACATGACAGCATTTCAGTCCCACGTTAAAGAACGTTTTTCTTGTGAATAGTCTGGCTTCTATGACATACAAAATATTCACATTCACTGTTGTCAAAGCAATGACCAGCATACAGAATTTCTTTATCAGTAGTGTGGTGCTCTGCTCTAATATATAAATAATGAACATTACTATCTCAATGCGATCAAGGTGAAGTTCAGATCTCTTTACAGCTAAAGTGTTTTGGTTCTTGTGCTGTTCAGAAAATCATAGGGGGACTGCAAGGGAGTCTCCGAAGTAAAAAAAAAAAACAAGTTCATAGTGCAAATGTCAATCACATTAAGGCAAGAATATAAATGTAGAAAAATAGTTGTGCGTGCACGTTTACCTTTGTTACAAAAAAGGTATGAAGGTTTTGTCCTCGATGAGAGAGAGCGACATGTTTTTCAGCTCCTCGGGGGAGTTGACAGCTTTGTAGCCGAGCTCATCTAAAATGTGCTGACAAACAGTTTGTGTGTAATCAACTATGTCATGAGACAATTTCAACCTCCAGCTCTCTGCGTTGGCCGCCGAGTCCCTCAGCGTGCCGTACTTATGCTTTGCTGACGCGTCGTTATTGCCTCTTGTGTTGTTGTGTATCCAGTCCACCACGCTTTTTTCCAAAGAAAGACCAAGGAATTCATAAACCTCCTTGGTTTTTTGGAGCGGATTCCTGGCTAGGTCCTCGTACCTCACTAGCATGTACCGTCCTCGAAGCCACGGCGGCCGGCTTAAGCCCGTGGACACTGAGTTTAGAAAGTCGTCACACACTGTTGTTAGCTGAGTCAAATCCAGGTTGTAGGGTTTACGGCCGGTGGCTCTCCAGATCCGCCATAGGCGGTATGTGTCCCGAAAGGTTTCGATCCTCGAAGATAGTATTCCACGCGGGTCCCTCACCAGCTGGATAACTTTCAGATTAAGCCGAGGGTCCTCAATCAGTGCCTTAAGATCGTTGACCTCTGGAATACGCACTGTTTTAATGGCCACATGGCGTCTTTCCCGACATGATTCGGTTGCTAGGGTCAAGTTGAGGGAGGCACACTTTCGAACACAATCCCCCTCTTCTATATTGCCATCATTAGGGCTGAAGGCGTCGCAGACCGGCATAGAGCAGAGGGCTTTGCTGGCTCCTCGGCGAAAGAGTTTATCCGTGGTATGGTTTGCCGGCTGCGGTTTGATGTAACTCTCTAAGAAATACAAGTCGCAGTTGTACAAGCTTCTAAGAAGGTCACGACTGGCTCCCAGCATCACTCTGCGCTCAACAGCATATCTGCTGGGAGAAAGGTGAGGGATTAAGGTCGTTTGGACATGATAGAGTGGTTCAAAAAGATAGAAAACATCTGAGTGCTGGTTGAACAACTGTCCAACGAAAGAGGAGCCGCTACGGGTGGTTGCCAAGATGAGGATGTGAGTCTTCCTGGAGGAATTGTAATTAAAATACGGGTACTCATCACACATCCGATCGAAGGACTCCACATCCTGTCCCAAACCACAGTTCAGAGGGTTAGGAACAGGGCACAAATGAAAAGGCTTAGCTGTGAAAGTCCTGATTGCTGTGTATTGGATCGCTATGGACACCAATGCAAGCAGAATCACAGCCTTCCAGGAACATTGCATGGCTGGGTAACTTCATTTAGATGATGCAGTCCGATTTGATCCTATCGACAAAGATGCAGCTGGGGGGAAAAAGATATCTCGGTGAGTTCAAAAACAGAATGTAAGGCATAAAGATGTATAATGTTTAATTTAAACATCTAACCAGGTCTGAAATAACAAAGAAATGTAATCTGTGAACATTTAACTTTAGATTCATGAGTAAATATTCAACAACTTTAGATATAGATGTGGAATCTAAACTTCATGCTCCTTGCAAGCCTTAATTTCAAGCAGTCAAAGACAAATGTGCCTTCAAAATATATTATATTACATTCTACACTATGCTTCACAATGCAAGCCTTAAGCAGTCGTGTATTGCAATATGACACTTTGATCAAGTACTTTATGTTTTAATGCAGCCAAACTCCCACAACTAAACTGCTTCCTACAGGCTTTTACAAAAGCCGGAGGTATTTTGTTTTTCCCTTGGGGAAATCAGCAGACCAGCATCTAGAATGCAGGCAGGTTACAAAATCAGAAACTGGCACCAGTTCAGGCACCTGTAGAGAGTAATTGCAATACCTCACAATGCCATATGCATGCTTATTATGATAGGTTTGAAAGGCAGCCGTCGACGACCGCGCGCGCCGAGTTCTGATTTACCGCAGTGCAACACAACTTGCTATTCAGTTGGAAATAAAAAAAAATAGCAGATCCGATCTGTCTGTCGACTATATAAAACGGTGACCAACTTATCCCCTTTTCCAGCGCGAACCTTTCAGATTTCCAACTAGACTCGAAAATATCTTGAAATGAATACTTCGATATACTTGCCTCATATAAAGCTGTGTGAGAACATGACGAAAATTTAAACAAAAGAAAAAAATCACCATATGCCGCGATGGCTTTGCGTAGTCGTCCCGTAACGCACGTCATAGACGTTTTTATCGCTTTAATTCGCGTATTCAGATGTCGAGGGGTTCCTTATTCCCTAAAAAACGATGAAAAGGTCGTATATCCTCAAGCAGCTCCATTCATGCTCTGGATAAAACATTCAAAGACGGGCTCCGTGGAGAGACAACGGATGAATAAGGTATTGATGCGCATCCTCAGACATCTCTCTGTGACTAAACGCGAAACACCGGACGGATATTTCGCTCGTTCGTCGTGAGGAGAAGACTGAAGAGAGGTGTGCCAGTCGGTCCCAGATTAAGTAAAACGTAGACAGCCCCATGCGAATATTCACCCCCTTCCCACATAACCACAGTTGACAAAGGAGGAGAAAAAAAAAACAGCATGGGGGGAGGCAGATTTGGTTCACTATTCGCGTCCTCCCTCAGAACATGTCTGTGCTCGACGTTAAAGCCTTTGAACATGGAGTTAGTTTGGGTGAGGTGAACTGGTGGCATCTAGAAATGTCATTCTTTTTTTCTCGGTCTTTCTCAGTCGCTATATAGCCTATATATAGGCCCTATAATTAGTAAGCGAATTTATTCGTAGCTATTTTGATTAATCTATTTTATTAACTTATTTTATTATTTTCTCCTTGTTATTAATCTTATTAATATTTTCTTTATGAATTATAGATCCTTTTTATGCCTATGATTCATGATTTTCCCTGTGATATTGATTTCTTTTAGTGTGTTGTTCAGTGTTCATTGCATAATGTGGCCTACCATATCCATGTTATCAAAGTGCATCTGTTTTTATCTCTGCAGACATGAGATAAGTAATACAAGATCTGCTATATTACAAGACCTTGTGTGACCCAATCAGATCTCCATCCTTAAATGGCTGCAAAAGAAGTACCAAGAATATTAATAGGTAGGCAACTTTCCCTTCCTGTTATATAAGCATTGTATATATATATATAAACGTGTCAACTAGAACTTGAAGACACATAGCCTACTTAACAGTACATAATAATAACACTAGGCTACTACAACTACAATATAGTTAAATATCTTTGTACATCTTTAGGTCTAACAAAAAAATGTCTGTGTGTGATAAAATAAACTACTAAACGAACATACCTAACAGTATAGGCCTACTTATCACCACTAATGTACCAGATTAAAGAACACATTTATATACATATTTAAGTCTAACAAAAAATAACATGTCAATGTGTATGTGAGTGTGTGTCTATGTGTGTATTTCAAGGCTTGATGGGCCCAGAAACTGCATAGGGTGCAATTCACCCAAGCCTTCTTTGGCTTTGAGTTGTTAAATGGCTCCATGTAGACCAATTTTATTTTAAAACACCGGCAGAGACACCTCTTTCAGTCTTTCTTTTCCATGCCCTATTCATTCTTTAAAAACATTAAAATCAAGAAAGTTCTTAGTTATATTCTTAGTATGGAAGGAGATGGTTGTAACACTTTTTAAATAAGTGTTACAACCCATCCCACCCCGTCAGCCAAAGTTTTATATATCACGTAAAAAATGATGCAATTTTTTCTGTATATTGAAATTTCTGAATTTTGTCCAGTGCCTGACTTCAAAAGACTATGTACTTAATCTAGGTGAACTATTCCTTTAAACTTCATAGGCGATCATAATTGTCATTGTTTGATACTTTCATTTTGATTTTAGCTGCAGGATGCAATTAACAAAGTGCAATGGATGTTCATTTGGACCACAAATCTGCACTTCCTTTCATCTGCTCTGTTTTTTCCCATTTTATGCTTTCACCTGAAGCCAGACATTGGTATGTGAAAATGGGGCTTTTCCCCCAGTTGAGTGTCTTGCAATCTCAGAAGCTGCCAAATGTGAGATTTGGTTGGCTTTTTGCTAAATCAGTTTTTATCTTTGTGTGCTCAATGCAACCCCAATTTCAATCAGTGTGTGTACTCAACCATTTGAAAACGTCGGGCTGCATATCAGTGGTGGCAGTACTGGGGTGAAGATGGGTGTGTGTCCCCTTTATCCACCCTGCTGAGAGCTGGTAATAAGCTTTCAAATGCAAATGATCCTCCCCGCTCTGTCCACCGAACACTGCACTGCATCAACGATTCGGCAGTTATTTTCTAGTGCTCTGAATTTACGGATCCTCTATGACAACCGTGTCCAGAGAAATGAGGAAACCCAAAGCATGAAACGTGATTTCAATATGCGATTGTACTGTGCAAGAGGCAGAAGAAGCGAAACCAGAATAGACTTACGACAAACTCTGAAAGACCTCTTAGACTCGGGCTTGGTTTAATGGACTAGCATGAAGGCCCAGAATTAAATGTTTTATTTGTTCATCATTTCTTTTCACACTCTACACTTTTAAAAATAAAGGTTCCAAAATGGGTTTTTTGCAATGATGCCCCTTTGGTCTCCATTTTTAGCCCTTTTTAGCCCTCTGATTTGAACGATCTGTTTGAAAGGGAAACTGCGTGTCTGCTGTGAGACTTTAGTGTAAAGGCCCACTTCAGTGATTGGCAAACATGTGGAACTCTCTCGAAAACTTTTAGCACATTTTTACTATTAAGCTCTCAAGGTTAGCTAGTTTATCAGCATTACATTTAGATCTATTGCATTATATTTTGATTTTAGCATGTAAGGTTTCAGTGATGAGCATGAAGCCGATAATTGAGTGACTGAATGCAGTGATCCCGTCACTTCAACTCCATTTCTGCACACTTGCGAATGCTTTCATCATAACTAACAGTGCGAGCGCAATGTAAATAAGAGATTCGTTGATTAAAACACGAGTTTTGGCGGGAATCCAGAAGTCAGTCACTGATAAACTCGCGCTGTTTGATTGCTTTCTAATTGATTCACAGTTTAAATAACAGATTATTTTCATCCTACTAAGAGAAACAATGTGAAGTTGACTTTAGTCACTGGTTTGATTTACTGACGCATAGACAAAGAACAGCTGACAATACATGACTGTAGATATTAGAAATCACTGGTCTCAGATCAGGCATTAGAATGAACACGGTTACTCACATGTTGTCGCATTACTGACGATATCGTAAAAGTCTGTTTTTCAAAGCCTGTGCCGAAATTGCGACTGATTTACCCAAAAAATCCACAGAACAAACAAATAATGCTCAACTATGACATTTACATTGTTGAAAATAAATAACTACATACCTAGCATTAGAATCCTTTGGAAAGTAATTTTATTTTTAGTCCAGTGATCCTGTATCGCTCTTCTCGCCACGCCTGTGGGCGGAGCCAAAGTTGCATTGATGAAGTAGGCGTTGATCTTCTACAGAGGTGGTATTTCAGCTATTTAGATTCCAAAACGAGTTGGAATAAGTTTTCAGCTCTGAAATTGATATTCTTATTGTATGATGACCTCTTATATGTCAAAAACTCAAGGAAATCTGGATTTCTCAGTTCATGACCCCTTTAAGATCTTATGAAGAATATCAAAATATTATGCTTTCCAGGCAGCCAACATGTTAAATTATTGACCAGTAAAAGCTTGTCAGGCTTTCAGCCAAATTTCCCCAGCTTTATAACCCAAACTTCACCTACACAGGCTTAATGAATATGAGAACTGTCTCTGATGGTTCATGCGTGAGTCAGGAACATTTGGGTCTCTGCTGGTCAAGGTTGTTCCTCTGCCGGATTTGGATCAGTGCCTCCAGACGAGACAGCTGACTTTATTTCGTGTAATTGAAAAGAGTTTGTGTGGGAGAGAAAGCGCTGGAAAACAGTGCGCCGTCAAGTCCAACTCTAATTAAGACAGGAGCTGCCATGGTTCTTTCCATTACACCAAACGGCTCCCTGGATCTGAAAACAGAAGCTGTATGTAGCAGATTAGCTGACTTAAGAACTAGCCACGATGAGAATAAACAGCGCTGACGGTCAGTCAGTAGGTGTCTTTGATTTTTGTTTTCATTTTCATTGTTTCTTTGTTCATTTTCATTGATTTTATTGGACCGGTGTGGAAGTGAGTATGACAGTTGTTGAAAATATGTTTGAAAGCACTGTGGGTAGAGTTGCATATAATTGTGTTGTTCTCTGGCAAGATTTGCCACAGAGAGCTCACTTGAAAATGTCGGCATGCATATTATTGGCAAAACAAAAAAGTAGTCATGATTAGCTACTGTATTTTTCCAGACCACAAGGGGGTGTCATTACTCCTGAATACCCTAAAAGGTCAACAACAACAAAAATTATTTTCACAATTCACATCCAGCAAGTTTGGATAAACAAATTTCTGTGTCTTTGCTTACGTAGCAAACTCTTGAATGTAGTTGTTTTTCTTGTTCTTTATGGTGCTATATACTCTTGTGTGGATTAAATTTTTGTAATTACTTAATAAACTTGTGCTTTCACACTATACACGCTCCCTTTGAAACTATAAAATGTGTTCTTTCAAAATTTCTAAATATTCCCATTCAGTGTTGAAACAATGACTAACATAGCTGAATATCTTTGTCTGAATATAAGTGTAACTCTATTTATTATTCAAATTATGAATAGATATCTGTGCCCATGATTGCTTTTATTACAAAAAAACCTCTGAAGGTTTTGTACTCTCAAGAGAAAGCGATGTTTTTCATCTCCTCGGGGGAGTTGACAGCTTCGTAGCCGAGCTCATCTAAAAATTGCTGACAAAACAGTTTGTGTGTAATCAACTATGTCATGAGACAATTTCAACGTCCAGCTTGTCCCTTGATGTGCTGTATTTATGCATTTTTGAACACAATCCCTTTCTCCCACATTGCCTTTGCAAAAACTGAAATGCCGTCCCCTGAATTGTAGCATGTCTCCTCCAGGTCTGATGGGGATTGGCAGAAATGAAGGGCCAAGGGTCTGTGAGGCCGTCGATCCAGATGGCATTTGTTGCTTATGGTGCTCACCATGTCATGTCTTCCACTCGCTCAAGTCTTGGGAAATGAATATTATCCTCTTCCTACTTGAAGATTTTGGACCCTGTTGGTGAGTGGGACATTTTTAATGGGCTCTTGTAATATATATTGCCCTTTTTCCAGCACAGTGTGTCGTGGTTTTGCGGTTCACAGAGAGCATTTTAAACAGCCCGAAGCCCTTGACGAGGGAGTAATTGCCCGATCGTGTTTTGATATGAATGTGTGGAGATTTTTGGCAGCAATAAATGACTGCACAATTTTGTAATGGGTCACCGAAAAGTACAGGGTCAAGAGCGCAGTTATGAATAATTCAGAATGTCCTTTTCAAGTCCTGCTATTGTGATGCCTCCATGTTACATTGCAAACCCCATGAAAATGAATAAATAATAAATTCCCTATAAATACAGTAAGCATCTAGGTTAAAAGTATTTTTTTTAAATTATTTCATTTTGGTCATCACTGAATATGAGATTGAAGTTTAAAAGGAGACTGAATAGTCGTTTGCACTTAAACGAGAGACTTAATTACACATCCTAGATGAGTGTAGTTGAAGGCTCATCCCTGTTGCTAATTAACCCCACACAACCATCATGACACCCAGATCACATAAATCATAGCCATTGGAAATATTATTTTTGTTCAGACGTGACCGTGATTTCAATCTGCATGACATTTATGGACCGCAAACAGTGATGTATGCCAAGCAAAGCTCTTTTAAGTGGGAGCAATCACTTTTTCAGCCCACTGCTCTTGTGCTTTGTTTAATTGAAAGAGAGTCATTACGAAAGCCATGTCAGCCCTAATGCTACAGTACCAGGCCAGCAGTCTCAGACCAGTGTTTGGGTGGACCTAATAGCATCATTAAGGGTAGATTTAGCATCTGGGTAAGGATTTTTTGCATTCGTTAAAGGAATAGTTCACCCAAAACTAACCCTTGTGTCTTTCCAAGCCCGTAAGACCTTCGATTGTCTTCGGAACACAAATGAAGATACTTTTGATGAAATCTGAGAGCTTTCTGAAGCCCCATAGACTGCAATGTTATTACCACTTTCACGGCCCAGAAAGGTAGTAAAGACATCGTTAAAATAGTCAGAGAATACTTTTACTAGACGAGAACACTTTTTGTGCGCAATATTTTTTGAGAGAACCCTTTAAAGAATGCCTAACCCCTCCCAACCATTAAACCTACCCTTAATGACGCTGTTAAATGGTAAATGGACTGCATTTATATAGCGCTTTCACAGACCCAATGGCCACCAAAGCTCTTTACATTTGCCTCACATTCACCCATTCATACACAGACAGCGGCGTCAGCCATGCAAGCCACCATCCAGCTCGTCGGGTTACATAACATAAGGTTTGATGACTTGCTCATGGACACCTCGATACTTGGTCAGGTGGAACCGGGGATTGACAGAAATTACATTTTTTGGTGAACTGAGGTAGAGCTTATAGTTGCCACAGGATTATTATAGTAACAACACCATGGCACTTTTCCAATACCAGTACCAGTTCGACTCGACTCAGCTCGCTTTTCGCTCCATTTTCCATTGCAGACGGTACCGACACAAATAGTACCTGGTCGTCAAAACCAAACAAAGGCGAGCCGAGCCGATTCGAGCTGGTACTGTGTAGCGGAAAAGAGCCATTCGTGACATTTTGTGGGCTAAAAAGTTCCTTTGTCGATTGTCAAGACTAGTGTATGTTGTATGAAGTACAGCTCATACAGAAGTCACTTTTGGTTCTTTTCCATTACACAGTACCAGCTCGACACGACTCAGCCTGGCTCGCCTTTGTTTGGTTTTCCACTGTGTAAATGTTGTACCTGTACCTGCTTTCGGGGTACTTTTATTGTATCACCTCTGGCGAAGTTCTGAGCGAGCTAAGGCGAGCTGAGCCGATACTAAAATGTGACGTGAAAACAATGCCGACTGCTGATTGGTCAGAGAGAATCGTCACCATTCACTGCGTCGTCATTTCACGCGCCAGATGGAGTGTCCAGAATATCCCCGCCATTTTTAAATATTTTGGCCAGAGATAGTTACTAAACTTACTACTATTATGGCAATTCGGAAGAGTACGCCGTGGTCAAACGAGGAGGTGCAGACTTTCCTTTGTTTGGTGGCCGAAGAGAGGATCCAGCGAGAGCTTGTTGGGGCAACGAGTAACGAAAGGCGTCACTATGACAACTGGGTATTATTTGTGGTGGTACTGTCTGCAATGGAAAACAGAGTGAAAAGCGAGCCGAGTCGAGTTGAGCTGGTACTGGTAATGGAATTTCAAACTAAACACCAAATAACAAATAAATGACATGCTACAGTAAATTTGGTATCATTCAGAAAAAAACTGAAATCCGTTCGCCACATTTGTAGCATGTCTCCTCCACCTGATGGAAGAGTTCTGAAGGGGACCCTTTTGATTGGCAGAAATGAAGGGCCAAGGGTCTGTGTGGGTGTTGATCCAGATGGCATTCTGTTGCTTAGTGCACAGAGCGTGTCAAAGTCCAGTCTACCTGGAGGACACGCTCAAGGCTCAGGACAGGAATATCATCCTGTTCCAACTCAAATATTTTGGATCTGTCCTTGGTGTGCAGGATAAAGGGGCAGCCGGACATTTTTAATGGCCTCTTGTAATACATTCTGCCCTTCTTCCAGCACAGTGTGTTTTCGGGGGGCACAGAGAGCATTTTAAACAGCCCGAAGCCCTTGACGAGGGAGTAATTGCCCGATCGTGTTTGGATATGTATGTGTGGAGATTTTTTGGCGGCAATAAATGACTCCACAATTTTGTAATGGGTCACTGAAAAAGTACAGGGTCAAGAGCGCAGTTATGAATTATTCAGAATGTCCTTTTTAAGATGAGGCCTGCTGTTGTGATGCCTCCATGTAACATCGCAAAACCCATAAAAAATACGGGACGAATAAATTCCCTACAAATATTCTGGGTATGTACATGCTTTTTGGAACTTCAAATGCCTCTTAGGTCTAAAAGCATCTAGGTTTGAAGTATTCATTAAATATGATTTAATTTTGGTCATGCAGAATCACTGAATAGGAGATTGAATAGTCGTTTGCACTTAAACGAGAGACTTAATTACACATCCTAGATGAGTGTAGTTGAAGGCTCATCCCTGTTGCTAATTAACCCCACACAACCATCATGACACCCAGATCACATAAATCATAGCCATTGGAAATATTATTTTTGTTCAGACGTGACCGTGATTTCAATCTCTGTGACTTTTATGGACCACTAATAATGATGTATGCCAAGCAAATCGCTTTTAAGTGAGAGCAATCAGTTTTTCAGCCCACTGCTCTTGTGCTTTGTTTAATTGAAAGAGAGTCATTACAAAAGCCATATCAGCCCTAATGCTACAAGAACAAGAACCGTAATGACTTCACGGCAGATAAGTGTACTGAATATAAGATCTGAGGGTGCTCAGTGGTGTTTGATCCATGGGTGGTTGACACATTAATGGAGATTTTGTGTTAAAACTGTTGTGACCGTTTTTCTGATGTTAGGTCATACATGGTCATTTTTAACAATGGCATATGAATCATTTTTTTTCTCATTGTTCAGTCATACTGAAAGTGACAAACATTAAATTTCCATTAACAAAAGGAACGAGTGTTGCTGAAATGTCATTACTGTTTTATTCATGGTGTGCCTACCAGTCTGAACCAGTCTCTTGACAGTTATATCATATAAAATAAACATATCAATAAGTGAGGAAAGGGGATTTTTTAACCATTTTTTCAGGATCTTGCAAAAGAATTAGCAACAAAACTTGTTCAGGCGGTGAAACTAACTTGCAGTAATGGTGTACTGTTCCTGAATGATTCAGTGTTTTTGAATGGATTGAGTAAATGATTCAATGACTCGTTCATAAAGACAGTTGTTCAGTGTTTTTGAACAAATCGATTGAATGAATGGTTCAAATAACTCACTCATACTTACTAGTCACTTGTCGCTATACTGGCATAACGTAACCTGTGGAAAGAGTGATCGCTATGGTTACTGGTTGTTCTTAGACCTTATTCACTGCAGTGCCATCTTGGATTTTTAACCTGAATGAAAGCGAGCCAGAGAAAGACATATATCTCTTTAGTGGATCGTACTGGATTTTTGGATTGTTCTGCTGATGAAACAATGCAAAGTTATCTTTCCAAGAAACTTCAGTAGACAAAAAAAAAACTCCAGAAAACATGATCTGTGGAAAATTATAAGTGGAATAGGAGCTTTAGACAGCTTTTACAGCAGAAAACAGTCATTGAAAACACACAAAAAAAAATCTGTTAAATTTATGGGTAAAAACTTGCAGCTGTACGTAGTTACCAGAGTTTCCTGTTAAAAATACGGTAGCAACATTTTAGGTTTTACAGACTTTTTACCGTATTTAATTTTACAGCAATAAAACGTATTTCATTATCTGATATAATGTTAATTTACTGATATTTTAAAGTATTAATATCTGTTTTGTTTCAGTTGTAATACACTGACAGCCAACAATCACAGTAGTCAAATGATCAATCAAAGCTCTTCCACAAGAATGTTCTTACTATTACTGTATATAGAAGCTGCACAGTGTCATTCACACAAACATTAAACACCATCATGTTAACATGTTGAAATTTTAAAAAAAAATTCAATAAGCATAAATTTAACAACATTAAATGTAACATAAAACTCTAATGTACATAACTGATTAGAAAAAAACTAAGAAAATTATGAAGAAACAGTTAAAATGCAAGTATCTAATCTTTAATTCTTCAATATAAATCCGAGGCTTTTATTACCAGTATTTTCCACCAAGGAAAAGTTGTATGTATAATCATATCATAACTTTACTTAAAATGCTAATTCCACCCAAGAATAAATTTCCTAAGGCAAAGTACTTTACCTGTTTGGGGGTGGTGGTTATTCAATCTGGAATCTATATTAAGATGAATTAAAATTCACTAAAACAGCATCACTTTTTCCCATTATACATTATTAGCCTACATTTTTCCCTGCACTTCAAAACTCATGTCACCATATGATAAATACTGTCCAGGGTTGTTTCCGCATTCACTACAATTAGGCTTTATAGTGGCTTTAATAAGTGAGCAATTCATTAATCTAACAATTTACTAATTTGCATATCACTTTAATCCATGGCCATCATCATGATAGTGAAAAGCTAGAATTTATTTTAAACGGACTTAATGATGGAATCAAAGCTCAATTTAAACACTATATTGGATTAACATAATTTATATATATTTATATATTATGATGGTGTTTTACGCTCCCAGAATAATGATCTTTTCTCATTTGCAGTGCCCTCACCTCTGTCTCTGTCTCTTGAGAGAGACTCTTGCATTACTCTTTCCCCCTAAAAAGCTTAACCTGCTTTACCTGCTGCTCCAAGCGCCTTAGCCGCATGACAAAAATAACATTTTGTGCCTCCTTAAACATTCAGGACGTTTGGGGCCGAGCACATCTATTTTCATAATGCACTTTGAGAAGGTCTTAGTGTCTTGCCGTAGCTGACTTACTTCCAGCTTTCACATGCAGGTTTTTCGGGTCTGAAAAGATGTGTAACGGTTACCAGCTGGAGTGCCACCAGAGGGCACTCCACACCAGACTTTTATCATTCGCTCACAACTACATTACCCATAATTCACTGCCCGTACTCATCATCCCTGATTATCACATTCACCTGTGTCTCATTATGTTGTTTAGTTCACCCCATATACGCCTGGTTCACCTCACCATTCTCTGCGAAGTCTTGTATGCACTGCATTTCCTTTGTTGTCTTTGTTCCTGGTTCTTGATCTCTGCCCGTGTCCTGGTTTTCCCATTCCTACCTACCCTCTGGATTTGTTTGTATGTTTGGATTGCCTGCATGAGCTGTGCCTTGATTCTGATTTTGATTCACTTTAATAAACTGCATTTGGATCCTCAACATTCGTGTCTTGAAGCAGTATGAGTCACAGTGTGAACTGCTTTCTGAGACATAATTCATAGGCATAGGAGGAAAATCTAATATAAAAAACAAAGATTTCTCAGGTCTACATAGCCATCATTCAATATTTCAAGCATTATTAAAACTACCTTTCCCCCCCCACAAAACCTCACCACTCCCATTGCTTCACATTGGAAGGATCGTTTGGTGAAAATACATCACCTTCCTCTAATTACTTTGCCCTCTATTGGAATGAACTCTTTCCATCCATTTATTAAGTGCTGCAGTTAAATTACTGCCATCATTTTCTCTTTTCCTGCTCTTCTTCTATTCTCTCTCCTTTTCTCTTGTTCCCTAAATAGATGCATTTCTAGCTGTCAGCAGAGTTTGTGGGACAGACTGAATTATGGAATCATATGAGCTTTGGGTGCTTTAATGGTTTTCTATGGAGAAGATTACAGAAACAACACAAAAAGCATACTGGATTAGGGCAGATGTATTACATTGTGATGGATCGCAGAGCCAGGATTTGGCAGTCAAACCGAGCATAAAAGACGTCCATTTTTAGAAACATCCTATCAAAGCCATCCCACCTGAGCACCATCAAATTTTCTTTTAATTGGACATCTTTCATCCAGGCTCTGATGGAGTGTTTCTGACATGGCCACTGAGGATGGCTCAGTTTTTTTGTTACTTTAAAGAACTGTTTTTGTATATAGAATGAAAGTCAATGGGGTCCAAAATCTATCTATAAAAATATACTTTTCATATCTTTTTTTGTTTTACAAAATATTTTCTTTAGTGTTCCACAGAAGAAAAAAGTCATAAAGGTTTCAACATGTGGAAAATGATTACAGTATGTTCATGGGTGAGCCATCCCTTTAAAATAAAACAAATCAACTAATCTAATTCTAAGGGCTATATTTTGCCAATAGCCTCGCGGGCAGCGCCTCCAGCGACCCAAATTAGATTTCTGGCCTGAGGTCCTTTGCCGATCCGTTTCCCCTCTCTGCACCCATGTGCTTTCCTATCTGTTCTCTGTATCCCATCCAATAAAGACATAGAAATTGCCAAAAATAAAACTTAAAAAAGTGTGTGCTGTAGTTCAGAACTAAAAATAGCATGGCTATATAAATTTAGTCACTATTTTAAGCACAAACATGCCTCCTTTATATGCAAATGAGTGAATGTGCTGCAAATGTGCTGGCACTATTTGCCTTGCCAAATTAATCTTGAGCTAAAAGCATTTTATTTTAAATGTGTACTTCATTATACTTAGTTGTGAACTTGTATGCAATACAGACCTTAGACTGCACTAGTGAATGAAATCGGTCAAGAGCCGGGCAATCACCCTCACTTTCGCCTCAGGAAAGGAAGTGACGAGTTAAACCGCCGCTCAGGAGGAGAGCCTAGAACAGGATGATCCCTGCTCTTGACTGAGATGCTAATGATGATAAATGGTGTATGTGTGGATTAATGAGAACAGAGGACAAGACGAAGGGAACCGGGAGTTCCGGGAGAAAATCTCTGTGACGTCCGCTCTGGACGCATAGAGCTCAATCGCCGGTGACGGTACTTCACTGTTTGCCCTTGAAAAGCAGGTCCAGTAATTATCTCTCCCCTGTGCTGGAAATAGGGGGAAGGGAAAGATCTGCCTGGAAGCTTCCTCATAATTACATGCCGCCTCTCCAGTAGGATCAGATGAGATGATTTTACCTGTGAACCATCTGTGTTATACTCCACAGTTATTGGTGAGAGAGGATATTGAGCAGACTCTGGATTTTTTTTAGTAACAGGAACAGTCTCGTGGGTGTGCGGCTTTATCTCAAGGACAAGAATGAAAAGAAGAATGACTTATGAAGGTGTCTGTAAAATTCTGGATTTTTCCGTGACTTTTCCGAATGCACATGACAAAGCCGGAATTTTCTTTAGAACAATTAACTTTACGATAAAATCTGCAGAATTCTGTGACTGTCATGAATGGGCTGTCGATTAACATGTCAAACTAACGATCAAAGACTTGGATTAGAGGAATCTTTTTAGGATTTGCTAAATTTGTCTCAGACGGCCAAATCGTGGCCAAAATGTGGTTTTAATGAGGTGATAATAAATGCTGTTTTTGTAAATAACAAGCTTATTACATTCAGAAGCACACAGGTAATCCCCACTCACAATCTAAGGCCCTGTTTACACGAGAACGCTTGCGGGTGAAAACGTAAAAATTTCGTCTACATGGCGACGGCGTTTTTGGGGCTTAAAAATGCAAAAAAGTGAAACCACCCTCCAGAGTGGGAATCTTAAAAACGCTCCACCGTCGCGTTCCCATGTAAACGGTAAAAACGCAAAATCTGCTTGACAGCGAAGGTATTGTTGTGTGGCAGTGCTCCACATTGCCACCTAGCCACCTGGAGTGCACACTACATTGCATTTCACACACTTATGCGTCACCATATGCACACGGATTTCCCACCCAAAACGCTTGTCTAAATGCAGAATAAAAAGTGATAACGTGACGCCTCTTTTGCGTTTTCTCTTCAGAATCGTTTCCGTGTAAACATAGCCTCAGGTCGAATGTCTAATTGTTATTAATCTCCTCAACTCTTTCGATGGTAAAGTCATCCCTTCCATCCAACATCCCCTTCCAACACAGTTTTCATGAATTGCTCCAATAACTAATATATAACAAATGTAACAAGAGTAAGGGGCTATAGCGATCACTAAAAGGGGAACCATTGGAAAACCATGTATTAGGTGTGTGTTAATGTTAACTCACTTTTCGGACATGCTTTGAGAGTCGATTCTTGAAACGGGTGGTGGAGGAGGTTTAGACATTCCAGGTAATGCAAATTCACAAACAAGTGAAGATGACATGAGCATTTT
The DNA here is from genome assembly GCA_038021265.1 of Cyprinella venusta. NCBI lineage: Eukaryota > Metazoa > Chordata > Actinopteri > Cypriniformes > Leuciscidae > Cyprinella > Cyprinella venusta. The sequence goes on along the minus strand of CM075886.1, from coordinate 13,612,930 downwards.
CAAGAAAAAGACAGCATATTTTAGTTCTGTGAAACACAGCAAAACAATGTTACTCAAGAAGAAATAAAGCAACCTCTGCATGCGTTTTCATTCGTCCCGCTCCTTATGTTCTCTGCAGCACTGGGCAGCTTCTCCAGTATTAATGCCAGTCTTACATTTTGCGTGATCATAACCCTTCTTTTTAAAGTTGTATTCCTAGGGCCTTTTCCTCCAGACGCAGCCTTATTGGAAGCTAAAATCATCTTTAACAAGCCAAAAAAAAGTGTAAGTAAACCAGATTCCATGTAACCACAATGAAAGCTTTATCATTATAACCCTGAAGAGGTCATAAAAAGCTCTGTTAACACATAACGCACAAAATTATGATAAATTGTAATCATGCAGAGGGATTTCAGACTCAAATTAAACGAAGATCAAAAAAACAACTCTATGCAAACAGATAATCCAAACACGAGCAGCACAGTCCAATTTCGCTTCAATTAACACTTTGATAGGCCATATTAATCACAAACTGCAACAATTCAGGCTCTATCTCTTCAGTGTGTCCCTAAACAAAACACTGCAAAAGAGGAGAACAAATGAGCAGATAAAGCAAATTGGATTGGAAATTTAGTCCCCCAAATGACCACATAAATTATTGCCCATGCAAATCGCCCCACTGTTAAGCATCATAAAAGAAAGAGGATATGCTCGCCAGTCACTATCCACCAAGGATAATTAAGTTCCAGAGTAGCCGGAGTCTATCGGGAAGGCAATGCGGCAAATGGACAATGCAGAGCTTGCACATGCATTACTTTGAAGATGCGACAGCGACGCACGGCTGTTTATTGTTGTTGACACGGCCCTCCAGCTCGAATACCATTTCTTGGTGTATGAACATAAAGTGAAATTCAGTAAAATCCCGTAGAGACTGTCCGAGAGCCAGCGCAGCACTTTTATTGTAAACGTGGCCGCAGGAGAAATGAATGGAAATGTGTTTCCGAAGGCGTTTTTGAGTTTGCATGTCCTGAATAAGATATAAGCAATGTGAGACTGCAAGTAGCCTATCTCAAGAGACTCATCTTCTCTAAGCATTGAGATTGCATTCAACATTTCTATAACCGTCAGGAATCTCTACTTTACTCGACCCTGTAGCGGCCACTAAATGTGTTTAGGCTTCAGTTAGAAATAGATGGGTTTTCTTTTCATCGGGCTCAATTATTGATTTAGAAGCCGAATCCTTTTTCACTGGAAAGGTAAAAACATAAAAGTGGGAATAATTTGAGTAATTTGCTGCTCTGCACCATGTACCAAAAAGAGAGCGATAACTGATAATTTTCCTGGAGTACAGCTTTGTTGGAAGCCTTTTCAAAATATTTTCATAAATATGCTGCTCTTGAACATGCATTTTAATGAAAATGACATGCAGTCATCACATGCACTTTTTTCATTAAAGCAACACTACGTTGTTTTTTCAACCTTAATAATATTTTTCCAAAACCCTGGAGATGGTACAACGACTTACAATAGGTTGAATGACAGGTCTGCTATAGCCTGACAGTGTCTGTTTCGCTTTTACTGGCACTCTGTAACTTCGGGGGAAACGGTAGGAACCCGAACACACAAAGAACTACAAAATTCGACTGCTTTATGGCATACGGCACTTCCTCAAATTCCGACGCAAGAGCCCAACGAGCGTTTTTTTTTTTTTTTTTTTTTAACCTCTGTATGTTGTCATGGCTGAAGCAGTAAAACCAAATGTGAAGTCCGTCAGAAACAGAGCGCGTGGGCAATCAGTTTACTGTTGGCAATGTGTTGAGTCCGCATCCAATGACTGCATTGCTATCTTTTGAGGGCGCTTAAGACACTCAAGCATCCCCGTAGAGCCGGGGCGGGCAGCTCGCGCCATCTCGAGATGTGAAAGTATACTGATTACTGAGTTTGGTTGGGGCTACATTCTTGCAAGTAAATAATACATGATTAGACGAACAAAATAATCGGTCAAGATAATTATCCTATGTCTGCAGGCTGATAGTCATGTTTGTTAATTATTTTTCATGGTGAAAGTGTCTTGCCTCAGGCTATAATGCAAATCGATTTTTCAAATTTGCAGATTCATATATGGTAGCTTGATATTATAATACTGACGACATGCTATTATCTACGTACCAACAAACATTGAATTAAATTAGCATATCCATTATGTAAAACAGTAGCCAATAGGCTAACGTTACTATAAAGACGCTGGCTTGTAAATACGAGCTATGCAATCTTTTGACGTTTGAAAAAAATAAAGCCCATGAAACTATATTCATAAGACCTGCTGAAATATATACCAATGTACCAATGTACACACGCATACACTGGAGTCTGCCCAAGATGTGAGAACTCCTTCCTTCTGCAGAGTTCGATGGTATCGCTCGTCCACAAATGCACGTGTGTATTCCCTAGTGTAACCATGACGTATTTTACGACAGTAGTAGAAGACAATACTGATTCGCAACTGTAGGGGGACCCCGAGAGCAAAATGAATCTAAAATGAATCTAGTTGTGCTACTATAATACACCTTGAAATATTCTTTTTCCATTTTTCCCCATGTACAATGCTAATTGTAAACACTGAATCATTGAGAGAGAACTTCATGAAGTCATTCTGATAAGAGGTGACATTTTTCCAATATTTTTATTTTCTCAACTCTTTGTTTTATTCAGATCGATGGCTGCAAACCTCCCTTTTCCATCGTTTTCGCCGCCCCTGATGTTCAGAGTTGCTCGAGACTCATTTGAATTTCAACAAGAAGCCAGTTGATGCTTATGTCAGTCTACACAGATTAATGGAGTGGAACTTTCCTCACAGTGTGCGAGCAAACACAAGGCCTTGAATGTGTAAACAAGCGGCACAGACTCAGTACATCAGCCCAGATAAAGGTCTTCCACACAGAGAGCCATGTATACTAAGGGATACAATCCGTGCGGCTGCCTCAGAAAATAATCATGAGGGTTGCATTTCAAGAAGCTGACTGACTTGCCCTTGATTTCTCCTCTAGCCCTTCACAACAGAACCCTTCTAGTTCGTATTCAAGTTTTGCCTTACTCTTTCCAGGAAAGGAAAGACACAACTGCAATATTAACTACAGGCGAAGCTCAGATTGATCATAATTTTGCTCCGCAAGCGACCCTTGTTGATTTAAAATGTCTTGCTCTTTGGCATGGCAAAGATCTAAGAGGCCCTGATTTTAAAATATTCTGGATCAATGAACAGTTTTAGTTTTTGCTTCCTTTTATTCAACGGCTACGGTTACACGGGAGGAGCCTTTTTGCACCCTGTGGTTTTTCAAAGATCCGATGTCATAGAATACTGTAATCTTAAAGGGAAGTCGATGGGAGCGGAGAATGCTAAGTGCCTCTGTAGCGATTTGCCATCTTTGGGATTAATTGTCTGTAAAAAGTTGAATGCTGGGGAAAGAAGGGGTTGAATTGATTCTCATTGATTTGCTCCGAGGCTTTGATCCACAAGAAAATGCCTTGTAATCATGCTTCAGGAGCCATAAACGAGACTAAGAGCTAAGTCATTAATAGCGACGATTTTTAGAAATTGCGTTCTATAAAAACCCCTTTGGGGTGATAAAGCAGTAGCATAGCTGTAAGTTTAAGCACCGTATCCCTTAACATGATTTTGTTTTCATAAGCCCTCAAACGTTGCTTAAAGGAGTAGTTCACTTTTAAAAACAAACTTTTGCTGATAATTTACTCACCCCCTTGTCATCCAAGATGTCCATGTCATTCTTTCTTCAGTCAAAAAGAAATTAAGGTTTTTGATGAAAACATTCCAGGATTTTTCTCCATACAATGGACTTCACTGGTAACCAAACGGTTCAAGGTCCAAAAGACAGTTTCAATGCAAACTGTTCAAAGGGCTTTAAACGATTCCAGACGATGAGTACGATGGGTTTTATCAAGTGAAACGATCACTCATTTTTAAAAAAAATAACAAAGTTTACGTTTTATAACCTCAAATGGTTGCCTTGCTCTGTTCTGTGATTCGCGTTCGTGACTCCTGTACGAACTCGTTTATCAAAATGAACGAATCTTTTTTCAAGTCATTTGGTTCATTCAGCGAACGAAATGAACGAATTTGAACGAACATGAGCGAAAAACGAGTTTCAAACAACTATAAACAATTATAATTATTCTTAAGAAACGTATATTTTAGACACAATACTTTGTCTATGTTTTCTCCGCCAAATGAACGAGATGTTTCGCATCTCCAAGCAACACAAAATGGCTGCATCCGAAATCGCATACTTCCCGCGAAAAACAGTATGTGACAAAAGAAGTCAGAATTCACAGTACTCATAAAAGACTAGACAAAATGTACCCGGATGACCTATTAACCCTGGCAGAATACTTAATTGCACATATATGGACACTTTACCATCCCATGAGGCCATGGGAGAGGATTTGTGAATGACAGTGAAGCGACGCAACTGACGCTGGTAGATCACATGATAATGACAGTATGTCAAATGTAGTAAATCTGTAGTAATTACATTCATACTACACACATTCATACTATATAGAACATATTTTTAGCGGTCGTGAATTAATTGTTCAAAATAAGAGATTATGCGATTTTGGATGCAGTGATTTTGAATGAATCGTTTGAGTGAATAATTTAATGACTCACTTGTAAAAACTGTCACTTGTTTAGTCCCAGAATTAATCACCTACTTGTGTAATGATGTAACCTCGAGAAAGGATTACTGATAAATCACCAACACTAATGCGCTATTTTTGTGATGTTCAGTCAAAATAACTGCAAGCTTGAAACAACATGTGGGCGAGTAAGTAACATTTTTGTTTATTTTCACTATTCCTCAAGACGTTCCTTTATGGTGCGTGTGGTTTATGTGCGCGCGCATGTTGATGAGTAGAAGCCGACAGATCCGACAGCTGGATTTGAGACATGCCGTTCATGTCTTGCTGCTTGACCTCATTCTCTAAACACTTTGCACTTGAGATTGGTGCCAGCCCTAACACAGGCTTCGAGATGTGAGGTCAGAGCTTGAGGACGTTGTTTGTCCCAGTCGATAATGCAGAGGCACCGTTGCTTGCCTGTCTGTCAGGGACAGCTGTTTGTGTTTGCATTCGGCCATGTGTATACATGGCAAAGACACCTAAACAGTCCTAGCGCTGCAGAGCTGTCACTGTTTGTCACATTCACGCGCAGCGGGACTGTTTTTGAAAGGGTGCCAGGCCGGAGGACATGAGCTGGAGCAGAGGTTAAAATAACCCCCTGAAACTGACGCACGGAACAGGATGGCAGCCTGCCGGTAATTGGAGGATCGTGGCAGCTTTCTCTGCTGCTCTTTTAATGGGGAGGAAATTGATCCACTTAATGTCAAAGCCCATGTGAACGTGCCACTGGATATGTTACGAGTGATCAGGGAGCGATTGACAACCGCAATTCCTGCAGACTCTAAAACAACATGTCTTGATTTTTCTAGTCTTGCATCAATTGCGTTTTCCTTTCATGATGTACACCTAAAATGCTCATCCAGATCCTACTGGTTATTTTTTTATAAGCAATTACGTGTCCAGCCAGGGTCAAATCACACATAGAAGCATGTCAGGGCCCACAGAAACAATTGGATTGTGTTTTTTTTGTCAGCTCTAAACCAAAAGAAGAGAGGCCACTTAAGACCATTTTCTAAGCCTAGCCATGTAGCTGTCGGATTACAGTGATTTTCTGTCATTCTCAGTCTGGGCTGGATTATGGGTAAATCCCATGAGTGACCCAACACTGCTTTAATACAGACCCTCAACCAGCCACTATGTTTGAAATTTATGTCAAAACAGCCTGTTCGGTTTTTGAAATAGGGTACTCTTGAGGGTTTTATCCAGAAAATAGTAGGGACAATCGAATTGTCCCAGACGAGAACCCCTTTGAGAATGATGGCCTGGTTATGGCAAGATATACTGTTGAAAAAAATGTATGCACACATACACAATATTGGGCGATTTTGGGAAATGGGATGAGATTGGGAAGAGGCCCAAGCTGAATTTTGCAGGTGGGACACCTGTTCATGTCTCCAGCCATATGTGACATCTGGATGTGGCGTTTGCCATGGTTCATTAATGAATAATGATTATTTCTCCTATTTTTGCATGTGCATTGCCTTTGCTTTCATCTAAGGGTACAGTTTACACAACAATGGTGTAGTAAAAATGGACTTTGCATTTTTCCCATGTTGGGATCTGCGAAAACGATTATAAAACACTGTATTATGCTGCCAGGCCAGTAGTTGGCGATGTAGAGACACTACACGCCTATAGACTGAATATGTATTTCGAATGATGTCACCATTTTCACAAATTTGTGTTTTTTTGTAGTTTACACAGAGACGATATCTGTATCGTTTTTCAAAAACTTGCACTTTGAAAGTTTGCATTTTCAGGTCCTCGGTTTTTGTGTGAATAAACATTTTAATAAACATTTTAAAGCTACACTGTGTGATTTTTACCCCCATCTAGCGGTGAAAAGATATATATGACCATCCAATGAATATTAGTTTCTGTTCCTCTCAATTCCGATTTCGTTTTAACTCCTACGGTGGCCAATGTAGTCCAAGATTAACATGGCTTCCAGTTCGACCTCGTCCATGAGTGTTAACTCAAACGTAAACGCGAAAGGCGAAGCTTGAATTAACGGGTATGTCCCTCTTTGGCTAATGTACTTTTTAAGATGGAGGGGCAACATGGCGACCAACATTAGAACCCCTTACCCGTATGTATTTTCAATGGCATATTATACACTCAGGAGAATACTTTATTACTTGAACGAAGTAAATATACATTATTGAGCACATATATTTTTGAAAGAACTAAGTGTTTTTAGCTAAGAATAAACTAAAAGAGTTACACAGTGAAGCTTTAAGTTTAAAATGGTGTCGTGTAAATGGCCCCTGACACTCACTAGAAGTTAATCTTTTAAAACAGGGATCATTTAATAACAAATCTCAAAATGAATATCCATTTTTCTTACTGTACGCTATACGCTGTGATGCCTACAAACTCACTATTGAGTTTTACAAATGATTCATTTTAGTTTGTGTTTGTTTCAGCCATTTATCAGTTATCACACATTTTGAGCAGATTTTCACAATTTTATGATTGTGAAGCCCTCTTATGGGAATAAACATAGGTAAATATTTAAATGTGCAGTATGCAAAGTGCTAACGCAGCACCAAGGAAGATTTACGTTTGGAAAAACTGCTGTTTGGGACTTCAGTGCTGTTAATAGGCCAGCAGTTTAGTTTAGGATTACTGTAAGTCAATTGAGTGCATAAATTCAAGCAGCAGAGGAACATTGTGACTCATGGGGTTCACCAGAACCTTAAAAACTAGCGAATATATAAAATAGTAGCTGCACGCTCCAATTTAGATCGTTTTCTCTTATTTCTCCTTTTAACAAGGTCCATTAGCCTCACCGTCTGCTCATTCCACACTCTCTAAAGACCATTTATCTATTCCTGTTTTGAAATATCTCACTGTTGTTCGACATTAAACAAGCCTGCAGAGATAATTTGATAAGTAATGAGTTGCTCTCCTCACTTTTCGTATAGATGAGGGTGGTTGGACTCTGTCTGATCCTCTAACCTACATTTCTGTGTGATATGTTATCATTAACATTAACCCAGAAATGTTGCTGTATTCCTAGTTTACGGTTCTGCACTCTAAGCAGATTCTGCACTTTAAATGCTCTGTGAAGACTCATTTAGAGACATAAATCTGCGTTGTATTAGATCATTTTTAAAAGAATTAATGTGTTTCTGTTCCACCAGATGTTCTCCCATTTGGTCACCAAAATAGCACATTATCTTTACAGACAAGGGAAATAAATTCAAAACGTGTCAGAATATCTCCATACTATCTAACAAAAAGCTATGTGTACCATGTAAAACATCTCTTTGACAACAGCTCATCAAATCTACAGACAAAAAGCCATTCATTATTTGTCAGGGCTTGTTTTTTTTCAGCATGATTTTTGATTCAAAGTCAAGTCAAGTCTTTCAAAACAGTGTTATATACAGGTTTTTGTGAGGTGTTTCCCATACAAGAGGGTTCTGAGTTCTGAATTAAGTACATAATGTGAATGAAAATTCTCATCTTCAACAACTTCTATTAGAATGTGTAAGAATAATGGCATAAAAAGACTTCACTAGCCTCGTTTTCATTACAGACTTTTAACTGATGCTATTCGACTAAAAACGTAATTTTTTCATATCGCGATAAGTCATTCTTAACATCAAGGCAACAGATGTTGGTAAGTTTGTGTATGTCCAGCCACAGCCCTAGACATTAGTCTAGTCAAAAAGGAGACGTGAGTGTGTAATCCAAGCGCTAATGGCAAGGACCGCCCCTTATACTTGAGAGTGGCCAGTCCGTTCTCATCCTTTAGCGTCACATAGAACGCTATACGGCGCTATACTACGCACATGGCACCCTTTATCGTTAATATAACACGCGAACCCAAGACGTCATAAATCCTTTTGCGTAATATGAGACTACCCTACCCCACACCTAAACCTACCTATCACAGCGCATGTCATAGTAACGATAACGGGTGCCATGTGCGTAGTATAGCGCCGTTTTGCGTTCATAAAGCGTTCTATATGGCACTAAAGGATGAGAACGCGTCGGAGTGGCACATATGAGGTGTTTTTCCCTCCTTTCTGCTTCAAGGTTTTGATAAATTGTGGCATTTTTTCCCGTATTCCTGTGATTCCTGCAATCCGTATTCCTGTGATACTTTTGTCTTTTATGAGTTTAATAAAGAAATCTGTCTCGTCTTCTCTCCAAGCATACCGCATCTTCTTTAATGATCAACTTTTACGTAAGCCAGGTGACCTGTAAAAGTTGCCCACCTCATACAGGTGTAAAAACTTTTTTGCGATATATGGGGGTTTTTCCAAAGTTGACGTGTTTCCATTGGGCGTATTTTCAATTCGCAATTTTAAATTCGCTCAATTTGAAGGGTAATGGAAATGCGGCTACTGTAGTGTACCTCAACTCATTTAGCGGCCATCTTGGTAATGCCTACAGGCAGCTATTTTCTATGTAGCATTTATCAAACTCTAATAAGAAAACACTGTAAAATAGTTTGTCAAGATTACATTCCCGTAACATGTCAAATTGGAATTAGAATCTAAAAACTGAATCACGAATTTGCCTTTTTTATCTCAAATTGCGCTAAAAATGTATCATAACATTTTTGAAAAAAAACAACAACATGCGATCTAGCGTCTATAAATCTAGCATCTATAAAAAGATGATTTGCTCTTTTAAGAAGAAACTTTCATTCTTATAGCAGCCATATTGAGACATTTCTCCCATGTATGGTCCATGCTCCTTATACACTCTCTGGTAGTGTGAAAGCATTTGATGGTGTATAAAAGATTTAGCTTGTTTCATAAGACAGAAAACGGCCCAGATGTCTCAGTAAGCTGGGGTATATAATTTATTTATTCAATAAATTTTCTTTCTGTGCTTCAGACTTATTGGACCGTGTAAAGTGCGAGCTAATGCTTGAGGCGAAATAAATCCAAAAAAAAAAAAATCCCCTAATAGAACCATCTATGCTTTGGAATGAAATCCAAATGATTTTGATTGTCTGGTGACAAAAGAAAGTTCCAATTTACATTGTAGGTCTTGTTGTTATTCAAGTCATTTTCGACCGTATACAGTGCAATTTTAATGGAAAAATGTAAAGTATTCAATTAATTGCTGTTCCTTTCCATTCCCCGCTCTCTCTCTCTCTTTCTCTCTGCCTCTCTTTTTTCTCTCTCTCTATTTAGGTCATCAGCACTGCAGAGTCTCTGTAGTGGCAGCTTATTCCCTCTCTTCAAAAAACAGGTTTGTTTCGCCAGACACGCTTCATCAACGGGATAGAGATGAGGCCATTATCGAGAAAAATAATTGAAGCGTTAAAGTTCCATAAAGGGCGATCATAGATGTCATCCGTCAATTCATCTGTCTATCCTTAGATGCAAGTCAACACGATTGCAGTGAAACATCTGATGCCTCTAATTTAAAAAAAAAAAAATTAAAAAAAAATCTTTTGTTGATTGCCGAAACCTGGCCGACGGATTGCCCACTGGGATTTTAAAGATCTATAACCAAATCTCCCACAAGTGCCGGCATTAAAAAGCCCTCTCTGTTGGTTTTGCATGAATACAGTTGATTATTCACAGAGCGCCAAACCATGATTACAATCAGGATGTATTACTGTGATCAACACGGTATGACATTCAATCATGGGTTTTAATCGGGAGAATGAATGATAGCAATCAGGTTGTTAGAGCCAAATAGTCTATTCTTGACAGAAATCCACACTATATTTACCGCCAGCTATGATAAGGAATAAAATATGACTTAATTATGGTCTGTTTTGAAAATAGCTTGTCATCCAAAAGTCAGAATTAATTAATGTCAAAAAGATAAAATATTTTTAATTGAAAGGAATTTATGACACCACCATCCTTGTTAAGTCCTAGAAAGCCAACACAATCCGATAATCTGAGGACGAAATGTGAGGATGAGAACATTTTCAGAGACCATAATGTGAATTATTTTTTTCTTAGAGGACACTAGAAAAGGACAAATGAAGTCTATTCACATACTTCCATTCACTCTATTGTCTGACCGCCCCATTTACTGTACGTGTTTTCGTCTTCATCCTGGAAACACTTCTGCACTGTGAGACTCAATATGCCACCAAGATTTAGCATTATTTTGTCTTTATTTGCAAACTGAGACCTGTCTCGCTCACTTGCCTTTTATCAAAATTCTTTCTATGAAAAACAAATTATTTGAATGATCTTATGTGGACTCTCTTGGCAAAATGTCTAAGCTGTTATGGGCCAAGCTCTGCCTGCATTAGAAGCTAAAAAAACATGCCCATAGAACAGTGAATCCACTAAGCTATACCAACCCGATCTCACGGCAATTCGTACGAATTTTACGAGGTGGCTAATTTGTAACAATTCGTAACAATTCGTCCAAATGACCTACCCATCACGTGGGTTTAGATAAATCATATGAATTTGTACAATTAGCCACTTTTTAATCACTCGTACGAATTCTTACGAATTGGTCGTGAGATAGCGTTGGCTATACCCAACTGCCATTTTAATGTCAAGTCAACACAGGTGACGGTGTTGGATAAACATTGAATTTTGAGGTTGTAGCCAACAAATAATATTGATTTGACGTACAACTCAAAAATTGTTGATATTTCAATGTTGAATCCATTGTGAGTTAACAACACCACTTCAACTATTTGGTGTTCAACGTTGTTTTGACACTGAATTCGTGTTTTTTCATAAACTGACATTATTTCAACAGCATTTAAACATTTGTTGTGATATTTGTCACGCTTGTGAAGTCGAACTGCCTCGGACATGGATATAAAAAAAATAGTACAAGCTTTTTACTTTTATTTGGGCTTTCAACAAAAGGAAATTTTTACAAGTGCTAATCTACCAACATGGCATTATAGGTTGCCTATACGTTGCCCTTAGACAAGCATGAATACTCTATCGGACTCAGCTTTATAATACACCAAACTGTTACCAGAAGCATAACTTCCTGTTTGGAATCCGTACCTTCATATTTATGAACCCATTTGTCTAGAATAGAACCAAAAATCTAATCAAAAACTTTTGATTAGGGTTGGTCTGAACACCATCTTAGCCAAATTTGGTGAAGATCATATTCAAATTTGTGGGAGGACAGACAAAAACAAAATGGTGGACAATTTTGCTAGGCGGAAACTGAAACCAGCAGGAGTGTTGAATCAATCATTAAACCATTAAGCCCAAGGATTTCATTTGTAGACCACATGGTTAAAAAGTTACAAGCATGAACACAAGTGTAATTTTGAGCAGGTGTCTCTGTAGTTCTCTGTTGATGCCTGAGGGCTTGTGATGGCCTACAAAACTTCTAATCCCCCTTTCAGGGTTGGACGTCTCAAGACAAAAAGAAGAGGACTACCTGGAGATACAGGCCTACATTAAAGCCAGTCGGATTCCAGTTGCGAAACCTGTTCATCCCATTTGTTAGTGCCTACGGGTAGGTAAAAGAGTCAGTGAAGTGCCTTGAGAAAGAATCTGATTAAAAGTTATATACAAGCCTGTATTATCTATATAGACACCACTGCTCAGAGATTAGTGAGTTCCACATTAACCCACCGACCAACACTAGCACCGGCTTCTCTGTTGGGAGCTTGAGAGTCAGACTCGCCTCACTCTGAGCAGTCCTGTTTTCATTTGTGTTGTGCATTGTCTAAATTGCTGTTCTTGCAGGCCAGGTCACGCTTCCGTTCACCAGAATAAGACCGTGACCCGTGTGCTGCGCACCGGCTCAATCCGCTACTTTCTCGCCGTAGTGAAGGGGCGCTCGGCAGAAAGAGAATGATGAATGGGTGTGGCGTAAGCGCGTGTGGACGTGTGTGTGATGATGAGTCTGCAGCAGAGGACACCCTGTCCATTCCACTATACACACACACACCAACCCAAACAAGACTCAGGGGTCAGTCGCACATCCCAGCAGTGCAATCTGTCCCACCAAATTGGGTTTGATAACAGATCGACTACAGCAGAAGCGGGCATAATAGCTTCCTCATGCCCGGCGCTGTCTGTGCCCGTCCACTGCCAGATGTCTCCCTCCAAATTTGATGTATAATCATCTCTGCTTAAAGGTGCAATGTGTCAATTTTGAGTTTCTATTAACAGAAATGCAATATGACATACAGAACTATTTTTTCAGTGGTGTATAAAGAACTTACTTAATAAACCGTAACGTTTTTATTACCTTATATCTACATATCCACAGGCACCCCCTTTTATGAAGGTCGACATATTGTGTCGTCATGTTTCTACCGTAGCCGACAGCGAACAAACAGCGCTACAGAACATGTTTCGCCACTACCTTGAAAGAGAAGCTGAAGAAACCAAGAAGCTCGCCATAAACACCGTGAGTAGTGACTTTTTCCTTGTCAGTGGTGTAAAATATGTAATTGGATTGTTTCATGTAAGTTAGTTCTTCTCCCTCGCTGTGTTATGGCTTTGCTATGTGGGGATAAATGTGCTGGTTGCGTTCGTCTACAGCTGATTAGTACTCTTGTCATTGACCGTGTTACAGAAATCACCAACCCGTTGATCGCGGTCAACAAGTCGATCTTGGAAGTCGAGTCGAGATTGCAAAGTTTTCAAAATCAGAGAAAAAAAGACTATTGTCTGTAGTCGCGCGCGCTGTTACAACCATAGGTAACACTTTATTTCGATAGTCCACTTTAGACATTCTACTAACTATAAGTAATTTTTCAACTACATGTCAACTAACTGTCATTAGAGTATTAGTAAACTGTCAGCTTAATATCTGCAAACACTTTATTTTGTTGGTCCCCCAACAGACATTCAACTGACTATAAGTAACTTGGCGACTACAAGTCAACTTATTCTCCTAACCCTAAGCCTGACACCTAACCATAACCTAACAGTCTACTGACAGTCTACTAGGGCTGAGTAATAAATATCGATTCTCGATATTAATCGATTCTCATTTTTACGAACCGATATCGATTTTTAAATCTCAAGAATCGATTAGTCATCCCGTTTCATTTGAATGAATGGCACATTGTGTCGTGGCTGCGCGCATCCAAAAAATCGCAATAATCTTTGTCCTTTGTTACTATTGATATGAAACAAAGTCTCAATTTTCAAATTACGTCCATTTTCTTTAGAAATTCAAAAACATAAATAGCGTTTTTATGACAGCCACCATTTAAATGTTTATTTCATATAATCTTCTTATTATAAAAATAAATAAAATCGTAATTTAACTGTTTGTAGGCCTTTAGCTACAAAACAGTTCATTATTACCCTCATATTAGGCTAATGAAGCCTAGTAGGCTACAACTAGACTCCCATAGTTTACAGCATTTAAGAGATTTGATTCCCTTGAGAAAATTTGCCATTTATTGTAACTATCCAAAATAATCGATATTGAATCGTAATCAAATCGAATTGCAAGCTTGTGAATCGAAATCGAATCGAATTGTGAAATTTGTCTCAATACCCAGCCCTACAGTCTACTATAATATACTAATACTCTAATGAGAGTTAGTTGACATGTAATTGAAAAGTTACTTATAATTAGTAGAACATCTAAAGTGACTATTGAAATATTTGCGCTCATGCGTACACGTCGAGTTTAAACAAGGCTTTACGCTCAGCTCAGTTCGGCTACAGTAACAGCTCATATTTAACCAGCTAAACTTTTACTACCCTGTTAGAAAAAAAATATATAGTTGCATAGTTTCATGTGCTTTTTCTCCTTTGCGATATTATGGGTTTGCTATGTGGGGAGAAATGTGCTGGTTACGTTTGTGAGACAATCAGCTGATTACTATTGTTATATTATATATTAAGAATCTGACTTTGGCTTTGTTCATTTTATCCATGATGTGTTTTATAATGGACTGTGGTACAGAAACAGTTGCACACTCTTGGCTTACTCTGGTTATTCTCTGCTGTCTCAGGCGACGAGATGTTTGTCCCATTTTAGCCACCGTAGCCTCTTCGTTCGAAAGGGAGGGGTTGAGCAGTGGGCTGAGCCCTTAGTGCAACTCGCAACCGAAATCACTCGCTAAAAATCACACACTGCACCTTTAAAGCTGAGTAAAAAAAGCAGATTTTAAATGCAACGTTCTTTGTTATTGTTGAAAAACATACGCATTTTTTTTTAACGTCATCGCTCAATGCCAAATATTAGGCTAGAGTTTTTATGAATCAGTCTGACACTTTAATAGCGGTTTTGTAGAATTTTAATAGGATGAAAGATATTAAAAGCCATATCTGTCAGCCCACACTGAAAATCTCCCACATAACCCACCCGGCAATGACAATCGAAGACATTATCATGGAGAAATTTGCTCCGTGAAGAATTTTGTCTCCATCAAAAGGGGTCATTAAAACTTCTTAAACTAAACGCTCTTGAATAAAACTTTCACAGAGTACAAGGTAATCCAAGTTTGATTGTACCAGTGCTTTCCCCCTATTAAATAAAGCAATGAAGGCCAGTGATATACTGTAGGCCTACTACTCTTTCTCATTTGAACACCCATCTATCCATTTCATTTTGAGTTCTCATGACTATTCCTCACATCCATTTTTAATCGCTTATAGTTCGTATATATTTATTTTTAATCTCAATACAGATCTGATCTGATTCTTAAAGAAAGAAACTTTCTTCTAGGCCTAGTTTGGCTTGCACAACTCAACTGTTTCTTCTGAAACACATACCAATTATTTTTCGGGGATTAAGGGTTTGTTTGATACTATTGCCCGTACGATTAAAGTCATTGGGGTCCAAAACAACATGGAACCCCATTGACTTTCATTGACAAAAAACACTGAGATTTTTTTGTGTTGCACAGAACAAAGAAATGGATATATAAAAGGTTTTCCTGGTGGACAATAAGAAAAATTACTTGGTAGACGTAAAGGTTACCTGGGGTTTTATATTGCTGGAGTTGGGCTAATTTAGCTCTGTTTGTGGAAACTTCGAACAGACACCATCATTTCACTGTATTATAAATTACAGTGGCCTTTTGTTGACTGATTCAGTTAATCAATGCTCCCCTAATATGACCACTTTAAAGAAATCGAAAGCTCATAGAAAAGAAAAAAGGCCATTACATGAGTCCAAGGCTCAGTCTTAAAGTGCTCACAAAATAACACACAATTTCATGCTAAATTATTTGTATATTTTCTGGAAGTTCTGCAGATCAATTTGAGATGGCTGAGCTTTGCAAAGCGTCAATCTGTCCCTCAGCATCTTAAAACACTAATGCATCTATTTTGGATGAAGCACTTCACCCTTTGGCTGTTGATGGGCTTCAGATAAATGAGTGAGAAAGCAATCTTATTTTCTCTAAGAGAGGCTGAGAGAGGGAGGAAGAAAATCGTATAAACTGCAATGGGATGATGGAACCAAAAGGCTGAGGTTTGCATATTGAGCTTTTGAAAGGATGTCTTTTAGGGAATCGGAGCTGTACATCATGCCTAACCTGTTTTTTTTTGTTGTTTGAACCGTGCCGGTTTTGGCTCGAGAAAAAAATAATAATAATTTTTCCCCCACATTCCCTGCTAAACCATTTGTATTGAATTAATTATCACTCTTTTAGCCAAACTAAACAATGCATGCAGCCTGTCCAAACAAACAATGCAATCATTGTTTTTTTTCCTAGAATGTTCCACCAGAATGTGCAAGGAATTAAATAAGTCATATTTCATGTCTATTTAAACAGGGCGCAAAGCAACTATGTTTGAACAGCTGGAAACAGCTTTGAGGACCAGCTTTTACTGTCTCCTATCGAGTATAGTTTACTCTACAGTAATATTTTCAGAGAAATGAATGCGTGATACTCCTTTCTGAAATTGTTTAGTGTTCATAGTGAATTGCCCATCTGTCAGATTAAGACAAATCCTCCATTAACAAATGAAATGTCCAGATGGCACGGAAATAACACTTCAGTATGTTACCAAATGTCACAGGAGAGTGGTTAATGCTATTTAATTTTTACTGAATATGATATTGTTTTTTTTAATAATCATGGTTTGTTGAATTCTGTTGAATTCAAGGACAACGTGCACACCATGCATCAATGTTTTATTGTTCATAGACAGTTTTTATGTCTTTGCTATTATACTCTCGAGTATCATGATTTAAGACTTCATATTATTCGTTTTTCCCTTCTCTGACATATATTTGGAACAGTTGAATTTGTCCTCAGAGATCAGATTTAAGAGAAATCCTCAGTCTTTCTCACATCAGTGTGTGCCTTTCTACAAAAGTTATAATAAAACTAATAAGATAAAACAATCGATGAAAGCTCTGGGGGTCTATGTTATCGGTTTTCAGATATTACTTCTGAAAGTTGAGCTCGAAAGGATTTCTTACGCCCCAACCCCCCTTTCCCAACCCATTTTTTTGGTTTAGTATATAATGAACAGCCATGGGGAAATAATTTTAAGAATACAAATGTACATCTCTTTTAAAGCTGCTGTAATTTAACTTAGTATTTTATTTAATAACTATATGTAAGTGTCTGTAGGCCTATATACCTGAAAAAAATAGCACTTAAAATGCCAAATTAGTTCAATATTGTTAATTTTCCAAGGTTGGATGGACATGCTGGTTGAATTTAACATGAAACAGAATGAGGTCACGTGCATAGTAATATGAACTATTTTTGTGGAATAATGTCTATTTCACTTCACTTCAAAAAAAAATAGTATGCAGTATTTATTGTGCAGTCTATTCAACATTGTATTCCATCGAGACAGACATTTCTTCAATTCCAAACCTTGCATTTCTACACTTAAAAAATTACATGATCAATAAGTTATGACAACATATGTCTAAATTGCTTTAACACATCAAAATTTGTTAAGCATTTCTGTGTATGAATATATATGTATATTCATAATACATAGCTTATTGAAAACAAGATTCTAACGTTTTTTATTTTTTATTTCTTTAATGTAATTTAAGTTGAAAGTTTAAAAGCCTAGTCCTAGACCAAAATGGCCCTTTAAACTAGATTAACAGAAATCTTTTTTTTTTCAAAATTTTCAGAAAAAAATTGAACAGTTAATGCATATTATTAATATTTGTGATTACAACTTTTCAACAACTTACTTTGAACACTTTAGCACCGGTATTTCCTTCAGGTAATGCAAATTTATTTTGTTTGGATCACTGCATCTCTCCTACCAGACATCACAGGCAATTTTGCACCTATCCCATGCAGAAAAAGACGAAGACTTTAATGTTTACAACCACCGCTCCGTCGACCGACACAAACCAGTGAACAAACATTGATAACGTTTCCTCTCGAGAGCCCTGGAGTTACACACCCGATGCTCCAAATGGGGCATGGTCCATCGCAGCAAGCGTATAATATGCACCCTCCGACAAAAACAAAGCCCTAGAGCCCTTCAGGATGGAGAACAATATTTCCCCCCTGACTCGCTACAGCTGCGAAATGAATGGTTCGCTGAAAAACAAAATCACCACCGGGGGTCTGGCGACTTATTACTGCTGACACGAGGATCAGCGATTTTCGAGACTCCAGTAATTAGCGCCTCAAAGACGGAAAGTTACCGGGAGAGGAGCTCCAAAACACTGTGTTTTCCACTATCCTCAGCGCACACATCGTCACCTGAATGAACTTTTAATAGTCCGGATGTTTATTTGCACATTAAGTCTCGAGAAGCCTTTTTTCCACACTCATAGAAACTTTGAACTTTAAAGTATGCAATAACTAGCCTATATAGCCTATTAGAGTGGAGGTCAGATTGCAGTAGGCCTAACATATGATGCAATCCAGGCCTTAAAACTCCTGTTCAATAATAAACACCGCATATATTTGAAGCTATTTCTCAATGTACGGAAACATTGTAGGTCTGCATGGGTACTCTCAGAAAAAAAGGTACAAAAGCTGTCACTGGGGCGGTACCTTTTCAAAAAGGTACACTTTTGTACCTAAAGGGTGCTTATTGGTACCATAATTGTACAAATATGTACCATGAAGGTACCAATATGCACCCTTTAGGTACAAAAGTGTACCTTTTGAAAAGGTACCGCCCCAGTGACAGCTTTTCAAAACTCTCTGTGGTTGTCAATGCGTTGTTATAGGGTTGCTAAGGTGCTATGTGGTTAGTAGCCACCCAAAACGCTCCACGTTGAGGTACAGTGCAATGCTATACAGATGGTAGGGCATTTTGGGTGGTTGCTAAGGCGTTGCTAGCCGTTTCAAAAATCAACCATTTCAAACTGATTTTCAAAAAAATCTTTATCTTTATGGGACTATTTATATAAAATATATGAATTAACATTAAATGAACATCGAAAAGCTTTAGTCAAATAGCAAGTAGCTGGAAATAATTCACAAGATTTGGGGCAGCAACAAGATTAATCAAGATTAATTCAGTCAGCAACGTTCTTAAACAGGCCTTGAAAAAAAAGTTTGATTTAAAAAAAAAATCACTATGTCCCAACATTTTAGATCTGTGGTACTTTTGGGAGATTAGTTTCTGACCCTGGTTGCAAAGTTATTATTGATGTTTGCATACTGGCCCAAGTAAAAAGTGCCCAATCCTAAATATTTAGGTCTGAGAACTGAAATCTGAATCATTATCTTACTGGATGTTACCAGCTTTCTTTATACACCCTAGAAAATCCTGGATCATCCTGTGAGAATATTACTCACCGATTAATGAACACACCATCTTCACGTTCTGGGTCATCTGCCTAACCAAGCATCATTTTTTTTAGGCACTTAGTCTGATTTTAAATGTCTCCGCTTTTGTTTATTTTATTTGGTTCCTTATCGTGAGGAATCAATAGGATGTGGAGAGAAATAAACATGTATCGATCAGAGAAGGGAAGTTAGATGTAAGGGTGGGATTAGAGCAGACCCCCTCTCTATCAGCCTGAAAATGTACCTCTAAATTGACTCACACACACACACTGATAGCAATGCCAGAGCCGCTTATTCCATTCGATTCCACATCAGATTTGAAGATTAAAGATTCATCTGGGATTTATCCTCACAGATGCTCCTACCAGTTTTAACAAAAGTTGGAGCAGAGTGCAAGTTAAAGGCCATGACAGTTCAACAGACAGCTGTTGGATTTTCAAGAGCCAATCACGACAGTTTGAGCCTTATGTTTGTTTTCCAGTTAAATAATGACAGAAATAGACAAACAAAACAGTCCAGTTTGATTCATATGAACTAATTGACTGATCTTCTTAATCAGGGATTCAACCGATTCATTAAAAAAACTGATTCGAAATAGGTAGCCCTAACTGTCTTTATAATTGAGTCACTGAATTATTCAATTAACTGTTTTGCTTAAATTGCTGATTAATTCAGGAACAAAACAAGTGAACGGCTGCTCAAATTCACATACTGAAGAAGTATCTGAACTTTGAACTCGGTCGATTCATTCAAAAACACTCATTCGTTCAGAAACAAAACAAGTGATAGTTTTGGAGGCACTGAATCTTTCATTCAGAATTGATTCAGAATCAGTCTTTTTGAATGAGTCACGTAATCATTCACTCAACTGTTTCATTCTCAGTGAGAAACAAAGCAAGTGACAGTCTTTATTGATTATTTAATTCAACCAATTGGCTCAAAAATGCAAATTCATGCAGGATCAAAAAAGGTGAACATCTTTATGAATGACTCATTCATCAGCCATGCTGAAAGAAATATTCAAATGAATTAAAATCCTTAGCTAACGACACAAGGAGGAATTAAATGAAGACAAAATAAAAATTTGTGAGTGAACTAATCCTTCAGTACTCGAATCATTTGCACTTAGTCATAGCAAAATGAAAATGTGGTTTTTCGCTCATCCCACACAACCCCACAGCATGAGGTACGGCTAATATCCAGCAGGGCTCCCTCCCCTCTCTTCTTTCCCACCAGCCACGTCCCAATCAGCCCAGCCAAGCGATTTATCATCCTCACCTGCGGCCGCTCCATTTATCATCCTTAGATCGCATCTCCAACGGACAGGAAATGTTTATTTTCGCTCATTACAGTCACCACCATTCCCCTTCCACCAACGCTAACTCAACCCCCCCAACCCTTATGTGATACCTGGGCCCGTCTGATCTCATCGCATGTACCCCTGTCTCATGCAGACCATGCACCGCTGCCCTCAGCCATCAACCCCTCACAGCCTCCAGTACCACTCCATTTGCATTTAAATGGCCAGAAATACACATTTCACACCCTGTTATTGGATTACACTCCCCCTCCCCACTGATATCTCCTATTAGCAACCGGAAAGGTTAAATGGCTAATATTGTCGTGCCACACCAAGACTCGTAATAAAATTGATGTGATGCTGCACAAACTCATACGGAGGGGGTTAGAGGGAATTACCTTCCATTTTATACACCAGCGGAATCCCAATTATTCTGTCAGACCTGCGGTGATAGCAAATAACATCCACTTTTCATACAAGTTAACTCACCCGGGCGAGACTGCATTAGAGTTGAATTATGAGGATCCAATAGGGATTTGTTTGCAATCTTGCATAAAACCCTTCATCCTGGAAAATATGATCAAGAGCAGAGTATTATTACAGTGACTCCTACAATCTACCCTTGATTGCACACCATGTAGTGCAGATGGTAAACAACCAACTCCAACCACCGATAAGGGCACTTGAACCTCTTTCACACTTTGCTTCATTCAAGATAAATCATTACGATCCTCAGTGCAGGGAAAGGACCGTTTGGCGGCAGCAAGCATCCCACTTTTCCGCACACGCTGCCCCAACCCGATCTCACAACCAAGTCGTACGAATTCGACGAATGATTAAAAAGTGGCTAATTCGTAACAATTCATACGACCTCACTCGTACGGATTAGTACGATTTTGCTAAATCGTACATATTTGACGAATTGGCCAATTCGTATGAAATTCGTACGAATGACCTACCCCTTACCCCAGCCCTAAACCTACCCATCACGTGGGTTTAGACAAATCGTACAAATTCGTATGAGTGAGGTCGTACGAATTAGACACTTTTAAATCATTCGTCGAATTCGTACGAATTGGGCGTGAGATAGTGTTGGAAACTCTCATCTGGAAGCAAATCCCTTCAAAAAACCTCTTTAGTTAACGTCAACATATGCGAGTCTGCGAGAATATTCTTGTCTGACGGAAATAAACAGTTCGATTACTTAGTAGTTGTACATTTTCACTGCTTGCACGTCAGTCCTAGGGGTTTTCTGGCCTCTAATTATTATACTTGGTTCGTCTGATATAAACTAAAGCTCCTTTTAAAGTCAATCTCCCTGTATTTCGCTGAAAACTGAACCTCTGCCTCCACTCTCCCTGTCAGATCAATCCAACACTTTGCTTGATGGCAGCAGGCAAGAGAGGCGCTATCAACAGCATCATGTGGTTTTGTGGATTGTAATAAAAGGGAATAAAACATGTACAATATAGTAAAAACCTGCATGTCACTTGGTAAGTTACCCTGCAGGCATATTTTTAGGGCTTAATAGGACAATTAATGTAATTTTACTGTAAAATGCATAAAAAATCGAATTAGAATGAATCTTGTTGTTTATTATCCATTTATTATATTACGATATTTAGAGTGTTTAAGCTTAAGGGTTGGTTCACCCAAAAATGAAAATGATCCATGTCAATATGACGTTCTTCTTTCAGCCGAACACAATCAGAGTTATATTAAAAAATATCCTGGCTCTTCCAAGCTTAATAATGGGAGTGAATGGTGCCTTGTTTTTTAAAGCTCCCAAAAGCTAATCAAACTCAAGCTCTTCCATCATTTCTCCTTAAATATTCTGCTTTTAGACTTCTAATTCATGACCGGTGTTTTGTTTTGCTCTATCCTCTGCGTTTCTGAGTTCGTCAATACCTATTTATTACAGTCTATGGTCAATACGTTAAACGCCAAGTCAGAGTTCACTCTTCTGCCGGAACTGGACTATTACATTTAGTCAATTCACAAGCCTTCTTTAAAAACCTTGTACATTTGACTTTAATTTAATGTTTTAAGAAAAAGAAATCTCCACCCAAAAGTGATATACATGTGAAATGTGGTCTTATTTTAATCTAATTTCTCATATGAAGCCTCGAGTGGCTGGTAATTTGCAGGATACACACACGAACTGTGTGCACACACAAAGCATGTCCGTTCCCACTGGAATATATCTGATGAGATTGTGTGAGATTAAATTGTCTGAAGCCTCTGCACCTGAACTATAGTGATTCACTCTACATGCCCAAGAGACAGTTAGATTTATTTGACAATAAAACAAAAAGCAAGCACTCAACTCCTCTTGCATAAACACAGGATAGGAACAGAAGGATGGAAGGCGGAAAAGTAAAAAGATGTAGGCTAGTAATCAAGTCCTGCAGTTTTACCTTCAATGCCAAGGTCTCTCATATTTCAGAGAACTGATAATTAGATATGCTGAATGCCAAATGAATTCTCAGTAGTCCTAAAAAAGTATGTAAGGCCATTATCTATTCAACCGTGCATTAATATTAATAATGATTTTTCCTGGCCCTGCTCGAAGATAGTCATTTATGTAAAATTTGAAAACTTGAAATGTCACCAATCCTTAAAAAAAAAAAAAATGTATTACAGTGTGCAATTGGTTTTGACATACTGCTTTTGACTCAATTACTTGCTCCAAAATGACAACCTGACAGTTTTTATTTCCTTCCTTTTGCAATTTCTTTAGATGCAGACAGACAATATCACCATGAGTAATGTATTCAATTAAACTCCGTTGGTCCTGAAAACCTTTTAATATTTTATGCATTTGTTACATGCACGTTCGTTACCATGGCAGAACACGCAATAGGCGTATGTGATACAAGATAACCAATTTGATAGTTGACGTAGCTCGTATTGTGCGAGAGTGCTCTTTATTAAATATTCATGACATCAATCTCAAAGGTAGAGTGAAACCCTTTTATTTTTCGTGAGCAAGAAAAGAAACGCATTAAATAAATTGTTACAGGAAACATCCGAGCACAAAAGAAAACAACTTGACAACGTAGCAGATGAAAACCGACAGCCTGAAAATGCTGACGAAGAGCGAACGGACCTAGCGAGGCTGACCCTTACTATGGCCACCACTGAATTTAATTTTATATTTCTACTCCGGGGAGAGCTTTGACTGGCAGATAAATTAAACAAAATGACATGTGTTACCCAACCGCTGTCGCATTTTATGCACGCCATCGTGAACTAATTATGCGTTTCTGTTGGCCTCAGGCAAGAGTTCAGAGCGCGCGCGCATTTAAAATGACAGTTTCTAAACTTCAACTTGAATACTTTGTTCCCTATGTTTGCGTAAGCGTTCATTTGATATTTTGATATCTTAGCCAAAGCTGGTTTGGTAAAGAATGCTATTTTTGCATAATTGCGTCTATTGAGTGGCCAGGCGTGCTGTATACGGCTGATGAAGGGGGTGAGAGCCAGCTGCCAGCTGTGGCGTAATAAAACCCTTTTATGCCTCACGCTGATTGCCGAGGTAGAGATTATGACCACAAGCTGATTTCCACCACCAGAATAGCTTTTTCACCGAGATCTAGGCTGTGTGTGAACACTGAAAAGTGTATTACTAGCCTATATGAGAGGGATCTTGGTGCTTTCAGATTCAGTGCCTTTTTCTGGTCGGTTTAAAGGCAGGGTAGGCGATTTGTTATGCTGTTATTTTGTTATGCTGGTTGAGAGTCTCTTCACATTGAAGCTGCAGTCCGTTAACCTGGGTTTCCCCATACTGCTTTGCCACAGCGCGATTTTATTCACGTTGCTAGATATTCTGAATACCATAGACCAGATTTTTGCCTCATCTAGGGAACCAATCACAGAGCTGGGAGGGAGCAGCAAGACGATGACAACGTCTTTGCGACACACCGAAGCAGTTTGTTTATACCTATGGATCCAACATGGCAGCAGACGCGAAGTTACTTTTCAATGCAGCCTTATAGCCGTTTCACACCGCAAGTGTGAGCGGCACTTGAGCAGCGCGTCACCGTAACTAAATCGTCACTGTAGCTGCAGGCCATGTCCACACTAATACGTTTTCGTTTGAAAACATATATTTTTCTCTCCGTTTTGGCCTTCCGTCCACACTGAGACGCCATTTTAAGTCACCAAAAAAGTATATTTTGGAAAACGCTCTCGTAAATTTGAAAACAGCGTTTTCGCATTGTAGTGTGGACAGTGAAACCGGAGGTATTTCAAAACGATGATGTAAGTTTAGTCATGTGATCCATGTAGTACCAATAGATATTTATGTTTATCCATTCTCACATGGTCATTTTGACCATGCTTCAATATCTGACGCTTTAGGTGCCCTTTAGCGTCAGTTAGATGACGCCCTAGGATCGCGTGTAACCCTACCCCCACCCCACTCTTAAACCTAACCGCGTCATCTGACTGACGCTTTCCTTTAGCGTCACTTAGATGACGCCGTGGGATCGCGTCATGTAACTGACGCTAAAGGGCGCCTAAAGTGTCAAATATGGAAGCATGGTCAAAGGTGACGCCTTGGGGTGAGAATGCGTTGGGTATTGTGCCTGTTATGTGTTATTCATTTTTACACGGTTGCTAAAATATGTTACTTTCTATCTTACTTAATATGTGCTATTCTTCATAGCACAGTACTGCAAAGATGACAGATAATGTACTCACATTTGCTGTCCTGCGGCAAAACAGGAGTTGCGTTTTAGACCAAACATATGGTGACTGAATGCGACCTGGATGCATCAGTGATGGTGTGATATTTTGATAAATAAAATGATCTGGTTAGAAGAATTGTGCAATAACTTTATTATTTATTTACCCCTCTGTAACGTCTCAGTGAGCTTTTGTGAAGTTTCACGCATGCGCAGTAAAGTGAATTTAGAAGTTTCTCATCCACACTGAAACGTCAGAAAACGCCTGAAAACGCTAGTGTGGACGGAGAGTGTTTTTAAACGAAAACCCCGTTTTCAAATGTATCCGGATTAATGTGGACGTAGCCGCAGACGTGCGAGAGTATTTACACTTGAAGCGTTTGTACAGTGTCACAGCAGCGGCTCCAAAGCTACGTAATATAATCAAGCAATTCTTTACTATTAATTTCTTTTTAGAAGTTGGTAATTTAGAATATTGATAGTCTTGAAAGTTTGTAATGGGGAGGTGTACAACATTCACAAATAAATGTTAAACAAAACAACCCAGAAATCGTCTCCAATCAATTACTATCAGTCATACTTTCAATATGTTTACAAGACTGCAACTCCGCAGATAAAAAATAAAACACATAAAAAAACCACACACTCGGGTTTGATTTGGGTTGTGCTGTCCTATGTATCTGTCTGTGTGTTACATAAAGTATAAGAATGTTTATATATAATATTTTCTGGCTAGTTTGCTTTTTTTTAATAGATTTTTTTAAAATATCTATTATTATTAATTATCTATAATATAGGGAAAACGCATTAGACTCTCTCATCCTCAGCCGTTCGTTGCTCTGGTTGGTTGGTGCTATCCTATGGCGTGCAGAGGGATATTGAAAGACAACCGTTTATCCCGCCCCTTGGATTGAGGTATGCCAATTGTGAGTTACACAATTGTCAATTGTGAGTTACCCAAACTCACATTTGTAACTCACAATTGTGAGTTACATCTTGATAGGTCTGGCTTGCCAGGCTGTGTCTTTACGTCATTACGTCACATCTGTACACATAAAGAAGGAGACTCAGCTATATTGCGTGTGAGGATGTTGGAGGTGTAGATTTATAGCCTTTTCTCACAGCACTTGATATAATTAAACTTATCAATTTGATGGCGGATCCAGAAAGGTCCAAATGACAATCACTAGTGACGAAAATGTCGTTGATACCAATTGTAAAATGCAAAAGAGTTTGGAAAAAGAGACTGCAACTGGGCCCATGCGAAAACAAGGATAAGATCAGAAGGGCTTTAAATGTAGTCACGCAATGCTAATATTTTAAACATTTGGAAGAGATGGAAATCCGTGACGTTATATTCGAATTAATGCATTTTAATGGCAACATTATCAATGCTGAAATGAATCTGCAGCAGTCAGGTGATACAGGTCAGTGCTCTTTAATTTGTTTAATATGTTCATTATTATTGTGCTTTGAGACATAAGGTTTATAGTTTCCATTACAGAGTTCAAGATTAATATTTTCAATACTGCTGGGTCCGCCAGTTTGCCAAGTTTCAAATAATTATTAAACGGCAAGTAAAAGCATCAGCCCTTCCGTGCACTCAGAATTCACTCACTCCTTTTTATTCACTCCTTTAAGTCAACTTTATTAGTGGACTAATTTAGGGAATAGTGAATGAGGGTATAGGAGGTGATTTCGGTCAGCTAAGGAAAACAGAAAATAAACACAGGAACTGGGAAACAAAAAACTTAAACCTGACATTAGGCCTGTGTATTTCGATGTATATTATCCCCAAAAGTGTAATGAGCATGAATTCGTCTTAATTAGAGGCCTGAATGTTACTGTCACCTTGTTGTCAAAGATGAACTGGGTGCTGTATGATATGCTTCTCGTCTCTTACTCAAATAATGCTGATTACTCGCCAAACTTTTTTTTTTTTAATGGGGGCATTAAGTACAGTCATGAATCTTGTTCTTTCCCCCAAATGGGAGCGACGTCAGGGGCAGCGCAGGATTAATGGTCTTTCCTCCTGCCTTCTCCTTTTTCTTCTGGGCCTGGGTTCCTATTCACCCAAAGGCTAATGCAAATTAATATCCACTCTCCCAGAAAATGAGTCCTGCGGTGCTGGGCTCTCTCAGCCCCGACAGATGCCGAAAGAGAGTTACGGAGAACAAACACTTCATTAACTATTTCTTCCCACATTAATGGAAATAAAAAGCCATGGAACCTTGCCACAGACTGGATGGTGGTAATCAGTTTTAGGCTTTATTGTTTGTTTGCAAAGGTTGAAGTCATCCACCCATGGGTGCTCGCTCTGTTAGTGCCATGCATATATATACATTTTCAGGGGTGTTTGAGGACAAACAGAAACCCTGTTCGTATAGTTGTCCTTGATAAGATTTGTTTTTCACTCATCCTTTCAGCTACCAGTGTGTAAAATGACAAATGACGGAGCACTTTTGACCCTGACAAGGTGGACCGTTTGCATTGATTGGTAGCTTAGAGGACGGGTTTCATCAATGTCAAACTGGACATGTAAAAGAGCCTTCAAAAGGCCGTTCCCACGCACAGAGCGACTCAATAAAGTGGTACGATTAAAGCTGTCTATTCTATGTAAACCAGTTTTTGTCCTAACCAGCTGCGAAAATTGACAAGACGCAGGACATTTTGTCAACAGTTCGATATTCGATAACAGTCAGATTTAAGCAACTTTAATTGAGTCGGATTTCTGCAAATACTTTTTTAAAGTGACTCAGATTTAACCGTAATTAACAAAATGGTAAGTTTGGTTCATTTTGAATCAGTTTAAAATGATTCAAAATGGCTACTGTAGCAGAGTTTTGAGCGTGGCTATTGTAGAGTTTTGGGCGTGGCTACTGAAGAATAGTTTGTGGCATTGCTATTGTAGAGTTTTGGGCGTGGCTATTGTAGAGTTTGGGGTGTGTCTACTGAAGAATAGTTTGTGGCATTGCTATTGTAGAGTTTTGGGCGTGGCTATTGTAGAGTTTGGAGCGTGGCTACTGAAGAATAGTTTGTGGCATTGCTATTGTAGAGTTTTGGGCGTGGCTATTGTAGAGTTTGGGGTGTGTCTACTGAAGAATAGTTTGTGGCATTGCTATTGTAGAGTTTTGGGCGTGGCTATTGTAGAGTTTGGGGTGTGTCTACTGAAGAATAGTTTGTGGCATTACTATTGTAGGGTTTCGGGCGTGGCTATACTGTAGAGTTTGGAGCGTGGCTACTGAAGAAGAGTTTGTGGCATTACTATTGTAGAGTTTTGGGTGTAGCTATACTGTAGAGTTTTGGGCGTGGCTACTGAAGAAGAGTTTGTGGCACTGCTATTGTAGAGTTTGGGGCGTGGCTACTGAAGAAGAGTTTGTAGCATTGCTGTTGTAGAGTTTGGGGCGTGGCTACTGAAGAGTGTGTGGCATTGCTATTGTAGAGTTTGGGGCGTGGCTATACTGTAGAGTTTGGGGCGTGGCTACTGAAGAAGAGTTTGTGGCACTGCTATTGTAGAGTTTTGGGCGTGGCTATACTGTAGAGTTTGGGGCGTGGCTACTGAAGAAGAGTTTGTGGCACTGCTATTGTAGAGTTTTGGGCGTGGCTATACTGTAGAGTTTGGGGCGTGGCTACTGAAGAAGCTTCTGGGGCGTGGCTATTGTAGAGTTTGGCAAAGCCTAGTCACCCCCACCATGGCATTTCATTGGTCCAACATCCTGCTCTGTCTCTGTAAATATAAATAATTTATATATATATATTACATTTACATGACATCATACACATGTACTATATATACAGTATATATTGTATGTCCTGCTCTTTTCTCTTAGGTGTTAATTGAAATTTCAGTCTCTTGCGTGAAGTGGGCCAGGTTTCCTACGCTCACAGTATTCAGGAAGTTGCACAGATGGAGACTTGCCTCGGGTGTATTTGTCACATTATCGGCAATTAGACATTCTGACCAACATGCTCTGCGGAGTGAGTCCAATGCCCATGATACGGTTTGTTAGCAGTAGTTTTGGGACAAGGAAGGATTTGCACATGATTGTGCTTGTTCGACAAATTAAAAGTGCATTGGTGCAAGCCTGATTTCCATAAATATGATTTTTTTCAGATGATAAGAGACAGGAGCTTCCTGTCTCCTGAGAACTAAAGCTCTCCAACCTCCCTGTGTGCATGTGTGTCTCAAGAGACTAAAAGTCAAAGACGTACCGTAAACACATCACACTTAATTTCTGTCATTTCTTAACCTTGAACCACATAGATGGTCTCATATGAGGTTTATAAATACTTTCTAGTCTACAAACTGTGCTGGACCCGTTAATGATGGGGGGGTGTGGGGGGGGGGGGGGGGGGGGGGGTAAGATGTGCCACTTTTTTCCTGTCCTTTTTTTAGTAAAATGAAATGAGAATAATACAACTAAACAAGTCTTATAAAGCTGTCATGTCAAGTGGGAAGTTGAATCAGTGCAGATGTACATATTTTTCAAATAAAATATAAGCATAACTGACAAACAAACAACTTAATGCACATTTCATTCCAAAGTCATATTTTATGCACATTATTTGCATAAAAATAAAACCTAGGACTTTGCCACCATGCTCTGTTGAAATAATAATGAATACATTTTAAAAATAAAATAAAAATGAACTAAAATATTGAAAACTTCCACATTTATTGTTGTCATTTTATTCAATACTCCTTTTTTTAATTATTTAAAAACTTAAATAATGAATTACTAACCTCTAGCCCAGTCATTCACATGGATTTATACACACATATGATATATTTTTAGAACTGGATACATTTTGCTTTGACATTTAGTCTCTGTCCGATACGTTTTATCAAGCAATTTCACATTGCCATGATTTATCAAGCAAATGACAAGGTGGCATATACGCTTCTCGTTTTAATGACCCCTTTCCTCTTGTCAAACAGGAACGATAGAGACAGCGGCACAATTTCCTGTTGTGAGCGACTAAAAATACCTCTGACTTGCTGATCTAGACCGATTCAGTCAAATAAAAGGATAGGAAAATAACAGTGCAGCTCAAAAGGACAAGGATCGTCCGAGTGACCCTACATGCATGTGTGTGTTTGCATGAGGATGTGCATATAAATGTGTGTGTCTTTTTTCAGAGGTGTGAACGTAATTCAAAAGACCCAGGGAGTCGATGGTGAGCCCTTTCTAATGAAAATACTCTGTTAAAGGCCAGCGCCGAAGAGCTGTTTGTTAGGCCACTTTCTCCCAGCTTTTCTCATTTGGTGAGCTTCAAATTAGATTCAGTCTGTTACCGCCATCAGTTTTCAGCAGTCCGTCTACCTTCTTTACTCTCTGCATTCTAATTTGATTCTCTTTCATTCGCCATTCATTTTCCTCCCTCTCTCTCTCTTATTCACTCACTCTCTTAAACTCCTCGACATCTCTGTCTTAGCGGTCCAATTTCATTCCCATCAGCCTGGGACTGTCCAGCAAACAGTAAAGAAATAAAGAACAATGGAAGGCATTGTTAATCCATTGATATTGGTGCCACTTTAAAACTGAAATACTTGCTTTAGAAACTTAAGTAAACAGATTGCACTTGATTTTTTTTCTAGTGCTGTTTCACTTGGTTTGAAAAATGTCCAAATTAAACATTAAAATGCAGTGAGAGAAAGAGACACAAACAAGCCAGTATTGAACATATCGTTTCATTTAGCTACGAAAATAAGGGTATTTCTTGCTAGGTCTGCATGATATATTAAATATTAATGGTGTATTCGAGAGGTTTTTTTTCCTGATATCAAATTAAGTTTCCTGTAGATCACTCCAACTTCAAAATATGCTTACTTCCATAAACTATGAAAATGTCATTCAACAGTATTAAAGTATTAATTTATAGCAATTTTCTTTTTGTAAATCAGTTTTAATGAATCAAAACCTTTTGATTTGAATCATCACTCAATAATTTTGATTTGAAATTATGGTTCATAGAACACAAAACACCCTCTTAAGCCCCTTTTCCACCAACGCATTTTGAGAGCCGGTTCGGAGCCGGTGCCTGCGCGCGAACCAGTTCCTTGTGTTTCGACAGCCAAAGAACCGGTTCGCGGCCACGAGAACTGGTTCCAAAGCGGCACCAACTCTTTGCTGGACTAGAACCGTTCTTTTAGCACGTCATGTTTACGTCGGGGGCTGGGGCGGCTTCAGATGTGTTCTAAACATATTTTCTGACCATCGCAAAGCCATGAGAAACTGCAGAAACACGCAAGCGTTTTTATTTATTTATTTATTTAAACATAAGCAAAGAAGAAAACAGTCGCGATTGAACAAATAAATGGAAAGAAAAAAAGACACAAGACATGGATACATAACTTATCAGAAAAGATTACATATCAAACGAAAAGATTAAAAGACTTACATATTTCAATTGTTTTTAAAGTTTTCTTGGTACACGAGTTAGAGATAATCCCAAAGCAATGTAGCCTACTTGCAAGCGACGTAAACAGTGACGTAACGACGTCGTTCCCTGGGCGCTCTAGTCGGTGGAAAAGCAAACAGGTTCTGAACGGGTTCGCAAGTTGAACCAGCTCCGAACTAACTTTGAACCAGCACCAGTTCCGAACCAGTTCTTTTTTCGGTGGAAAAGGGGTATTACACTATAAAAAGAGTGTAATTTTGATTTGAAAATAATTTTGAATTGAGAAAATTTTGATTTGAAAATAACTTTGATTTGAAATTATGGTTCATAAAATACAAAACACTTTCAAAATTGAAGATTTTGAATCAGATTCAGGATGAACAGAAATGATGAACCATTCTTTTCAGTGCATCGGTTTAAATGGATTGAAATATTAATTGTGTCATCTCATCACTCAAAAATCCAAACCTTTCAAAACTTTTCACAGGGAATACACTAATATTGAGATATCGAATATCACTAAACTGTATTAAATCTATAAGCAGAGATTTTCCAGAACCGAGTTAGAGGAAGAGAGAGATTTTAAAGTCTATCAACGGCTCATTTGCATATAGAGGAGGTTGCACAATCATGACCGGTGCGAAATGAGTTTGGTCACTGATGAGAAAATAAACAGCATTTGTTTGTTCCCACAGAAGAGCACTTTCTTCTCCTGAGTTTGTTTTCGAGGAATAAACGCAAAAATATAGCCCATCCGGTGAATAGTTGGAAACTGGAAATATAATTGAAAGGACATCCAGTAACGGATAACAATAAGAACAAATTAATCGAAATGTGTTTCTGACCCATTTACTACTTATCTCTGATGATAGCAGGCAGTTGGGAAATGGGAAAACTCTTATCTTCAGCTTCATTAGCTGGGTTATCTAAATTACAGCCCTTATCTGTTTTAATTATTAATTTAAGTTTTAAATTACTTCTGCATCTGTACTGTTCAAATACAGTGTGGTGCTACTGCTGAAAAATATCTGAACTTGGTGAAATTTTCAATTATGGGACTACAACCATAGGATTTTCGTGCCCTAAACCTGATAAATTAATATGAAGTTCCCATCTGGTTGGCGTCTTACACTCCAAGTCATCCGTCTGAAAAAAAAATAAAACAGGAAAAAGTTTGATTTGAAGCTGAAATCCACATGGTGCACTCGCGTTTCATTTACTAACCCATATAGTTCCAGACTGCAGTCAGATTTCAGCACCATGGAGAGCTCATAAAGCAAGCGACATGCAGCTGAGCGCTAGTTTCCACTAGGGAATTTTCCCCATGTGTACGTGTTTTTAGGTCTGTTTTTGGAAATTGGCATGAAATTTTATTTCCTACCTGACTGGATGGGTTTTGTCACATTGTTGCCTTATTTTTGTTGCCTTATATTGTTGCCTCTCCCCAAATTTAAATGAAAGATCAAATTGAGGCCATTTCATACCACTAAATCTTTGATTACTCAGTTATTTGTATTAATCGTGCAGCCTTCTTCACTAAAATGCACATCTTATTCATCATATCCAATTTTTGTGGTCAAATAATTATATAATCATAAATATCATGTTTCATTTAATATATTTACTATCATTAATATATAAATGAAGTTAAGGAGGCTGCATATATTCTTCCTTTATAACTGCATGACAACCCATCCCATTTTTGCAGTAAAATAAATAAATCTAATTCTTATTTTTTCATGTTTCATCAATATCATATATTTATATATATATATATATATATATATATACAGTATACATACAGTATACATATATTTATATATAATTATAGTATATATTGTATATTATAATCATATGATAGTAATACGATTGATCATATGATTGTTGTTGATTTTTACATTTTATTTTAAAATGAGTTGCAGAATTACATAAAATTAGTTCCTCCATAGTTCAGTACCTGAGAGAGGATTTCTTCAATTTAAGCTAAATGCACATTAAAACCACATATACCCAAATAAATAACAGTAAAATAAAACTATTAAAAGCAAAATAAATAGTAAATAAGAATATTCTTATCTTATTTTTCATGTTTCACATATTATTTGTATATATATATATATATATATATATATATATATATATATATACAGTATATAATTCAATAAAGTTAATGTTGAGTCATCATCATAAATAGGAAGTTGTCATTTAGCAAAAACACAGACACCATCTTTATTAGCGACCCTGGTGGCCATTAGGTGAACTGCAGCAACGAACTTAAAGGAGTAGTTCACTTTTAAAAAAAACTTTTGCTGATAATTTACTCACCCCCATGTCATCCAAGATGGTTTTTGATGAAAACGCTGAGCTTTCTCGGCCACCGTAATATTTAGATAAAAAAAATATAAAGATGTGCTTTCCTCTCAACAACAAAATAAACACACAACAAAAATTAAAGCAGCGGTTAATCTGATAATAGCGATATATACAGTATCTGCACCAGCTCTGCAATTCAACATTTCGACATTTCGTGAGGTAATTCAAATTATGCTATAATCTTTTGATTATTAAGTACATTTAATCATGTACTAATCCATTTTCGTTGCATGACACATTTTACATTACACAGAACAGCTCTTTCATTATATTGAATAGTTTATTAACTTTCATGTGCGATTGAATGGAAGAAAGGCTCTCAGGAGCGCGCGTGACCGTCACGTCCTGGCAAAAATGTCCCGTGTCCTTCACATAAAAATCATCGATAAAAACCAGACTTTCATAGACCCTTTGTTGGGGAAAGTCTCGTTTTATAAGTTTGATAACAAGAACATAGCTATTCATACATGAAAATTCACATAAATAGTCCCTTTAAAATCCATTGACATTGAATTTTCTTGTCTTGTATTAGTATTGCAGCAAATAATGTTAAAACAAATGTGAAATGCTTGATTTCTCTCGCTTTATTTCACCTTTAGTGTTTCTTTGATGCTGTTTCACTCAACCAAATCCACACAGAGCTATTTTAGCAACTCAATGGCTTTTTTTTCATACAGCACCGCAACCTTTTGGCACATTATCTGCGGGCCGGTGAGGTCATTCAAATATAGAACAGCAGGCTTTCATACACCACAGAAATGCATCTGATTTACACAATTTTGATTTGTGCATCTGCATATAAATGTACATTTCTAACAAAAAGCATTCACACGCACAAACCTTTATTACTGTGCCGCAAAAACACCTCCACTGTGGTGTTATTAGCATTTAGTCCCATTACCCAGCATTCTCTCTGGCTGAGCATTGATAATACAGCGAATGCAAACGCTGTGTAATTGTATTCGTGGCCCTCGCTTGAAGCGGGTGTCTGCGACACATTAAAAATGAGAACAGCTCACACACACACATACAGGACTCTGACAAACACTCCACTTGCTAATCTCCTGCCTGATTTAGCACTTGTTATGTTGAGGGGAGAGTCAAATAGTATGGACCACTGCCTCACAGACAAATGTGCCACATTAGCATTTGAATATGTATTGTATTCTAATCTCCTTTCACTCAAGCATATTTGAATATAAACCAATTTCCTTCCTGCCCATTCAGATTAGTCACTTTTCATTGCTCCGAAAGGACGTTTAATATTCAGTATCAGATTTTTATATCTTGTAGGTTCATTGTGTGATATTGATATTTGATGCTATAATACTTTTTTAGCGACTTCAACGGTGCGGTTTGTTTGAAGGACATTTTTTTCTTTCTCTCTGATATTAACCTGTCTTTGAAGCTGTCAAAAACGCAAGCAGGATGTTGAGAAAAGTTTCACTGTGCTTTATTACATCAGGGCAGGTGTTAGCCGGCTTTTTCTGATCAAGCTGGCTGGTAATATATACAGGAGTTATTTTGAATGGAGGATCTCGGGGAGGGAACACCTTTAAGGGACGTGACTTCTTTTAGCTTTTCATTATTGCGAGGAGAATGAGACCATTTTACCAGGAGCACTGGGACATTTTAAAGGACACCAAACATGTATAGGTGCACAGCACACATTGCATGGGTGCATGGGGGGGTCAAAATGGGGATTTTCAACTCTTTAGCTATTGTCTTACAGCCACTTTATATTTTGTGATGGTCAACAATATTTTCCTGCGCATCGGAACTATATTCTTTGGTTTTACTCATTGTGATGGATGATTAAGGGGATTTGGCATTTGTGTTTCCTCATATTTAAACTCCTGTGAAACAAGAAGTCATGACTGGACAATTTCATGTTCACCCTGATGTGCTAAAAAAGGTTAATATTAAAGCTACACTGTGTAACTCTTTTAGTTTATTCTTAGCTAAAAACACTAAGTTCTTTCAAAAATATATGTGCTCATTAATGTATATTTACTTCGTTCAAGTAATAAAGTATTCTCTTGAGTGTATAATATGCCATTGAAAACACATCCGGGTAAGGGTTCTAATGTCGGTCGCCATGTTGCCCCTCCATCTTGAATGTACATTAGCCAAAGAGGGACATACCCGTTAATTCAAGCTTCGCCTTTCGCGTTTACGTTTGAGTTAACACTCATGGACGAGGTCGAACTGGAAGCCATGTTAATCTTGGACGACATAGGCCACTGTAGGAGTTAAAACGAAATCGGAATTGAGAGGAACAGAAACTAATATTTACTGGATGGTCATATACCTTTTCATCGCTAGATGGGGTAAAAATGGGAATATCCTTCAAAGATATTTTACTCGTAAAATATTCAAGGGGTGCTAATAATTGTGGCCAATGGGTTTTGGAGAAAAACATTTATTTAATTATGTGATTTCCACCCCACAGGCCGATATTATCGGCCGATATTAGGGATTTTCCAAACTATCGGTATCGGAACTTATAATGGCGATAAATGAATATTTAAAAAAAAATGGACGAAACACGCTTCAACCATGTCATGAGTGTTGGAGTTGTATAGTTTGTCCACCAGAGGGCACTCTACACCGTCCCTGTTGGCAACACTCGTTGTGTTGGTCACGAGACATACATTGCTTGAATAACAATTATAAAAACTGATGGGGATGTTAGGGAAATCAGTTAATGTTTTGTTGCGCGTGTCTGAAATAAAAAATAAAATAAAAATATCGGCCGATATATCGGATTTTAAAACCAACAAATATTTGTATCGGTATCGGCCTTCAAAATCCTTTATCGGTCAGGCTCTAATATTTACCAGGGTGACATCAATTTTGACCATGACTGTATATACCTTCATAATTTCTATAGTGAAAAGAATGATTCAGATATTTTACATTTTTATTTTGCATAATTTTTAGTTCCTCCTTAATTTACAACAATACCTAAGAGAGTTTCTCTCCTTTATGCAAAATCCATATTATAACCGTTTATATACCGGAATGAATTGAACAAAAATTGAAATTAGAGACTAATCGAGAGCTGGTTAATCTGAATCAAATCTAGATGTGCTACACAAAAGGCCTTTGTGACTAACAGGCTTTAATAATTAGAGATGTGTCAATCAAATTTAGAATTTTTAGACTTGTTTTATAACAGGACTGTATTCAAAGTAAAAAGAACAGCCTATCTCATCAGTGTCATTCTGTCTAGAGGACCCAAGCAGGTGGACATCATTAGCTCTGGGTTTGATGTGGTGTCTGGGAATTGTCTACATCATGTGTCTTATCAAAGAGAAATACACAGGCCTCAGATGACCATCGCGGTGCTTTTATGGATCTATTCACCTCTAACATAATTAGAGGTTAAGAGCTTTTAAAATGGCCCTTGACTCATTTGCTTCACCAAAGCTATCATTAAAGGATTGAGTTCTGTACGGGAGAGCCTAACTCTCTGTTTCTCACCAACTCGAGATAGTACAAGTACAGTCTCACACTTCACAATCAAAGACTTCATCGTGAAACTATTGCAAAAGCCATTAGCTTACTGAAGCTTGAGGATTCTCGAGGCAAAAACATAATTAGAAAAAGATTGACTTTCTGGCTGGCTGAGATAATGCTTAACATGATGTTAACATGATGTTCAGGACATGTTTTAGATCAGTATTCTCTTGAAGCTGGATGGGTTTTTTTTCCTGTCATCCAGTCATTGCTCTATACGTTTTAGCACTGGTATTTAAATTAAGTCCATGATTAGTTGTTAATAACTTTGCTTCAGGAAAAACATCAGGAACATCTTGTTTGAGTTAATTATTTTGTGCTTCAGATATCAATGGTCCTGCTTGCATGGTCATAATTGTCAAGGAATAGTAGGATATTGCACCTTAAAAAAACATTGTTACCCTTTATATAAAGGTGTCCTTTTTAAAATGAAAATAATTATTAGGCTTATTATTTTATTTTTTATTATTTATACATTATTTTCATGACAATTTAAGCATATAACCCCCCCCCCCCCCCCCTACTGTCAGTAATGCAAAATAATAATATTAATGATTATATATAGGCCCTTATTTCATCATTAACCATTTTAGTTAGGTTAGTATTATTTGATAATTAAAGCCTACATGCTTATTATTTTTTTCTTAATTATTTAATTATTTTCATGGTAAGTAAGAATATTTAAATCCCCATCCCCCTACTGTCAGGACTGTAATAAATAAATAAAATATAATTAGTAATATTAATAATGATGGTGATGATAATAATAATTGCCTTGTGATGGACTAACCTCCTGTTCAGGGTGTCCCCTGATTGTGAAATGAATAATGGATGGATGGATGGAGATTTATTATTATTACAACCATTGTGATGTAATTCAATAGAGCTGTAATAGAAATGATTCAATCCCCATTACAAATCGGGTTTTTTTTTTTGGCAAAATGTACACTTTCAGCTGTTTGCAATGAACAAATCAAACAAAAGTAATTGAAATAGCTCAACACTGTTTGATTTTCCTAAATTCAACAGAAAACGCAACTTCTAATGACTTCTGCGGTCTGAAAATTATTCAACCCCTTCATGGCAAACATCTTTAGTACTTAGTAGAACATTTTTTTTACAAAGTGGGGTGGGGGGGGGGGGTGAATAATTTTGATCACGTGTGTGTGTGTGTGTGTGTACTGAGGTGGGAGGAAAAATTCTAATTATACACTGTAAAAATGAATATACTTTATCTAATCAATAAAATTGTGGCAACAGATTACAAACAATATTATTAATTAAATTTAACAAATTAGAATTGAGTAATAATAATGATATTATTCCTTAAAAGTTAACAATTTAAAATGAGTAAAGTTTACACCAAAAATATCTCACTAACAGACAGACGTCAAAGATTAATTAAGAACTCTTTATTTTATATTGCCAACATTGAAGACACCTGACATTAACAAGCAGAATCACTAAAGGAGAAACCCGCAATTTTAAAACAAACCTAAAACAAACACCGATCACCATAATGGTGACTTAAATTTATGTTTTTTGGTTGTTGTTGTAAGTTTTACTCATTTTAAAGGGTTAACTTTTAAGGAATTAATTTGATTAATTATTACTCAATTCTAATTTGTTACATGTAATTAATAATATTGCTTGTAATCTGTTACCACAATTTTTTTGATTAGATAAAGCATACTCATTTTTTTCAGTGTAATTAATGCTTTTCCGTCCACTTGAGAAACTTGTGAGAGCGCAAAAAGCATTGAAATAAACTTTTTCCTCCAATCCCATTATTTTTTCCACCACATGTTCCTTTTAGGGGCTCTGTAGCAACGAGAGAATGCTTGTCCTGAAAATCATTTTGAATGACCCAAACATTTCTTTGTGAGATTTTTACCCACAGCACTTCCTGCAGACTTTAAACATAAGCTTTGCATTCAGACCCACAACCGAGGGAAGCGCCTGCAGTCACTTGCGAGCAGCAGCCTGTGACAAGTTACGTCAATTTGACAAAGCGCATCTTCAAAATGAATGGTGTCAGGTCGTTACAAAGACATAGTCAATGGGTGGATTATCCTTTGTTTGTTTGATAGGTGGCAAACAAAGCAAACAGACCCTTATACATATTAAACAGTTTTATAATGTTCTGTTTGGGACACCAGGGACATCTAATTGCTGTTTGTTGTGATGTTGAGGCCTGTGCAAATCTGCTCCGTGCAAAAGGACAGATATCAAAGTGAACATGTGTCCAATGGCATGTGTAAGGGCGATTGTATCGATGCAAGCGCCACACACTGAATTTCAAAGAGGGATGCGTTGAACCCAACTCCAGTCGCGGCAGGCTGACAGTGAAATGCCTCGGATTGAGAGTGGATACAATGTCAACATTCATTAGGCAAGGCCCTAAATGAAATGGAGAGCTAATGGACTAGAAAATAAATGAAACTCTGGTCTGTGTATGTGTGAAGCAGGATAAATTCATTCATTCATCTGCTTTTAACACGCTTTTCTAAGCAAACTTCCCACCAAATATTAAAATAAGACTATACGTAATGAAATATCAAATCAAAAAAAAGGATATTATAGTGGCTCCTCTTTAAATTTCTAGAATAGCTAAGCAGTATACAATATCTAACACTGTAAAAAAAAATATTTTCATGATTTGTAATCACATTTTTTCTTTTGTCAAATCAACTTAAATAATTGATGTAGTTCAGATAACATAATATTTTGAGTTTCTGATGATTAAATCAATCTCCTTCATTGCATTAACTCAATTTTTCCATTTCAATGAACTTAAAATTTTAAGGCAGCCAGGTTACTTCATTTTTTAATATTTTTTACGACTGAAAAGCGACTTGCAATGCTGAACATGTCCATCTATTATACTGAAGAAAATGAGTTTAATGTAAGGAAGTCTCTAGTACTGGTGTGAAAGAACATCAATAGCTGAAATGGGCTTTTATAGACAAATTAGCAGAAGTCAGAGAAGAATTAGAGCTCATTAGAACAAAGAAAGTTCTTGTTATCAAACAGTCGGTGAGTGGGTACAATGATCTGAACACCGGTTGATGTTAAAAAATGTGGAGACGGAAAGATCTTTTACAAAAGAGACTCTTACAAAAGCCTTTTATACTGGATACACTTAAAAGTAGCGAACCACAGGTATTCATGTGCATGTATGTTTAATTTTTTTATCACATTTGCAAAACCTAATTTTAATTTTTGAATTTGAATATTGATATATATATGTTTATTCATATTTAAACATATTTTCTCGAATATTTTTTTATAGCATTTCAATATTTTTCTATAATACTGTCTAGAGAATCTGAAAATGCATTGCAGTGAAAATGTTGGCGGGGCAAATAAAATCAAAACTACTGGTCCGACAGCAAAAACTCTTTATTGCTGAGCCCTGAAGCTAAATCTGTTTATTTAGACATAATGCAAACAACACGCATGCCCGAACACGCACTCATTGATTTTAGGTGGTGGTGGATGAGAGAGTCTGAAGACCCAGTATTTGTATTCAGAATGCTTTGGTCCAGTTGAGTAAGCTCATGTTTTGCAATGATGTTCGTAATAAGAGGCTGTGTGTTTTCATAAAGATATCCCTCGGGCCCCATTACGGACATCAGACAGCTGCCGCCGCCACCTCTGTCCACCAGTTCCAGCATCTGCTACACACACACACAGGCGAATAGACACCATTCACTCACCTACAAAAGCAGACTTCCTGAGGAGCCAATAGGGGCCTCAAGTTTCACTTCTCACCTTTAAAAGGTGAAACAAACCCATTCGGCCACTGGGACATGCTACTCTTGTGCCGATAACTGCGCCAAGTGAGGTTGATTAACATTTTTTCCTCATTATAATGATAGGACACCCAAAAATGTATAAAGTCATCATTTATTTAGCCTTGTGTTGTTAGTATGTATGACTTTCTTTCTTCTGCAAGATCTTTTGACTATATTTTCAACAGTTTTGGCATATAATGAAAGTCAATGGGGTTTTAAAAAACACTGGAACCCATTGACACTTCTTTTGTGTTCTACAGAAATTCTGCAGGTTTGGAATGAAAAATAATGAATTTTATTTATGTTTTTATTGAAATATTCAGATAACCTTTAAAATTTAGATTTCTATTCGCTTAAATGGCCGTAAACAAATAAATGTATCAAGGAAACAAGTTATCATTTAAAAAAACACGCTGACAAGGTTTATTTTACATTTAACTAAATTTTCTTCCCGAAAAAAATGCTTACTCGTAGTCTATATTCCTTAATGAAAAATATCAAGGAATCTGTATTCAGGTAAATTCGCCTTAAAGCTCATGCCAACAAGTTATATTTTGCCGTTTTATGTCAATTTTCCAGATTGCTTCTTTAAAATTGCTGACTCATTGGCTATTACGAATAATGAAATGCATTTTAAGTAGACATTAAGTCTGTTTTTTTGGTCCACAAGAGTAACATAACCACAAAAGCCACCAAAGTGATGTCAGCAAACCCCACCTGACCCGATCCATGGTTGCCAAACATTGTGCTCGGCGTTAGCCGATAGCTTCATGTGTGCCAAACACCGGCAGAAATGGGAGGGAATGTTCTTCCATGTTCACCTAAAACTGACTAATCACGAGAAACCAAGATGACCCAAGCCTGACTTCACCAATCTATTGGGTTTTTCCTCCGAGGGCTCAAGATTAAGCCGAACAAATGGCGAGATTGTGCAAAAGAAACCCCATCTCCTTTCAAGCCAACTTTATTACATTGTGTTGTCATCTGATACGATGATTAGGACAATGACTCTCACTGTGAGACAGCGTATGGCTATGCTAGACAGAAACGAATATCCCTCGTTTCCCACAAAAGCGTCCTTAAATGTTAGCAGACATCCAAACTCGACGAGGGACATTTCTGTTTGCCTTTCTTTCCTGATTACTCCGAATAGATGAACCCCAACAATATGTCTGGTGCACAATGATCATCTCCAGTGCCCATTTAGTGAAGGAAAGAAAGAGCAGCCTGTTGATTAAAAAGCTTTTTACTTCAGACATGTCCTCCATTAATTCTATTCAAACGCTCGCGTCAAATCGTCTTGTCTGGAGGCTAATCACAATGAATGATCTGCAAACTCAAGTAGCCCAAAGAGAAGTAATTCATAACCGTTAGCAGCTTCAATAATAAACCCTTCTAATGCTTTAATGACTTTAGCTGTTGTGTAGTGGGATTCATTTTCCCTTTTAAAAGCAATTACTTTCACATACTCAAACAAAGGTGCGCAGTAGCTCTCAGAGTTGTTTACTGCAACACCCATGACAATATGTCTTTTTTCGGGTGGCGTATACTCATTTAAAAACAGTAGATTGATTCATATGCAAACTTTACAGCTTTCACAAGTTCTCTGACGGATGCTAGCTCTGCTTTAGCATTACATAACAAGTTGGGGGCTTAAAACTAAGCCACAGTACTCAAGAACGTGGCAGTCGAGCTGTTCGATGGCGCCTCCATGGTTTTTAACGAGCGCAGCCTCTCATTACTGTCAAGAACTAAGGAACGGACTTCTCTGACCTAAAGACGCTAATTTTGCAAACAGTGCGTTTTTCAGCAGTCAAGACCTCGTTCCTTTATCTTTTCTGTGGCACGCAGCAGATTTAAATCCACACCGCTGCCGCCCCTAATTAGAGGATACAGGTTAGAAACTTCCTCCCTCCCACTTGCCAAATCAGCAAAGACCTAAAGTTGATAGGTCGAGTAACACGTTGCAGCAGAAGCTGAAAGTTTCGAAAATGCGTTTATGGCATGTTCTGTAAGCCACTTCTAGACTCTATTAGTCTTTAGTTTCTGTTACTGCCGTTACGCCGCTCCTCCAGACATCTCATGGGGAAGCATGCAGGTGCAGAGGGTCATTCATACCAGCAATACATTCTCATCCATTGTGACAGAGAAAAAGATCCTTTCTGAGAGAGATCCAGCTGATAGCAGCATCTCAGACTGAGAGGAAATACGAAAAAACTTTAAAGTGCCCTTATTGTGCTACTTTGAATGTTCCTAATTGTGTCTCCCACAATAGATTTACATGCATCAAAGGTAAAAAATAATGCATATTTCTCAAAGAGTCTGAAACTGTCCATTCGATGATACAGTCTCTCCCCTTTT
Source organism: Cyprinella venusta (assembly GCA_038021265.1). Classification (NCBI taxonomy): domain Eukaryota; kingdom Metazoa; phylum Chordata; class Actinopteri; order Cypriniformes; family Leuciscidae; genus Cyprinella; species Cyprinella venusta. Next base: position 13,569,178 of record CM075886.1, on the reverse strand, counting down.
CAAAGAGCTGTCTCTGCTCTGATTGGTCAGACGGACGGCACATGATTGTACACTGTACCGTGTCGGAAACTAAACACGCATTACCATATCGGAATTTCCGCTTCCTCAGCACTTGATACACAGTGATACAAACAATGGCATTATTTTTTTTTTCAAATCAGTTCCAGCTGAAGTCGTTATCTGGCACTATGCAAATTTGTTACATTGTTACGTAGGTATGTAACAGGAAGTGAGACTTGCTCTTTGATCTTTGAAACTTTGCAAACCTTTAACATTCAGAAACAGCTATTACTCTGCATGAAAGGTAATATTTGAAAAAGCATAATAGGGGATAACAAATAAAAATAAATACTACTACTACAACAACTAATAATAATACTAATAGATTATTATTACATTAACATAAATTAAAATTGTTTTAAAATAGTTAAATGATTTTTTTGTTGTATTGACAGTCATACATTTATATTTCTTTTCAGGTTTACACATCTAACAGAACTCTATAATAGGTCTATAGATTAATAGAATGAATTATTGATTTTCCTTAATATTTTTTAGAAACGAGCATGGCAGGAATGCATTGCTCATATCGTTTTATTCCTTCATTGTGTTTTCATTTTCATGATAGACTTCGAGACGGTTTGTTCTTTGTGACTGTAGTGATTCAGAAGGCCAGTGCTTACCGAACGAGAGAGAGGCAAATTATCTAAACATCAGAATCCTAGAAGGCCATCCAACTCATCATCTCCGGCGTGTTCATTTCAGTTCATGCCTGATGACATTTCTCAACAAGCGTTCTTGTTCCGAGGTAGATGGAGGATGAGTCATCCAAAAGCGTTCTTAAGCTCATAAATACACTCTGCTCATCATCTGCGACTGATGAAACCATAATTACAGAGACGGCATTCAGCATCACCTCCGTTCTCGGATGTCGGGCCAATGGAAAGAGATGCTGCACAGCCAGTTATGAATCCATGTTCACAGATGGCCACAGCCTTCAAACACTTTGTGCAACATCAATCTTGTGGACGTGACATTTGCCCCCCTCCCGGCGCCTTACACAAAGGTTGCTTTTGAAAGATTACTTCGGAGAGCGATTTTCAGGGGAACAGAACAACCTGATGGATTTCGGCCCTGGAAAAACCTCAAAAAGATTAAAAGCAGACTGCACCTGCACCTGCTATTGACATATTTTTGTACAGCGTGATAAATGGATATCCTACTTTTTCAGTTATTAACTGCATTAAATAGTTTCTGTACCACTGAGCAAAGATCTTGTTGCTGGTCATTAGTGGTGCTTGCTAAAGCAAAGCATCTACTTATATTACTTTTGCTCATACTTGGGGGATTTTGAACAAATCCCTAACACTAAGCATTAAGCTTTGGTGCAGAAATTTTCCTGAATACCTAAAATTCAGGAGAAGTGTTGAAGAAATGTGCTTTTGCATTCGCTTTTTTTATGCTTGGGGGATGATAAAATGGATGAAAACATCCTCGGATTTACATTGAAGAAAAGACACACATACATATATATATATATATACAGTAAAAAAAACTCACCTTATTTATTATTAGGAGCACCATACTAATACTGTCTGACCCCCCTTTCGGCTGCAGCACTGTCTTAATTATACATGTCATTGATTCAACAAGGTGCTGAAAGCAATTCTTTAGAAATGTTGGCCCATATCGATAGGATAGCATCTTACAGTTGATGGAGATATGTGGATGCACATCCAAGGCACGAAGCTCCCGTTCCACCACATCCCAAAGATCCTCTATTGGGTTGAGATCTGGTGACTGTGGGGGCCATTTTAGTACAGTGAACTCATTGTCATGTTCAAGATTCGAGCTTTGTTGCATTATCCTGCTGGAATAGCCATCAGATGATAGGTACATGGTGGCCATAAAGGCATGGACATGGTCAGAAACAATGCTCAGGTAGGCCGTGGCATTTAAACGATGCCCAGTTGGCACTAAGGGGCCTAAAGTGTGCCAAGAAAACATCCCCCACACCATTACACCACCACCACCAGCTTGCACAGTGGTAACAAGACATGATGGATCCATGTTCACATTCTGTTTACGCCAAATTCTGACTCTACCATCTAAATGTCTCAACAGAAATCGAGACTCATCAGTCCAGGCAACAATTTCCCAGTCTTCAACTGTCCAATTTTGGTGAGCTCTTGCAAATTGTAGCCTCTTTTTCCTATTTGTAGTGGAGATGAGTGGTACCCAGTGGGGTCTTCTGCTGTTGTAGCCCATCCGCCTCAAGGTTGTGTGTGTCATGGCTTCACAAATGCTTTGCTGCATACCTCGGTTGTAACGAGTGGTTATTTCAGTCAAAGTTGCTCTTCTATCAGCTTGAATCAGTCGGCCCATTCTCCTCTGACCTCTCGCATCAACAAGGCATTTTAGCCAACAGGACTGCCCCATACTGGATGTTTTTCCCTTTTCACACCATTCTTTGTAAACCCTAGAAATGGTTGTGCGATAAATCATTGCTTAAATCACCTTTCTTTCCCATTCTGACGTTCAGTTTGGAGTTCAGGAGATTGTCTTGACCAGGACCACACCCCTAAATGCATTGAAGCAACTGCCATGTGATTGGTTGATTAGATAATTGCATTAATGAGAAATTAATGAAATGCTGAATTTGCATATAAGATAAAGGATATAGGATATATATTGGATAATCTTATAGACTACAGCGGGACTTTAAACTTCGATAATTTTTTTCAGTTGACCAAATTTCACTAAATTTTATTAATATAATATATAACATTTATACTGACTTATTTTACTTACTTTATATTGACTTTTAAAGTTAAATTAAGCAAGACACGACTGCTTCGCTGTCTTCTCACACCATGCCAGCTCTGTTAGACATCCAATAAATCACCCGTGCGTTAACTGGCATGGACACTTGTGCCTGGCAAGACATGAATTAAACCAAATACAGCATGGATCAGCACCACCTGTTCTCTCAGAACAACAAGCCTTAGACCTAAAACTTATCAGTTTTCATTTCAAGAACAACACTTTACATAATAACCCTCTTAAAAGGACTCTTGGGGACTTCTTTGGTTTGCAATGAAAGATACCATTCACTGGTGATATCCGTATCAAATCTATCTTTGAGGCAAAGATAAATCTGAATCTTTGAAATGAAGCAATATTCAGAGATTTAACATAGTGACCCTTGCTGCTCACAGTCAGAAGCATACAATGAATATACATCATTATGTGATATATGTTTTGTATCGCATATTATATTACAATATGCCATATCTCTATTGTAAGTGTTTTATATGGTTGATTTCATACTTTAATTCCTTAAAATATCTGCTAAAACCATTTATGCCAACACTAAAAGATTAAATATTTGTAATCCTGCACAGCTGGTAAAAAAAAAAAAAAAGATAATGTACAGGCATAGCTCACAGCTTTTGTAATATCTGTTATTATAATAATATGAAACTACCCTTAATCCTGTGAAATGTCACATTAAGAGACAGGAAACTATTTCTAATGAAGTCTAGGCTACTTTTAGATACAGCATTACTAAAAGAAATGAGAAGTTCATTGAAAACCGTATTACTCATTTATAATGTTTACAATGTCTGTGAGAGACTTAAAAGGTTTAGAATTAAGCAAATACTTTCCCTGAGGGCAAAATGTCGTGAAATAATATGCTATTTACAACATTTCAATAATACATTTTCTTGGAAGCAAGGGACAGCTTTTAAAATATTGATGTAGTTTTTAAAAGCATTCAGTTTGATTTGTCCTTGGCTGGTTTTTGGTAATAAAAACATATTATTCTAAGAGATATTTCTCTGATATCACAACATACACCAGGAGTTTTGAAGGCTTATTGCAGAGCAGGTTTCTGCTTGTCAGCGGCTTTGCCTCCGCTTCGTCTGTGATTGAATTTGGAGCCTTTAACACCCAGAATTTTATCAGGCCATTCATAACAAACGTCTGGAATGTCCCCAAGTTCAATCTAGACTTACCATTATTGATCAAAACACATGGCACATCTGAAATTGGATTAGTCGTCTCGAAAAATATATAACAAATATGTGCGAGGCTCAGTTTTGTGCAGTCTGCTCAATTTTCAAGCAGTTGTGAGGTATTTAAAGACATTATTTAAAATACAAAAAACTTAATTTTGGTAGATAAAATAATGACTCTTGTTCAAAGTCTTGTTCGTATTTGAACTCAAGTAAACCCATAGTGGCTTTGATAGAAGCATAGAGTGGGAGGTTAGTTTAAAATGTGAGCTTAAAGCGCCCTCTACAGGACAGTGCATTATTTTATATTTTATGAATTTAGCTTATTTCTATTATGATTTATAATTAGGGCTGTCAAATGATTAATCGCGATTAGTCGCATCCAAAATAAAAGTTTTTGTTTAGATAATATGTGGGTGCACTGTGTATAATTATTTTATATATATATAAATACACACACATGCTTGTATATATTTAAGAAATATGTTCATGTCTATACTGTATATAGATTTATACATACTTTATATTATATATAAATTTAAATATTTTATATATATAATTTTTTTTTTTTTTAAATATACATGCATGTGTGTGTATTTATATATCTACAAAATAATTATACACCGTGCACCCACATATATTATGTAAACAAAAACTTTTATTTTGGATGTGATTAATCGTTATTAATCATTTGACAGTCCTATTTATAATATAGTATATTTATAATAAACCATATGATGACGAGGGTTATTATATTTTATGTCTATAACATACAAATTATATTATATTATTGATACTCATTTACATTTTTTGGAGTATAAAAACTGTAATATAATATAATATAATAATATAATATAATATGAATTACTATACAATATTATTATGATTATTTCCAACTATAATAATAATGTATTATACATATTAGATTGCATTGTTATACTATTGATGTACGCTTATATTATTTATATTTGTATGATTTATATTATACATTTATATATTGTTACAGTATTGATATACATTCTTATTATTCTTATTCTTCTCATTATTATTATTATTATTATTTTCATTATTATTTTTTGAAGCACAGATAGACAGGTTAAAACACTGAGCCATGGATATGTGAGCCAAACTTAAAGGGATAGTTCACCCAAAAATGACAATTCTGTTATTAAATGCTCACCCTCATGTCGTTCCAAACCTGTAAAACTTTCGTTCATCTTAGGAAATGAAGATCTGTTTGATGGAAACTGAGAGCTTTCTGTCTCTCCATTGACAGCTACACAACTACCACTTTGAAAAAGTTCATAAAGAGGTGGTAAAACTAATCCATATGAATTGAGCAGTTTAGAGCAAATATTTTTAACTGACTCGATCGCTTTGATGAACAGATTCAATTTAGGTTTTTATTTACATATAAACTTTTATTATTGAACAAATACAGAAGCTCAACTGAATCTGCTTGACACAAGAAGAATGAGCCTCATTGGTTCTTGAAGAAGCTCAAAGGTGCTGCGTAACACATGAATGAACCTCATTGGTTCTAAGCAAACATGTTTGAGCTTCCATTTACCACAAACATATTAATAAAAGTGTAAATTAAATGATTATGAAGCGATTAAGTGTCTTCAGAAAATTTGGACTAAATCACTTAATTGATATTGATTAGTTTTACGATCCCTTTAAATCGTTTTTTAAGCGTTAGAATTATAGCTGCGTAGCTAATTATGAGAGTACAGAGAGCTCTCAGAATTCATTCAAAATATCTATATTTGTGTTGAAGATTAACGAAAGTCTTAGGTTACGAGTTTGGACATGGTGGTGAGTAATTATTTTGGGTGAACTCCCTAAATGTGCACTGACCATAATCTGAACCTTGTTTTATATAATTTCAGCAATTTGAAGAACTACCACGAGGGGGCGCGAAACACCAGAAAATGTAAACACGTCACCTCACGTGCGTTTCTTGAATTTAAGATCATGCTTATAAAACACGTAGATAGACTCCACGGCTATCCACAACTGGGATAACTGAGCATATGTATTTCCCATCTGCTTTCCTCAAAACACTTCAGTGTGTGATGTCATAATTTGAAGATTATTTCCCAGGAACATTGGGAACAACACACGAGAGAAACGTGACTGGGCTGGCTCAAGTCACTCCTTCTGGGTAATCTGTACACGTGTTATCCCGTTGCCCAATGGACGCGGGAAGAGGCGGAAAATTCACTGCGTTGTCTACTCGGACTGCTCCTCAACTCAAACTTCACAGAGAGACGTAACGTGGACCCTGAACGATTGAAATTGGGGATTTTTGCGCTTCTGGACTACTATTGACTTCGCTTGCCCTTTAGGATGGAATAAAAGTAACTATGGTTGTGAATTCCGTGCATTGGTTTCGTAAAGGGCTGCGGCTTCATGATAATCCGGCTTTACAGGAAGCTCTCAATGGCGCGGATACTGTACGCTGTGTTTATATTTTGGACCCGTGGTTTGCTGGTTCTGCCATTGTGGGAGTCAACAGATGGAGGTCAGTGGCATTTATTTTTCGTGGTTTGTGGTTATAGACAGACGTACGTTGAGTAGTTGTTGTGCTATTGTGAAGGGTAGGTAACTACGCAGCTCTTGTAACTTACACAGCCGCTGTTGTGTTTTGGCCCTGACACGCGCCCGACCGAGTGTGTATGGTTGCTGGTGTCGTAAATGTATTTGTTACGCAGAACGTATGCTAATATCACATTTATGAACAAAAACAATCAAATGGTGACTTTTTATCACCCACTATGTTGTAAACTTAAATTATTCACTCGCTTATAGGGCCCCACTGGTGTTTAGCTCAGGTGAACAAACTTTACAAGTCAGCTGGATACGTCAGGTCAACTTCTCTTATTAGTGTGCTATTTCCATTTATACGATAAATGAATTAATCTATTATTGCGTGAAAGATATATAACTGTGGTGGTGTAGTGACAGCGCTGATATCATGGAAGCTAACAGCTAGTCCTTTTGCTCACGCCCACTTTTGGTTTTATATAACGGCTAAAATTACAATTTCATTATGGCGTCATTGGATGTGAGTGTTGTTGGTGAAGTCAAAAGCGCGCGAGTCAGAAATAAAAACGTGGGAGGGTGTAAAAAAATAATATTCCAAATAGTGTGAGTCACGTGATTTTCACGTGTGCTGCTGCCTGTTTTACTAGCATTAGCATACATGCTATTTTGTTTGAATGATTAACCCAGCGATAAAAAATATTATAGTTCACTTGAAGTCAGAGCGTTGTAATGCAATCGACAAACTTTTGAATCCTTATTTGAAGTTTGAGTATGCAAACATACAATTTTTTTTTATGTAATGCAAAATAATAAACATGGTGCATGCTGAATCACACAGTAAGAGTTTTGTTAAATGAGTAATTGAATGAAATAATCAAATAAATTGTTTGTTAAAAGACTGGCTTTGGTAGGATTAGGGTTTTAAATGATTCATTGCAATGACTTGAATCTTTTGAATCCATTACGATGCCTATTTTAAACCAGGCGAGGCCTTAAATAGTGTGTTAGGAGTAGATGGCTTTAGTATAGAATACGAGAGATTAGTAGTACATTTGGTGCCCAGATACAATCATCCAATGCAAATGAACTGAAGATTTGTTTGATCATTGCATGATGCTATTAATATTGTATTGCTCACCTAAATTATTTTGTTTCAGATGTTGACTGAAAAAAAATATATACAGTAGTTTTATTCTTTTGTGTTTTTGGTGGGACCTCAAGAATCCTTTAAATAACGGTCCACTTGCAAGTTGTGTATAACTTCTGAAACTAACACTGTCACAGCATATTAATACATAGTTTTGTAAATAATCTTTTACATTTTCACTCCTGCAGATTTTTACTGGAATCTTTAGAAGATTTGGACACAAGTTTGAGGAAACTGAATTCAAGGCTTTTTGTTGTCCGGGGACAGCCAACAGAAGTCTTTCCAAGAGTCTTTAAGGTCTGTATTTGTCAAGTTATTTGTTTTGTATCTTTTCGTCTCACTTTGGCTAATATCTAAACATTACTTGAAACTTCAGTTAGGTTTGTCCAAGTTGTACTTGTATTTGATACGATGTTGAATGTTTTAACCTTAGCTCATCATTTTTAATATATTTACAGTTATGTTATTGATCAGTTACCATTAGTAGGGTCTTGTGATGTGATAACTATTACAGTGTAATATTTTAATATTACAAATACAGTAACACCACCATTCAAAAAAAAAAAAAAATAATAATAATAATCATGTATCTTCTGCTCACCAAGGCTTTTATTTGATCTAAACCCTAATATTGTGAAATATTATACAATTTAATATAACTGTTTTCTATTTCAATATATTTTTAAGTGTAATTTTTTCATGTGATGGCAAAGCTGAGTTTTCAGCATCATTACTCCAGTCTTCAGTGTCACATGATCTTTCAGAAATCAGTTTAAATTTCATTCTGTATCAAGTTCTCTCACATAACTGTACACATTCAAGTCTGGGGAAGTTGAAATTATTTTCAGCCATTATAATCAAAGCAGTTAGTGTTAAAGGGATACTTCACCTTTGGAAAGATGAATGTGTATTTAAATAGGGTCATTTATGTTGAAAAAATGTGAAATTTAATTATTTTTTAATGTGGAGCTTTCTAGACTGAGAAAAGCCATAAAATGTATTTTTGTCTTATGTGGATGAAAGACAACAACTCCCAGAATGCACTTGCTTTGGTGCCCTAGGAGGGCACACCTACCGGTAACAGAGCGCAGTTGTTAAACAAGTACCAGAATGAATTCAGTTATATTGAAACAAAGGCTGTGCATGTAAACAATGAATGGCGACTGCAGAAAGCAAAAGCTGAATCCTGGACATCAACGGCCGGACATGTCTGGGAAAAGAGGATGGTAACCACTCAGCTTTCTCCACAGAACAAGAGCCTGCTAGCATATGGCACTTTTCCATTACCAGTACCAGCTTGACTCGACTCTGCTTGCCTCGGGCTCAGCTCGCTTGTCGCTCCGTTTTCCAGTACCGCCACAAATAGTACAGTAGGTGGACACTCCATCTGGCGCATGCAATGACGACGCAGTGAATGGTGACGATTTTCTCTGACCAATCAGCAGTCGGCATTGTTTTTACGTCACATTTTAGTATCGGCTCAGCTCGCCTTAGCTCGATCAGAACCTCATCGGAGGTGATACAAAAAAAGTACCCGAAAGCAGGTACAGGTGCAACATTTACACAGTGGAAAACCAAACAAAGGCGAGCCAAGCTGAGTCGTGTCAAGCTGGTACTGTGTAGAGGAAAAGCGACGTCAGCTTACAAAAATAAATGGCTGACACTATGTGTACATTCTGTGAGTGTGATCCCACGCTCTATTGGAGGATTTTTTCCAGACATAAAATACATAAATCTCTCGTCTTAGGGGGATATGAGGGTGGAAAGCATGGTGATTCCAAAATAATACAGGTTTTCTACTAATACAAAGCTTAATGATAAATCCTGAAGTATCCCTTTAAAATCCAATTTCATGAAAATCTCTTTGAAATCATTTTTCTAATCCTTATTTTCCTCACCCAGTAATCACGATATTCATTGCTTGAAAGGTGTTTCCACTTTAATATTATGCATAGTTGTCTTTAGGGGTCTATTCAAATCCATAACCTTAACACTTGTTTCACACATACTCTGCGGTTTGTATTTTTTCCATACCCATGTTAACAGGTTAGAGCTTTCACACTGCACGTGGATGCAGCCCATCGATCCGTTCCAGTTCGTGTGCCAATATTAAATGCAAAAGATGAGGCACAAGAGTCAGCTTTTTTCGGTCAATTTTAAGTTTTTATTTAAAATGTTTGCGATGTTTATATAAATACATGGTTAAATATTTGAATGCTTGCTTGAGCAACTTAATATGTATAGAAGTAATGCATGGAATTATATGCCTACGTTGTTTAAACGTGGATATGTCCATTCAAGTTTGTAAAAGAGAATCGCAATGCTGACAACTTTTATTTTAATGAAAGTTGCTGCCGAACTTCTGAATTTGAAATAAAAATAGTATGTGTTTGTGGTACAGCCACGGATCACTTACGCACTGCAAACGCAGCATATGTGAAAGCACTTTAGCGAGTGCTGCTCCTGTACCGCATACGCACCGCAACACGCACCGCATATGCACTGGACACGGAGTATGTGTAAAACGGGCACACGTATTAAAGTTAGGTGCCCTCCCACAGCTTCTAAAGATCACATTTTCATGCAGTCGGAGCAGTCTTCTCACGACAATGCTTCAGACGTTGGCATGTGGGTTGTACGATCCCTTTGGCAGGTTAATAGTGCTGTGTTTATGCAAAGGGGGTGAGGGCACTGGCACATCAGCCATTTAAAATGAGTTTGTATAACCTAGATGTCACAGCATGAGCTACTGTTTACTTCAGAACAACTGAAGAGCACAGAGGCCATGTGTGAAGTTTAAATTGACATTACTCTTAAGGGCTCACCTTTTTAGGCCTTATTTAGTGATCAAACACTAAATGATTATCTCACCGGATGTACTCGAAAACAGCCGCTGGTTAATGATGTTGAATGAACTTGAGCATGTCATTGACCTCACCTAACCTTATGTAACACTTTTTTATATGCTGCTTTTGACCAATACTGCTAGTAATTATTTGTAAAGATGCTACATGTTGATGTTGTTGTTACTTTGACCATTTGTGTCATTATTTAACGTATGTCTGATCCGTCTCTTACAGGAGTGGAATGTCACACGGCTCACGTTTGAATATGACTCCGAGCCTTATGGGAAAGAAAGAGATGCAGCCATCATTAAAATGGCGCATGAATATGGTGTGGAAACCGTGGTACGAAACATTCACACGCTCTACAATCCAGACAGGTGGGTGATGAACTGCTCTCGCACACATTCCTCAGGGAAAACTGACACATGCTGTTGTTCCCTCACAGATTTAAGATGTAAAGAAATTCATTCATAGGCTTAATATTAAATTCGCTCTAATAATATTAAAGTATATCCATTTTTGATGGGTAGTGTATTAACAATATTTTTATAATTAATTGTTTTAATTTATTGTGCTTGTTTTACTATCTTGTATTGTAATATGTAATAATTTATCCTGATGGCAAAGCTGAATTTTCATTGTCATTACTCCAGTCTTTAGTGTCACATGGTCCTTTTAATACGGTTAATCGTCAAAAGCGATGAATTGGTCGACCTCTACTGATTATATCAATCAAAAGTGATTGATGTGGAAAAAAAAATGTGTCAGTACCGTGTTGTGAAGAAAATCTCTTATGTTGAATTAAGTGAAAGAGACATTAACAGTTTTAAAATAGCGACGTTAAAGCAGGCTCTATTTGACCCTATGAATTTCAAGTCGGGGTTGTAAGATCAGCGTTTTTTCCCTAAACCAAATGTTATTTGTTGCGCCTCCCATCCGATAATTACAAAGAGCTTTATTATTTCTGGTAAGAAGCAAAGTTTTAGTTTTCAAATTCCATTTTTATCATAAAATTCAAATAATACATGCCGTTTAGTGGACAAGTGTGTGAAAATTTGCAGTTGTAATAAAGAAATATTGATATTTTTGGCAACAAAAGATAGGGGCGGTAATATTACATTTATAGTTGTGTAATATACAGCTATTATTACCCATTTTGTATGCAGAAAAGCTGAGCGTAAGTGGAAACGAGACAAGCTTAAAGTCTCTTATGACATCTTAATGGAGTCCATAACAAACTATCAGAGAGCTGTAGCTAAAGGAAGCTGAAGCCAAGTTTTGACCAATAGTTTTGTTCAATACAATTGATTCTGTTTTATACCAAACCAAAAATACTGTTCTGGACATTACCCAAGAAAACTGTGATTCATTTTTATACTCCTTTACAAAATTAAATGGATTAAATGTGGAATTGTACTACCTACTCCTTTTAATCAATCATTAATTCCTTCCCTATCCAGCTCTCGGACTCACTTTGAACCAGTTACACCAGAACAACTAGCAGAAGTAGTCTCCAAAATGATGTAGTCTCCAAAAAAAAGTGCTCCTGGTACAAGCTGTACATTCTTTCCCCACGCCTTTAGTTTTAATAACTATCAGTTTCAGTGTGACGCTGTAATCAACAGCTCATTAGCAAGTCGAGTTGTGCCAAGCAGATTTAAACAGAATTCTACATTTTAAAAAAACCCAAACTTTTCTACAGGCCGATCTCCAAACTGTCTTTATGTCAAAAATCTTGGAGAGAGGTCTTTATTCGCAGCTCTACTCCTATCTAAATACATTTAATATTTTAGATACATTTTAGTCTGGTTTCAAATGTTTGCACAGCACTGAATCTGCATTATTGAATGTCACCAATGATATTTTACTCTCCATGGACTCAGGTTCACCTGTTGTCCTAGTTGTAGATCTCAGTGACGCATTTGATACAATTGACCATAATATTCTAGATCGTTTAGAATATATGGTGGGCATCCAGGGGACGACCCTCCAGTGTTTTTCCTCCTATCAAAAAGGAAAAACATTCTGTTAATTTAGGCAAGTTCAGCTCAGCTAAAACGTGGTGTCCCTCAAGGGTCAATTTTAGGACCCTTGTTATTTTTTATTGTAGATGTTTCCCCATAGATTTATTTTTCAGAAATACAGCATATCTTACCACTGTTATGCCGACGATTCCAAATGTTATTTTCCAGCGTATGTAGAGAAGAACTGTTCATTAGAGAATGCCTTAAATTGCTTCAAAGATATTAAACATTGGCTGGCAAATAATTTCTAACAATGAAATGAAAGCAGAGTCTTCATCCTAGGTTCATCTTTGTCTTGCTTACCTGGCCTAGTTGCCCTTTTGTTGTCAAACGTACAAGAACATGTGAGGTATCTTTGAGTCATTATTGACTCATATTTACTTTTCTCAGTGCTATTGATGACTAGTTTTAATCACCTGAGATCGATCGCTAAAATAAAACTTTTTCTTTCCCATACTGACTTGTAAATTATCAACTCACTTATTTCATCAAGGTTGGACTATTCCAACTCAATGTATATTGGTCTGCCCCAAATTATTTTATCCTGTCTACAGCTTGTCCAAAACGCAGCAGCCGGCATGTTCACATTCCCTAATCATTGACTAGATTACCCAGTAAACTTTGCCAGCACTTGTGATTCACAAATGTGATTCACATAATGTGACATAATGATGAACTTTGCGGCACTGTGACTCTGGTCTGCACTTCTGTTCATGTGCAACTCACAATCTCTTATCCTTCTCCTGAGTGTATTACCAAACATGAGTTTGACTCTCCCCTTCTCAGATTACCGTGCAGACAAAACTACTCCTGGTGTGTAATGTAAAACAAGTGTCCTTTTGCATAGATTACATAAATGGTATTATATGCCCAGAATCTCTCATTCAGAGGGGAAGAGAATGAGCTTGCATCCATAAGCGTGTGTGAATGCATGTGCGGGCGCGAGTGTGACGTCAGTCTCTAGTTCAAACAGAAGAAATGCGACTCTACTGCCACCTGGTGACTGAAAGCGGCCCTGACGGTCACACTGAGAAACATGTGCTGTGGGTTGGAGGGAGGGTGAAATAGCTCAGCATGCAAGTCACCACTGCAAACATGTGCGAGCGAGCGCCTGGCTTTTCCTAACAAACACGCGGGTGCCCCTTGATTCTGCACCGTGCCGAGAGAACGGGCCAATGACAGGGCTCCACCCCTGTTGGATATAGACGGTTGTATAAGATCAGGACTATTAATAAGGGACAGGCTGTTAATGTGTTAAGACTGTTTCTCATTAAGAGGGCAGACTGAGACTGTTGGTTCTTTTCAGAACTAGCCAGGGACGTGCGTGCATTTGGAGAATATGGGGAAGTGTGTCCTGGACATGCTGCCAGGCACTCTTTCCTGTTTGAGTGAATATATGACCTTACTTTAGTGACCTTGTTTCCTAAAGAATAAAACTGAGCTTTTTGGAGTGCCACCTCAGGTTGTTTGAAACCGATTGGTGTAGTTGAATGAGCTATAAGTGAAATGTCCTACAAACAAGCATGGTTCTCTTAACGTCGATCAGGTTTTTTCCTTTGTTGATCCCACTACATAGTGTTTTTTAATATTTAATTTTAAATAATTGGGTGCATTTATTTAATGTGCAAATAAATATGTTTGGTTTTAATTTATGCTTATCACCAAGGCTGCATTTATTTTGTATAAAAAACAGTAAAACACTTTATTATTAAATATAAAATTTTATATATATAAATTACAATTTAATACAACTATTTTTAATATTTTGTACATTTTACTTCAGCATCATTACTCGTCTTCAGTGTCACATGATCTTTCAGAAATAATTGTAATATTTTAGAATGGAAATATTTCTTATAATGGATAAATAGTTGTGCTGCTTCTTTCTTTTTTTCAGGATTCTTTGTTGAATAGAAATTAAAAAGAACAGCATATGTATTGTAACATTATGGATGTCTTTTGATCAGTTTAATGTGTCCTTCCTGAAAAGTATTCCTTTTAAAAAAAAAACTTTCCCCAAACTTTCAAACAGCAGTGTAATTTGCAACACGCTTATAATCTTGAAGAAAATACATTTATTTTTCAGTAGTTTTTTGTTATTGTGATACACTAATGTAAATCAAATTAAGCCTGTGACATCAACTGGCTCAAAACACTTTTGTTGAGCCTCATGAAACTCATGATGCCTTTGAAAATGATTTATTTCTAGACTAAACTTTTGACAGCCAGTCAACAAGATCAAATCAAACTAGTTTAAAACAAAGACCTTTCCCTTTCTATGTTCTATTAATATTCAACCGTAGAGAGAAAATAACTGCTTCCAGACCGTGAAATCAGAGACATGTTTTTGCTTTCCCCTCAGGATCATAGAAATGAACAACCACAGCCCCCCTCTCACTTTCAAGAGGTTTCAAGCCATTGTGAACAGACTTGAACTTCCCAGGAAACCGCTGCCGACTGTCACTCAAGAGCAGATGGACAGATGTCGGACGCAGATCGCGGATAACCACGACGAACGCTATGGTGTGCCCTCTCTAGAGGAGCTGGGTTTTAAGACTCAGGGTGACGCCACACATGTATGGAAGGGTGGTGAGACAGAAGCCATGGAAAGATTAAATAAACACTTAGACAGAAAGGTGAGACATGGAGATACCTCATGGAGTTATACGATTTAATATTAATTAACTGCTGTTGAATTGTTTTATATATATATTACCCTTTAAAAAAATGTTTTTTAAAAAATGTTTTTATATTGTTTGTTATATTTTGATTTTATCTCTTTTTGTTTTGATGCAGGCCTGGGTAGCGAATTTCGAGAGGCCCAGAATAACGGCTCAATCACTGTTCGCCAGCCCAACTGGACTTAGTCCTTACCTCCGATTTGGCTGTCTGTCATGTCGTGTTTTTTACTACAATCTGCGGGAACTTTATATAAAGGTAAGTGATTGTTATTTTATGACATTGTTGGTAGTCGTCTAGAGAAGTGCATGTGTAACAGTTTAATAATGAGTGCTAGATGGCATAGAAATGATGAAAGTGGAAGTTCAATTTGAATAATGATTAAACTTGCTAATACATGCATTTAACTTAAATAATAAAGGGACCCAAAATCGAGCCTTGGGGGACACCACAAGAAAACCTGTAATAAATATTCACTACCAGCTAAAGTTTTGAGCACATTTGACTGAATTTATATTTCCATTATCTTAATAAACCTTTTGATCTGAAGGCTTTTGTTGAAATGTTTGAATTTAATTTTAGGGATGAATATGAATTGTATACATTTTAATTTATTAACTAAAACCATGGCGATGCCATAGCAGCCATCAAGTGCTGCTTCATTACTCATAAAAAGTATCCCGGGTGGATACCTCATGAAGTTATTTTGGTGTATTTATTTATAATGTGGCAGTATTGATAAAGTGTGAGAATTAATTATTGTTTTTTCCTGTTGAGTATGCATGTTTGGTCATAAAAGACGTACTGTTAATCTACAGCATAGTGAAACATATTTCACAGCCATTTTCATGACCTTTTGCACTTTTCCAGCTGCGGAGACGCTCTAGTCCACCCCTCTCGCTCTTCGGCCAGCTCCTGTGGCGAGAGTTTTTCTACACAGCGGGCACCAACAACCCCAACTTTGACCGTATGGAGGGAAACCCCATCTGCGTACAGATTCCCTGGGATCACAACCCCGAGGCACTGGCTAAATGGGCTGAAGGTCGGACGGGGTTCCCTTGGATCGATGCCATCATGACCCAGCTAAGACAGGAGGGCTGGATCCACCACCTGGCCCGGCATGCCGTAGCCTGTTTCCTCACTCGAGGAGACCTGTGGATGAGCTGGGAAAGCGGAATGAAAGTAAATAAGATTGTGCAACTTCCCCTTTCTTCCTTTTTGTTCTTTTTCTCTCTTAATCTAACTCTTTCTATCTCTCAGGTGTTTGAGGAGTTGTTGTTGGATGCCGATTGGAGCGTGAACGCGGGCAGCTGGATGTGGCTCTCCTGCAGTGCGTTCTTTCAGCAATTCTTTCACTGTTACTGTCCCGTGGGGTTTGGCCGCAGGACGGATCCCACCGGAGAGTACATCAGGTAAACACACCACACCTTAACCACAGTAAGACAGCACGTCTTACATCACTGGCAGGTGTTATCTATTTAGAGTTTTGTAGATTTGTTGCATAAAGGCTTATGTAAACCGCCTCAGGTTCAGATCCCTCCACTGTGCTTTCAAAGGAGCTGTTATAAAATTGTGAAGCTTTCTAAATTAATATCACAAGAAGACCTTGAAAAATAACACCCTGCGTCAAATTTTGGGGCACACAAAATGGCATAACAAATACTAAGAAATGCTTTTTTATGCTAATATTGTCTTTTTTAATAATAGATGTGTATAATTTAAAGAAAGATATTTTGCCATTATTTGTAAGTGTCCGTTATAAAACCATCAATACATTCTCACATGCAGGAGGTACATCCCGAAGTTGAAAGACTATCCTAACCGCTACATCTACGAGCCATGGAACGCTCCAGAATCGGTGCAGAAAGCGGCCAACTGCATTGTGGGTGTGGACTATCCTAAACCTATGATCAATCATGCCGAGAGCAGCCGGCTTAACATCGAACGAATGAAACAAGTTTACCAGCAGCTGTCACACTACAGAGGCCTTAGTGAGTAACACACAGTGGATCTATCAAACACAACGGTTTATTACAGCCCTCTAATGGAGGAAAAAGGAAATTACAGCACTTTTGTCACCAACAAAAAAATGTTCTTATGATATTAAGAGCTTGTATAAGGGGTTATTTAAGCGTTGACTTCGGTGCAGTATTTTTCTCACTCAATTTCTTTGACCCAGTAGATCAAAGCGCCATTTGTTTTTGACCCACTAGGGTTTATAGATAATTTTGCTCTTACAGTGGAGGAAAATTAGCCTGTCTTCGTCATACTTTATGTGTACAGGTGTGATGTGACAAAGACATGCTCTAATCTCCCGCAGAAATCCGCCAGTACCACTGTAATTAAAAACATTATTACAAGCTTCCCGCTTTGAATCGAGCTTAGGCAAGATGATTGTTTTGAACGCTGGCTGGTTATGTATTTTCTCAAATATGTATTTTGGATCATTTTTAACCCTAAAAAAACTACGGACTGCAGCTTTAAGGTCAGGATCACATAAATAAGGAAAATTGGCCTTGCACAAGGCCATTAGTGATGTATGCATAAAATGGTTTTGAAACTTGGAGGGCAGAAATCTGATCATGCTTGCCCACACAATATGGAAAATAGTACATTTGCATTAGCTCAAGATTGTCATTTATTGAATTTTAAACGCATGCAAATGATTCAATACATTGAGAAAGCTTTTCAAAGCTGTCATTTTAACAGATAAACATGATATCTGGTCTACTGTACTGATTGCTAATTTTAGAGTTTTTTATGAACATTGCAATGTCAGAATAAAAAACAACCTGAGTGCATGTTTAGTTAAGACTAAAAAGACTTCAGTTAAGACCAGTCGTGTTAAGTTTAGAGCTCTCGCCATAGAATTTTTTTCTAATTAAAAATAGAGCTAGTTAGAGTTTACTAAAGGATAAAATATAAAAGTATGTCTGTACATTTTATGCTTCTTTTTTTTTTTCTCTGGCAGACGCATTTATCCAAATGGACTTCCATTGCATTTCATTATTTCTGTATGATATTTGTTATGCAGTTGTGGATGATGACTTTATCGGCGTTTGCAAAAATTTGTAACCATGCCTTTTTTGTGTGACAGGTTTGCTCGCCTCAGTACCCACAATCCAGGAAGAGGCGGAGCCTCCCATGTCAGATGACTCTCAGGCCAGCAGCAGCACTGCCGGTGAGACGCGTCCATCATCAGACTAATAGGATTCACTGTGCAGCTTTCTTTTCTTTCAGCTAGGCTATGTTTTTCTCTGTGTCTACACTCCCTGATCGCACATAAGAATGTTTACTAAGCCAAAGAAGCAAATTTAGACAAACTATTGTTCTTATCAGTACAGTACTTTTGCTGAACCTGCATGTTTTCTACAGGTCAAGGCTCCACGCCTCCACCCTCAACCCCTCCCAACTCTGAGCCCTCCAGCCCGACAGCGGCTGCCCCCGGCACCCACATCCAGAGGAAGAGGGGTCTACCCTCTGAGCTCACAAGCAAACAGAAGTCAAAAGTCAAGCACGCCAACCAAGCCAAAGGAGTCGGGCAGAAGATTGATGAAAAGCAGTGACCACAGGTATAAAACCCACAGTGTGTGTGCATTTAAGTTACCAACCATTCAGATTTTTCTACTTGCCAAAACAAAATTATCAGAAATTAACAAACCAGATTAACGAAGTCACATCTTATATATATATAATCTGATTATATAAATAATCTGAAGCTACAAAAACAAACCTGTTACTGACTAATTATATTTGTCCAAAATCATTGTATTTTAATTGAAAACTGTGAGTGGTGCTGTGGTGCGGCATGATTGAGCGTATTCAAAGGTAAACAAACCAACCCACAGTGATGATGATCATTAATTATATTTCTGGTCGTCTTCAGGTTGAGACTTCATTTGCGGTCCCATGTCCAAGGGAGTAGGACTCGGAGGAGTCTACCTTCCCGAACGATCCAACAGACAGAAACGGCAGGAGTAAAGTGAGAAATGGTGCCACCTTTCGCGGAAGAACAGAAACAGCACTAATAAAAAAAATAACAACAACAAAAGATTGAACCGTTCAGTCAAGGCGTGTTATACTGTAGATCCATCTTTCCCAAACATCTGTCATAAACGGCTGCTTTTGACCTGCTAAACTAAACATGATTGTATGAAGAGACAGATAGATGTTTAGTTCTCCCTTCAATTCGCCATTGAGAGTAATGAACGATTCGCCGAAATAAGTATTCGTGAAGTTATCTAGCCAAAATTTATGCAACTCGGATTAATGGCATGTAATAAGAATGATGAGGGGAACATTTGAAGACAAAGGCTGCAGTGTTCTGACAACATCAATTGAGAATTGTAATTCTTGTATGAAGTCTGATATAGTTGAACTCTATAATTGCAAGCTTAAAGCAACTAGTTCGCACAAGCAATGAAGAAGTTTACTACGGTTTCTGTTTCAGTAATTTCTCCATTTAAAATATACGCTTTGTGTATGTAATGCAAACATTTCGTTGCCACTGGCTGCACTAAAGTTTTCTGAATTTAACAGAATCCATAGTCATATTAATTCAGTAAGCTCGATTTATTTACCAGCTCATTCATTTTAACGTTTGCAGGTTTTCTAAAAGTTACCAACAAATAATTGTACATTCCACTAAATGTATTCATTCACTATAATTTAACAATTTAACATGTTTCCTCCGCAAGGTGGAACAGCTTTATTTATTTTTCCTCCCTTTTTTTCTTTTTTGTATTGTAAAAAAGAGTTTATTTTCATTAAAAGGCTGATGGGATTAAGCTGTTCTGTTTGTAGGCAGTAATTTATTTAAGCCTTTTCACTGCATGCTTCTGTCAGCGACAACTTGTCTGCGATATATTGCATCTACAATGTTTTACTGTAGACTACAATATATCAAATAAATTTCTTGAATCTATTTGAAACTTGTTTGACTTTTTTTCTTCAACCTGAAAACTTTTATCATGTTACACATCCTACAGACTTTCTTTTACAAACATAAATGAAATCTTGTAAAAAAAATATATATATCACTTCTTTTGAATATTTTTACTTGGTGGACATTGCAGCAGCAGACATTGAAAGAGGAATGTGAGATATATTTGGGTATCAGAATATCACACACTTGTGTGAGGGATCTTTTGACTTGAGTCAGTCCACCAAGAACGCCTTAGCACCATAGCATTAGCATCATACTTAAACACCCACAACAACATGCTTACTAAAACAGTGATTGAGACTCCTGCACCTTTTTGAGAAGGACTTCAATCACCACTAGAGGGCGTTGTCAGTGCAGTCACCAGACACCAGCTATGTGGAGAGGAGAGAGTGTGATCGAGCTAATTCAGTGGATGGGGATTGGTAAGGGCCAATGGGTGGAATGTGGCCAGGGTCATATGTATGTTCAGTCATTAATCTGTTCATTTTTAATTGTTCAGATGTCACTAATTACTGACTGCCCATTGCAAATCTTTCATTCCAAAATGAATTGAGAAATCAAACTTTCCTTGAACATTTGACATCTAAGAGGTCATTATATTATAAGAATATTCTGTAAGTTTCAGAACTGAAAACAGCCTTGTTAGTCCAATAAAAGCTTTTATTGACAGCAGGCTCACTGGGGAACTATGACGACAATTAGGATAAAACCATGGATAAAACACCACCCCCGCAGAAGAAGATCAACGCCTACTTCAACATGGCCGGTTTAGCCCCGCCCACCAATTCGCGCATTACGCATAGCTAAATAACATAGATGCCTACATAGTGATGACAAACCGGGTCGCAGTGCCTGTTTGGTATAAGAAGACAGTGGCTGCATATGCTTACTTTATTTTCAATGACGTTCCAGCAGATGAGGTAAAACATTGTTTGTCCGCCTGTTCGCTTCATTTCACTGACACTGAGGATTGTTTTGTAAACAATCTGACAGGAATTGTGCAACACACGGACTCCAAAGTTACAACATTAGATGTTTTTAAAACAATTTTCATCGACGGGTGAGTCGAAACCAGAGACTATTTATGAAACTCATTATAATATGCAAAACTGTTGTCTACTCACAGCAATGGGCCTTTACTTCAAAGTCTTCAATGCGAGACGCCAATAAAAACCCAGCGTTTTTCAGGTAGGCTAAAAATTTGGGTACAAAATAGCCTGTTACTTATTAATTTTGATGTTTTTGAATGCAAAATCCAAGTGAACGTCATAAATTGACCTCAGACAACAATATAATAAAATTTAAAAAGCCAGTTCTACCCCTTTAAATATATTTTAGTGGTTAGTTTTTTTATATAGTTTGTTTTTATGTTGGCTTTTTATTTTTTTTTATAATATTCTAGTTATTATTTTATTCATCTTTATTTTTGTTCTGTTTTTGTTCTTGGCTTCGTTTCATTGTTGTTCTGTTTTGCTGTGCTGTTTTTTGTGTGTATGTTTAGTTTCTTCGTTTAGGTCTGTTTGTCTACTCTTTGTTCTTTTTTTGTTTTATTTGTTTTGCTGTCTGTTTTTCTCCTCTTTTGTGTTCGGTTTATTGTTTTTGTTTTGTTTTTTGGTTGTTGTTTTGTTTCTTTTTTTAAAAGGTCACAACCTTTACATTAAACTACAATCACAGATACATCACCAGTATGATAGTTTTATTATTATTATTTTCTGTGAATATCTGTGATTTTCTCATTGTTATCAAAACATGCCCCATCGGTGGACATCCGAGTGAACTGAGCAGCATCCAGCAGTGTGCTGGTGTTGTAATGCAATGGAGCTGCTGTATGCTGAGCTGATGTGAATGGTGTCCTGTGGGAGCTGTGCTAATGAAGGAAGAGCTCTCAGCTCCTGTCCAGGTCAGCTAATGTACTCTTATACATCATAATAACCACAGAGACTCTTATTGTTGCCCCTTCCTTTCTTCGCCCTCCATCTTCTGCCGAGTCCCACAATGAAACGGATCTCCTGCAAGTCAATAACACGTGTAATCTTCGTTCGCACAATGTAAAATAAGATGACGCAGGTTTGACCCATCAATAACGTGCTTACTATTCTATTAATGAAACCATCAAGATCTAGATCTAATTAACAGGGTTTGGGAGTTGTTGTTACTAATGAACTTTAATGATACAATATATATCTCAGACAGCCTTCCAGATATTTTCATCTGTTATCAATGCCATCGATTCCCAGCATGCATCTCCAGTGCCGATGTCGGCCTGCACTTGTATGGAGGTGGCAACTTGAGCCGCATTGATCTGGACCATCAATCACTGGGGTGGCAGACCCTTTTAGAGGAGACTACGCCTCTCTCTCTCTCTCTCTCTCTCTCTCTCTCTCTCTCTCTCTCTCTCTCTCTCTCTCTCTCTCTCTCTCTCTCTCTCTCTCTCTCTCTCTCTCTCTCTCTCTCGCAGTTATCCGCCACTGACTTTAATGGCTCCATTGAAGGACACACGCAGAGCAGAGAAAGGACTGTCAGGGGTGTGCAGTAGGATGTTTTCCAGGGGATGTGAGGACAGGCACTACAGCTTCCCGTGGCTGATGTAACCCCCCCCTGAGGACCCCCGCTGGAGACGTATCTGTGTGGAGTGCTGGACAGGAGGTTGAGAAAGAAAGTGGCATAATTGTCGGCTCCATCGATTTCCCCCTAAGAAGGGTCCAGTGGCACCCCGCCCTGCCCCGCAGATGGTGCTCAGCCTGGCCATGGACTCCAGAGAGGATGGGGACAGCTGGATGGAGGAACAGTGGGAGAAATGGTACAGTAGTGATGGGGCCTTTGACGCTGCACTTATCTGACCTAGGATCAGCCTGTGTGCTCTGATATGGGCCAGAATGTTAGTTTGGTGTCCATTGCAGGACAATTAATGTAAGGGTTATGGACATGTGTATAATATTTCTTACTTAAAATTAGGCTTGATTTGAGTGTTTTTTCATGGTTCAAAATCACACAAATAATAGAAAATAACTCAGCTGGGGTGTGCAAAGCGACATTAATAGTTCTAGGTTTTTTTTCGCTCGACTGAATTTATCGTGAACAATTATCTTGTTCGTCTTGTTATCTGTTATGAAATGTGGGCGGCTGCACAATTGCAGGTATAAAGGAAGTGCTGAGAAGTTAGTATGTCTGAATGCTTTTTAAAGCTTCATTTATCAGCAAATGGCTAAAAGATTTTGCTAGCTTGCAGACTGAGGTCAGGACACTTAACAGCAGCTGCTTTCTAAACATTATAGACTGAATAAGAATGTAACTGTTATTGCTTATGGAAGTTCATACGATGTGTTAAACAAACAGCAGAAATGTGTTTTTGCCTATGCTTTCTTACAGATTTCCATTGCACGTTTATAATAATTCTGAATATACTGTATATAGGCTGTATACAGTATTTATGTGTGTGCTCCTGGTATTCCCCTACTATGTTATGGGGACCAAATGTCCCCACAATGTTACCTTACGTTAATATTAACACAACATTTTTTGGTCCCCATGAGGAAAACAGCTTATAAAGCATAACAAATAAAGTGTTTTGAAAATGTAAAAATGCATTAGGGGTAGGGTTAGTATAGGGGATTTGAATATACAGTTTGTACAGTATAAAACTATACGAAGTCCCCATAAAACATGGAAAGCAGTGTTTGTGTGTGTATATATAGCACTGCAGTATTCTTGAAGTTATCTGATCATCCGGTTGAGCCCTGCCCTCTCTGTGATTGTCTAGCAATAGTCTCGTGGAGGAATGACGTAGTGTGTGTCACTGTGTATGTGGGTGTGCTGCCACTTTTCAGGTTAACGCATGACATCAGTCTGAATGAATACGAGGATGATGACCTGTCAGAAGTTACAGAAATCACGGATGAGAACGGAATCACTCTCAACCACCTCGACCTCGACCCTAAAGTAAGTCTGTAGCCTACCCCCTTAAATTACAAACAGTTTTTTTTTCATAGGCCAACATATTAACATATTTATTTAGGTTATATATTTATCAACTTTTTTTTCTTTAATTTATATAATATAGCCTATTTATTTAATATATATATATATATATATATATATATATATATATAAGATATATGTAATTTTTGCTTTTTTTTAGTCATTTACATTTTATTTCACATTGAAGTTATGTATTTATTTTAAAATGTTGCCTACATCTAGTTAGTAGAGTCAGTTACTCTGGTTGTTGGAGGTGTGCCAAACATAAGATTCATCAACATCTGAGTCTGAAGCTAATCTCCTTACAGCTCACTAGTACAAGACTAGTTCAGTAATCAAACATGGCACTTAACTTTAGACTGTTCCTGCATTAAAAGAGTAGTTCACCTTTAAAAAAAACTTTTGCTGATAATTTACTCACCCCCATGTGATCCAAGATGTCCATGTCATTCTTTCTTCAGTCGAAAAAAAAAATGAAGGTTTGTGATGAAAACATTCCAGGATTTTTCATATAATGGACTTCAATGGGAACCAAATGGTTTAAGGTCCAAAAGACAGTTTCAGTGCAAACTGTTCAAAGGGCTTTAAACGATTCCAGACGATGACTAAGGGTCTTATCAAGCGAAACGATCACTCATTTAAAAAAAAAAAATAACAAAGTTTAAGTTTTATAAGCTCAAATGCTCGCCTTGTTCAGTTCTATGATGCGCGTTCGTGACTCTCCTGTTCGAACTCGTTCATCATAATGAACAAATGTTTTTTCGTGTCATTTGGTTGATTCAATGAACGAAATGAACGAATTGACTCGTAAAAAGATTTGTTTTTACGAGTCGGGAACTGAATCTCTTCTTCTTTACTAACGTTACTGTTTCTCAGCGCAAAATAAACATGGATGAACATCAGAAGGTATGTTGAAAGATATAGTAGGGCCTACAATTTACCGAAATTCTTCATGTCTCATGTAATCGCTTAATCTGTGTTTCAAGACGTCAAATAATAGCTTCACAGCCCACGTGTAAATAATGTTACCTCAGAAAAGACATTCAATGTCCATGAGCTCCTACAGCTAGACTAATAAACTCAAGAGAGGAGCATTTTGCTAAATATTTGCACTATATTGCATATTCGTTGTAATTTGGACATTTAGCAATGTTCTGTAACAAAAGCCAAACAACAGCTAAAAAAAAAAAAAAAAAAAAAACAGGTTTGAAAAGACATTAGGGTGAGTAAATGATGACCAAAACTCACTTTTTCATGATCTAACCCCTTTGCTTAATTAAAATGTCAAAGATTGTCTGTAACTAAATAGTATGATTAGTGTTAGTAATCACAGTAATCTTAATTCAAAAACAGTAGACGTCAACAGGCAGTCCCCACCGCCAAGTAAAATGTGTGGTTTATATCTCTCCACCCTAAAACCAAACAGTCACTTATCTTTCCATGAGACACAGTCATGCGGTCTCAAGCTGAATGAGGAATCATTATTTGACGGTACAGAGCATGGAGAGCAGTTTACCCCACAGCAAAAATAGATTTCTAGGTCAACGCCACAGCATTAGTTTCCATGTATTGCGGTCCGAATGTGTGTCGAGATTTCAGTATTCATATGAGTATGAGTGAGTGTAAGGTCACAAGAGGCTGTTGTGTTCCAGTTAGCATAGCAGTCAATTAGCATTAGACATTAATACAGAGGGGAGATGTCAAACCCAATCGCACCTGATTGTTTATGATGGATATCACCATCTAACCACTTAAACCTAAACAAAAGTCCCTCATTTATGGTTTCACAACCTACTTTATGCAGCAATTGACGATATAACATAAGTGTGTGTTGCTAAGAATAGCACAATAATTGGTTTTTAGCATAATGTTATAACTTTTCTGTCAAAGCCAATCACATCTGACTTTTTATAATGGATATTATCAAATAACCACTTAAACTTAAAATTAACTTTAAAAATGACTTATTTATCTTTGCACAAGCTTTTTTAATGCAGTAATTAACATCATGACATTCATGGTTATGCTACGGCTTAGCGGTTATTTAGTGATATTGAACATATTAAATTCTCTCTGTGTCAAAGGCAACCACGTCTAAACCCTTAATGTCAACAAAAATCCCTCATTTATGATTTCAGAAGCTTTTATATGTAATAATTAGCATCATAACAAGTGTTTACGCTAATAAATGCTGTGTTTCAAGACAATACGATGGATTACAGTTTCTAAATTCTCTCTGTCAAAGCCATTCACATCTGACCATGGAAATCATTAAAATAGCTTAAAAATCACTTCAAAAATTATGATCACCATCTTTTTATACAATAATTAGCATCAATAAGTGTTTATAGGCAATGAGGCAGTTTAGTGTAATGAACATGTTATAAATTCTCATTTCTGGGTGTGTTTATTTTGCTATGTCGTGTGACACGCCTCATTGTTCTCTGGGATTGAATTAGCTTTCCTTACAGCAGCCAGGAAGGGAGCCACAGGCTGATGTCATCAATGCACTCTGATTGGCTGGCTGCCTCTGACTGCAGCTCCTTTGCTCTTGACTCTAAAGCTCTGCTGCCTGCTCTTCCCAGGATCACATGACCCAGCCGGCCAATGGTACGCCGAGGAGCGGCCGGAGGAGGGGGGTGGTGGAGCTGCAGACGGAGATGCTCCACTTGGACCTGATTGATGCAGAGGGAGGAATCCAGGAAGAAGAGGAGGAAGAGGAGGACGAGAGGCAGCCGGTTGATGCCGTCGATGACAACCACAAGGAAGAGCAGGGCGCAGGGCTGCCTGTCACTCAGCCACAGCTAAAGGATTTCATCCCTGCTGTCGCCATGGATACCTACCGGCCCAAGAGACCCACCACCCTGAATCTTTTCCCTCAAGTGCCAAGGACTCAGGTGAGACGGACTGTCTGGGCAGCGGCCTTTGGTCTTGTGATTTGCGTCCGAGGCAGATTGACAGGGATTAGAAATTGTTTTACAGTAAGAGTGATGAATTTTTACACTGCACAAACAAGATCTCGAGCGATAATGTCATCCCGAGCCATTCCCCTGGAGGGATGGGGTGTATTTTCAGTCTATATGTAAATCGTTGCCACGTAGCGTTCGGTTTTCTTTGATATTCCCGGCCGCTGATGCTGATGATGTTTCCTGTTTGCGAGCTCCCGCTCGGGCCCACCTGCTATGAATCACTGCTGCCCGCCCTCCATGCGTAATGCAATCCGACAAGAAAGAGCGTGAGTGGATCATTACTGTTGACCTGTGAGGGTCAAACAGCAGGGGGCGGCACTTTAATGGGGTGATTTCAACAAACTATTACATGGTGGGAGCAAAAAACGTCTTTTGGATGTCGTATATGGCACTGTCTTGTGATTTGTGTAATGTAAATTGGAATCGATTGATATTTTAAGATTGGCAAATTGTCACTTTTTACTACGGTATAAAATATAGTGAACGTTTCTACTGTTATTCTCCTGGAACCTTGTGTGACAACAGGCCCCAACAGAAATTTTAAACACTCTGATCTGACATTTTGCGAAAATCTTGTTGGTTTTATTATGTTCACTTGGGAACTTTAGCAAAAATGTGATGTCAGAATTTTAGTTTGGTGAAATAGCTTCAATCTCCATTACATTTCCCGAGTGGTAAAATTAAGTTATTTCACTGAAATTAAGTTTTATTTTAAAAGTAAAAAAATAATAATTATAATTATTAGGGGTGCACGATGTATCAGCCACCATATCGGTATTGGCCGAAGTTTGCACATTTTTATGTTATCGTTATCGGCCTGATAATTAAATTTGGCTGATATATTAAAGCTGATAAATAATGAATTATTTCCTTCAACACTTGACACCTGAGACACTTAAGATGTGCACTGTTCAACATGATTGATCTTAATTGCTTGAAATATGATTGGAATCAAAAAGGAAAATATAGTTAAGTGCAAAATATGCTGTCATATCGGCTACATGAAATTATAATAAGTACATTTCAATTGTGTTAGGGAACAAATTTTAATTGTGAGACTTTTGTTTTTGCAATCAGGCTTTCAAAAATTATATAAAAATCGGATTTCGATTTATCGGCCGATATATCGGTTATCAGCTTTCAGTTATAAAGAATTATCGTTATCGGTATCGCCCAAAATGTTCATATCGGTACATCCCTAATAATTATACATACTAACCCTTTTCACAGACTGTTATGGCAGTTTCCACAGTTATCAACATTGCAAATATAGTGGAGTTTTTAATATTTTTATTTAAAAAAAAAAAATTTAATATAAACATTTATATTGTTTATATCTGCTGCTGTCTCCTGTTCACCACTATAGAAGTTTACAAAACTACGATGACATCTGCATCTGAGAACATTGGACATTATAAAGGGTCCAAAGTCTAGATAATATGATACTAAAATAACACTGATCTAACCTTTTACCTTTTAATGTAAATCATTAGCTTTCTCTTTCTCTATTTTGAAGTGCATTGTGGGTAATGAGGCAAAGGGAACTAAATGATTTAAGTAATTGCGCAGCACTGTTATCTGAAAAACTTCCAAAACTTCTGCACTGAGCTGAACATGCACATTAAACCGTAAACACAATGCAGTTTAATCTGTTTGGTCTGCAGTAATTGTATAACAATATTTACCATCTTATAGCATTAGTGCTGGTTAAAAGTCCAATGTCGTGAATGTCTAAAACACCGGACATATTAAAATGAATGTTTGTTATTAAGAATTGCAAAAGCTCACTTGTAATATATATGTTTTATGATTATGAGGTTGACATGAGAGTGTTGCTAGTGACTGCAGACTGTTTTACAACTAGAGAAGATGGTGGATGACTGTAAATGTGCTTCCCTGTCTTTAATCTGGTAATCTTGACGTCTACAGCATTGGCACAGCTGCGGGGCTCAAAGGGCATTTGAGGAATTAGCAAAGAGCTTTTACACAGTTATTGGGTAATACAAAGTAAAACTGTGAGAATGTCTGCTCTAAAAATATCTACATTGTGACGAAAATATGTCAGCTAGACAGCTAGAGGCCTGGATGTTGGCTGAAACCCTTTGAATAGATGTGAAGCGCTATTGACAGCCCATTACTTCTGTAATATAACACATTTCTGAGTCAAATGGGATATTCAACAATTAAAAATGTTGGATAAGACTTGATTTTATCAGGAAATTGTTGAATTATTAACAGTCATGGCATACTTTGGAGGGGCTGTGATGTCAGCTAAAAAGTATAGCTGTTTTAGCAGAGGAAGCATATGCAGCCACTGTCTTCTTCCACAACCAAGCACTACACAATATTTTGTATTACTCGGTAGCTCGATCCGGTTTGTCATCACTATGTAGGCATCTATGTTATTTAGCTATGCGTAATGTGCGAATCGGTGGGCAGGGCTAAACCCGCCGCGTTGAAGTAGGCGTTGATCTTCTTCTAGGGGGAGGTGTTTGTTCCTCTTTGACGTCATAGTTTCCCACTTTGAAAAACGAGTCGTTTGCTGAGGCTGGTGTCAATAAAAGCTTTTATTGGACTAACAAGGATGTTTTCAGTTCTGAAACTTTCAGGATATTCTTATAATATGATGACCTATTAGATGTCAAAAGCTCAAGGAAATTTTGATTTCTTAGTTCATCACCCCTTTAAAATATACCACCCTTTTTGACTACTTAAAGACTTTATTAAATCAACACATGGTTTAAAGTGCCGATACATTCTTATTCTAGAAAGTAAGCATCTGATTGGATGAAAAAATGTAGTGCAGGATGAGTCATTTTTCAGCTTCAATCCAAATGTCATTTCTGGCCTAAGAAAACGGACATTTTCACCCTTCTTTCAAATATTATTAAAAATTGGTTTAATTTAAGAAATTTGCTCAAGTGCTTGGTGACAATTGTTTTATTTGAGAGAATACTATGAAACATGTCAAATATTTTGGCCAGGCTGTCATACAAAGAATTTATGAACATATAAAAACAAGAGAGATATCAGTATCTTCAATGAAATATTAATAACTTTAATTTAATTAAATCATTATGTTGTAGTCAGTGTATGCTTTTTTGCATGGTAAAATGAATTTTTTTTTTTTTTGCCAAATAACTTTGTCAGACCAAGTTTAGTGTTTTGTTGTTCACTCATATATTATATATATATATATAATATGAGTAATATATAATATATATATATATATACACACATACACATATATATATACACATACACATATACATATATATATATATACAATTTCCTAATATTTTGATAGTTTAATTGGACTTGTAGTGTCATTGAAAACATACGCTCCAAACATACGCTGTATTTATAAATATAGTGTATAAATATCTTTCTCAGATTTAAATGTTTTATATTTATGAATATTGCTTAATTCTAGTCTGATATTAGTAGACCCACAGTAATATTTAGAGAGAGGCTTTGATTATTAAACTAGATCGCAATATACTGTCGGGATAGAGTTTCTCCCATCTGGTTTCTTTCCTGATACTGTTTTTAGAGTCGCTGGATAAGAGCCTCATTTCAGCCACCATCTGTGTCTTCCTCCTCCGTCACGAACACTAGTGTGTGTGCTCATATCTACCCCCACACATACGCACACACTGACACTCTCTCACGCATGCCAATTCTGCATCATCGATGAGCGCATTGCTATGGCAACATAGGAATGTCTGTGTTAAAGGTGCATTACAGCAGCGTGGTCAATTGGTGAGTCAGCGATAGGAAAGAGCGGTAAATCAATCTGTCGCGCTGCTCTTCCTGTAACTCACCTGCTTTATGGACTTTACTCAAATACACTTTCTGGTTTCACTATGTGATAGAAAAGCACCTAAAATGTAGTGGCAAGTGGCAAGTAGTAATGCTGACAAAATCAATCATTTATTCAGGATGGAGAGATGTACACATGCCTGTCTGTGTTTTAGTCTGAAAAATAAATTAATTTGATTTATTAATTAATAAATTGCTGCTGTTATTTAAAATACATTCCACTTGTTTTGATATTTTGTTATCTAAAGCAATGACATTCTTATATTTAAAAAAAATATTATTTGTTATTTTAAGGTTATGTACTGTATCTTCACTGCAGTGACCAAAAAATTTGGTTATCATTTTTATTTTTGTACGGATTAATCTCATCAATATTGATCTGACCCTGTCTGCACTATATTGAAAAATCCATCCCTCATTCTTTTTCTCCATTTTATTCGCAGGACACAATAAATAACAATTCCTTTGGTGAGAAAGAACGAAGGAAAGAAAAGAAAACGCGTTCTTCATCACCACACATTAAGGGTGAGTAATGGCCACACGTTCCACAACAAATTAACACATCTGATGAATTTGCTGAGACTTACATTTTTTCCAAACAAGTCATTTTTCAAACTCATTTCTATGCATTTAAAGGAATTAACATGAGATAAAGGAAAGGAATACAATATGTGTCTCATCATTGTGAGTGTTTTTGTAGTATTCGCTTCCATGGAATGAAAATGTGTTTACGTGCTGTAATTAACTTAATGGGATTTTCGTCAATCCACTTACCCAGAGAGTTCATCTGATGTCACTTGTGTGTGACTCTGGCTAGAAGTATGAAAAAAATGTCTTTAAATGTTGATTATGACAAAATACTTTCTCCTGTCCCAGTGTAATCCATTAAGGAGTGTAAATACTGTGGCTACCTGGCTCTGTTCCAATTGTCTTGCTTTTACTATATACTTTGCTGAAGATGGTAAATTTGCATTTTGAGTGTGTTACTTTAGCACAAGTCCACCGGCTTGAACACATTACCTTAAAGTCAGCATGAAATTAAAATTCATAGCTTTCTAAATGCATGTTAAATTATCTTATCGTGAACAATTCATCCGTGCATGTTTCTTTATTTTTGGAAGACCATAACTAAGTCTTCCAGTGAAACAACACACTTATCTCTGATGATGTATGATGGACTTCTCCAATCATACAGTCTGCTTAAACCCCGCCCTTTTTTACAATCAACTGCAAGCTTGCATTCAGATCAGCCTCCATCCAATCAACAAGCAATGGATTGAACAAAGACCCGCCCCCAAAATTTTCTTATGATCTGTCGCTACTTTAGTCTCTTCGTTTCATTATTTATTTATTTTCATTTAGGGTTTATTTAAAAATAGTTTTTCTTGGTGAATTTCTTCAGTTGATTAACTATAATGAAACACAATTTCTATACTGGTTTAAAAATCATTAGGATTCATTACTTCCTGTGCTGAGTTAAATGTAGCATTTTGTGTTTATGAGGCATTAACTGACATTTTTACGTAATCCCCTTCAAATATTTTCCTCCATTAGGCTTATTGCCTAATGTATAATCTTCTGTGTGTGAAACAGGAGATCCGGCGGCCAAACCCGAGCAGGTTAGCCAGACCGATGGGGACAAAGTTCAGGCCAGGGCTGACACCAAACCACGAGGCCCAGCCTCCTCTACGAATAAATCCTCAGCCGTTTGCACCAAGCAGCAGGACAAGTTGAACAACCCCAAAGTGGTGGCGCCCCTCACAAAGGCAGTAATGAGGGAAAAATCCACGGAAGTGACCCTCATAGAGGGCGTCCTTGACATGCCGATCCTTTGCAAGGAAAAAGCCCGGTATCACACCGTCAATGGCTATCGGGAACAAGTGCAGTATCCTGTGGAGAATGAAGATACGTGTGACCAGTCGGTCGATAAAAACAAGGACTATCGCATTTCCGAAGGAAACGCCACTGAGGAGATCCACCTCACACCGGTTAACGGGGAGCAGGAGCGACCGTTTCTGTCCCAGAGCAGCGACAGCAATCGCATGTCCATTAGTTCGGACACGGAGATTCCTCCCCTTCACAACTACCCATCGGCGGGTTGTCCAAACCCCTCCATTAGCGAGGAGGATGAGGTGTATCCACCTACACCCCCATGCCGGACTGTCAGCCTCGGTGACCCGGGGGATGCTGGTCAGTGGGCTGAAACCCGCAAGCCCAAAGTGGTGAAGGAGGACAAGGGAACCTCAAAGACGGTGGCGGTCAGCACGGATGCTTCGGGACTTACGTATGACTCTGTCAAGTACACCCTTGTGGTGGATGAGCATGCTAAGCTCGAACTAGTGAGCATCAAGGATTGTTACAAAGGTTACGAAAGTGACAGTGACAACACAGTCTATGAATCTGCCATCGACGATGATGAGGAGGATCAGGATGCGGACGAAGAGGAGGAAGAGTCAGGAGCGACGAGCATGAGGAGAGACACTTCCTGTTTGTCTGCGGACTCCACCACAGACACCACCTCAGACATGCCACGTTCCCGCAAGTTCAAGAACGTCTTTGTGAATGGACGGTCACGTTTCTCCGGTGAGTGGTGTGAGCTTAGAAAGTAGTTTGCAATTTAGAAATGAATTTATTTAGAATTCATGTTCTTAAAGGGTTAGTTCACCCAAAAATGAAAATTCTGTCAGTATTTACTCACCCTCATGTTGTTCCAACCCCGTAAGATCTTCGTTCATCTTCGGAACACAAATTAAGATATTTAAGATATTAAGATCGCTCCTGCATACTAGTCCATAGGCTTCTTGAGGGAATGACACTTGCTGGCATCGAAAAGTCATTAAAGACATCGTTAAAATAGCCCAAGTGACTACAGTGGCTCAATTTTTACTTTATCAAACGACGAGAACACTTTTTGTGCGCAAAAACAAACAAAAATAACGACTTTATTTCAACTATTCACTTCCTTCTCTATGGGCCTGTAGTCAGTTAACGTAGTGTGATTGCGTAGAGCTACGTCACACGTAGGCTCACTATTGGCCGACGCTGGTCATGTGTGTGATGCGTGTGACGTACAATAACAGAAGCTTACGCTATTAAACTAGTAACCTGACTCGAGGCAGAGGGAGAAATAAACGAATAGATGAAATAAAGTCGTTATTTTTGTTGTTTTTGCGCACAAAAAGTGTTCTCGTCGTTTGATAAACTTAAAATTGAGCCCCTGTAGTCACTTGGACTATTTTAACGATGTCTTTAATGACTTTTCGAGGCCATCAAGTCATTCCCTCAAGAAGCCTATGGACTAGTATACAGGAGTGATCTTAATATCTTAAATATCTTAATTTGTGTTCCGAAGATGAACGAAGGTCTTACGGGGTTGGAACAACATGAGGGCGAGTAAATACTGACAGAATTTTCATTTTTGGGTGAACTAACCCTTAACAAAAAGTGTTTCACTTGGTGGTTTGTTTGCAAATGTGCACAGATCTTTAAGGAATAGTTCACCTAAATGAAAATTATCCCTTAATTTACTCGCACTCAAGCCATCCTGGGTGTAGATGACGTTCTTCTTTCAGCCAAACAAAATCTGAGTTATTTAAAAATAATATCCTGGCTTTTCCCAGCTTGGTAATGGCATTGTGATGGCCCAAGTTTTTGAAGCTTCTCTTTTTGTTGCTCTAAAGACCACTCACTCCCAGTAGATGACGACTTTACGTTATAACCTTACCTTGGTTGAACATGTCATATAATTCAGAGAAAATAAATGGCTATGTGGAGTGGTTTACCAGAAAATGCAAGTGCAGTGTGAAGAATGTTAAAGGTCCAAGGGTTGAACCTTTTGGCACCCCTTCCATAATACAAGAATTGCAAAGATTTTCCTCATTAGCAGGTTTGCTAATATCAGACCCGCCTTTCACAAGCCAGGAGCAAGACTGTGAAATTCAGCTAGCATTACCTGCCGCGATGTCTCTTTCCCTTGTTTTTCCTAGTGACAATGAACGTTTGTTCTCCCACTTAGGGGCGGAGTTTGGATTTTTCTCCTGTGTTATTAATGGAGAGGAAAGAGAACAGAGCCACAGAGGAGTGTTCAGGTAAAGATTCAATCAAAGCCTGAGATACACTCATTTAAAAAGCACAACAGTGACTTAAAAGGGATGTTGAAACTTATTCTGAGCATATTTTTTAAAGACCATTGGTGTTTTTTTAAATGGATACTCCACTTTTTTGGAAATAGGCTCATTTTACAACCCCCCCAGAGTTAAACAGTGGAGTTTTACCATTTTCGAATCCATTCAGCCGATTTTCTGATATTTAGAAGAATATCAGTAACCAGACAGTTTCTGGTCTCATTGACTACCATAGTATATTTTTTTCCTACTATGGAAGTCAATGAGACCAGAAACTCTCTGGTTACTAATATTCTTCTAAATATCAGAAAATCGGTTGAATGGATTCAAAAACAGTAAAACTCATCTGTTTAACTCTGGGGGAGTTTTAAAATGAGCCTATTTCAAAAAAAAGTGGAGTATCCCTTTAATATTCTTCATTTTATTTTAAGAAATTGTATAATATTTCAGTTGAGAGATGAATACACTCGTCAAGTTATGTACTGCACTTAATGTATGCATTTTAAAATGAATAAAATTCAAGTAATAATAATACAAATAAAAGCATAATAATAACATGCTTTGCATTACTGTTTCCTTACTGTATTTGTTTCATTATTGTTGTTGTTATTATTTTAAGTATCATTTTGTCATGAAAATATCACAATGCAAAGTAATTGTACTAAAATCATATTTATTCTCTTGATTTGTAGTGAAATTCACCCACAAACCAACTACAGCAAAAAAATAAAAAAAATTAAAAAAAAAACATAGCATGAGTAATAGGACAGATCTATGCATACAGATGTATATTTTGAACAAAGTCACACTCTACTCATGCTTGGTTCCCTAAACTAATTTTTACTCATTTTATTTCACAGGTTTATTCCTCGCCATGATGATGAGTTGGAGTTGGAGGCGGATGACCCCTTACTGGTCGAGTTTCAGGCCGAGGATCTGTGGTGTGAGGGCTACAACATGCGCACTGGATCCAGAGGCATCTTTCCTGCATTCTACGCCGTCAAGGTGACAAAGGATGAACTTGTTAAAGGTAAACCTTGGCTTTGCTATGGCATTTTGAGGATTTGAATTTTTGTAGATTGTGCAATAATGTCTGTTCGCTGTGATTTTATTCAGAGGTCAAAAGTGACTGGATGGACAAGTTCTGGGTGAAATTCCTTGGTTCTGTTCAAGTGCCGTATCACAAAGGGAACGATGTGCTTTGTGCCGCCATGCACAAGGTATACTACTTCATTTCTGTATTGTAATTCTGCCCTGGATTTGCATATATTTACATAATAATTCCATGTTATGTTGTTCATGTGTAATCTGATGTTCAGACGCAATCTGATTATGTCAACAGATAGCATCAAACAGAAGAAAAACAATGCAGTTCAGCCCCCCTTCGCCTTGCATTCTGGAAATCAACACAAGAGGAGTGAAAATCATCGTTCAGGATGACTGTCGGACTTCTGGAAGGGTTGGTATACCTCAGAATAACTAATATTTTTCCTAAAAAATTACTCACCAAGCATAGTCATGTAGTACCTTATCAAATAGTTTTCAAAATGAATGTGTTGTGTTATTATTTATGGAAGTATTTCAATAAAGGGTTTAAGGGGTCAATTTAATTTTGATGTTGTATTTTACATCAAATTTGACCTTATATTTTAAGTATTGAAATATTCTGAAATCAGTTGCTATCATTTTATCCATGGATGGAATATTTTAAACTGAGCGACACTGACTAATGAATCTAAACTAAACCTTACATAAATCATACAATTTTGTTCATTTTATTGTTGTCCTACCAAAGTGATATCACTTCCTGAAAGATGATGTCATTAAGGATATGTCTTTTGTTAGTAAAAGAGATATTAACTGATTAAACCTGTGAAATAATTATTAATAATGAATAATCTCAAGAAAACTTTTTGAAGTTTTGCATTAGAAGAAACACTTATAGAATTACTAATATAATATTTATTAGAAAATACTAGGAGTTTATTCTAAATATTTGAATTATATATATATATATATATATAAACTTTATTTCTATATTTGAAAAATTAATGATGACATGAAATAGCATAGTAGGCATGAACCACATGCCACTGTTTGAGGCGCTCTCAATATCACCTGTAGATTTGTGATTTGGAAATGGACTTTGACATTTGACCCCATGGAGGCGGTGTCTTAGTGTGACTAGATGTTGTCAACAAAAGGCTCTTCCACTCAACTGAACTCTGTGACGCAACATTTGGGTTCCACGGTTATACAATCAAGTGTCTTAATGCGGGGGGTCTTGTCCCCTAAGCCCCTCTGTGTTGTTAATCGCAGGCTTCAGGAGTTAAGCGCACATACTGAGACGACCTCACACTGCATGTGCTTCCTGCTTACACTAATGTGGTCCAATCCCTGCTGCTGATTAGACCACTCAGTCTTTCATTTCATATTTTACAGGGTGAGAAGTGCTTTCACTTTTTCCAATTGAAAAACATCTCCTTTTGCGGATGCCATCCAAAGAATAACAAGTGAGTTTGAACCTCATCGAACATCTCATCATGCTTTTATTAGAAAAATAAGGGGGAATTAGGGCTTAAATAAATTATTAAAATAATTGCAATAAATTTTAATGAATTGATAAATAATTAATAGATTTTTAACTTTCAAAGGTTTGGGGTTGGCAATATATTTTTTAAGAAGTCTCATGCTCACAAAGGCTGAATTTGTTTGATCAAAAATAAATTTAAACCAGTAATATTGTGAAATATTATTACAATTTAAAACAACTATTTTCTATTTTAATATATTTTTAAATGTAAAATATACTGAATTTTCAGCATCATCACTCCAGTTTTCACAGACATATGATACTTCTGAAATAGTATGCTTTGATTTGCTTACCAGATTGCATTTTGATTTCAAGATTTGCAATGTTTTCTTATCATTATCACTCTTGAAAGATCAATATTTTTGTGGAAACCTTTTTTCAGGATTATTTGATGAATAAAAATACAAAAGAACAGCAATTATGTGAAATAGAAAACAGTTTTGATCGATTTAACGCATCCTTAAAAGTATTAATTTCTTTCAAAATCTGAATTGTTGTTTAGATGCAGAGACTAATGTAAGATTCTTAATCTGGGACTGAGATCTCGTGGTCACTTATGTAAAGCTGTAACAATAACCCCATTTTTATCTAGCTACACCGCCCCCTTCAGGAAACCAAGAGAACACACAACAATGATAATAGAGTCAGATACTTGACTGTAAATACTCTTGTGTGTTTCTTTCAGGTATTTTGGACTAATAACAAAACATCCAGCATACCAGAGATTTGCCTGTCACGTGTTCTTCTCAGATGATACAACAACAAAACTGGCTGAATCTGTAGGGTGAGTTCTCCAGTCACTTCAAGATTACACACGACATTCACACTAATTTCCTCTTGAAACACTAACTTATGTATTTGAGACATGCTTTTTGCTTATTACTATATTTAGAGATACATATACAGTAGTAGCCTATACAAATGTGTTATTTGATGGTTGTTAGTTTTTTGAAGGTCGTATATTAGTCTGAGTAACGTCATATCTAAAATGTTATAAAATTATACATTTTCTGAGAAATAGATACATTTTTACTTACATTTTCGCCTACATCGATCTGCTAAAAGTTCATTTAAAATATGGCACTAACGTACTTTTGTGTTCGGCATAAATAAAAAACCAAACTCATTGTAGATTGTAGTTTCAATATCTAAAATCACATCTAGACCTTTCCAAAATGCAGTTAAAATATGACTTTGTTGCACACAATATAAATATGAATGTAAATGTCTTTATTTGTTTGAATAGGAAAGCTTTTCAGCAATTCTACAAAGAAAATATGGAATATTCCTGTCCGACAGAAGACATCTTCCTCGAATGACCTTCGGTCTATTTGTATTTTTGCATTATCACATACTATATGAGGTGTTGCATGATGGTGGTTTTGATCCTCTTTGTAACGTGTCATGTTGATGATATAATGTTGACGTCTATTTCAGACAAATGTTAAAATCGAAACGAATATCGGCCACACCGCAACTACTTTCACCTCGTACATCTTGAGTATTATTGACTGGTGTAAAGCCTTACGGAGTTTAATAACTAAAAAAATGTTCGATGTAACTTGTAAAAATCATTTCTGTGCGAAGTTTGGTTTCATTTATTAATTCGAAGCACAATGTTTGATGCATCAATGTTGGATGAAGCAACACAAGACAGAAAAGATATCATAAAGCTAGACTGGATCCAAAATCAAGTTTTTCTCGGAAACCAAAGCTTTACTGGGGATCGTCCTTCTTCACTCAGAACGGATGTGAGCCACGTAATTGAATTCAGCCCAGTTTGTCCATCCGGTGTCCCTGACCCGCTTTGCACCACAGGTTAAGACCACTTTCCAACATTTACCACATCGTATTAGCAAATCTTTGAACCCAAGGTTATGAATCCCTGATCCAGAGCATTAAAGTACAGTCACATTTATCATTGTTTATCGAATTTTCATGGTCGAAATCAATACAGTAGGAATCCTACGGAAAGCTACTTGATTTCTATTCACACAGAGCGAGTTATTGGAATGAAAAAAATGCAAAGTCTAGAGACGCGTTGCCTGGCTGCTGCATTTTTAGAGAAGGCAAAAGACGTGAGATGCGAGCGTAAAGGTCAAACACGATCGACTCTACGGGATTGTTCACACAGATTGTGTATTTGCTCTTAAAAATGTGAGAGAAAGGTCAGTGGAAGAAAAGGCGCAATGTCTAGAGACACATTTTTTAAAAGTTGACAAACTTTTAACTTGAGCGCCATGTTTTTAAATGCCGTGTCTACAACGTGATGCGAAAAAGCAAACAGGATCCATTATAATCAATGATGCTGTCTACAGTGGATGCGTAGCGTACCAGTTCTATTTCTGATATACTCCATGCGTTTGCGCTACTTCTGACAAATGGATTTGCAATGATTGCTTTGTCACGTCCAGTATTGACTGCTTCTAACTGGCAACCGTTGCATGACGTCATGTGCAAGACGCAAATGTGATGGTTAACAGCATCCGTCTAGCGCTTTTACTTTGAAAAACAATGGTAAAGTAGTGCAGTGAAATGGAAAAAAAGGTATTCTGTGTGAACGATCCGTAGCCCATTCCACGTTTTCCCTTGTCCATTCCACAGAGCTACTTTTTCATTGTTTTCCTGTGTTTACGGCCACAATCAATTTCAAGTGTTCTTGGTTCAATTGGGTACTTGCTGTCATTTATCTGCGCACTACAATGTCTCACAAATACAATACGGCCCCCATCCTTACGTCTGTGAATGCTTTTTCTTTTTGGTTCTCGTATTCAATGTTCACGTGTGCTTAGATTCCCATATGTTGCTCTGTTAAACAGAGCATAGTCTGGGCCTTTTTGCATTCTGGTTCAATCTCAGAATCCCTGGCATATGTAGCTGTGAAAACCAAATAATTGTATTTTCTTTTACATATTATATTAGATATCCTATTTATAACTATACAAAATGGAAAGATCTTAAAGTATATATTATTCTGGCACCTGAAATATATATAAGGAGAGGATGCGACACTGTCATAATGACAGAAAGGCCTGTATAAATGGTGCCGAGGAATACTGCTGCCTGGTAGTGAAAAGTTTGTGCTTGCTCATTTTTTTGTTTTCCTGATACAAAAAAGGAAAGGTTTTAAAGCCAAGGCCTAAAATGGACCCATTTTCACCAGTCCTTTCAAAATGGCACATCCTCACAGCATGCGCTTACCCTATTATGCAATATTCACAAAATGAGCAGTCTTAATTGAATAATCTGCAGAAATGGCGTTCTGTAGAACAGTTTCTCACTGTGCGTGAAGATATTTTGCTTGGTACGGCCATTTTGAAAGGTGGTATTCAGTTGTTAGGACCATTTGTGTCTGCAAAAAAAATATTTGCGAATTGATCCTGCAAAATCACAAGTTGTGCCTATTTCATCTGTTATCACTGTACATTGTTTTTTTAAATGATCATAATTTTTCTGTTCTGTGGAAATCATAAAATTAAATCCTATTTGTAAATGGATTGTCCCGGTGTGTTATTGCTAACAACATATCAGTCATGAAACTCTAGAGGGTACAGGCTGAAAGGTTTACATGCAATCGAAATGAAATTATTGACATTTCAGACACAATATGGATGGCTAATTTGTTTATTTTATTGTTTCAGCCATGAAAGTAAGTGGACTACAGTGTAGCCCATAGAAATGGAAGAGTGAGCGCAGACAGGCATTGAGATGCTTCAGCACTGCTGGAACGCCACTTGTCTAATCAAATCATTGAACTAGCATAACTGCTGTCTAAAAAATCATAAAGAAGCTAGCAAGCAGGGATGTGCGTGTTAATTCTCAGAGGAGTCTGTCTCCTCCGTGGAACCGTCGCTTTCCATTTCGATCCTCTTGCGTTGGTGCAGGGACTTGCGTGGCGAGGCCTTCTTGGACGTCTCCTTCTGTCCCGCAGCGCTGCTGCTGCTGTTGTTGGACGTCGGGCTGATGGCAACTTGAGCTATGCTGGAAAATTCACAGAAACCGTGTCAAATGTATTACATCTCAAATCTACCCTCTAGCATGTTAGCATAATAAAATGTGTTAAATATAAAAAGATTGTTAGGACACTCTCCGTCTTTTAATAAAAGACGTTTTAGTTAACCAGCAAGTGACTGTAATATACTCTTTGAAGCAAGCCCGTCTCTCTCACAGTCTGTCCAGCTCCTGGTCCATCTCTGGATCAATCAGCAGGTCCGATTTATTGGGAAGAGCACCTGATAATTATATGACAGAAGATAAAGCATTTAGTTCACATGTATAACTATCATGTATTCAGAAATACGAGTAATTCATTTTATATTAGCAAATACTCACTGATGTCTTGGTTTACTCCCTCATGTTTGGCCAAGGCCATCAGAAAGCTATAGAAAGACACTCGCTGACTGCTCTCTAATATCTCCTTAATGGCAACAATGGAGGGAAACCTGGGAAAAGATTAGATCAATATCATGTTCTAGACTAGAGTTGGTGGGTAACACATTACAAGTAACGCAAATTACATAATCAGATTAATTTTTTTTAAGTAACTTACTGACAAACAAATTGCTGTAATTCTGCTGCATTAAATGGAGCTAGTGTTGTGATTGTTAGCTAAAAATATTAAAGATGATTTTCTGTCATTGAAATAAAATTGCAATAAAATATAATTAAATTAACTCATTTATATAAATAATTGTAAGTTGAAACAAAATTGAAAATAAAATAAAAATAAAATTAGAAATAATAAAAGCCAAAAACATATTTGTTAAAACCACATAACAAATTACTTAAACTTAAATCTGTAATTTGTAAACTAAAAAATATAAAAATAAAAACTAATTCAAAATATTAGTATATAAATATTGAATGAATGTCTTACTTGTGTTTGAACCTCTCACAAAGACCCTCTATACATTCACAAAAGATGGAGGAGTCTACGCCTTCTTGAGCGTCTGGCTCCTCATTGGCTGCGCTGGACAACTGTTCCACAGAGGTGGAGGTCGGGACAATGACGGTGTTTGGGTTCTTCCCTGACAACAGGTCTTGGTAAATCACAGACACACTCTCTACAAACTCTGTGAAAGTGGATGAAGATTAGATCATTCTGATGAAAGGCGGAGCCTCAAGTAACCATAGAAACTCTTACACATGGTGATGATGTCACTGGTCTTTTGTTACATCACTGTTAAAATCTCAAGGTCAAGTGCAGCTTTTGTGTTGGCAAGACCTTTAAATATCACCAGTTCTTTTGTGATTGGGCCGTTAAGAAATAACACCTGAATCTATTTCTTAACATCAAGATTTTATGTTTCATTTTATATGATTGTATAAGGAAATTTGTATGTTTTTGAATTGCTATAAGTGGTTACAATTAAACAGTTTTAATTCACTTAATATGTTTACCATAAAGTAGGTTATGTGATGTTCATACAGACGTCATAAGCAAAGTGCAGCTTAATAGTCTAGTTTATTATAGTATTAGTTAAATACCTTCATAATAGAACTGGATTTGGAATGAATAAATAAAATCAGAGAATGACAGACAGTCAGTGGCATCGTCTATCAGCACAATCCTGCGATAGAAAGAAAACATTAAAGTTATTCAGTTAAATGTCAATGTGAAAGGAGGGAAACGTCAACGAATCATCAAACAGAAAATATGAAATTACCTGGCTGTGTTTTGTACCATCTCAGTGGGAAAGTCAGGGCACAACAGCTGTAAAAGTGAACTGTATTCTGACATTGCCAATAGATCTGCAAAAATAAACAGCTGTATTTGTTCGATGTACCACACAACAATGCAAAGTGTAGTGGCATGACAAATGGCGTATTTGCCTATGCTTACCCCCATTCTTTCCAATCTGTCGGAAGCATTTCCAGAAGATATGTATAAAAGACTCTCTGTTATGAGGTGTTGCTTTGATGTAACTGAATTCCCTGAAGAGCACATGATTCCCATTCTTCACACTAGCAAAACTGCAAAATTATTATTTTTAGGACATGTATCTGTATTAGCTTTGGTATCATGGAGTACCGTGATAATGTGTCCTCAAATAATATATAAAATTATTTATAATAACTTACTATTCTGCAAAATATCGGACCACACCAAACTGGGTGTATTCCTCTTTATGTTCAAGTAGCTGTGTGACTGCATCATTGAGATAGAAGAGTACATTTGTTTCAGCTGGAAAGTTAAAAAGAAAAGGCAATGTCATGATAACAGTGTGT
Organism: Cyprinella venusta; assembly: GCA_038021265.1. Taxonomy (NCBI): domain Eukaryota; kingdom Metazoa; phylum Chordata; class Actinopteri; order Cypriniformes; family Leuciscidae; genus Cyprinella; species Cyprinella venusta. The sequence continues at coordinate 13,525,254 of CM075886.1, read as the reverse complement.
AATAGTTTTTAATGCAACTGTCAATCATTCTGCAAGGAGGCATCTTGGAGCCGACTGCAGCTTACCAGTCTGCGCACCAACAACAAAACAACTGACGTTACAAGGGATAACCGTAACATAGCCTACCTAAATACTCGTCAACACTGAGGCTGAAACGATCCGTATTCATTTTCATGCTTTTTTATGGTTTGCTGGGATGTAGATGCGGTTCATGACTGTCCTTGAAGATCCATTAGCGGTCAGTGTGCCCACTCTGCACTGATGCTGACACTGACTACAGCGCATCAAATAGGCTAGTAAGGATTCATGCGTACAGTTTCTTAGGACTGAGTGCTAAAATGAAAGGTGAACCTTTATATTACTCCGTTTAAATACACTTTATTATCTTATTTTAAAAATATAGGATCACTGGAATTCGATATTTGCGTGTTTTACATGAATATTTATTTCGCATTTGAGACAATCTTGACACAAATTCATCCAGGGATATAAAACAACCAATAGACGACGCGGTCGAGCAGCACGTGACACAACACGGAAGTGAACGCTGGGTGGAGTCTCGTCCCCGTTTTTGAAAAATGCTCGGCTGTGTTTCGTCAGTTTTTGTTGACGCAGCCGCGGCTATGGAAACCTGCGCATGCGCAGCACAGCTGTTTACTGCGCCCATATGTCTTTCCATTTAAATACTAATCCACGAATCTGTATTTCTGCGGTGCCACAGGTCGCACATATCAATTCCAAAAGCACTGAAATCCATTTACGAATTAAGGATCCTGATAGACATTATTTCTATTTAGATCTGTTCCAAGCTAGGAACATACACAATACCTACTCAAATGCACGCTAAAGAAGTATTTTGTTCATTAAATGTCTAGATTTAATTTATAATAGATATATAATGTTATATATTGCAAAAATGTTAATAATTGAACACACATATGTATTGAATAGCTTTTTATTTTGTTTGTCTATCAATGTCCCAAAGTTTTGTTCCAAAACCAAAAGTATATTCTTTACTGAAAACGTAATACGATAATTGATTCTGTTATTGCATGCTCAATTCACTTTAACGTTAAAACACCAAATATGCAATAAAACCTGTATAAACTACAATATGCACTCTACAGCCTATAACAAATGGATTGGACGTTTGAATGAAAACTAGGCGTCTCTCCTCCCTCTGTCTCCCCGCCCTCGGAGGCGTTTCAAAGCCCAGAGAGTAATGACCAAATATCGGTCCCAGCTGATGAAGATAGCCCTCTGTCTTCCCTCTCTAAAAGCAGGTAAATAAAACTGATATATGGAATTGTGATCGAAGATTATTACACTAAAGCCGTTTGACGCGTTTTCGGCTTCATTATACGTTGCTGCGTTTTATTTGAGGGCCTCGGTTTTAGTGACGGACTGAATAATATCAAGCCGCTTTTATATATCTGTGACAAACAATAGTGTGAGTCGGGTTTTTCGTATTACTCCCACATGTCAGGTTAGATGAGATGAGGATAAATGTTGACATTTTAGTCTTGGAAAGCTATGGAAATGGCGATATTTGTTGGAATCTCGTAATGGTTTAAGCTGTTGCAGGACTAACAGACAGTCAGTCAGGGCCGCGTATGTGCTAACAGCTAACCGGTATATTTAAATTTAGGCATATTTACACCCTGAAACTAAACAAACCATACACGGGAATTGTTTTATTAAGCCGCGATGATTAAAATAGAAGTGTCCTGATTGAAATAAGATCATATTTTAACGTCTTAATCTGCAAAATGCTGCGGGCCGAGCGACAGTGTTTGCGGGTCACTAACGGCTCTGCTGCACCCCGATAGTGTTTTCCCATGTGATGCGCTGCAAACAACTCTAACGTTTTTAAATGCCCCACACTGCTATATTTATAATTTTCTTGACTAATAAATCATTTAGACGGTTGCCATTACTCTAAACACTCCTTGTTTGCTTATATGTTTGTTTTGGGCGGGCTGAATTTGCGGCGCTTTCTGCATGCACACGTTTCTTTGCCTAACGTTATAACGTTATGCTTTTAAATTGTGTTTTCCTCACTTAAAGCCAGGGCTTTGTATTTTAAGTATTTACATTTAGGTTTAGATCGATATATGTAATATGAAACCAGGCTCTTCTGGGATATGCATTAGTGGATGTTGCTCTGCTTTGGCTGCAGATCTGGATGATGTGTGCATTTGCTGTGAAGTGAATCAAGCATTTCTTCTGTCTGGCTGGAGATTGTTGCTGAAATTCATGTGGATATTGAAAAGTGCACTGAACTTTATTTACTGTGACAAGCTAGTCTAGTTTCCTGTCATGTTAATTATACTTGTTCTTAATTGCTTATGTTATGGTTGAGGTGTTTGTTGCATGTGTCAGATGAGCTCAAATGTCCATGTAATATTGAACCTGAACTGTATCCTTCCTTTACTTTAGTACGTTTTTTGTGTGTAAAAGTTGGTTTGATTGAATTTTTATTCTGCTTAGTGTGGTGTGTGAGCAACCAAAGTTTCCCCTTCTTTTGTTCAGTTGAATAGATCAGACCGACACAAAACAGCCATGGGGGATGACAGTGAATGGATGAAGTTACCCATCGACCAGAAATGTGAACACAAGGTGAGCGATCCTGGCAACTTTTATATTTTGGCCCATCAAAAATCCCCTGACAGTGTTGGAAGACCAGCTTCAAACTGTCAGCAGTTTGCTCACCCTAATTGTATAGAGATGGATGCATGCAAAGCAGTGAAATAAATGTGAACATTATTTATGGAAAACTTACACCTTGATGAAATGAATCTCATTTACATTTAGATGTGCAACTACTTAGCTAAATGATTTAACCTTGCTATAAGGTTTTTTTTGTTTTTATTCTTTTGCTCATATCAATGAGTCAATAAGTTATACTGCATACCACTGCAAAGATGCGTTTAAATTTTGGACGTAAACCCATTATTAAAAATAGTTAAATTTGCACTAAAGATATGCTTGATATGTACACACAGCTACATAAACTAAACAAAGTTTTGGGTTTTGTAATGTTGATAATGTAAAAAGTCTTATGCTCACTGAAGCTGCATTTATTTGAACAAAAGGACAGTAAAACAGTAATATTTTTGAAATATTCAAATTTAATATAACCAAAAGCTGAATTTTCAGTATCGATACTCCAGTAAACACCGTCCCGTGATTCTTCGGAAATCATTCTAACAAGCTTATTTGCTGTTTAAGAAGTATCTTATCAAACTGTTGTGTATTTTTGAAAACAGATATTCTTTCTTTGAAATATAAATCTTTTGTAACGTTATACATTTCTTTACTGTAAATGATCAATTTAAGCATCCTTTTATATTGTGCTGGTTAAGATAACAAACTCTATAATAATTTAGGTCTTTTTTTATTTACTATGGACATTGGATACCTTTCCTGAGGTGAATCGTTAATGTTATCTTAGGTGACATGTTTACATGACGCTTTTTAAACTGATTGGACGATTACACAAGCCTATATTTCAGCCAGTTGCAAGGCATCTTTCAACATTCCTTTTGATGTTCATTCATTTTTTTTTCTTGCTGATACTTGTAGTTAAGGGGCGGGATGATCAGGGGTGAGAGTAGTGTGCAGCACTTTTGTTTGAAACATTACCCCTGTTTTCACAGACCAGGCTTAAGCTTAGTCCTAGACTAAAATGTTTTAAATGAAAGCAACTTCCACTGGCATATCCTAAAATATGTCAGTGCCACTGTTATGTCTTGAGATGCGCACCACCACTAATGTTTTTTAAGGCACGTTTATAAAAGCTACTTAAATGCCCTAATTGAACTAAAGTCTAATCCTGCCTTAACCTAAAGTCTGTCTGTAAGACCGTGCCCTTGTTTTCGACAGATTAGTAAAATGATACATTGATTGTTCACACATTTTGCTTGAGTTTTATCATAAAAATTCAGTTTAGTAGTTGGTACTTTGTTTTATCAACCTGAGTTTTATGCATGTACTGCACTTAGTGACTTAAATGATAAGGCATGTTTAGTTGAAGAGTTCTTGTCTATTATAAATAATGGCTGTTAAACATACGTTGGCCTCTAAGGAAAGTGGGCCAGTTAGTTACCTCAAGTAACGAGCTCATTTTTTAGTTTTTTTGTTGTTGTCATTATTGATCTTCTGTTTTCCCTTAGATTTGGAAAGCAAGGTTAAATGGATACGAGGAAGCATTGAAGCTCTTCCAGAGGATAGAAGACGAGAAGAGCCCAGAATGGGGCAAATACCTTGGACTTATCAAGAGATTCGTAACAGATTCCAATGCCGTAGCCCAACTCAAAGGACTGGAGGCAGCACTTGCTTTTATCGAGAATGCACACGTGGCTGGAAAGTAAGTAGATTTACTTTTATGGTGCTTTTTGGAAAAAATCTTTGAACATGATGCTATTTGCTAAGTTTTAAACAAGTTTTAGAACCGCTGATTTTGTTTTTGGAGGACTAAAGGCAACATTTGCCTTTCTCTTGATCCCTGGGCAGCTCTTTATTTTCCTCTGAAATATTTTATATGGGATAAAATTTTGGAAGAACTTTGTTCACAACTGAGTTTTTGGAACAAAGCAGAATTGTGATGTCTATTTTTGGATCGAGGGAGAGTCATCAGGCAAAGTAGGAACGCAGCACTACTAGCTATAGTCTTTAACCCATTTAGAAATATTATCTTTTTATTTCTCAGTTGAGGCATATTCTTATCTTCATGAGGATGACGGAAGTTCTTTCTTTTTAAACAAGCATCTAAAAAGCCCTAAACTTGTGCTGCTCCCTCCATCGCTTTTCATTAGGCCTATTGAATTGGTGTTTTTATGTCTGTCTAAAACCAGATTGAGTCATTTTGTCATTGTTAAAGGTGTGAAAGTAACTTTCCTTCCATGATGTTTGTTTTGGTTATTTTCAGTTTGCTTTAGGGATAACACAACAGTCTGTTGGGTTTTTCTTTTTCTATTTGTGCCACAAGAATGGTCTTCAAGTTGGTGCACTAATAAGGAACATGCATACTTAAATAACTTAAATGTTGATTTGTTGGGCTTAGTATCCATTATGTCTTAATGGGATCTAATAGAAATGAGTCTTGTCTTGCAGGACAACAGGGGAAGTGGTTTCTGGAGTAGTCTGCAAAGTCTTCAACCAGCCCAAAGCGCGAGCCAAGGAACTGGGGAGTGATATCTGCCTCATGTACATAGAGATTGAGAAAGCAGAAGTGGTGCAGGATGAGCTGATCAAAGGACTGGATAACAAGAACCCCAAGATTGTTGTTTCTTGCCTTGAGACACTAAGGAAGGCACTTTGGTGAGGAGGCAATTTTGAAAGCTGTTAACCATCACTGTACTTGCTGGCACTTATTCAGCATTAAAACACTTGTTTATTTGTCCTTTTCCAGTGAATTTGGATCGAAGATCATAACCCTCAAACCTGTAGTGAAAGTGTTGCCAAAACAGTTTGAGTCTCGAGAAAAGGCAGTTCGAGACGAGGCCAAATTGCTAGCGGTGGAGATCTATAGGTGGATCCGCGATGCTCTGCGAGCTCCTCTACAGAATATTAATTCTGTACAGGTGATGTTGCTAAATTTTCTCTTAAAGTATGCTTCTGTAGCAGCTGTTGTACTTGAACGTTCATAGTTCTCTTGAAATTGGTGTAGATATTGTTTTTCTGGCTTGTTAAAGCAAGTTGTAATATTACTTATTTTCTTTCAGTTGAAAGATTTGGAGGAAGAATGGGTGAAACTCCCAACTACAGCTCCTAAGCAGACCAGGTTCTTGCGCTCTCAACAGGACCTGAAGGCCAAGTTTGAGCAGCAGCGAGCTGCAGGAGGAGATGAGGCGGATGGTGAGAATATAGCACAGTAGACAATTGTTTATCAAAAGACAAGGCAGTAGTGAAAATTCAGCATTCAATTTAAACTCTATCACGACGATGAGTGCATTTACATGGACATTCTTAAACCGATAATGCTTAAACGGATAGTTCACCCCAAAAATGTGAGTAATTACTCGCTCTCATGTTGTTCCAGCCACAGTGAGTGTTTTGTGCTAAGGGAGGAGAAATACGCCTTTTTCTTGACCCAAGAAATCTAAATGTTTTCTCATCTCGTGCAGCCTGAGGACAAGTGGTACAGTTCTAGAAACTTCAAATGCGAGAGAACGAGTCTCGTTGACATTTTGAAATAACCTGGGGTTTTTAATGCTTTATTTAACATCACAACTCGCATGATAAACTGAGTGAAATACATGAATATTTACATTTTGAAGTCCCCGACAGGCAATGTTTTTTTTTTTATATATATATATAATTACAGTCCAAAATAATCAATCAAAAATCCAAAACGTCATTTACCCATTTACATGCAAATCAATATCCCAGCAATGCATGTTAACATGCTCAATATTGAATGTTTTTATAATCCTTCAGATTTGTTTTTCAAATCCAGTCTTTATAATTGACTGTCTGCACTACTACTTTGGATGTAATGAAATCAGATCTGTTTGTTCAGACCTTGTAGTCCGTATCTGACTGGTATATCAGTTGCCATAGTGAATGAATTAGTTGCTAGCACAAAGCCAAGAGACTTTCTTTAACAACAGGGTAGCTGTCAACGTAGAACAGAGAGGACAAAGTACTTAATGTACTCTAGTTATAGTATTATGATACAAATACAGTATATATTTTATATACAAATAATATTCAATTCATTTTAATATCACAACGTTTTAGTATTGACATAAATATGCCTTAATTAATATTGATTTTAATTTCTGACCATAGGGGACAATGATGAGGAGACTGAAGTTGCACAGGTGGATCCTTATGAGCTCTTGGAAGCCGTCGAGATCCTTTCAAAACTTCCTAAAGACTTCTACGAAAAAATCGTAAGTCAGAACAACAATGTAAATGTATTAATCATCATTGAGTTTCACATCAATTAAATTAGTCATTTCACCTTCTTGTCACAGGAAGCAAAAAAATGGCAGGAGAGGAAAGAGGCGTTAGAGGCAGTGGAAACTTTGACTAAGAACCCAAAACTCGAGAATGGAGACTATGGGGACTTAGTCCGAGCATTAAAAAAGGTACAAGTTCTAGTGGAATTCTGGGTAATGGGATAATCTCTGTGAGCAAGGTCATAACCATTTCCTTTTATTAGGTCATTGGAAAAGATGCCAATGTGATGCTAGTGGCCATGGCAGCCAAGTGCTTGGCTGCACTAGCAACAGGACTGAGGAAGAAGTTTGGGACATATGCAGGTCTTGTAAGTGCTCTTCATGACAAACCAGGTCACGATTCTTTTTGTCGAGGCGTTTAGCATAAATGGACTGCAGTTTCATTGGAGGTTTTTTCTTCCACTGAATCTTTTCAAGGTGGTGCCAACTATCTTGGAGAAGTTCAAGGAAAAGAAACCTCAGGTGGTCCAGGCCTTGCAGGAGGCCATTGATGCAGTCTTCCTTACTGTGAGTATTCAAAACGCATGGTGGCAATTGGCTAATTTGATGTTTGATTAATTATTAACTCGGTATAACTGTATTGCAGACAACCTTGCAGAACATCAGTGAGGATGTTCTGTCAGTGATGGACAACAAGAACCCATCCATCAAGCAACAGGCTTCATTATTCCTCGCCAGAAGCTTCTGTCGCTGCACCCCAAGCACTTTGCCAAAAAGCGTTCTGAAGCCCTTCTGTGCAGCGTTCCTCAAGGTACAGAATCCTCTCCTCTCAGTGCGTTAACTCTTTCTGAATGCTTGTAACTGCATTCTTGGTCTTGTTTAGTAAGTAGTTTCTCTTTTTTTGGTGCAGCAAGTGAATGATTCTGCTCCGGAGGTCAGAGATGCTGCTTTTGAGGCTTTAGGGACAGCCATGAAGGTGGTGGGAGAGAAAGCCGTCAACCCGTTCTTAACTGATGTGGACAAACTCAAGTTGGACAAGGTTAAAACATGTTTTAGCTTTTGCGTTTAGGTTGAATTCTCGGTGAAACACCAATATTAGTTTCTGGTGGATGCTAACAGCTGATAATTAATAAGAATTCTATTCTAGTTTCGTCTGAAATTAAAAATGGAACAAATGAATCATCTTAAATACTACCCCACTTAGAGTATGATAAAAAATGGATATTAATTTGGACATTTGCTAAAGATTGGGTATATACAAAATGTTAAAATTGGGCAAATCAACAAGCACATCCAATGTTGGCTGATTAAATTACTAAATCTCAACTTTTAAAAAAAATAAAATAATAAAAATTACATTTTTTATTGGCCTTTTTTGTATTAACCCATTAACTTCCTCAAATTGTATAAAACAAGCCAATCGAATAACTAATAAGTTTCTTCCCCCATTTTTCCCCTTATTTTGGAATATGCACTAGACATATGAACTGTGGGAGGAGCTAGTGCAGAAGTTCATGGCTCTTCCTTTCATGTTTTCTGCATAAATAGATAAAAGAATGCGCTGAAAAGGTGGAGCTTGTTGGCAAGAAAGGAAGTGGTGGTGGAGCTGAGAAGAAAGAGAAACCGGCTGCAAAAGCTCCTCCTGTTGAAGCACCTGCCAAACCATCCGGGCCTTCTAAGAAAGCTCCTCCAGCTAAGGTATGAGTTTCTATTTTATTATCTTTTTTTTCTTTTTTAAATGAGAGAAGGTTTTAAAAATATATATTTTTTGTCATGTTCTTCACGAACAGGCTGCAGGACCTCCCAAGAAGGGCAAACCTGCCTCTGCCCCAAGTGCAAAGTCCAAGAAAGTTCCAGATGCTAAGGAATTTGTCGAGACTGAGTTATCTGTATGTTTTGCATCGACACATTAAATATTTTCATTGATATGATGACTTGACCAAAAAAAATTGCTTTCTAAAATGGTCAAGTAATTGAATTTTGTGTGTTCGTCAGCTGGAAGTGTGTGAGGAGAAGGCGGCTGCTGTGCTCCCAGCCTCCTGTATGCAGCTGCTGGACAGCGGCAACTGGAAGGAGAGACTTGCTAGCATGGAGGAGTTTCAGAGGGTGACTTGTGGATTTTGTGTCCACTTTTTTCCCATTTTAGGCTCTTGTAATGATTTCAACTTGAGGAACATGCTCTAAACTTAGCTTGATTGCATTCTGCTCAGGCTGTGGAGCAGATGGACAAATCTGAAATGCCATGCCAGGCTTTAGTCAGGATGCTGGCTAAGAAACCTGGATGGAAAGAGACCAACTTTCAGGTAGTCCTCTTTAACATGTAATGCTCTTTAGTTCTCAGGGTTTGGCATTCGATCAGATGCTAGCTTTCTGTACGTTTTACCTCTCTAGGTGATGCAAATGAAGCTCCACATTGTGGGTCTTATTGCACAAAAGGGATTGTTCTCCAAGACATCTGCGCTGGTTGTTCTGGATGGCCTGGTTGATAAGGTTGGTGACGTGAAGTGTGGAAGTAACGCTAAAGAGGCTCTCACTGCGATTGGGGAGGCCTGTTCTCTGCCGTGGATTGCTGAACAGGTTGGTGTTTGTGATTGTAGAATATCTAATAATTGTTTATTTGGTTATTAAATTATGGCATCTATATAAAATAGTTGCCTTTATTGTTGTATAATAAAAATAAAATGAAACCAGTTTAATTTATTATTATCAGACAGAACTACAGTATATGTAATTGTTATTAAACTTGTCTATTGTTTATTTATATAATTAATTATAGATGTCATTAAATATTTATAAATAAATAATAATAATTATTATTATAAATATTTTTCAATTATAGTCAGGTATTTATTTATAATAATAATAATAAATACAAATTATTTAAACTTGTCTAATCAATATTAATATTGTGACATTTTATATGAATATATATATATATATATATATATATATATATATTTTTTTTTTTTAATTTTATTTTTTTTTTTTAAGTAATTCCTATTTGTTTCTCAACTTCCAGGTTGTCTCTCTGGCTTTCGCTCAGAAGAATCCTAAAAACCAGGCAGAGACGTTGAACTGGTTGGCCAATGCCATGAAGGAGTTTGGATTTGCAGGGTATGTGCTATATATCTGGGGGTTTATTTAGTTTTGTTTGTTTCTTCATGCAGTTAATCTTCTCCTCATTTCTAAATCTAAATCTTATTCCTCATAATCCAGAATAAATGTCAAGGCGTTCATCAACAATGTCAAAACTGCTCTGGGTGCCACAAATCCTGTGAGTCATGGTTTCAGTATACATAATCATACTTCTGTTGGGCCTTTCAAATGGAAGGACATGTATATACACTTGCTAATAGTGATTAATAAACAAAGAATTCCTGGAATATTACAATATTATAATGTCCTTTGTTCATAATGATCTTCAAATCCATTTGTCCGATGTAATTGTGTGTAATGAGCTGTGTTCATGTTAAATTCAGGCCGTGAGGACGTCAGCAATCACTCTTTTAGGAGTCATGTACCTGTACATGGGCGCTCCCCTGCGCATGTTTTTTGAAGATGAAAAACCGGCCCTCCTTCAACAAATAAATGCTGAGTTTGAGAAGGTAAATATGGCCTTTTGAAATACAGTAATTGAAAGTGAGTTGACTTGACCATCAGGGGTGTGTGTGTATTTTTATTGCTTCTTTTTTTTGTAATGCTCATGTTTGTCCCATACAGTAACACTGAGTTTATCAAAGCATATAATGTGAAAATAAGATTTTGAAACAATTTATGTATTTACAACTAATTTTCCAAAAGTATTGATTCATTGAACATTGCAAATCAAAGAGTAAATTAAAAAATAAATGTAAATAGAACTATAATAGATTTTTCTTTTCTTTTGTTTCATTTTTTTTTTTTTTTTTTTTTAGCTTTTTCTGTTTCTGTCATTCATTTTAACACCACATATAATAAATGAAATGGGACTGATTTTGCATTCATGCTGACTTTTATAGAGTGCTGTTGCTTATGTGTAAAATCCTTCATATTTATTTTAGTGTTTCTTGTTAAATCTGACCTTTCACCTTTATCATGCTATCCTTCATAGATGCAGGGTCAGTCTCCTCCCGCCCCATTCCGTGGTGTCAAAAAAGCAGGAGCTGAGGAGGAGGGAGATGCAGCTGAAGAAGAGGAAGTGGACGGTGGACCCGGAGACATCATGGACCTGCTGCCCAGAACTGATATCAGGTCAGTGAGTGTGGGAGTGCTTCAAAAACCTGTTCTCTTCATATAATGGCTCCATCAGGTGTCTTTTGAAAGTTAGTAGGAATAAAAAGGATCCGGTCAAGAGATGATTTTTCTCATTCGCAGTGATAAAATCACATATGACATGGTGTCAAAGATCAGTGACAAGAACTGGAAGGTCAGAAAGGAGGGACTTGATGAGGTGGCTGCCATCATTTCTGAGGCCAAATTCATCCAGCCAAACATCGGCGAGCTACCGATGGCACTGAAGGGCCGTCTTAATGACTCCAACAAACTACTGGTAACGTAAATTTTGTTTTAATCTAATATCAGAACTTAACTATTTGAGTCTTGTTTAGCGTTTCTCACATGTGGCATTTCAGTTGTACAACTCTAGTAAAGGCTTTGCTGTAATGTCATAAAATGTGCCCGTAGGTCCAGCAGACTCTCAATATTCTGCAACAGATAGCCACTGCCATGGGTCCATCACTCAAGCAGCACGTCAGGAACCTGGGAATTCCAGTCATTACCGTTCTTGGTGACAGCAAGGTATGAAAAGCTGTATGCACTGGTTGTTACACTTGTGGTGTGGACTCACACAAGCTTGTGCTACTTGTCTGGCTCAGATAACTATTTAATGTTCTAGTTTGAGGTTTCTAATTTGCTTGAAATTTGACTTTCAGGCTAACGTCCGTGCTGCTGCCATGACGACGCTGAACGCTTGGGTGGAGCAGACTGGAATGAAGGATTGGCTTGAAGGAGAGGACCTATCAGAGGAGCTCAAAAAGGAAAACCCCTTCCTCAGACAGGAGGTACAACACTCTCGTTTAATTTTAGATCTGGAGGTATTTGTTTGTTCTAACAAATAAATGGCTTTAAAGCTAAGAGTCATGGTCCAAAAACCACAACTTTTTGAAAGGTTATTTTTATCTGTTTTATTTGATCAATGATCGCAAGCTAAAATTCTGTTTAATCTATAGTTGCTGGGCTGGCTGGCTGAGAAGCTGCCCACCCTACGTACGGTACCCTCAGACCTCATGCTGTGTGTGCCTAACCTCTACGCCTGTCTGGAGGACCGTAGCGGCGACGTGCGTAAGAAAGCTCAGGATGCCCTTCCCACCTTCATGATGCACCTGGGCTACGAGAAGATGGTCAAGGCTACCGGCAAACTGAAGGCAAGTGGGAGATGACCTAACCTTGGGGCTGGGCGCAGCCATTATTCCAGTCTTTAGTGTCACGTGATCCTTCAGAAATCATTCTAATAATGTGACCTGTTCTGGCAAAAATTTGAATTTTGAATAAATCTCTCTTCAGAGTATCCTGAATTTTAAGTGACCTTTTGTAACGTTATTTTTACTGTCACTTTTAATCAATTTAATGTGTCCTTTTATTTAAAAATTCTATTCAACAAGATCTTAGTGACTCTAAACTTATGAATGGTTATGTAAATGGTTAATAGGTTCAGGATCAACTTGACCAGAGAAAAGCAGTTGTGTAACGTCACTCTTGCCCTCTCGTCTTTCTACAGCCTGCTTCAAAGGACCAGGTGGTTGGCATGCTGGAGAAGGCCAGGGCCTTGATGCCAGCCAAGCCTGCAGCTCCTGGCAAAGCTGCAGCTTCCAAACCCGCCTCCAGTGCTCCTGCTGCCAAACAAGCTTCAGGTTCACTCATTTTCCCTTTGACCACAGCTAACATGACCACCTCTGCCTGGCTGGCTTGAGCTATTTTAAACAAAGGTGGGCTACTGGCCCCTAAGATCCACTTTCCTGCAGAAAGGACATTGGATCTCAAGGGCCAGATTTTGCCAGCCCTGCTTTTGAATCATATTTGTGATTTTGTAAAATCAGGTATTCTGAAGATGTAAATTAGAAACCCAGATTTGAGGCCTATTAAAGATGCAGGACTCAGCTTGAATGTCTTTATTTTACAGCTCCAGCCAGGAACCAAAGTCCCATTGAAGACTTCAGTGAACCAGAACCCAAACCAGACACTAAGAAATCTAAACCAGCGGGTCCTGCAGCTAAAAAGGTGTGGCACATTTCAGTGTTTCTGTTTTGTCTGCTTTTGTAGGGAGTTGCTGCTCGTGAACAATTTAAAACCTTGTTCAATCTGTGATCTGAAACACCAGGTCCATATTACACAAAGGACTGTTCATGGGAAGACGACGATAGTTTTATTTATTTTACAGTTAAAAAAGAAAAATGGGAATAAACCTAAATTCAAAGTGTTAAGATGAATTGGGTTCTGTATTTTAGTATTTTAAATGTGTTGCTCTCTAAAGTGTCATTTTGTGCATTAGAGAGAGAGCATGGAGCTCAAGGTGAAAGGAGAGAAAGATAATGCTAAACAAAACAGGACAACTAGCAGTGAGAAGGTATTAGTATTTCCTGTGGAGCTGGTGTAAGGTGGAACGTTTTGGTGGGGAAGCACTGCATGTAATGTAAACTGATTCACAACCTTCCCAACCCCCTCTATGCACACCTTGGCAATAGAATCACCATTGGCCAGATTTTTTTTTTTTTTTTAAATTTACTCTTGAGCAGTAAAATGTGACTTGTTCGCAACTTTTTTTTTTTGGTGAAGTGTATTTAACCATGCAGAACATTTTTAAAAATTACTTTAAAAATCTAATTTAAACCATTTAACCATAGTATTAATTTGTCAAAATTCTTACTGTCGGTTAACAGCATTATGAGCATCCCTACTATAAAACTTGTCAACATGATGTACCAGAACTTAACATTTCAGTGTAATAACTGTTTTCCTGTTTCTTTAGGGTGTTTTGGGTAAGAAACCTCCAGTTAAAGCTGGGGCTAAGGATGAAGAGGACAGATCTGGTCCCATCTTCATCCTCGTTCCCAATGCTAAAGAGCAGAGGATCAAGGAAGAGAAGGGGTTAAAGGTGAGCTTTTTAACTGTCCTCATGAACAACATTTGTCCACAATATTGAGAAGCACCTTTAGGCTCGTCTGTGTGTTTAATTACCAAATCCCAACTCTTCTCTAGATTTTGAAGTGGAACTTCATTACTCCTCGTGACGAGTATGTGGAGCAGCTGAAGACTCAAATGTCGACATGTCTGCCCAAGTGGCTCCAAGATGAACTCTTCCACTTTGACTTTCAACGCCACGTAAAAGCTATTGGAGTCATGATCGAGGTTAGTCACGTTGTAGCAATTGGCGAGTCTGCAATCATATCAAATTGTGCTAGACTTATAACTTATGTTTTTCAGCACATGGAGCCAGAGTGTGACGCTGTGATTAGCTGTCTTGACCTGGTGTTGAAGTGGTTCACTTTGCGGTTCTTTGACACCAACACCAGTGTGCTGATGAAAGTCCTGGAGTTTCTCAAGCTGCTCTTCACCATGCTGAGCAGGAAGAACTACCAGCTCAGTGATTATGAGGCCTCGTCCTTCATCCCCTACCTGATCCTCAAGGTGGGTCTATCCATTATCTTTAGTGTAAATTGCAGGTTAATCACCACAACCTTCAATTTGTGTAAATTAAAGTGCTCAATGTGTATATATTTAAACATATCGGTCTTAAAATGCGTTAAAATAACACTTATTGTGGTTGCTTCAAAGATAGCATAATTTTTACTAGGGTTGTGTATCGTTTGCATTTGAACGATTCCGGTTCCCAACGATTCTCGATTCCGATTCTTTTAAGAGGCAGGTTCAAAAAAGTTTAGCTAACCTTGCTAACCAACAGTCTTTCTGAAGGAAATACTCCTTTCTAAAGGGAAATACTCTGCATTTTGCCGAGATTTTGTTATTTTATAAACGCAGCCTAACATTGTCCTTGTTGGTGTCTTGTCCACTACGCAGGTTGGAGAATCAAAAGATGTGGTGCGCAAAGATGTCCGTGCTATTCTGGCGATGCTGTGTAAAGTCTACGCAGCCAGTAAAGTCTTCCCCTTCCTTATGGACGGAACCAAATCAAAGAACTCCAAGCAGAGATCTGGTAAATACCCATGGATTTGATTTCTCAACCATAAAAACAGCCATTTTACAGTAGTGTCTTCATGACTTTTTTTTTGTTTTATTTGTTCTTCAGAATGTCTTGAGGAGCTCGGATGCCTGATTGAGAACTTCGGTATGAATGTGTGCCAGCCGACTCCGGCCAAGGCTCTTAAAGAAATCGGCGTTCACATCGGAGACCGTGACACTACGGTCCGCAATGCTGCTCTCAATACGGTCGTGGCTGTCTACAACACCTGTGGAGAGCAGGTCTTCAAACTCATCGGAAATGTAAGACGCACATTAATAGGATTGCAGAATCATGAAGCTGCTATTTAGAGTATTTTTCACTAGAACGAATTGTTAAAGAGAATTAGAGCTCTGACCATCAGGTACTAGCTTTCTCTGTGCTGTCAAAATAAAGCTCCCATTTCTGGTGCATCAGGGAAATGGATAAACTTATTGGCTGATAATAAAAGAAAAGCCAAGTATCGGCTGATATATCGCCTTCGCTACCTGTAATAAAAGTGAAAGGTTCATGTTGCATGTGATTTTGTGCTAAACTCAACTTTGTTTTATCATTGTCAAGCTCTCTGAGAAAGAAATGAGCATGCTTGAGGAGAGAATCAAACGTTCGGCCAAGAAGACGCCCGCGCCCTCAACCAAACAGGAGCGACCCCAGAGAGAGCAACCCACCAATCCCAATGCAACCTTCCTCCGCAAGCCTGCTCAAGAGGAAGTGCCCAACAAGCTCAAGTATGTACCGTTAGGTCAAGTCAGGCACTCTTAAATCATCATTTGAAATGCAAGGGTGTTATGCATGGGTCAAGAATTCCCTTTTTGGCAAACTTGCCTATACAATACTTTCTACTGTCTAATTCTGTCTCGGTCTCATTCTTTCCTCTTGTGTCTTTGCATGTTGTTTCTTAATCCTGAGCCTTCTCCTCTTCTCTTACTATTCCTTTCTTTTCTTCGCTGCCCTCCATGGACAGAATAATGTATCGCACTTACAGGATGTAAGTACTGCCGTACATCCTGGAGCTCTAGAGATCACCAAAAAAACTGGACATAAATATAAGAGATTATTAGATTTATACGGTTAATTTGATATAGCTTCATTTTATATATACTTCTTACATTAAACAACTTTAATATCACAAATACATAGGAGTAAAATCAGTTCAAATAGTTTTAAAGCAAAGCACATTTTCACAGTGATTCACAAAATGAAATGAAAAATTACGTTTATGCCCTTTATGATTGTGAAATACTATATTTATGCACCAATATAATTGTGAAATGACATATTTAGTTTGGTAAAAGAAAGGAAAATCTTATGCTTGCAAAGATGTTTTTTATTTAATTTAAACTTTTTTTATTTTAAACTTGTAAAATTGTAATATTCTATTTTAAAATGTTTTATTCCTGTGACGCAAAGCTGAATTTTCAGCAACCATTAATATTCAAAGATCCCGGTTTGGTTTTCAAGAAATATTTCATGTTACCAATGTTAAAGTTGTGCTGTTTTTGGAAACCTTGGTTTTTTTTCATGATTCTTTTTATAGAAAGTTAAAGGCAACAGCATTTATGCAACGTATACATGCAAATACTTATGAAATATGTTTAAAACAAGCGTGAGTGAAGGTACAAATATAAATATATACTGAACAAGTTTTAAATCATTTAATTGAATGTGAACAAACAAACAAAAAATCATTGTAAGTGTATACTTTTTTGCTGGTACTGAATCAGAATTTTGGAGGGATAATTTAAAAAATGCGTCTGAAGTGACGTTTTCCTCCATTTCCAACAGTCAAGCTCGGGCACAGAATGCTCACTTGGAGCAGTCGTCTCCTGCCATCCCTAAAGAGTTTCAGCTGGATCTGGACGTGTTTGAGAACAACCACACATGTGCCAGTGATATCCCTGACCTGGTGCAGCACAAACTGGATGAAGTTCTGGAGCCAGTCATGATTCCTGAGCGCAAGTAAGAGTTCGACTCAAAACAAGACCTCAATTGTGCTAGTTAAACGTATATTACATGCAAATATTTTGCCTTCTGAAATGCTGTGATGAATCACTCTTGTTAAATGCTTTAAATCCTATTTTTGTTTTTTTCAGGATTCGTCCGGTCTCTCCTCATTTCGACGACATTCACAATAGTACTGCCTCCACCATCAACTTTGTCATCTCACAGGTGGCCAGTGGGGACATTAACACTAGTATCCAGGCCTTGGCACAGGTGGGTGTCCTGCTTCAATGATTTGGATATCCCACCTTCATGTTCATGGAATTTATATGCTTTTAGTTACACCATGTTATAGACAGGGACAATGTTTCTAGAATGAAGAGATTTGGGCCAAATGAATGTGCGCAAGACATTTCTCTGTGACATCCTGCAGATTGATGAGGTCTTGAGACAGGCGGACAAAGCGGAAGCAATGTCTGGACACATCGACCAGTTCCTCATCGCCACCTTCATGCAGCTGCGGCTCATTTACAACACGCACATGGCCGACGATCGGCTGGACAAGAAGGACATCTTCAAACTGTACAGCTGCATCATTGGAAACATGCTCTCTGTGAGTGCTGCTTAACTTTTAGTTTGGGAAGAGAAATTCTGAACACCTCTAGTATTGTATTGCCAGAAACAATCAGCTTTTGTTTGCAGAAAATCATTTATGCATTAAAATGCATTGAGTGTCTGCGAGGCGAACAGAAGTCATTGTTCATTGGTGTGCTGAGTCACTGTGTCTCTGTTTCCAGCTGTTCTCGATGGAGAGTCTAGCACGGGAAGCCTCCATGGGCGTCCTGAAGGACCTGATGCACGGGCTGATCACGCTGATGTTGGACTCTCGAGTGGAGGACATCGAGGACGGACAGCAGCTCATTCGCTCCGTCAATCTGCTTATGGTTCGGGTGCTGGAGAAATCCGACCAGACCAACATTTTAAGGTTAGCAGTGCAGCTCTGCACAGGTTCCTGGAGGTGGCCTGGATCCCTGCAGTGTTTTTACAGCGTAGTACACAAAACACCGTAATCGATGCTTGTAGATTAAAGGTCATGGTTTGCTTTCCAGTGCGTTGTTGGTGCTGCTGCAGGACAGTCTTATCAGCACCGCCGGCTCCCCCATGTTCTCCGAACTTGTCATGAAGGTACAACTATCACTTTGTTTGTCCATATGTATATTGATATTTTATATTGGGTCATTTTATAGGCAGAGTACCCCCCTTAAATACTTCACTTTCCACGCTTCAGTCAAATCATGAAGGCTAAAATGATTTAATTAGCCTTTACTTTTTATAGAATTTTATTACACACCCAGAAGTCATGTCAATTAAGTGGGAAATATTTAGGCGGGACCTTTAATTTGACATCAGGGTGATTCTGTTTTTAGTTTGAGTCATTAAAAGAAAAGAAATGAAATATGCTTAATTCTACTCACACACCCAGAAAGGTGATTTTAGAGGTAGAGAAAATAACATTTAAACATCGATGCGTGACGTGCACTGATGAATCCTGCGCAATAATGCATCTGTGTTATTTTGTCTTAATTGCACTTTTTGACGCGTAAAAAACATTACCGTCATTTTTAAACTCTTAGTTGCGTCTAGGATACTTTATGAACGCTCCCAGTTGACTTCTGTGACATGTATAAACAAGAATTGGCATCAGCCTTACAGTTAAAAATAGTTACTTCAACACACATTTCATCAGCCTTTTTATTAGCTGGTTTTTGTCTAAAAACAAAAGGCTTTCACATCTATATTCATCCACAAAATATGAGTCTAAAAGTTTTTGATAATGAACATACGTGGATACAGGTCTTTGAATTTTATTTTTATGCAAGAAGTTTTCTGGAAAAAGATTCCATATTATTCCTTCCAGTCCGCTTATGTGTTATTTCTCCAACACTTCGTGGCCTATGCATACTAGCTTGCTTGGTTTACGTTAGTTACGTTTTATGTTAAGTGTTTCCCGCGTGAGATATTTTGTGTTGTATGTTGCCATGACATTCATGCGCACGAAACTACTATGATGGTACCTCAACGTTTCACTAACACACTGTGAAACATTACGAAAATAGGCTGAAACGTGGTGCCTGGAAAATGCAAGTTTCAAGATATTTGGAATGTTTTATAATGTATTTGATCTGCACTATTTGTGATACATTGAACTCAAATTATACAGTCATTGACTTAACATGTTTTCAGTGCTTAGGCCGAGCCCAAATATGTGTTAAGATAATATAAACCCATGAGGCAAGGCAAACTTAAAGCATATTCATATATCTTAACTTCTGGTTACAAGAGCCTAAGCTCTTTTAAAAAAAAATCCATGCTGAAGTTAATATCAGATCATTTCAGAATACAGGATTGGACGTACTAAATATTCTTCGGTTTTATGCAAAACAGAAAAAGGACACATAGGATGTCAGATCTGTCATATGGCCCCCAGAAGCTTTTTTTTGTATAGTTGTGTTTAACACATGAAAACTGTTACAATGTATCTTTCAAGGTGGTAACATGATGTACCCTTGCTCTCACTTGAAAAGTGTCCCCACATTAAGTTCTTGAATTTGAAGGTATTGGACCTGGAAAGTCCAAGTTAACCAAGGTGTGTGTGGAGTTTTTTTTTTCCCCCCAAGGCAACAATTATTTTAGTTTTAAGTACTAAATTTACTAAAACTTGAAATAAAATGCATTAAAGCTATACAAAAATATACTTGAAATTGTTTTGCTTTCTTATGTTCTTCAAACATGACCTTTCTCTGCAGTGTCTATGGAGAATGATCCGTTTCCTGCCTCAGACCATCAACAGTATTAATCTGGACCGCATCCTGCTGGACGTGCACAACTTCATGAAGGTTTTCCCCAAAGAGAAGCTCAAACAGCTCAAGAGTGACGTTCCCCACCGGACGCTGAAGACACTGCTGCACACGCTCTGCAGGCTCACCGGATCCAAGGTACGCTTGAGACCCTAATGGAGCCTGGAAGTGCTCCATGAAACTTTGCTTTTGCTGAAAGTGATCCGTCGATGTCTCTCTCAGATATTAGATCACATGTCCATGATTGAGAACCGCAATGAGTCCGAATTGGAGGCGCATCTGAGGCGGGTGGTCAAGCATTCTGTAAACCTGTCGGGACTCAAGTCTGACAAGAGCACAGAGAAGGGCGCCCTCAGATCGGTATGTTCAAATATCTGAGTCTCAACTGAAACATTCATCTTAAGAAAATTTCAGTGGTTGATCTGGTTTCTTCAATTTCAATAGGATGACAAAGTGATCAAGGCCAAAGTGAGTGACATCCTGTCTGAGATCTTTAAAAAGATTGGCTCTAAGGAGAACACTAAAGAGGTAACACTTGCAGCTTGGGATAGTGTTGTCTAATAATAACATTGGCATATCCAAGTGAATCTATATCATCTCGAATCGTGAGCTTGTGAAGCGAAGTTGTAAAATGTCAATGCCCAGCCCTTGGAAAGAACCAGAATCATTTGCCGTTGTCTACTTGATGCGTTATTCAAACGAGGATGTTGTTTGTCAGGGCCTGACGGAGCTGTACGAATATAAGCAGAAGTACTCAGACGCAGACCTCGAGCCCTTCTTGAGGAATACGTCCCAGTTCTTCCAGAGCTACGTGGAGCGAGGACTTCGCATGATTGAGTCCGAGCGTGAAGGAAAGGGTCGAATCCAGACTTCCACAGGTGAATCACACCAACCTTTAATGAAACCTCTTCAAGTGTTCTTGATGTGATAGGCCCGTCTCACTGAGGTGTGTGTGTGTTGTCTCAGTCATCCCTCAGCACAGCACAGACTCGTATCTGCCGAGCTCCAGCACCGTGCCCATCAGCAGTAACGGAGAGGATCTGAACGCCGCCGCTTACTACGAGAGACTGAAGATCTTACGGCAGCGCCGCGGCCTTGAGAACTCAACGGTTTGTCTCTTATTAACTTGAGTCAATAACTGTAGTCAATAGTGTCTCGACTTATTTCATCGTCTTACCGCTACAATCTTTAGGTAATGAGACTGTATTGGGTTCACATAAACCAGCTCATTTGCATATAATATCAAAGTAAAAAAAAAAATGTACTTGTGGCACCCAGCTTTAGACTATATTTTGAAAGCATTCTGTAATGACTAATTTATCAGTTAAACAGTATTTTTCTTTTATTACTTGACAATAAGACTTAACAGTTTTATGATTTATTCAAATGTTTTTAGTAACAAATAATTATCAAATACAGCGAATCTAAAAATATTGACAATTTTTGCATTAATTTAACAGATTTAGGATTTATATAACAAGTCGTTTTAATAGCTAACAATGTAAATCAAATATTTTATTGTTAACTATCTGAAATAATTTTAAATACTAAAATTTTGTTAAATTAATTTATTTAGCTATTGAATTAAGTATCCTACATTAAATAAAAAATATTATTGTTCTTATTGATATTTGCTTTGTTGGTGAGAAATATTAGTCCGTTGCATGCTTATTCATTATAAATTACTCAGTCCTAAAAATTTTTAATGCATTAAATCTAGACTAATTTAATTAATAAAAAAATATCAAAATGTTACTGATGATAAACTTTAATCTATTAAAATTACAGAAAATCAAGCTTTTATTTAATAACAATACCTAAAAAAAATAACTTTTTTTTCAAGTCCAAAAAGTATTGTTAACATATTTAATTAATATGTTAATTAGTTCATATGTTAATTTATCAGTGATTGTACAAATTTTGATTTTTGGTAATTGTTCTTGATAAAGCGTTGTTAGCCAATTAAGTTTTCATAATAATAATTATTTGCAACTCGTTTCTATATGAAGAGTTCAGATGCAAAAGCCTCTAAGTGCCATTTGAAATTTTCTTCTACAATGATCATTTTTATCAAGCTTGTATATTTAAGTTCAGTGATTTCACTTAAATGACGATGAAGATTACCTAATAATTGTCATTTAAGTGAAATTACTGAACTTAAATATACAAGCTTGATAAAAATGATCATTGTAGAAGAAAATTTCAAATGGCATTTAGAGGCTTTCATATGTTGTAAGTAAAACTGTTCACCTGCAGCCGGAGGAAGACCGACCTCCTCTCAGCTCCCTGAGACCATCGGTGGCCTCCTCCACAGACATGCTCCACAGCAAACTGTCCCAGCTGAAGGAGTCCCGTGAGCACTTCCAGCAGGAGCAGTCCCACTCCAACAGCCCCACCCGCTCGTCCTCCCCCGCCTCCAACCTGGACGACCTCAAAAAGCGGCTGGAGAGGATAAAGAGCAACCGGCAGTAGAGCAGCGCCTCGTCTTCATTTTACGCTAACGCACTAGATAGTCAGCCGACTCCCCCTAAACTCCATCCCCACGTCTTTCAGGGTAAGCGCGTGCATAGATTACGGTTATGCGAAATAGGATTCAAAAATAAATAACCCGGTCTGTCTACATTGTATAATATTAAGTAAACATTTTCTGTATGTTAGTATTGTGCAGAGTTGTTTTTGTACATATGTTGGCTAACCTTACCAGGCTTTTACGTGTCATTTAGGGTTTTCAGTGTACAGCTTTCTTGTGCAGAATGCTGTAATGTGTAACTGAAGCTTGTTTTGGTTTTTTAAATAGACATTTTAGAGAAATCTAAATTAATGTCACTTTCACTTGGTCTCAACTCTTATCTGTTCAACACTGTTTGCCATTTTTGCTGTTTTCTTTCTGCTCTCTCTCTCTCTCTCTCTCTCTCTCTTTTCCAAGCGTCTCTGAAGCTCTCAACTTTTGAAGGATTGATTCCTTTCTCTTAAGGAGCATGGCATGAAGTACTGGATCTTTCTTTTTATGTAAATAAAGTTTGCATTACTAAAGGATGTTAACTCAGTTTTTCTTTTAATAATATTCTCAACATTTTGCACTCAGCAGAATGTTGGTTATTGATGCATTGTTTTTTTTATTATCCAACTGGGATTAGTGTTGAAGTGTTGCTATTAAGTTTAAGTGTATAATCTATAGTGAAAATGGCAATAAAGATTTTTATATAATTTAACAAACTATTTAATGATGTTCTTCTGAATTTTTTCTTCAAAGGACTATGTAGGGCTTTGCAATGCACAATAGTATTACAATATAGATTTATGTAAAGCAGTCTATTGACTAGCATTTTATTACACAGCCCTAAAAGTTTGAAATTCATTCAGCAAGGGTGCGTTAAAATGATCAATAGCGACAGTAGAGACATTCACATTGTTACAAAAGAAGTTCAAATAAGTGTGGTTCTTCTACTTTTATTTATTCTTCCTTCAAGAATTCTTTGAATAGAAAGTTAATCATGGTTTCCGCTAATTAGCTTGTTTTCAACATGGATAATTCTTGAGCAGCATATTAAAATGATTTCTGAAGGATCATGTGACACTGAAGACTAGTTATGAGAATGAAAATTCACATCGATTTCTAATTAATTGTTTGAATTAATGGTTTGATTTCACTTTTCTAACTAGTTTGTGTAATGTTGCTGTTTGATTTTTATCGTTAATATTGTGGTTAACTACCTGTTAAAGGGATAGTTAACTTTGAAATTAATTTTTGATTTTTTTTTTTTTTTTTAGCTTACATGCTTATCTTTTTTCCACA
The DNA here is from genome assembly GCA_038021265.1 of Cyprinella venusta. Taxonomy (NCBI): domain Eukaryota; kingdom Metazoa; phylum Chordata; class Actinopteri; order Cypriniformes; family Leuciscidae; genus Cyprinella; species Cyprinella venusta. The sequence goes on along the minus strand of CM075886.1, from coordinate 13,501,539 downwards.
GCATTTTCAATTTTGACTTTTTTGGTCAAACCGGTGTTGTCTGTCAGAGTTTATTCACCCATTTGTGTACACATAAAACACAATATCAGTTTTAAAGACAAACATTTTAAAAGAGACCAATACATCACGGTTGTTTAAACTAATGAGCATTAAGCTGTGTCATCAGCAAGTCATTTCCCATCGTGCTTTTGATCAGCTGAGCGCAATCGGTGGGGAGCAACTGCGCGCGACTGCAGAATCCGACACTTCCGCCTTGCGCTCGCGTCGGCATGACATCAGAGCCAGGCGGACTGCTCTCGGACACATTTCTAACCGGCATCCATCTGGCACTGATCACCGGTGATCGGTTCTGCGCAGATTTTGCTCATCTCAAACAAGCCTTATGTTTAGTGAAAGGTAAATCTCCGTCTAAACATTGCGTGACGTAAATGTGCGAGAGATCACTTCCGGCGCAACGTTGGAGATGGATCAGTTCGGTTCAGTTGGACTTCTGATTCAGATCAGTTCGTCGGCCGTTATTAAGAGGTAAACTTCGTTTTTCTCACACAAACCGCTCGTTTCGAGTCATGTTTAATTTTGACTTCTCTGTGCTTGCTCTTTTAGGTGGACCCCCATACCTGCATTATATGACTGACCGACAACACCGGTTTGACCGAAAAATGTCAAAATTGAAAATACTTTGGAAACAAAGACACCTACATCTTGGATGCCCTTGAGGTAAGCTAAAACTTATCAAAAATTTATTTCAAAGTGTACTATCCCTCTAAATTCCTCAAGAAACGTCCCGTTGCATTCTACATGTCACTTCTTGTTGAGTCTCTCAATCATTGTCTGACTCCAATTTAAACAAAAGGCAGAACAGTTTCTGACATTTCATTGCTTGTATGTATGCAAGAGGCAATCGGAGCTGTTAACACACTTATTTGCATTAAAAGGGACACACACGAAACGACTTGTTTTTACTGACCCTCTAAAAGAGACAATATATATATATATATATATATTTCTAACCCCAAACTTTTGAACAGTAGTGCATAATTGTTACTCAGCCACTTGTCATTGAACAACTTCTGATTGGTTATCAGTTATTGTGTCTTGACATTTGTCAAAAGGAAAATAACCTCTCAAATGATGCAACAGAACATTTTATTGAGCTCATATGTGACGGTTAGAGATATGTCCTGAAAGATAGTGTCCTAGATAGTAATATAATAGTGTAGACTGTGTGGTAGACCACTAGGATGCACAGATCTTGTCACAATGAGTGACTGGCCAACTTTGGATGTCTTTTTAGATTCTCCTCCAGGGCCAGAATCTTCTGAGGTCCCCTCTCCTTGTGTCTACAACAACATACAGATTTACTGTTATTAAAGCAAAATGAACCAACGGGGCGAAGATCTGCCCATACGCCTCCAAATTACTGTACCATTTTCAAAAACCAGTTAAGACGCTCCAAAAAGTTGTTATAACAGAATTCGACAAATGATATTTGAAGCGTACCGACTGAGTCTCATTTTGAGAATATGGATCCTGAACTTGGCTTCGGAGCAGTAAGCTTGGTAATCTTCCTCGTCCTTAGTGGTCAAGTTGAGCTGGTTCTTCTGGTACCACTGCTGCTGCTTCTGCAACTCCTCTGTCTCCTGAACAAAGAAGTTTGAGATGATTTCAATTCACTAGAAGTGTAGTAGCCCGCTTAACCAAAAAGAACCATGTTTCCATCCCTTTCAGTGGCGATTTATCTATTCTATTATCTATTCGAGTCACCTATGCAATTATGAATTTATGCGGTATTTTAAGGTGGTGCTAAATCTTCTTGACTGAACTAGCTTGCCTTTTCGATTCTGCTCTGGATACGGCTGGTTTTGTTATCAAGCAACTGTTTAAACTCAGTCAGACACTCTGTCTTCAACTGAAGTGCTTCCTGGCGCGTGAGGACTTCTGGTAGTCCCAGTCGAGCCTGGAAAGGAGCCAACAGGTCCAGCTCTTTCTCTTTCTGCCGCTGCTTCTTTTCTTTAGCCATACGTTCCTGAGGAAAAGAAAGGTAACAGAGGTTGGTGGTAGTTTGGATTAGTTTGATGAAAATGGTTGACCGTTTAAAGCCTTGATTCACCTTTTCTTCCATGTGCTGATGTGCCATCTTGTTCCTCCTAGTGTTGTATATAGAGATCAGCAGATCAGTATTACTTTCCTCCTTTTTTCTCAAAGACAGAATGGCCTTTACCTGAAACACACACGCTAACGTCAATATGATCAGCTGAACAAAAACATTTGTTGTGGTGCTTGTGAACCGTAATACCTCTTTTTCCGAATCTCTGATCCCAAGTTCAACGTTCTCCTCGTCTTTCATCAGTTCCACAAGCATTTCATACAACTGCAAGTTCGTGTAGGGTTTCGCAAAACGATCCACCTGAACGAGCCGTAAACACAAAGACAACAAATTATGAACCATGATACTGAAGTTCTAGTGACTGTCTTAACATCTGCTGCAAAAATGCCGTGAAATGAAAAAATCACAGCAAATCAGAACATATGCTATGCTTAAAGAGATAGTTCCAGCGTGATCACAAGAGAGCATGTAAGTATTTTACAAAGTTGCAAGTTTGTAGAAAAGCATCCTATTTGTAATAAACCTAACCCTCAGTCACAAAATAGCTGGTCATATGATAACGTATGAATGAGAGGATTCACAGAAAATAGTACTATTTGTAATAAACCATGCCCCTACATCTAACACTCAGTGATTAATTAGCAGGTGATAGGAAAACGTACAAACATGATCATGCAAAACGAGATTGTATGAATGAGATCATATGAATTCGCCTCCAGTCAAGTAAAAATAGAACTGTAATGAGACTGTGTTGGACAGTTCACCCAAAAATTAAAATTCTATTATTTACTCTTTTATTTTTTGACTTTTTCTTCAGTGAACAGGATTTGAAGTCAAAGATTTCTATAAAATTCAATTATTTATAGCCAGATTTGGATCTTGTAGTCTTGTATGTTTTGATCATGGAACTGGCAAAAGTAATTCTTTACGTGTGACTTCAGACCTGAAAGCCAGAAACCATCTCTGGAGTAAAAGCTTGTGCTTTCTGCGAGTCAGCCGCTTCTTTGGGTTTTATGAAGTTGAGCCAAGATGGGATGATCCTGTCGTCCTCTAGATGATAGGTCACCTTGATCCGTCTGTCAGACATCATAAAGATCCGTTCAGCCACATCTTTACTTGCCGGCCTAGAAGGATCTCTGTGGAACCGCTCCTCCACCCTCTGTAGGAGACCCCAAAAAATATCCATGACCATTTTTGTTTATTGTTAGCAAGGCCAAGCTTTTAGTATACTGTTGGTTAATATTATACCAGCAAGATAATATAAGGTTAAACTGCTTAAAGATTAAAAGTCAAGCTTGTTTGTTGAGAGAACATTACCATTAGAGGCCGTTGTTCAAAAGTCTCTCCAGCCCAAATCACTTTGACTTGCTTTCCGTAAACAACATGTCGATAAAAGAGAAAGTCAGGCCGATCTTCAAAGGTTTCTGTCATTTCGAAAGGCTTCTCGATTCTTCTGGCTAGACCGTCAGTGTGAGTACGACTATAAAAGTCCATCTGACGCTCCGTCTCAGGAACTAAAGTGACGTACCTGTGGCCTAAACAGAATTAAACTTTTACTATGCCAGGTTTGTTTGAACTAATTTGATTACCAAACCCACAATGGAAAAAAATGCAATTTGATTTCAGTTAAATTGAAAATATTCAGTTTTCTAATTAATTTAATTTTTGTTGAGCAGTGCCCCCAACTAAACCAAGCAAAACTGGTATTATTAAAGTTGACGAGTCATCAGTAATAATTAAACGAGTAATGCTTAATGTCATCGGTAATATATAGAAAATGGGTGTTCGATTACATCTGAGAGCATCCCTTCTTCCAGGCCTGAAATGCTCAGATGTCACATTGCTGTCTGTGTGAAATTCTCTCTTGTCAAGACAGTCTCCTCGGTGAATGAACCACTCCTTAACAGTGCTGGTTTGTGTGCCTGATAAATAAATGCAAATGAATAAATCATATTTATTCAGAATATTTATCATATTTTAATATGCATTATATTTATTTATGAAAGTGACAGTGAGACAATGCACAGGTTAAAGGCTACATGAACATGCTTATAAATAATAAATGAAAAAATATATTTTTAATTATTGTCATTATATTTAACAGTATTTTAATACATTTTATTTATTTAGATATTTTTGATTTGGGTGAACAATGCCTTTAGCATGAATTTTTTTGTCCATTTAAGTATACATGACCAACATGACGAGGTATGTTTTAAATGTTACAAAGGTCTTACAATCAAGGTCTTTATAAACGGTGATTCTGGTCACAAGACCATCTATTTGAAGGTAAGGGGCAAACTTCTCCAGCTTGGCTTTCCTGTACTGGACAACCTTCATACCCCCTGGAAAACGCATTTCCATATCTATAAAGATACAAAATAAAACAGAACATTGATGATTAATTCGCCGCAAGAAATAGTGGATAAGGGATGAGAGTGAGAATTTGACCTTGGGGTGAAATCTCTATTTTGGTCACCCAAGATGGAGGCATTTCAAACACTTTCAGCTCATCCGTTTCCTCCTTGAGAAGAAAAAAAATAGCTGGTTACATCGGATTTCATAGATTCTTGGTAGGTTTAGTGTGGAATGGGCCCTTCAACAGTTAAAGGGATTGTTCCCACCAAAATGAAAATTTGGAAAGTTGTTCCAAACCTTTATACATTTCTTTGTTCTGTTGAACACAAAGGAAGATATTTTGGTATCTTTAGGCTCAACCTCAATTCACCCCTTGGCCCTACCCCTTATTTTCGAGTGTACCCCTTGGCCCTTAAAAGAGAGTTACAAGGGCCAAGGGGTTGAAATATTCCCCTACGAAATGGAACAACCCCTTCTTGAACCCGATACGTCATCAGTCGTCGGCGATGGCTAAGCTGTTAGAGTTTTTCCAGGATTTCTCCATGAGAACGACTGACAATCAGCGCAGCTGCTCTTAACTTTGAGGAGACATGATCATTATAACATTCCTTCCTCAAAATGTATGTCTTTTCTGATCGGAAAGGTAATTTATTATACCATTTCTTAATTTAAATGACTATAGTATTCATCTGGCGCTGAATTTAAATGTTACGATTTTAAATGTTAAACGTTTGCGAAGCCATCTCGCCGGTGATTTGCACGGCATCATGTGAACTTTCGTAGCCCTTCGTTTGGAGTGTGCCTCTGAAAAATCTCAGTTTCGAGGACTATCTCAACAATTCTTGTCGATCTCAACAAGAATCGGGACACCTAGACGTGACCGTGCAAAACGGAGGGGTAGGTAGGGTTGCCAACTTTCTTTGTCAACTTGTCAACTTTCATCCAATGACGCTGGTGCCTCTAACGTGCGACCAATGAGACAACTCCCCACGTCATTACACATCAGAGTCCGCCAAGGGGGCGCCAAGTCTCCAAATTTTCCATTATTGCAGGTCTGCGATCATTCATAGTCTGTCTGACATATATTTTAGAAGCTATGTGTCTGTCATGGATATGCACTGAACTGATACTCAAAAATACGTAACAAAGTGCGTTCTGTATCAGTTCAATACGGAACAAGACTTTTATGTATCAAATACAGAACGATTCCGTATTATACGGAACGGCTGGCCACCCCTAGGGGTAGGGCCAAGCAGTGAATTGGGATTGAGCCTTAGACTATGGAAGTCAATGGTGATTAACAACTGTTTGGTTACAAATATTCTTCAAAATATCTTCATTTGTGTTCAACAGAACAAGAAATGTATGAAGGTTTGGAACAACATGAGGGTGAGTAAGTTTAAATGATGACAGATTTTTCATCTCTTTAAATCAATAATGGGATAAAAACTAAATGAAAAATTAGAAATAAAGAACAGTTTTTCTGTACTTCTTCCTCATCTTCTGACTCTTGGAGTGTCTCTGGCTCAGAAATGTTTGACATAGATTGGCTAGTTGGGCCACACAACATATACTCCCATTTTGATAGATCGCCCAAGTCAAAGGTCATCTCCTGCAGACACAAAAAGACTGGTGAACTTCCCAATGCTTCTCATCCTCACATTAATATCACATCCACACTAAGAGACACTGACCCCACAACCGAAAGTGCAGTCTTGTTTGTTGACCCAGTAGTTTTGATGGTTCCAGACACTCTCTATGCCCAGAAAGTTCTCATTGGTGGTGGAGTATCTCTTGCCTGTCAGAGGGTCAATGAAGAAGTTCTCAGGTTCTTCCCGGTTGCCTGAGAGCACCAGAACCCAGCTGTGAACTCTCAAGCCCAGAAGAGGGTCGGGTGGTGGACGTTCTTTCTCCTGTTTAAAAGGAGCCGGTGAAAATGCGAAACAAAATCTCTACTGAATTTCACTGAAACATTCTTTGTCCAACCTTCTGAAGTCTCTCAGCTTCCAGTTGTTCCTTCAGTGCAGCTTCTTCAGCTTCTGTCTGCCGTTTCTCCTCTTGATGCTTTTCAAAGGAGCTGTGCAAGTCGCGTGGGGGTTTCACAGAGTATTTCCTCAATGTCTTCTTCGGTTCCTCTGTTTTCCCCTGCGCAGGTCATACCAAATTATCCATTACATGAATTCATCCAGTTTAGGTTTTCAGAAGTAACTGAGTTCAATACGACCACTCAAGGAAATTGGTGTTAAAGCTGTGGTCTTCAGCAAATGGTCTACAACCTCTAAGGTATCTGTGGACATACTTCAGAGAGCCTGCTCAAACTACACTGTAAACATTTTTACTTAATTTATGTTAATGATAATATTAAAGGTGCAGGAATTTCTAAGACACGCCATTGAAAGTCTTCACTTTATTTATCGCAAATCATTATTTTGCTTAGATTAAGCTATGATAAAGAGGCATCCAGGGCATTGCAGTTTCCTTCATTTCGGGGCTCGAGAAATGAAGGGTGGGTTGTGTTTTTTGGGATTAATTTCAAATATCAGTGTTTTCTCAGAAATCGCTTACTGCACCTTTAAAAAAAACGTAGACATACCATATTAAAATATTGTGTATAACAAGTAATATTAAGTAAAGTAAAATCAAGTAATGTACAAATTTATGTTAATTTTATATCAATAGATTATGAAACTAATAACATGAATAAATGTATGATAATTTATGATTTTCTATTAACATAATTTATCATTTATTTATAATTACAGTTTTGCAATTTAAGCATCAGAGAGTATGTACATACATTAATATGAAACCATTTTCATGTCTTAAAATCTATTCTCAATTTTATTTAATTTACTGCTCTACCATTGTTTTTTATTTTAGTATCATATTGTATATTTTTTCATTTTAAATTTTCAGTAATTTTGTTGTTTTTGTCTTTTTATGTTTAATTAGTACATCAAGTTAAATTAAAATAAAAAATAAGTTATTTTTATTTCAGTTAAGGTTTTAGTTTCTGCTCTGTATATCTATCTACCAAAGGGCTTGAAAGAGGTTGAAAACTTTTAAAGTCATCACATATAAATGATCAAACAAACTGAGTGATTCGTTGTTTAAATTTACATGCCATAAAACTTGTTTTACATGCAATGTCTGATCAGTGTATGGTTCTTACTCCATACTTACTTGGATTTGAGTCTGCAGTAAGGGACATTCTTCCCGTGACTGATCGAGAAGACACATCTCTTTAGTAGCGTACCCACTGACACAGTAAGCGTTGTATCCTGCGCCCAACAACAGGCTACACAGCACACTGGAGAAATCAAAACATGTGCCTCTTTGAGTCTGCAGAACCCAGGTGGGTGATGACAGCTGCTTAGGCTAAATAGAACAGAAAAGAAACAGAAAAAGATGTTTTCGTGTCCAAAAGGCGAAAACAATCCTCATAAGTCACGTTAGATCAAGCTAAATGCAATTGATAGGGAAACAGCCGGAAATTCTCACAATTTCAAATGGTGGGTCCAAGAGCTCCAACGAGAGATAATCAGACACAAAACTAGCACATCCCTCCCAGTAGTACAGCTCAGGATATGTCAGCAATGTTTTTCGCAAGGTGGTGCTTACAAATTTCTGTTGATGTGCAGTAAAATAAGAAAACATGAAAACAAAAGAGTATTCAAGTCATTTGTGGTAATGTTGCCATGTCTGGAAAGCCTGTTTGCTGTAAGTACCTGAACACCGCACTCATTTACAGGACACAGGAGAAGCACTTTGTTATCAGGATATAAAAGAGCATACTGCTGACGGAAGTTCTCAGCCATCGCAAGCATGAGCTTCTCCTCTGAGGAGTTCTCCTTATATGAGGATGGACATTTGGAAAGGTCCACTTGAAGTATTGGCTTTGCCCTGAAACAGTAAGACCAATGAATAGAAAGATGTTTCATTGTTGTTTTACTCTTAAAATGATGTGCATCACTTGCATGTAATGTATATCATCATCACCTAACAAGGCTACATATTAAGGTCTGGGTGGATTAGATGGAAAGCAAACAATCAGTTTTTGTAATCAGTGCTGGATGCTGGAGAAATGGGCAGGAATAAAGATCTGAGTGACTTTGACATTTTTATGGCAAGGCAACTCGGTCAAAGTATCTCTGAAAAGGCAAGGCTTGTGGGTTGCTCCCAGTCAGTAGTGGTCAGTGACCCCTGTCCACTGAACTGGACATTGGAGTAGTGGAAGGAGGTCACCTGGTCCAATGAGTCCCATTTTTCCTAAATCACATGGATGGTTGTGTGCGCGTGCATCATTTACCTGGGGAAGTAATGGCACCAGGATGCAATGTGGGATGAGGACAAGCCAGTGGAGGGACTTTGATGCTCTGGGAAATGTTCTGCTGGGATGACTTGGGTCCAGCCATTCATGTGGATCTGAATTTGATGTGTCACCTAGCTAATCATTGTTTGGTGACCAGATACACCCCTTCATGACAATGGTGTTCTCTGGTGGATGTGGCCTCTTGCAGTGGCCACTGCAAACATTGTTCAGGAATGGTTTGAGGAACTTGATAAAAAGTTTTAAAAAATTTTAAAAAATTTTAATTCATCAAGTTAACTAGCTGAAATAAAATAACGTTGATATGTTTATAATATGTTTATATAATAGCCTATAATATGTTTAGAATTTATTTAATTTGAGTTAATAGTTATTTTATTTCAAGTAGGCTAGTGAAAATGTTTTTATGGTTTTAGGTTTAGTTATCTAGCTATAACCCTGACCCCAGGGCCTTTTCTTGACCAGCTTCGTGACATTCTTCCTTAAGGTTAATACAGTCCACTATTGATTGAGGTCGGGGGGTTTTAACATCAACGTACCCCGTCTTTGTACACTAATGTACCCTATAGTTTTGTAAAGGTAAACAGTTGGAGGTGTTTGACCTTGTCCTACTAGCCCACATGCGTGACCCGATATTATACCACCCATGTTTGTGGCTAATGATTAAGACCGTTGTAAACATACGACGTGTTCCTGTGAGAGGAACTCCTATGGAGAAACACTGCTCATTGCAACAAAAGTTTATCACATGTTTTTGAACTTTAATAACCTCACATGTGTGTAACTGTGGGGGTTGTTCGTATGTTAGACAGCCTGCTCTTCAATTCTCGAACACCCTCTTCATCATAAGTTATAGTAGCGTCCTCCTCACAATCTGCCTCCGGTAATACCTCCATCTAAAACAAGTCATACACACATGGAGAGATATAGAAACAACTTCTAAACTAAAAATTAATAATGTAGATTCGTTATTCGTTACAGTTAATGCGGATACAGTATACTTACAGTTCAATAAATTGAATATATTCTCCGTTCGTTCTTGAAGTTAAAAATTTTAAACCGAAAATGAATCCATTGGAAACAACGTAAAAACCACGGAGTTAAAAACCTGCTGCTTGTTTACATCACGCAATGGGTTTCCATAGCGAATTCGCTGACGTTACGATGAGGGGGCGGAGTGGACAGATGCTCTTGCCTTTTATAAACTGTTTATTATTATTATTATTATTATTATTATCTATTTATAAATTAAGTATGAATGATAATGTAACGTAATAAAAAAATATTTTTAATCTTTCAAACATATTATTCATATAATAAAACAACCTACTAAAGATCATGATGCATTTTTAAAAACTATTTCGCTTTCTTTTTACTTCATGTGTAGTCTGTTTTTAAGCCCCATGTTTTATTCGTGTACTGTCAGAAGAAGAAGAAGAGGGGTGGGGGTTCATCGCGTATGTTTACACCTAAACCTATTGTCATTGAAATATATTATAATGTAATCATCACACACAGTAGTAGGGAATGGGATCACAGAGTGTTCCCGGTCCGGTGACCTCACGTTCTGATACTCTCACCGCCCCCCTCGCGACGAACGCATTAATAGCGCTGGAGTGAGAGGCAGCCAGAAGCACAGAGACACAAACACTATGGGACATTCGCTTTCCTTCAGATGCATTGCAATTCTTCTGATTGCACTGCAGCAGACCTCTGGATTCTGGTTATTTAACGTTATCTTCCCTCCGACAGCCAAACCTCGCGTCATAAACAATAGCACTCCTCCTCTTATCATAGGTAAGCAATCATACATTCATAGTTTGGATATTTAAATTGAAGGATTAAGTTTAAAGTGTTTGTTTAATTAATTAGGCAGGGGGGAGCACACAACCGTGCCTACATAGACAAGATAACAGAGTACGCCTCACTTGTAGACAAGTTCAAATTCATATATTGTGAAGTTTAAAATAATAATAATACTTTTTTTACACCTTTGTGACAGTACCAGGAAATTTGGGTAATCGCCTGGAGGCCAAAATAGACAAGCCCTCACTAGTGCACTGGATGTGTTACAAGAAATCTGAGGACTGGTTTCCCCTCTGGATGGACCTGAACATGTTCATGCCTATTGGAATTGATTGCTGGATTGATAATATAAGGTAAACTGACTATGGGAACAAACTTTAACAATTATTATTTTATGACATTACAAGTTACTGTCACGTTTGAAAACTTTAATGGCACTTTTGCTGAATAAAAGCATTCTTTTCTTTAATCAAGAAAATCTTACTGACCCCAAACTTTTGAATGTAGTGTATAAATATAGTTTTATGCGTGCAATTCATTTCCACGCTTCCTGTTTTGTCTTGTGTGTGTACAAATGAACAGAGCAACGCTTTCTATGTACTTCTGATCTATTGACAAATGTTTCCTAATCATCCTCAGTTCTGTATTTCAGGTCATTGACCTTTTGTCTGTTGCTTTTGGAGGGTTCTCGAAGGCTGATGTCATAGTGACAGGCCAATGTATCATAATCAATATTAGTAGCAAATCTACTGTCCTACCTAAGTCTATTATCAGAAGCTGTGATACATTTGAACTTCTTCTTCAAACTTGATATGAATGTAACAGCTACATCTGCAGATTTGCAATTTTGTGCAGAATTGTGTACAACAGGACAAGTCGCAAGACATCGAACGCACCCGGGGTGGAGGTCAGGGTCCCTGGATTTGGACAGACGCACCCTATAGAGTTTCTTGACATAAACAAACTGACTGGTGAGTATAACACCAAGGTATTGGATCGTTAACATCACAACATCCTCATGAGTCATTTTCATCCTGATGGTCTTTTTATCTTATAGGTTACTTGCACACCATGGTTCAACAGTTGGTTAGCTTTGGATATGTGCGAAATGAGACTGTTCGTGGTGCTCCGTATGACTGGAGAATCGCTCCAAGTAAGTTAAATCCCAGTGACGGACAACAACAATCATTTCACCATAGTACAAAACAAATAGTTGACGGTAGCCTCTATGTCAGGACTATTCAACTGTAGAGCTCCAACTCAAATCAAATATACCTGAACTAGCGAATCAAGGTCTTCAGGATTGCATGAACATGACAGGCGGGTGTGTTTGTTTAGGCTTAGAATCAGACTGTCTAGGACAGTTGATGAATCCTATTCTACATAACTGACATTGTATACTCTACAATAAAAATAAATAAATTATATATACATTTTGGCGGAACCAGATTCTTATCAAGCACACAGCAATTACAGTGCTTATAAACATAATCATCCAAACACCCTGGCCAACGCCGTAGCAACACCCTGGCAACCATTCACAAGGTGTACTTTCATTCTGTGTCCCAATAACAACAATCTGTGAACGTTTATGTTTGGTACCACATAGATGAGCAGGAGGAGTATTTTATACGTCTGAAAAGCTTGGTGGAAGAGATGCATGATGAGTACAAGCAACCAGTCTATCTTCTGGGCCATAGCATGGGCAACAACTACATCCTGTACTTCCTCAACCAGCAGACTCAGGACTGGAAAGACCATTACATTAAGGGCTTCATCTCTCTGGGAGCACCTTGGGCAGGAGCTGTGAAGCCCCTCAGAGTCTTAGCTTCAGGTACAGAGATGAAAATTAAGAGAACTGTTTTCTATTTTACAATGTCATTTATTCCTGTGATCAAAGCTGAATTTTCAGCATCATTACTCCAGTCTTCAGTGGCACATGATTCTTTAGAAATCTTTCTAATATGCTGATTTGCTGCTCGAGAAACGTGATATATTTATTTATAAAAATGTTATATTAATATAAATATTTTAATTGATAAATGTCCTTTTTACTGTCACTTTCGATCATTTAAAGCATCCTTGCTTATAATATTTATTAATATGTTGAATTAGCTTTTATTTGTATTTTTTTCCATTTTAATAGTATTTTAGGTTTTAGTTATTTTGTGTTTTTAAATCACATTTTCTATTTAGCTTTATAGTAATTTATTTAAATAGTTTATTTATTATTAAAAACACCTTTGCTGAATTAAAGATGTTATACAAAAACATTCGGACATAAAATATTAAATTCAGATTATTTCAAAATAATTTTGTAATTGTAATGTAATTAAATTGTTTAATATTTATAACAAATTAAATGTTTAACTTCCCTCGCATCCTGTAACAAACATTTGACCCTCACGGGTCAAAATGACCAAGAACCTTTTTTATATATATATATCTCACATTGGGTCAATTTGGTCTCTGCCACCTCTTGTGGGGAAAAAAAATAATAATATAACATGATATTTCATGACTCCTGCTACATGGCCTTATAGCTCTATTTGGAGCAAAAGAGCTTTTCCGCTGGGTCATAAAGTCAGTATCTTCAGTATCCTTTTAGATACACATGTAGACATTATAAAACCAGTTAAAAATCGCAAAGTCTTTCCAAAGGGAGTTATTCTCTAAATCAGTAAGCACTGTTTCTGAACTCCCCGAAACACCTCAGTTAAATCTTGAGGTTTCCTCCAGGACCTCACACTTTACAACATTTCTCATTTGAATAATCCTGCTCAAGGCACACTCAAAAAAAGGGATGAGGCTTTGTTGTGTAAGTTAGTAGTGTGTTGAAACTCTTGGTTATGGTCAAAGATGTGATATTTACAAATCACACCCGAAGTGGTTGACCAATCACAGCTCACTTGTCCAGCTGACCAATCAGAGCACATTGCACATTTCAGAAGCAGAAGGAACTAAACAGTGTTATTGACAGACTGTAAAGATATGTCAAATGATGTTTTTTTTTAAAGCATAAAAACATTATTGTAGATCCCAAAAACAATGATTCAAATGGACTCTTTAAATGAGATTTGGTCTTCATTTTATGCCTTTTTAGGTGAAAATGATGGCATACCCTTCGTGTCCAATATAAAAATCCGCGAAGAACAACGCATGACGACCACAAACCCGTGGATGATCCCTTCTGAAGAGGCGTGGCCCAAAGACCACGCCTTCATCTCCACCCCCTTTTTCAACTACACCAATCAGGACTACCAGAAGTTCTTTAAAGACATTGACTTTGAGGACGGCTGGTACATGTGGGAGGACACCAGAAACCTCACAGCTGGCCTGCCCACACCTGGAGTTGAGGTCTACTGCTTATATGGGGTGGGACTCCCTACTCCCGTGACCTACGTGTACGACGAGCTGTTTCCAAACGCCGACCCCGTAGATATCCTTTACGATGACGGCGATGACACCGTCGACAGCCGCAGCATGAGCCTCTGTAAGCGGTGGATAGGGAAGCAGGAGCAGGCCGTGCATGTGACAGAGTTCAGAGGCATGGCTCATTTAGACATGGTCTTTAATCACAAGGTGCTGACGGCAATCCAGAGAATTCTGGAGGGAAAGTACCATGAGGAAACGCATGTCAGCTTTGAACAACCTCCATCTCTTAGCCTTGGTTTTGTGTGACGTATATTCACAACTGCATTATAAGTGCACTGCAACACTGGTATCATGTATAAAGGTTTTGCTGGGTTCACGCCATGTTGCAATTACCGTAATCACGAGATGGCAATCCAAGTGATGTGTTTTTTTTATGAGTCGGACTCTCATAATTACAGTAATTCCGACATGGCGTGAATGTCTTAATGATCTATTTGTATTGGTTTATGATATATTAATAGGCATGATATAGTCATTTTTTTCCCCTTTGTACAGTCTAGAGGTGCATTTGTATTATACAGAATTTATCAAATGTATTTAGTCTGTACATTAAAGATTGCAGACACCATAGCTCTTAAAGTGTAAAATGTATTGGATGTTTATGTTTTATAGCAAATAAAAAAAGTCTATGCAACTGTTATGTGATAATCACAGTTCATATATAAAAATTATGATTATTTTTTAGGTTGTGATAACTACTAGTTAAACTGCTGCTTACTATACATATGAAAATATGTTTCTCCATATTATTGGTCCTTGTTATTTGTAGACCTGTCTGTACACTGTACTGATAATATTTGTTGAACTCTGTAAACTTTGAACTGGGTTAGGAGTTCGATGTCTGATAAACATCAACCTTTTTTTGCAAACAAATTAAAATACGTTAGACAAAGGTTCAGAGTTCACACAGAAACGAGCAGTCGTTTTGCCAGGAGATCTTTCCTTGCTTAGTTGGGAAAAATAATTGATTGTTTCTTTTGAAATATAGATATTCTGGCAGAATAGGATTTCTTTAATCAGTAACTCGTTTGGTATCTTTTTCCCTCAAATCTCTATGATCTTTGAACATCATCCTCGCACAGAGTGAAACAAAGTAACCTGGCTACATGTGCGCAACATGCAGCACTACATTTTGACAATAATTCAATGATCATCCCCTCCAGCCATGGCTATAACGAAATTTGACTGCTTTTTGATTATACATTTTAATTTCTAAACTATACATTTTAATGCTTAAACAGTACTAACTTAATGGCTGGAATTGACCAGTTAGCATCGATGATTAGCTATTTTTTTATTCTTATTATTATTATAAAATACAATTTATGAAGTTGTTTTGAGAAACAGATTTCAGTAATTTAATACATACATTTATTCTAAAACAATTTACATTATTCAGATAACCTGTAAAAGTACAACCAAATGTTGTTCAGGCAGGATCAATTTGTAGGCTAATTTGGTTATGCGTTTTATTCTGAAACTACATACAGACAGTTCTTACAATTCTTAATTAGCATTATAGATTTTTAAAGCACACAATGATTTCAAAATTCACATTTGAAGTATGTATGTATATGTGTAGAAAATAAAATCAATTATTGCAGCCTTGCTGTAATCGAACAGTCTTTCAAAGCTCCGCCCACTGACTCGATGTGTTCTGCCATTATTTATTCGCGTCTAGCACACCGATTACATGATCGCTAACGTTACATTGTGTGGTTCATCACAGTCATTGTCGTTCAGAGCCAGAAGAGACACTTCTCAGACCACTTCCTAGACCTCACGATGGACAGATAAACATAAATGCACCCTTGATCCAGCAGAGGTGTGAGCCACTGTTAGAGATGCTTCCCTGTCATCGGTTGAACCTCGCGATTCTCCATCTGTGTTTGTTGTTGTTGTTGTTGTCTTTTACCGACGGCAGAAGTTTGAAATGCTCACCGGGGAAAGTGTGCTCGGACCGACCGCCTGTTGTTCTCAGTAAGTTATTTTGTTGTTATGTCCTGTTGCTTTTCTGTTCTTGACACCAGACAGTTGTTTACTTGTCTCATGATGAACTGTCATACGGTCTATGTCTCAGAACACAGTGTCCTACTACCTAGGCAACACTTACACTATCCAGGTAGCTCACATGCATGCTCAAATGTTGTGATAGCGTTTGCATGAACATTAGATTTTGTTATATAATACAACCTCTAGGACAGGATGTACAGATAGTGTTTTTAACCTCATGTCCATGCTTGTTGTATTATATAGAGTATTCAGTATATGAATGTATTGATAATCAGTGTCTTAACGCATCTTCAAAGCGGTTGATATTTTGATAAGTTTAATGCACGTGACCGAACAGCTGCGAGCAGGAGAACTGTCGAAGAAATCAAAACCTGGTCCAACAATATAAACACAATACAAATCCAACATGTAAAAGCGATTGATTTTTATATATTACATTGGTGTTGTGTTTATACTGTCTTGTTGTCTGCCATTTCCTTCTAAGTATCTGTTTGTTTTCGCTTTGGTGGTTTCTCATATGACGCGATCATATGACCTGGGGAAAAAACTGACAATTCAATGTCACTGATTGCGAAACCGGTCGTAGTAGAACAAGAAAATAACACTTCTTTGTTATCTTTTCATCCCCCATTGGCAAATTACGAAATATATGATGATAACGTAAAAAAATGGGAAAATACGTTCTTTTTCAGACTTTAAGTAGCTAACGTTACCATGGTGTTGTAATAACCTGTGTATGTGTGTGTGATATCTTAATAGTATAAGACATTTATTGAAATATCGTAATATACAAGTACCATGGTGGTACAATGTATACTATATCTTAGTATATTTATATCTATATCACTGTTGCTGAAGACATGTTTTGGAACATGATAGCAGGATTTTAGTTGGTCCAAGAGTGTTTTACTGTGAACCATTTTCACCTCCTTGAGCTTGTACCATTTAGAAACCATACAACATGGTCCAAAACACACCTTCCAGTGAAGACTGGATTTCCCATCAGGTTGGCTATACTGTGGAAAATCTTTGTCTTCGTGTCTAAATTTACACTACATCATTATTTAGCAATTAAAGATAGCTTAAATATTTTTTTCTATAATAATATCTAAAGCACACTTTTAAGTACACTATTTGACTAGCCAATATTTACACGGTGTCTGATAGTAGGAGCACAGGCATTTTGTGAATGTGGTGACTGGCAATAAAGACGCGCAAACTTTGCAGGAAACTACACTTGGAAACATATTGAGGTGTTAGAATTCTTCAAACTAGACTAAACTGGCTGACATTAGTGATGACAGAGATGTTAATCAGTAGGTGATAAGGTAAACTCCTTTGAATGGTGATAGTGTCAAGTATTTTAAGTAAGTGATTCTTTAATCATATCTAAATTAGTTTGTGAAGTGCTTCTGATGGAGTTTCCTGTGTAAACATGTCACCATAAAATTGATAAGTCTTTTTTTTTAGATTCTAACCGATTTATCATTCAAAAGATTATACATGATTTATCCATAGTTCCAGGAGATCTTGGGAATCAGCTTGAAGCAAAACTGGACAAACCTAGTGTAGTACACTACATCTGCTACAAGAAGACCAATGACTACTTCACGCTATGGCTCAACCTGGAGCTGCTGGTCCCGGTGGCCATTGACTGCTGGATTGATAACATGAGGTAAAGGGCGAAAGGACAACTGAAACCAGAAGTTGTGCATGTGATGTATTGCTGGCATATGACATCCATACCATTTTGTAAGACAAGCTTCTTCCTTCTGCAACAACCTTTGCACCCAGGTTTCACAATTAAAACTCAATTAATTTTCTCCATAGAGATTAATAATAATTTATAAATCTTTAAAAACAGACCTACTGTGAGCTATATTGATTGTTTAAAAAAATGGCCAGGCCCAAATGCACTCTATTGAATGGGAAATTTGTAGACATTGTATCATTTTTTGATATTGAAAGCACTCATTTACTATTTTTGATTTCATGTCGCCTGCTTTAAATATGCAAATACGTCATCAGCATCTGTTTTGTTTAAAGGCTACTGTACAATCGCACAACCCACCTCACTGAAGCTCCTCCGGGGGTGGATGTCAGAGTGCCTGGGTTTGGAAAGACGTATAGTTTGGAATATCTGGATCCAAGTAAACGGAGTGTGGGTGAGTGGAAACTGATAGTGAAACTATCTCATTATGTGTTAATTTGTCGATTGGTAACTGTTTTGTCTGTTTCAGGCATGTACTTCTTCACTATAGTACAAGCACTGGTTGATTGGGGGTATACCAGAGACGACGACGTTCGAGGTGCCCCCTATGACTGGCGTAAAGCCCCCAGTGTGTATTTTCTTCTTCTATTTTTGCACCAAAACAAAGTTCTGGGAAACGTTATGGTTCTTGTCTTAATGTCTAAATTGGACATTTTTGTTCTCTTATCTGTACCTGCAGATGACAATAAGGAGTACTTCTTGAGTCTGCAGCAGATGATTGAGGAGATGGCTAATAAGGCTGGAGGTCCTGTGGTCCTCATCGCACACAGTATGGGGAACATGTACACGCTCTATTTCCTTAATCACCAACCACAAGCTTGGAAGGACCGGTACATCAAGGCATTTGTTTCTCTTGGGCCTCCATGGGCTGGAGTGGCCAAAACTCTTAGAGTTATGGCAACAGGTACAGGCTAAAATTGTTTTAGAAGGAGATTTTCCCCTGGTTTCACAGGCAAGGTTTAAGCTAGTCCCGAACTAAAATGCATGTTTGAGCTGTTTTAACTAAAAGCAACTTGCACTGGCTTATCCTAAAATATATCAGTGCCAGTTTTGTCTCAGAATGCACACCACTAGTAATCTCTTTTTTCTAAGACTCGCTTAGAAAATCTTATTAAATGCCCTCATTGAACTAAGCCATAATCCTGGCTTATTCTTAGACCTTTCTGTGAAACCAAGCCTTTGCTGAATTAAAGGTTCTGTAAAGGTTTTGTGCAAATGAATGCATTAGCTGATCAACTTGCAGTTTAAGTCACTTTCCAATTGCCAGTTGTGTTTGTTCCCATCTGGCGATTCCATTTCAACCGCTAACTGTCAATAATACACACTGCGCCTTTAAATTTGTTCAAATATCTATGGCAAATTTTTGTACGTCAATACAGTTCACATATACAATGGCATGAACACACCTTTAATTTCTGAATTATGCCCTCAAAAATGTCAAAATACATTTTAAAGGCAAAACTGTTATGGCGATACAACAGTCTTGACATCATATTAATGAAGATAAAAACTTCAAAAGAAAACCAAGTAGTTTAGCACAGTCTTGTATTGCTATTTTTTTTGGAAATAATATTATTTAATAAGAATTATATTTAATAATTATTTCATTAACATTGTGTATTTAACTGTTTATACAAAAAATATTTTCAAAGCAGCTTTAATGATTGAAATAATATTTAATTATTATATTGGTTCAACTTTTTACTTTTGAAAAAGTATTTAAAAACCTTTTCGAAAATAATGATTGTTCAATACGACTTAAACCCTGAAAATGGCAAGTTTTTAAAACCACATGACACGTTTCTAAGTGGCCATTCACACAGAACACATTTTTTAGTGAAAAAAAAGTGGAACCACTTTTAACCTGAGCGCTGGACTAGAACAAATAAATGACAGGTTGTCCCACCCTCACGCCAGTAAACACGTCAACTACATAGTGAAAAGATGATGGTGCAAGAGGGAGGGTAAGTTATTTTGTATAAAGATCACATGAAGTTTAAAAAAGAATGACGTCCACGTATAAATCATTTATAAGCACTGCAATATTCCATTTAAAAAAATGTAAATGTAAATGTACTTTATTTATATAGCACCTTACATCAACCAATAGGTGAACCAAAGTGCTTTACAACAGAATAAACAACAAATCAAAACAACCAACAACACAAATACCATAAAAAAATGAGAGAAAAAAAACGTCCATTTTGATTTTACTTTAAAACCCATTTACGATCACTGGTTTGATCATTTGATATTGATTCCATGACAGGCGACAACAACCGCATTCCCGTCATCAGTCCCGTGAAAATCCGCACCCAGCAGCGAACGGCCGTCTCCACCGTCTGGCTCCTCCCCTACGCCCACTCCTGGCCCAAAGACATGGTCCTGGTTTCCACCCCAAACACCAGCTACACAGTCCAAGACTATCAGCGCTTCTTCAAAGATATTGACTATGAGGACGGCTGGGCCATGAGGAAGGACACGGAACCGCTGGTCAGTGCACTTCAGCCTCCTGGCGTTCCTGTCCACTGTCTATATGGCAGCGGCATTCCCACAGCTCAGGGCTTCAATTACACAAACTTCCCAGATGTAGACCCCACCGTCATCAACGGGGACGGAGATGGAACAGTCAACCTGTTGAGTGCCATACAATGCAAACGCTGGAAGACCCAACAGAAACAGCCTGTCCAAATGTTCGAGCTGCCCGGGAACGAGCATGTCGCCATGCTGTTAAACATAACCACAGTCAACTACATCAAGAATGTGCTGTTTACACCATGATAGCATTGAGGCTTTACACACTTCCCCTCTTTAACTTTCAGGACTTGGTTCTGCTTTTCGGGTGGATGTTCCTTTCCTTATCGGAATTTGTTCTCGGAGTTCCTTTTTGTGGAGTTGAGGTTTATCAGGACATTATTGATAAATAGTTATCTTTTGTTGGGCACAATCAGCATTTACAGAAATGATTCTTGAATTTTTTTTACTCAATTTAGATCTAAAACGTTAACACGTTTTCCCGCACGTAATGTCATTTCCAGTTGTTAAATGTGAAATGGCAATTGTTTGCCGTTAATCCTTGTCAATTAGTTTTAAATAGTCTGTTTCTTAACCTTTATAAACTTTAACCTCTTGATACACACAACTTCTTTAATCTACAGATTTTATCTAGTGCGTTTTTAAACGTTGCTATCCAAATTATACTGACGCTGCAGTATCTCTGTTGATCCCACTAACTAGCAAGTGGCTATTTATCAGGCTGTCTGTGACCAGTATTGATTTATGTATTTTTGTCAGATGTTCTTGAATGTAGAATGTGGCCTAACGGCTGGATATCTCACTGTTGCTCAATTTACATCAGCTTAACCTCTAGACTGCATTTGTGCCATGGCCCAGGATGGGTTAACCAATGTTACATGTGAACAAAGTTTGCTCTTGAATATAATGAACAATGATTTGTGAAGCACATTATTTGTCGCTTTTTAAAAATGTTTTGAATTGAGGTTGTTAGAGTAAGTTCTATCATAAAAAGTGTATTTTAACAGTACAACACTAACCAAAGTGAGTTTATATCTCGCTCGAATTGAGATGTAAACAAGGGGAAAAAAGTCAATTGTGAGAAAGTCGTTTGTTTTTATATTTTCTGTTTATTCTGTGGCAGAAAGAAGCCTCCATAGTGTCACGATCAATGGAGCGAGAAAAGAAAGACTTTATTTCCCGTTTTGCAGCGAAGCTCTGTGCAGTTGAGCCGTATGTGAAAAGGCCCATCTTCATGAGTGTCAATGAGACTCTGAAAGGTAAAATCATTGGTTATTAGAATTGAGATTGCAATGCCGAAAACACACCAACTCTTCAACCTTTGCCTGTTTAATCAATTCTTGTTTAGTTTGTGATGCAGATCTGCTTGGGTTCCTACCTGCAATTCTGACAAACATGCCTTTTTTAGGCTTTCCGTGTGGTCACCCACACACCAAGCAAGGCTTATGTGGAAAGAAGGATCCTATATTAAATAGAGGAGGCTGTTACATGATTGTATTTGAATCTATGTTCATAAATATGATACCAATGCCTTGTTTGTACCTTATAAAAGGTGCTGAGGTTGAATTCTTTCATGGTTTGATCCAGTATTTTGATGAGCTCAAGCAACTGAGTTTTTCCAGTTGAGACCTCCAAACCGAGGAATGTCCTGCATCAACTTTATGCCATTAATACAGTGCATTGAAATGAAGAAATAATTAATACACAGAGTAGAGCGAGAGTAGTGAAATACCTAGTCTTTTCAGCATTAGAATACACCATCAGTTTATCAGCCAAGCAGAAAAACCTGAGGAAACAATCTGAGTTAGACACCCAGCCACTGACACGTTATAATGATACAATGTGTTGGCTACATAGCACAGACTTCTGGAAATGTGTCACACCAGTCCGAATGGACTGGATGAACGGCTGAATCCAGTGATGCCGCAGAACCACTGTCTTTGAGAGACTGAGGTGAAACTCTTCAGATAGGGCCAGAGGGATGCCATGAGCTGCCGCAACTAGCATCATTTCATTTAGCACCTCCAGAAAGGCCTCCTCAGGATCATCTAAAAGGGGTTAAAGGTCATTCAGATAAAAATGACAATATCAATCGACACTCAGGCAAAGAACTTACAAGGAAAGAACATGTATGTAGCCCAGTTGCCCTGCTCGTGCTGGAAGGACCGAATTCGCCCTCCATGCTCATCCCTTTTATCGGTCCACTTTTCTTCTGATTCTCCGAACATCTCCCTTACACTCTCGGGAAGAGGCAGGCGAGGTGTCAGGTGGGCTGATTTGCCTGCTTTGCTTTTAACAGATCCATGATCCAAAGGTTCACTGGTGCTATTCAGATAAAAGATGAATTTAGAGCCCTAGAAGTGCAAATCAAAATAAAACTAAACCACATTAGATCAAACGCACCAAACCTGCTTTCATTATCAAGTTTTCCTCTTTTCCTTGAAGGTGAGGAATCATTTTTTGAGTTTTCAGTTTCATCTTCAGAACTGCTACTACTGTAATTGACAATCATGCTAAGGTCGAAAAATCTTTAAAACTGCTACAGATGATTAAAAACACCATCTCAGATACGTGACGACACTCTTATTGGCATGCGCAAAGCGCTACCGATGGTTCGGCTTCCTCCTAGCGTCCCACTCTGTCTATGGTCCCACTACAACTAACAATGGGATTCGGTAACGAATCATTATTTTTTTTGAATCGGATCTTTTCCAAAGCATCCGTTGAACCGGTTCATCTCACAACCTAGCGTGTCCGTTCCTTTGTACGGCGTTAAAAAGTCATTAGTGATCGAATATTTATTGTTTTATTTTCCTAGGTGTTTTATTCAAAGCATGGATACTTTTGTATAAGTGCGTAAGAACCGGCTCTTTTAAACTAACCGCTTGAAAGAACCGATTCAATGAATGATTCTAATAACAAGAAAACAAACGGTGCTTCATCACAACGTCCGACTACAGCAAAATTGATTCATATGGTTCCGACTATTTTGCATTCCGCCCTTAAAAAAAGAAAAGAAAAAGAAAGGGGGAAAAAAATCGCAGCTCCAGTCAACATTGAATTTCAGCAATGATAAACACTATACGTTTATACTAACAAAATGTTGACGTTTATTGTCTTATTAAAGCTTTATACTAACTATTATCCTGTCACTACAATAATTCCGTGTTCTAATAAAATAACCACTTGCCCAATAACGTTACCCTAAAACAGTGATAGACACATTTTTTTGTGGTAATAATGGCGTTTTAGTACAAATAGTAGCATATAAATTAGAAAATAATAAAATTAATGAAGTTCCGGTATGTTTTGTGAAGATGCCAATTATGTGTTATTCAGGTTCCCGTGCGGCTGTCGGGGGTTTCGGTGGTCAGCGATCTAAGCCCGAAATAAAACGCACTATGGGTCGGCCATTCCCCATCAGTCAGCTCCCCTAAATGCGCTTCAAACGCCGAAAAGACGGGTGCCGGGGATTTATGGAGCAACCCAACCGAAATCCGGAGAGTTTGCAGGGTTATCGTGTGTTTTTGCAGGCACTGGCCAGGGGTGCGGCCTAGCAGAGACCGCGGATCGGTCGGAGGGTTTAAGGCCTTCAGAAAATCATTATAAGCCTTTTCTTGATTTGAACTTCTATCCCTGAGAATAAACATGGGTGGAATCAACTTCTGAAACAAGGTAATATGCATATCTAACATATTTTAGAAGGATGTGTTTGTCTGTGTGTTACAAAGCTACTGTTAGCCTGTTAGCCAGCTTGCAAATATTAGTTAACGTTAGCCATTTTGCAAAGCTACGTTATGTTTTTATGTTTTCATCCAGGTGTCTTAGACATCGCATGTTCTATCAATTAAGCTACTGTGTTGTACATAAATATTAATTCTGCTTAACGTTTAAATTCTGTCACCGGCTTTCATTCGCCACTATAGAATTGTGTGTTTACAAACAAATGAGCAGCAAACAGAAGCGCCAATCGTTTTCTTTATATTACATTATCTTAACCATGCATGCATGCTCTGGACCAGCTGTTCCACTTTTATACACACAGGTGACTGTTAGGCAATAGACTGTGTCTCAAAAACTAACGTTAGCGTGCTAATACTTCACTTAGACAGTATTTGGGGCATCTCATGCTCGTTCTGTGATGCTGTCCCACAATGCTAATTGGTTGGTGGGCAAGTCAGTCTTACTATCCAGCACGAAATATGAGGTGTACCAAACAGATACTCGTACCTTTGTTATTATCACTAGGATAAAGTCTATCAGATTTTATTTGTTAATTTAATTTCTCATTTGTTGTTAGTTTATTAAGTGCTTTGATGCGCTTATAGGTTTGTATAACTTGGAGTGCATTGGTGGGAAATTATATAGATCTCCTTACAGACCAGGTAGATACGACTCAAATCCAGCAGTAAAGGTTAAGGGGGTTTTCATTCCTTATGTAACCAACTATTTCAAGAAGTGGTTCACATGAGTGCCACTATCTGTTTTTTTTTTCTTTTCATAAAGCCTATTTTGATGCCTTGCCAACAGTCACTGTAACTCGATGATGACTTCTAGTCAGTTTTTTGCTGCAAGCCGCTGTTAGTTATAGACCTTATTGTAAAATAAGTTTATTTTATTCAGTCCCTATCAGACCAGTAGTTCAGATTTTTTATTTGTCTTGCCATTTTTACTGGAAAGTCACTTTTTAATTTTAGCAATGTTTTATATGCCTGAAAAGTACATATTTTTCATAGAACGTTAAAGCCGAACTTGGCAACTTCTAGTCTTCTTCGCTGATTTTCAGTTTTGTTGTCGCATGTTTTCCCCACGAGCTCCCCCTACAGCTATGGGGCGTATATTTCACAAAAACTCACTTGCGGCACCCTTCTCCCCATTCTACCGCTGCTCATGTGCATTTGTTGTTATCGGAGCCGGCCAACTTTACTTGCGGAGCTATGTCTACCGAGGTGGGTAATACATCATACACATTATCATAGAACATTGACATGTACATTTTGTATTCTGTAAAGCAGATCGTGTTTCTCGCTCGTTCTCATCTCGCTTCTCGTGAAACTTCCTATTTTCATTTTGCCGGAACGGTAGTCCCCATGTTGAAAGGTTGGTTTTCCGCCTGGGAAAGCTGGGGGGAGCTGGGTCCAGTATCACCAGAACAGGTTTTTTAACCATCCAAATGATTTCTAGACAGCTTTATTAAGTTTAAAAAGTTACCAAGTTCACCTTTAATTTTTACATATTTTTCATAGAACGTAAATAGCTACTGAAGTGGCATTTAGGTGTCTTTACACCAACTTAGGTGGGTCAGAGCAGGCACAATTTAGCATGGCTTTTATCTGGCATTGCATCTTTACACTGAATTTTTGTCAGACAGAGAGCAGCCTTAAGTTGGCTGCGTAAAGATACGTTATGTCAGCCAGTTAGAGAATTTTACCGTGGTAAAATTTAAAGTTTAAAGCACAAAATTGAACTTGCCCAAAGCTCTTTCACAGGCCATCCTTTTTTGTGGAGCACTGCAGCGTAAATGCCCCTAAAGATGTCTGCTGGTTGTGTAAGTTCTTCATTCAGTTTTCTTGTTTTTGTTTTTTCTTACAGGGCTTTACCAAGGTGATGAAGAAGGTCAAGGTCCTTTGCACTTGATGCTCACATCCATGTCAGTTCTCCGTTTATAGCTACTTCCTTTCCCATCCGGGTTAGTCCAACAATCCCTTCCCCCTGAATTCATCCAGAAAGCGGTCCAACTACGGCTCAAACCTGAATCCATACACCCGTGCACGTATGACGGAGGCGTGGCAGCAGCATGCTGTTGCCCCGCCTCCTGTCGTGCACACCATCCCACCAGGGGCGGACACACTGGGCTGCACCGTCTACGGCATCGTCCTCCAGCCAGACGCGGCATTGCAACAATCGCAGCAGCAACAACAACAACAACAGCAGCAGCAACAACAGCAGCAGCATCACAGTCAGCAGCAGCATCCGGCACAAGCCCAGCAGTCCTCCTTGCATGTGGGGAGCGAGGGAGGACACAAGTGTGGTGCATGTGGCCATGACATCTCCCATCTGGCTAATCCACATGAGCACCAGTGCATGGTGAGCCAAGATCGTTCGTTTCAGTGCACGCAGTGTCTGAAAATCTTCCACCAAGCCACTGACCTGTTGGAGCACCAGTGTGTGCAGGTGGAGCAGAAACCTTTTGTGTGCGGAGTGTGCAAGATGGGCTTTTCGCTGCTAACTTCTCTAGCGCAGCATCACAATGCCCATAACAGCGGAAACCCCATGAAGTGCTCCATATGTGAAAAAACGTATCGACCGGGTTCTGGAAACGCCACACCAACTTCGTCAACGGCCAACCCAGGGCAACCATCCAACGATGAAGCATCATCTAGTGGCAGCGCTGCCGTCGGGACATCAGGCCAGCCTACATTCGAGCCTTCGCAACCTGACAGGCCGTACAAATGTTCGGTGTGCTCCAAGGGCTTCCGTCACTTATCCGAGCTCACACGTCACGAACGCGTCCACACAGGCGAGAAGCCATTTAAATGTGAAACATGCGACAAAAGCTTCAGCCAGTCCTCTCATCTAGCCCACCACCAGCGTACCCACAGCTCCGAACGACCATTCAAGTGTGCGGTGTGCGAGAAGAGCTTCAAGCACCGCTCCCACCTAGTCCGTCACATGTATGCCCACTCGGGTGAGCACCTTTTTAAGTGCAACCTCTGCGAGTTGCACTTCAAAGAGTCTTCCGAGCTCCTCCACCACCAGTGTCAGCCGCAAGGTGCTCGGCCGTTTCGCTGCGCCACTTGTGGGAAGGGCTTCAAGCGTCCGTCCGACCTGAGACAGCACGAACGCACCCACTCGGAAGAACGCCCGTTCCACTGTGAAGACTGCCAAATGAGCTTTAAACAACAGTACGCCCTGGTGCGCCACCGACGCACGCACAAGGCCTCCGCCGACCGCCCCTTCAAATGCAACCTGTGTGACAAAGGCTTCCTGCAGCCGTCCCACCTGTTATACCACCAGCACGTTCATGGCATGGATAACCTCTTCAAGTGCGCCTCCTGCGGCAAGGGCTTCAGTCAGTCTGGGGAGCTGCTGCGTCACAAATGTGGTGAGGCGTCCTCGACACCCACAAATCCCGACAAGCCCTACAAGTGTGACGTGTGCGGGAAGGCTTACAAAAAGGCCACAACGCTCCAGCGCCATCAGAATTCCCACTGCACCGAGAAACCTCTCAAATGCTCGCTGTGTGACCGGCGCTTCCTGTCCTCCTCAGAGTTCGTGCAGCACCGATGCGACCCAAGCCGTGAGAAGCCCTTGAAGTGTCCTGACTGCGAGAAGCGCTTCAAGTACTCCTCAGAGATGCAGCGACATAGGCGCGTCCACACCGGAGAGAAGCCCTACAAGTGCGCAAGTTGCGACAAGGGTTTCAAGCAGCGTGAACACCTGGCCAAGCATCAAAGCGTGCATGCGAGAGATGCCCAGTTTAAATGTGTGTGGTGCGGAGAGCGTTTTGCTGATCTAGGAGCCCTTCAAGAACACACTGTCCAGCACACTGCTGAAGGTAGCGGGTACCCTGTGTCTTCTCTCATTCAGTAACTTTTGTCCCCAATTACATTCACAGAGGTTTTAGGAATCTCGGCAAACTTCCCCTGTCAAAAAGAATTTTTACAAGGCCCAGTAACCTCATAATACCTCATTTTGTTCTAAAGATGCTTATACTCAACAAGTAGTTATTCCCATTTTGATGTCTAGAGGCATCATTTAATTGGGTTTGATTGGCAAACAAAGATGAATCATTGGTTGTTGGATTATATATATGAACCCTGGGAGGACAGAAACAGATCTTTGAACTCTATCCCAGAAAGCACTGTGATCCTAGTACAGTAGGGCAGCATTTGCCCTGCTTCATGGCTCCTTGGCCAGACATGGCTCACAATGCCCTCCTTCAAGATCTTTAGAGCACAAGACAAAAGCGATTTGATCAGTCCTCTTGACCCGTCATATAGAATCAGCTATCTGTTTTTAGTATCGCACTATAGTACCTACTATGGTTGAGATACTGCTTACTGTGTGCCTCTACAAAAGCTCTCTACTTGGATCTCTAGCCTTTATTTTGAGTACATTGTACGCACGTTGGGAGCACCTCCAGCAGCCCACTGTGCGCATTTAGTTCTCCCCACAATTGAAGGCAAAACAAAAAGGGGGGAAAAGTTGTGCTGTTATAAACTGTTGAAACTGTCTGTTTATGTCAATGTTGACGTTCTCCTCGTGGCAACTAATGGTATGTACCAAAAAACATCATTGTACTGTACCACACCCTAAACGGGACAGATCGTTAACCAGCAGAAATATAATGACCTCAGACGGTCTCTACATTTCACTGAGATTATACGTAAATATATAGAATCTATATAGAAATGTAAACTTGCATACAAACAGTTCATATTACCACCAGAATCAGTACAGCTGTCCTAAAAATTGCTTAAAAACCTGAAAAGGTTTCCTGTATTACTGTATGTACATAGTTAGTAATGTATACAACTTGTTTAACAGTTCTGCTATTAGATATTGCATTGTCTTTCTTAAACTGCACCAGTTATAAGTAGCTTTTCATGTTTCGATTCATACATTCTTTACTTTTTGTTTCTGTTTTGCCTTTTTAAAGTTAAATTCAGCCTCTTTGTAGATGTAGTTGGGATTGTAATTGGTGTATTCAAGGTTGTGTGAAAGTTTAGTCTGTTTTTATAAAGGTTTTTGCCCCTTGCCCCCCACCTTTACAGGACTTGTGTATTTGTTGTACAGTACCCTAAGTGTCATTCTATGTCTACTGTATAGATTTATCCATGTGTTTGATCTCTAATCTGCCAACTCCATGTCTTGCCTACAGTCATTTGTCTTTTGCAACATGACGGTGAGTCTTTGTTTCCCTGTTATTTTCTTTTATAAAAACTAGAATCAAAGACTTTCAAAATGTGTTTTCGGCTTCCCCCAGGATCCAGGAGGGAAATAATTGTTTTGGGCCCTTTAAGGCCTTGATTTAAACACGCGTCATTCAGATGTTTTTGTTAGTGAATGTCTGTGTTGCATACTCATCCAACGATAATGTTCTTTTGAGAATTTTTTTAAAACTGACTTGTATAGAAAAATATGTGTATATATTTAAATATAGACATATTTGAGTGGTACTCGTACAAGAGTAATCTATGTTTTTTTGAATCACATGCTCTCCTTGTTTTCATTTTAGAAGAATCTACCACTTTTTGTAATAGTCCACAAAGCTGAATTTTAATAGAACTGTTCAAGTCTTGATTTGCCTACTTTTTTATTTTACCCCTCCCACCCCATCGCAATTTCCCATCATCCTACATGGGGCAAAATGGCATTCTTGGCTCTGTTGCTTATGCAGTATTATATGTTGATTCCTGGCCCTTGAGGATCATCTCCCTTCTTCTTGCAGTTAGGTTTCGCCTATTCCTACAGGGTTAGAGGTGATGGTGATGACACTTTGGCCTTAAGCAGGGATGTCTAGTTTCTCCACAGAGTCCTTGGCCTCCAAATTGTTTCTCCTTTATAGTATCTATTTATGCAAGGGGCTTTTTTTTAAACCATAGGCATTAAGAATGAATGAGCAGTTGAATTTCATAAGTATGTTGTTTTTTTATGTTTTCATGTTTGTACATTAATTTTTTTTATTAATATTGTTTAAAATCTCCATAAATATCTATATTCTTGGCAGACGTGTCAGGACCACAGGGGAACGTCGACCTTCGATCGACCTTGTATGGTTTTGAGACCTCTCCACCCCGTGCATGCTTGCTGTGTTAGTTCCTGTAATCTGTTCCAAGTATCTGTGCTTCCAAGCGCACATACTTATCCTTAGCTTTTTTTTTTCCCCAAATTGTAGATTGTGAATGAGCTAGTAAAAGAAGTTCATGTGGCGGTTGATGTGACATTCATGCTAAAATATCTGTATGTAGCATTTAATATACACAGCACTAACTAATAAACCTTTTCATTAATAATGCATTGTTGTTTGTCATTTCTATGTGCATTTATTTTCTTTACATTGATGCGTTCTGTGTTTTAAGCTGAAATTCAGCAGAAGATGCTAAATGTATGGGCATTTTCTTGGGCATTAAGGTTATTTAGGACATTATCAGAACCCATACAATCCAGAATCTGTGGCTGAATGTCCTGCAGGAACTGGTCTGGCTCCTGCAGCAATCCGAAGCTTGTCCCAGGATTTTGTGTGTGTTTTTAACGCCATCTGGAAATAAAAAAAAAAACACACAATTAAAACCATAAAGAGCTGATTAATTCTAGAAGTGTCTTATGACCATGTCTTTAAATAAGACATGGTCATAAGACAATATATATTTATTATTTTGTCTTAAAATAAGTAGTAATAAAAAATTAAAGGATAAGAGCCCTCACCTCTGCAATCTCCACCTTGCGTTCCCATTCCTTAACACTCTTCTGCAGCTGGCCATGGGTCTCTTTAACCTCGATGTATTGTAGGACATTTGGTACATGATAGTCGGCCAACTGGTCCCTCAACTTCCCGTTAAGAGCCTCTGCTTTCTTTCGTTCCTGTCAGGAAAAATTAAGTCCGTATTATGGCTTTTGGCCAGTGGAGTCTCATACCAACTAGCACAATTACCTTTTAGTTGGTTTAGCATTTATTTTGATTTTTTAAGTGTCGATATTTGGTTATTTACTGCCATGATGTTGGTTTCTGGCTCAAGATACTCAAAGCTCTTGAGGAGCTTTCTGGTGGTCTTTCTACAGATCTGTAAGTTCAAGTTCAAGTAGGCCTACATAGAAGGAATTTCATTATCCTGACCTCCTCCGCTTCCTTGATCTCCTCCTCAATCTTAACCAGTAACTTCCCCCGTAAAGCAATGTCACGGTTCAGCGCATCTGACTCTTGTGTCAAGGTCTGAAGCTTCTTCTGCAAGAAGGGGACATTGAAAAAAATCTCTAGGCACTTTAGGACGATAACTATAAAGATATAGTTCTAAATATTAAAGAATAACAGAGTCCACACCACAATGGCCTCTGGTGTGGACGCTAGTATAATTATCTTTTTAGTTATCGTTCTTGTTATGAACAGGCCTTTACAGTGCCCACACTTTTAGGTCAACACAAGCCCAACAGTTCCCTATAGTAATAGCATTGTAAGACCTGTCCTAGTACTATGGCGTGTGGGTCAACAAATAGGTGATATGTTCTATGGTTAACCAAGATTCACCTTATTAGAATTCAAGGCCTGCAAAGCATTCCCTGCAACCATTTTGAGATCCAAATGTTCAAGGTTTTGCTTATCCAGTTGTTTACGAGATTTGCTGTTCTCAAACTTGAGCTGCTCTAAGTCCAGCGACGTCAGTCCCTCACCCATCTCCTCCTGTTGCTTTAGCTGGACCTGTAGTCTTTTCTTGTGTGCGACGAGTGCTGCATTCTTCCGATGCAACTTCTCGATCAAGTTCTCCTGGAAAGATGGTACTTTGTTGGGAATTTAAATCACAACTCTTGTCAGAATAAACCTGCGAGGCTGCGACTTGAAGTTTTCTTTTACCTTGGCCCTTATTCTGTCCTCAATGTATTTGATGACCTTCTCAGCACTCATCGTCAAACACTTTTTGTCCAGCAGTGCTTTATAGATGTCGCGATCAAACTGGCAACATTCTTTTTTAACCTCCGCCAAGTGGATATCAGCTTCTTCCAGAGTTGCCTAAAGAGGGTAGAATCAATTATATAAGCATGTGTAATATATTTGTGACAAAGCTTTAGGAGCTTGTTCCCTCTCTTGACTAATGACCTTGTAATTGTCCAGCTCTCTTTCTGAACGGTCTTTTGCTCTCTTCATATCCTCAGTCATCTGTTTAAGCACGCTTTTGGCAACATCACATTTCTGTTTCAGTGTCAGGAACTGTTGCCTCTCTGGAGTGCCAACTTTAGTTTTCCTTCCTGGACTCTGGAACCAAAACATTGACAATGAATAAATGAACATCATGCATTTACCACTCATAAAAACACTCCTGTTTATTATATATATATATATATATATATATATATATATATATATATATATATATATATATATATATATATATATATATATATATATATACACACACACGTACCGTTGCCATTTCCTTCCGTGATGTTTCAAAAGCCTCCGATTGAGTGGGAAGGTCCAGTCGACTAATATATTTCTCAAATATACCGATCTCTGCTTGTAGCTCTGCATTGGATCGCCTTAAATGTAGAAAAAATAAAAATCAATTGTTTTTTTACATGTTAAAAATTAGACAAAATACAAAATTGTTTGCTGATGCAACCAGAAATAAAAGGTTCAGAAACCACGTTCAGTTAAAATGCGGCTGGTCTTACTGGCCATTAACCAGCATTGCAAAGCTTTTCTTTTTGGCAAACATGACTGCAAGATTAAGTCAACATTTGAAATAGAAAAAAAAAGCTTTTATAACTTACTTTAAGTCATTTACAAGTTCAACAAGTTGGTTTTGATCCGTGTCGGTTTTACTGTGCTCTGTCGTAGCTGCCATGGTTGCTTGTTGCCATGGTTTCGTTTGCGCGTTTGTTTCGCCCTTAACCCTCTGATGTCCACCCCAAGAAAAAACGATGGATTTTTTTTGTTGTTTGCATTTCTTCTCTTCTTAGGTCACTAGTAACCACACTCAATGTATTTTTTTCCAACACATCCCATAATTTTTAAAATATCGGCCTCTACCAAATGGTTGAGATGTCACTTAATGGTAATAAATGGTACAGGTGCTTTTTCATTGCTCATCATAATTTATGATCAAAACCTTTTCTAGTCTTGACAAAACACATTGTCAGAAAGATCTGAGTCTCAAGGTTCCACATTTTGAAACAGAAGTGATATTTGGACAGAAATTTATTAATTTGTTACAGCAGAATGCATACAAATTCAATGGAATTTATGTTATTTTTGGTTTTACGCCTAAACAAAATCCATTTTTGTGATATCAACTTCAAATTTGTAGCACAACTTGGTTAGATACAGTATATGGCTTTGATTTTATAATAATTTTATAGGAAAAATATTTTGTAAAATATATATTTTATATAAAAGAAAAAAATATGTACTACAGTATATTTAATATATGTCAAAAAAATAACTTCCATAATTTTTTCATACTTTAATTTTTTAAGTGCTTTTACTTCGGCAATAATCAGCAGTGTTAAAAAAAAAAAAAAAAAAAAAAAAAAAAAAAAACAGGACTAAACTTAGGTCTTTATTCCGTACAAAACATACTTGAATTACAACCAAGTTTTCATAGTGCATTGTAATGTCCATTCTCAAAAAGGGGGGTGACAGTTAACCGTTATGTAATGTGCCAAATCTCAAACCCAAAATGTGCTCAACCTTTTGGTTGAGATGTAAGTTAAAGGGTTAATACATTATTGTTAGACTATTAATGAAATAAACACATGCATTTATTATCCATTGTTGTGATATTCTATCAAAAACGCACATTAAAAATTAGCACGTTTTAATATGAATTTTAATTTTTAATTTAGGTTCAGATTGTTGCAATGTCAGACAATGTCCACCATAATTAGGAAAGACATTTAAATAAATAAGTAAATAAATAAATAACATCAGAATTGTTATTTCTTATTGAAAACAGGTCTCTTAAGGATATTTATACATGATTTATTTCAATGGTAGATCTGCCATCTACATAGATTTGTGTTTCTTTGAAATATTCATATGACAATGCTTTTAAAATGAAACCCTCTTTACAGCAGTGACTGAAACGATGAACACAGCCACACATTTCCTCAAAATGTCTGTTAGACATCAAACGGAAGTCAAATATGGGCGCATAGCAACGGAAGGACATGCCCAGTGACCATTAGATAATACATACGCACAGATGCCTCATTAGCGTCTGTAAACCGTCCGCCATACTGGAACGGTCAAAGCCGGTTCGTAAACACTCGAGAGCAACCGTAGTTATCCACATTTACTAATATCTTAACTGGAATAGAAAGATTAGACGATGATTTTCATAGAATTTAATTTATCGTTAATGTTGCACAACTGCATATGGATAGTATATATTGAGCTATAAAAACACAAACAAATACATTCTTACATCTGAAAGGTTAGTCCATTTTGAATGGAATGTATGTAGGCGTTTTTTTACAACCGTATACCCTTTGATATGCTGCACAATACTGTCTCTTTTTCGATTGAAATGTATTAATTTTTTTAGTTCAAGTGATGAACAGCGTCATGTTGACCGTTCCAAAATGGCGGAAGCGTCACCGAGTTTGGAGCCGGCGCATGTGGTTTCTACTTATATGAATCTATGGGATATCTATGGCCATGACAAACTTGTACTTCCGGATTTTTTATGCCAATTGATAAAGCTATCTTGCTCTTCCGGGTCAAATCGTTCCAGTCCGTTTTTTCCTGCAGCAGCACGGGGGGATTGGTCCGGAAAACCCGAACCCCGATCACAAGCAGAACGCTGCACGGGATTATAAACGGTTTTCGCGATTATTGCACAACGACTTTACGCAAGCGACGTCACGGTGAAACGTTTTTTTCACTGTGGTCGGGTAAAACATCGATCTGTAGTCCACCGCCTCTCCCTCTCTTTCTAACCAGTCAATATCCTGAAGCTCAGGAACTGATTAGTTATATTCTACTCACTTGCGGTGGACTGTATTTTCCAACATCCATTTGCTACAGATTGAAGACTGAGAGAACACACATCCTGGCTTTTTTTCTCGGATCTTTATGCTTTGGATCTAGGGATTTGAGGCCCCTTTGGGGTGGTGGGGGGGTTTAACCCACAATAATTAGATCTAAACAAACCCCCCCGCCTAGGACTCAGTCTATTTTTAAACCAAATAACTTTTCACTAAACTTCACACATACAGGTCCAAAATAGACCTTCTAGACTCTATACATTAGCATCTTTGTATGCGATATTAGCACTGCCAGAGCATTTCACACTCTATCCACTATCCATTTTCACCCCCGGATCTCCAGGCGGTCTAAACACCGCCGACAAACCGGGGAACAAGTGCTGCTCATCGGTCACCGCGCTCCATCTTTTACGCCGCTGATATCAGATATTACACGCCCGAACCGGATACCATCAGACCCCCACCCCCGGGGCTGGTCTACATCTGATCAGTGGTACTCCGTCTGTGTGTTTTGGATTGGATTTGGCGATCGGATTTCTCCTACACCCTGAGCCCCGTTGCGCGCCATGCCCGGCCCGGTGGCCGGTAGTAAATCTCGGGTGTATGCCGATGTCAACACTTTGAAGAGCAGGGAATATTGGGACTACGAGGCCCATGTGCCCACCTGGAGGTGAGATATTTAAAGCTATGAAAGTGCATCATCATCTGATGCTGTGTTTCAAAATGCCTAGTGAGCTGCCTACCTAGGCGCGTTCACGTGCATAATTTTGTGCATGTATCTGCTGATTTTCTTTGCGCAGTGGTTCACATTGTAGGCTCGATATCGATCGTGCTGGGAAAGTCATCAATCTGTGTGATCGAGCAGCCTCTGTTTGAGAGCTGGTGATGAGAGGATGACATGAACGGATTTACAGATTCAGCGTTAGAGAGCACTAGCAGTGTGTGTCCTCCTCAGCATCCACAGATTTTATGCAAATGCGCCGATTCCCTCAAGTGTGCAATCCACATCCAGTAATTACCATTCTAAACCAGCGCACTAATAGAACATTTAGTGGTTTTAATGGTTAGATTCCTCTGGAGCAGTTAATGCGCTTCTGTTTTGCACAGTGCACTGCACATATATAATTGTGCAGTCGTTATTTATTTATTTTATATACTTTACTGTGGAACACAAAAGGGGGATTTATCTTATAAATCTCCATGCCAGCTCTTTTCCATACAACGGAACTGATCAGTGACCGTCAAACTCCCCCCAATTTGTTTTGTTAAGAGTCGAAATTAAGTCACTATTAAATGTGACTTCCAGTTCGAATATGCAGAATGGAAAAAAACATTTGAGGATTATTTTTTAAGATTAAAACATTGTTGCATGAAACAGAAAGCTGCATCAAAAATAACAATAAAATGAAATTAAAACCAATCCTTTAAAGAGGACCTATTATGAAAAAATTCACTTTTACATGGCTTTTGATACAGGAATGTGTGTCAGCAGCATGTACACATCCACCCTATAATAGTACAAATCCACCCACTCCTCCTTTTTTTAAATCCCCTTAAGTCATAGCAGATTGTAGCTTTTGTGACACATGATTAGACCCCGCCCACAATTACTGATGGGCTCTGCCCTATTATCATAGACCCTGCCCAGTCCACTGTTTATCTCCTCACCAAAAGCATTTAACAACTGCATAAGAAATGTATTCTTATTAAAGCTGCTAAGTTATTAAATCAAGAGGAGTAAGTGATTTTCATTTTCTTTTGTTGTTTGATTCATATTAACAGCATATA
Source organism: Cyprinella venusta (assembly GCA_038021265.1). Classification (NCBI taxonomy): domain Eukaryota; kingdom Metazoa; phylum Chordata; class Actinopteri; order Cypriniformes; family Leuciscidae; genus Cyprinella; species Cyprinella venusta. The sequence goes on along the minus strand of CM075886.1, from coordinate 13,464,690 downwards.
TAGCAGTTCATTTTAATACACAATCCAATTATACACGTGATTTCTTGAGGTTTGATGTTCAAACATAACCGACTGTTTATTGGAACTTTGTGTGTTTTTGACATAACATTGTGTGTTTTTGACCGTTTAAACGCAAAAAGATATGAAAAAAAAACTTTGTTTAACACTCACGGGACGCACTGTGATCAGAAGAACATATCAGAAGTTTCGACTTTATGCCGATAATACATTTTCATGATGTTGAAGAACTGTGGTGTCACTTGAGCGTGACCGCGATAGAGATGATAATCAAAACAGATGTTTTTGGCAGATTATCCAAGGCGCAAGTTGTACAGGCTCCGCCCTCTTCTGGAAAGGGGGGTGGGAGCAGCAACTCATTTGCATTTAAAGAGACATGCACAAAAACAATATGTTTTTTTAATGAACAATCAAAAATGGCCTGGGCATTTACAACATGATATAATAAATGATCTGTGGGTTATTTTGTGCTGAAACTTCACAGACACATTCTGGGGACACCAGAGACTTATATTACTTCTTGCAAAAAGGGACATAATAGGTCCCTTTTAAACCAATCAATTAGTGGGCAATAATGTTTTAGATCTCTACTATTAATCTTAATGTGGCCAAGTGTCTATTTTGTTAGTACTAAATGTTAGTATTGTTAACTAAAACCATCAAAAAATAAATAAATTAATAAATATAAATTATGTTAAATTTAAAAATTTTAGGCTAAATGAAAACAAGAAATCTTGCCGTGGGAATTAAAGTTGAAGTACTAAAATTTCTAAAACAAAAAGTGAAATAAATAAATTAAAGCTAAATTGAAAAATACTGATATTCAAATGAAACTATAAAAATAAAAGCTTATTCAAAATATATAAATAATACTAAAATAAAACTGTTGGATTTCTTTTTAAAACCTATAGATAGTATTTGTAACAGATTTCTTCATGTTAGGCTATTTTTGATTTACTACACAGATAAAAATATGATTCCGAATGGACAAAGCTCTGTAAGAATAGTGGCATTTGCCTCATTATTGTAGTTAAGAGTTTCTGACAGCAGACCATTGCTTAAAATGTCGTCTTTGGCTCCGTCCCTCAGTAGAGACGTCAGTCAGCCCTCAGCTGACAGGGTAAATGATGGGCTTGGTCATTTTCACAGATGGTTGACTGTTTCAGCCCCCTTCTTGCTAGCAGAAGCCGTGTGTTTGCGTTCTGGGCCGGAGATGTTGGTTTTCTGCTGTAGATCCTCTATCTGACTGGCATGTGAATCTGTGTACCACCTGCAGTAACCAGGAGGATTACCAGCTGGTACGGAAGCTCGGGAGGGGCAAATACAGCGAGGTCTTCGAAGCCATCAACATCAACAATAATGAGAAGGTTGTGGTCAAAATCCTCAAGGTGAGAGTTTGTGTGCATAATCAATATGACCCTTGTCAACTACCTATTTAGGGTGACCGAATGTCGTCATTAGCAGAAATGTTGTGGTAAATTTAATGTAGATTTATTCCAAACCGATAGTTTGTTTAATATGATTTTATTAGCTTGATGAAATTTCAGTGTTGTATATTTTGTGATTTTATGCTCACCAAGGCTGCATTTATTTCAACAGAAATACAGTAAAAACAGTAATTATTTCTGAAAAACTTTAGTTTGCTGCCCTTATATCATAGTTCATCCAAAAATGAAACTTCTGTCAACATTTACTCACCCTCAAGTTGTTCCAAACGTGTATTCTGGGCGAACTATCCCTTTAAAATAACTGTTTTCTATTTTAATGTATTTAAAAAATGTAATGTATTCCTCTGATGGCAAAGCTGTATTTTCAGCATCATTACTCCAGTCTTCAGTGTCACATGACCCATCAGAAATCATTCTAATATGCTGATTTGATGCTCAAGAAACATTTTTTTTAATTATCTTCAATTTCATCAAAACTGCATATTATTTTTGTATAAACCATTTTTTCAGATTCTTTGCTAAATGGAAAAGCTCAAAAGAACAGGTTTTATTTGAGTCTTTTGTAATATTATGAATGTCTTTACTTTCATTTTTGATCAATATCCATGCTGAATAAAATAATAACCTTTGAATGATAGTGTATATACACTTAAAAAAAGATACGTATATAGACATAGGCATTTAATATATACATTTACATTTTTTCTATTCTGCAAAAAATAGTCCAAAAATATCGATGACTCATCTTGCACTCTTGGGCATACCCAGTGTTTTGTCCAATCAAATGCTTTCTAGAATGAGAATGTCCCTTCACTTGTTATTCTCACTAGCAAGCAATAGCTAATATGTGTTACGGCTTTGATATAAGCTAAAGGCTATTGGTCTTTAAGGATTAGTAAGTTTGTATATTGTTGTATCATTGTTTTCTAAAATAGCCTGTCAAGAAAAAGAAAATCAAGAGGGAGATCAAGATCCTGGAGAACCTACGAGGCGGAACCAACATCATTCAACTAATGGACACAGTAAAGGACCCTGTGGTATGTTCTCCATCTCTCTCCTCTTCCAGTGTTGATACTTGTTAAGTCAGGGTTCGGTTTGTCCATGGAGGACTTTGATTTTCTCTCTCTCTCTCTTTCTCTCTAAAGGATTGTGGGCACACCACATTTGAGACAAATTGATTTTTTTTAGTTTACAGGACAAAATTTGTTGGTTGTTGTCAGTGAAATGACCAAAAATCTGATTGTAATGTCACAGATTTACCTTCCAAACATAAGCAACAGTTAATAGAGGGATTCTAGAAGATTATCTGCGCACAAATGAGATCATATGAAACTCACTGAGAAGCGTAGTGGTGATTATGGAAATATCAAATTAGATTTTATATCGGAACAAAGACTTGCAGCCAATCATTATGCTTTTGTAATCCATGTTCTTCTATTTTTCTTTTGATTGCGATCTCAATGAATGCTTGATGGTGTCTGTTAATGCTTACTATTGTTGATTTATGGACTTCCTCATTTGAAGGACTTCCTTTTCCAAATTGTTCAGCTCTCTTTTTCTGTTTATTTCTCTCGGTTTATCCCCAATCTTTCTGCAGTCTCGAACACCTGCGCTTGTCTTTGAATGCATCAATAACACCGATTTTAAGGTATATTCAAATTAAGGTTATATCTATCTGTCTGTCTGTCTATCTATCTATCTGTCTGTCTGTCTGTCTGTCTGTCTGTCTGTCTGTCATCTATCTATCTATCTATCTATCTATCTATCTATCTATCTATCTATCTATCTATCTATCTATCTATCTATCTATCTATCTATCTATCTATCTATCTATCCATCTATCCATCTATCCATCTATCTATCTAGACTTCCTAATTGTCAGAAAGATGGATAACTCGTCTCCTATATTTAATGAAGACTATTTAAGGTGATCAGCTATTTTGCAAAAAAATATTTTATTGCCAACTGACTAATCAGAATTCAAGGAACTGTGTCAAATAATCAAAATTATTTAAGATTTTATTTGACCTTATATCGAAGTTGCATTTCAAATGAAATCCTTTGCTGAAATTTAATGCATTTTGTTTCCTTTCTGTTTAGGAGCTGTATCAAAAGTTAACAGATTATGATATACGTTTTTACATGTATGAACTACTAAAGGTAAGTAAGCGTGTGCTTCAGTGGCTTGTTTTGAAGGCTTCTGAGAATTTCTAAGGTTTGTTTATTTGATTTTTTTACGGGCAGGCTCTGGACTACTGCCACAGTATGGGGATCATGCACCGCGATGTCAAACCCCACAATGTTATGATCGATCACCAGTTAAAGAAGGTAATGAAGCAGTTATAGTTAATTCTTCATCTTGACCTGCATTTAAGACATTCAGAATACAATTCATAGAGACTTTTAGTGAAAGAAGAGCGGTAATGTTCCCTCTGTCATGTAGTTATTTAATTATACACCAGCAGAGGGCGTCAGGGTACCGGTTTCTATTAAGAAAAACAGGGTGTTATTTCAGATATTGCGTTCTGAATCATGTTTGTATGTGTTTGATCCAGCTGAGGTTGATAGACTGGGGTCTTGCTGAGTTCTACCACCCTGCACAGGAGTACAATGTCAGAGTGGCTTCACGTTATTTCAAGGGTCCAGAACTGTTGGTGGATTATCAGGTAAAATGCTCTATGAATCGCACACAGTATAATTATGCATGTAGAAATGTGTATGTACGCATGTGCGTAGCACAATTTAATAATAATCAGTAAAGGTTTTTGTCACATATTGCTGTTTTCTTTTCAGGTTGCGTGTGGTTATTGGGTTTAATGTGTGTAATATTGTGTGAACAGATGTATGATTACAGTTTGGACATGTGGAGTCTCGGTTGCATGCTGGCCAGTATGATCTTTCAGAAAGAGCCCTTCTTTCATGGCCAAGACAACTACGATCAGGTGATTAGAGAGTTAAAAAATTAATGGATATAGTTCAAAATAATATTATGCATTTAACCCTACTAGCTGAACACCATGTGACCATGATTTCATTCGTCTTCCTCGTTCCCCAGTTGGTGCGGATTGCAAAGGTTCTCGGAACAGAGGAGTTATTTGGCTACCTGCGCAAATACCACATTGAACTGGATCCACGATTCAAAGACCTGCTCGGCCAGTGAGTATCAGCAGAGGATGTCTTGGAGGAATTTGAGAAACCAAAAAAAAAAAATATATATATTCTGAAAACTTTTTAATAAATAATAACAATAAACAACAATAACTTGTTTTATTATTTGATATATTTTATTAGCAAATAAAATAGTATTTGTTTATTATATTTATTTATATCCTATGTGGTTTAATTGCGATAAATCGTGCAGGCTTATTGATAAATTTGGGTGCCATTTGTATTTAATTTTTTTGACAGTGTCCAGTACCTTAAAAACCATTAAAAAAAATTCTAGTAACGTAAAAACATTTCTATCAAACATTTATATTTATTCTGTGTCTTTTAGCGAAATGTTTTGTTGAACACTAAAAGTTTTCTTATGGTTTTAACAAAAATACCATAGAAAAACTGGACTAAATAATATAAATTTCAAACATTGTTAAAGATAAGTAAATAGTTATAAAAATAATAAGAAGAACAAATAAACAAATTAGTAATAGCTTACAACTGAACAAATTTCAGGTACAGAAATGATACAATGTTAAATAACACTCCCCATAGTTTCGTCTTATAAATAAAATATAGATTAATCCTTATTAAAGTTACAAAAGTTATTCAGTCAAGATCAGCGAGTGATTTCGTTTTTCTTTTGTTCTATGATTAATGTTAATGACACAGACTGCAGCAGGTTTATTAGGCTGCTTTCACTTTAAGACCTCACGCTGGATCCAATATACTATTACACATGCTTCATTCTCAACAGTTTACGTTGACTTAAGACAAAACCGACTGTGTTTACAAGGATGTTTTGACATAGTTTTGTGTGTATTTGTGCGTTCAAGCACTCAATTCAGTATCGCACACTATATGAGAGGCTGTTGTCTGTGAAGATGGATGTGTGTGCAAAGAAAACGGCGTGTGGAACGAGTGCCAAATTGAGTTCTCTTTGTAGTTGAAAATGGTTTGGAATCACATTAAAATGCACACACAGGAATTGACCTTAAGTATCCGATTCCCGAATTGGATTGGATTTTTAATTCCCAACCCTAATCATGAATGATATCTGACCGAGCTTGAGTGGTCAGTACATGGATGATGAAACACCAAGTGTGATATAATCTACTGTGTTAGATTGTCCAGTTATTGAAACTCTCCTGTCGTATCCTACAGGCAAACACGGAAGCGCTGGGAACAGTTTGTGCAGACGGAGAACCAGCATTTGGTCAGCCCAGAGGCTCTGGACCTTCTCGACAAGCTGCTACGCTACGACCATCAGCAGAGACTGACCGCCACCGAGGCCATGGAGCACCCTTATTTCTGTGAGTTTGCTTACCTCATTCCTGACACACTTATATTGACACGGCAAACAGTCTAAAATTGTTAAAACACACATATTTGTCTTTAGATCCAGTGGTGAAGGAGCAGTCTCACACTAATACAGATGGCACCATAGTGTCAAGTGGAACCAACACACCCCGATGAGAGCAGGTGTCAATATTTCATCAGTGTATATTCAAATGTTTTCTCCATAATTTTAGCACATTTTCAGTTTTTTGGATGTGCGTATGAACCATTATTTTAATGTGAATTCTGTAGATCAAATCGTCTCAAAAAATAAATTTGAACCATATTGGTTGGTTATTATTCGTTAATTATGTCTACATGCTTATTTTTACATTAATTGTAAAAACAATAAAAATTGAATTACACTTATAAATGTGCTCTTTAGCAACTCTCAAAACAAGTATCTATATTCATAATGAAAATCAGTTTTACTTTAGTATTATTTATATTATTATTAATTTATTTCAGTTTTGGTAATTTTAGTACTTCATCTTGAAAGAACTTAATTCAGTTAGTTGCTATTGCAAAATTTCTAAGTTGAGGTAAAAAAAAGATCTAATATTTATTTTTTATTATTTTATTATATTTTATTTATGTACATTATATTAAAATAATTTTAATAGTAATAACGACACTGCTGTTATATGTAATGTTGTGATGCCTAAATATAAAACATTTGAATTTTATATTTATATTTGAAATTTAATTAGTTAAAATGGTTTAAAATATCCCATATATCGGTTATCGGCTTAATTAGTATCAATCGGAATTGTAATATCGATGCATCTGAAAAAATAATAATAATCATATAATAATAAATCCAATATCAAGTGAAATTGAGTAGTATTTAATAGTGTCTGAAATGTGTTTTTTGTTGTTGTTGTTTTTTTCTTCAGGAACCGGAAAAGGCGTTTGTTACCTCAATTTTTTTATCCCTTGTGTCTGAAACCTCTTCAAGTGTACAGTGAAAGTTGGATCTAAGCGGCACCTGTTACACCTCGTCTCTCGGACACACCATACACTCGTATACACTCGCACTTACACAGACATTTCAACATTTCCGTGTCCGTCAAGATTGGTCTGCCCCTCTTTAACAGGTCTGTTCCTCTAGCTTGAAGATTTCAAAGCTTTCCCTCCCAAGTTTTAGATGAAAGGAATTTATCCTCGACTCCACCCCCAAGTACACTGGCCCCTCCCACCTTAAACTGGGCATGGAGAATGAAGACCAGAATGATCCCCGCCCCCTCTCTCCTTATTGGTCTGTGTGTCTGTCTGTTCAGTATTCAGACCTTGGCGCAGCCTCCACATACTGTAGTAATAAAGTGGCATGGTGGACCTTTATTTCTTTGCTCTAGGTAGATTGATTACTATATTAATGAAAATAAATGATTTTTATTTAGATTTATGTGCCTCCTTGTCTGTTGTTGGCAGTGTTTGGATACTTAAAAGGATAGTCTACCCTATGAAAGTGTCATTAATTATTTTACTCAGGCTCATGCCATTCCAAACTTGTATGACTTTTTTTTTTCTTCACAAAACAAAAGATGATATTTTGAAGGACATTGTCACTGGGTTCCAAACAACATCTGAGCCCATTGAGTTTCATTGAATGTAGAAAAAGAACACTGAAACATATTACTAAATATCTTCTTTTATGTTTCACAGAGGAAAGTAACGTTAAGTCAAGCAGGTTTGGAGCGACATGAGGGTAAATATGACAGCATTTTCATTTTTTAAGTGACCTACTGTATTCATTGAAGATTTGTAATTTGAACAAACCACGGAACAACCTTAAAAATATTCACTTGCAATATCGCAAGAAAACCAAAAATCTGATCAGCTTGCAAACCTCAGTAAACTTCTGGGTTAATTACCTAATCGAAACACATTCCTGTATGAGATTAATTTTTTACTCTCTATGGATTTATCAGATATGTACTGTAGGCTACATGACATAAACGTAATATTAGACCTACCACCTCCGAAAATGACATAAATGTACAAGTGAACTTAAAGCTACACTGTGTAACTCTTTTAGTTTATTCTTAGCTAAAAACACTTAGTTCTTTCAAAAATGTATGTGCTCATTAATGTATATTTACTTCGTTCAAGTAATAAAGTATTCTCGTGAGTGTATAATATGCCAATGAAAATACATACGGGTAAGGGGTTCTAATGTCGGTCGCCATGTTGCCCCTCCATCTTGAAAGAACATTAGCCAAAGAGGGACATAGCCGTTCACGTTTACATTTGAGTAAACACTCATGGACGAGGTCGAACTGGAAGCGATGTTAATCTTGGACTACATTGGCCACCGTAGGAATTAAAACGAAATTGGAATTGAGAGGAACAGAAACTAATATTTACTGGATGGTCATATACCTTTTCACCACTAGATGGGGGTGAAAATCACACAGTGTAGCTTTAAAGTTACGTGCTAGCTGGTGCTAGTCAGATCGTGTAAAAGACAAAAAGTCGCGTTGTGAGTATGCTTTAGCAACGCGCTAAAACAGCGACGATGGTATAAAAATAATTAAAAACAATACTGTACATTTATGTTTTCAGGTTTTTTTAATGTTTAAAGATAGTTTAATCTATAAAATGTTTGAATATATAATTCATTTATGTAATATATAATTCTTTGGTTCGGTGTTGACTTGTGCGTGAGATTAGCGTTTCATGTTGTTTGAAACATGATCACTTCATCTCTAGTGTTTAGCAATATTTTGGCTACGTGATATGCCTTTTGCCAGCCAGGTTAGCCTAATTAATTGTCTCTCGCTCCCACCCTCAGCCCTCACATTTGTGTGTCATGATAAAAGGTCTTTTGTATTCAAGAGATGTGCTTGAAATAAGGCCTATCAAAATACAAAACACAAAACTTTTTTTTTTCCTCAGAGGGATTACATAATTGGACGTTTTTATTGACTCTCATCTCTCAAAACATTTGGCCTTTATTAAAAAAGAGAAAGGATAGTTTTTACCAAGGTGCAATTTATCTTATGTGAGCGACTCAACATCACGTGAGTGCGCTTTGGGAGGCGTCTCGATAGCTACCCTTTGTGACACTAAGGGCTCAAGTATCCACTGTTGGCTCATGGGATGACTCGATTTCTCCGAGACCTCCTTGGTCAGTGCAGTCCACAGCAGTCTGGCCTACCTTCACAGGTCATTGCTTACTTGTGTTTAGGTCTTTTTTTTAAAGCCTCTTCTCAGTTTCAGTGTTAAACAGAGAGACTCATCATTATTCATGTCTGGGCCTCGTGTGCTTACTTCTGCCCTCCGTGGCCCTGGCCTTGACCAACAGAGTGAATCGTGCATCATATTGTTGCCCACAAATCTCGCAGGACTTCAAATACATATGCTTTTGTTTTGAAAATAAAAAAATAATGAGGAGAATTATATATTTCAAGTCCAAAAACCTGTAGAGCCATTTTGGGTACCTGCTTGTCAATGTCTTGATGGAAAAATTGTTGTGTTGGTTGACCAAAGTGAATTAATATGAGGTTTAGACACATTACCTGCCACATCATTCCAACATTTGATAAATTGGCTTGGATAATGACTTCTGCCTCACACAATGGTCATACATTGGTCACTCAGAGGTGAAAGGAAGGTCTTGGCAATGTGGTTAACGTAAACCACATCCACCACTTATGCAGATGAGTGTGAGGGTGGTTGGGTAAACAAATAATAAAGTCAAGTGAAGGGATAGTTCACCCCAAAATCTATGATTTATTTACCCTCATGTTGTTCCAACACTGTAGGACTTACAGTGCTCACAATGAAAGTCAATGGGGTCCAAAATAACATTGTATATGGAGACAAAATATCTATATTCTAGGACGAAAGAAAGCAGCTTTGGAACGACATGAGTGTAATTTGTATAGGTTAAACTATCAATTTAAAGTTTATAAGAGGAATAATTTTCAGAAATGAACAGACCATAGTCAATATTGAAGAGTTTCATATTTCATTGTGGTTGAAATGAACTGAGAAATACCTGAAGCCTTATCTGTTATGATATGAAGCTGTCCAAACATTCTTTTGGTCTGGTGACTACATGTTTACAAGATTACTCAGTGATGGGATCTTGCTTGAGAAAACAGAAGGATTGATTGCCTAGTAAGAAATGATTAAGAACATGGTCACATGACTGATTCATCTCCAAACCGGTTTCATGGTGTATAGCTGTGCTATACCCAGCATGTTAGTGAAATTAATATTCGCAAAACAAGTGTTTCTAAAATAAGTAGTTTACAGATAATTTCACATATAAAGCTTCCAAAAAGATTTTTTTGCAGCCTTTTTGATTATTTTAACCAAGTACATATTCCTTGATAAACATTCCAATTAACCAATCTGATTTGAGGGTCAAGTTTACAGTTTATGTCAAATTTAGGCTTACTATCAGGGTTAGATGCTTCTACATCTGTGTTATTTCCCTCTGATTTTAGGATACATTATGGGTAGGGTTAGGTTTAGGATTATATTTTCAGACAGGAATGTTACTTGTTCCACAATCAACAAAACATGTTGACCCATGAGCACATTGAACTCCGCAAAAGGATGTGTGTTGATACAGTGAATTTGAATATCCAGTCACATAGTCAAACTAAACCCTACTGATGTCTCATTTCAAAGGATGCGCCCTCCGGAGTTCGCATTTGTCGGCCGAATACTTCATTGACACTCCCTTATTTCGAAAAAGTAACCATTACATTCCAAATATATCATAAAAATTTATGATATATTATAAAAATTTTCAGCACGCCGTTTCAGTGCATATGCCTTTAAATGATAATGAGCCTCGCTCACCCCGCCCCTCTGTTCTATGGACGTTTAGGTAGCCTATTAAAGGGATAGTTCACTTTGAAATTAATTTTTGATATGTTTTAGCTTACCTCAAGGGCATCCAAGATTTTTGATATTTTTTGGTCAAACCTTGGTTGTCTATCAGTCATATAATGCAGGTTTATGGGGTTCACCTCAAAGAGCATGCACAGAGAAATCCAAATTAAACATGATTTAATGACTCGTAAATGCAAGCACACATTGATGGCCTAAGACACGAAACGAGCGGTTTGTGTGTGAAAACAGTATTTATATTGTTTTTACCTCTTGTAACCACAGCCAGTTCCAACTGATCTGAAGGCACGGGCGTTTCGATCTGCACATGCGCCGGAAGTGATCGCTTTCGTGTGTACGTCACTCATTGTTTACACGTAGATTTCGGAAATTTTACCTTTTGACCGAAGCACCCGTGCCTTCAGATCAGTTGGACGTGGCTGTGGTTACACAAGATTTAAAGAGATAATCAGATTAAAACAAAAACACTGGATGGATTTTTATCATTATATGATGGTTGTGGACAGGCTCTGCCAACACACATTTCAGTACAATCAATTTCTAAAAGTCCATGTGCCATTACATGACCCCTTTAAGATGTGTTTATTTATAGCATCAGTTCGTTTGCCTACAGGCCAACATCCAATGTAAGAGTGAGACCGCAAGATAAACTTCCTGCTCAAAAAGGACACCTGATCCCCGGCTTCCTATCCTACAACCTGACTCCCCAGCAGCTCACGTTCAGAAAACATCGTCCCCATGAAATTTTCAGCACATTTTACCTGTTTGTACCACAGTCTGTGATGTCCATTCAGCGGTGAATGATGATGATAATGATGACGACGACCTCACCTGCCCTTTTGTCATTGGAAAGCCATTGTAATTCATAAGCAGCAGAACCATGAGGTGAGCTCAACCTCTTGAAAGGAACATTTTAGCCCAAAATGAAATTTCTGTCATTATTGATTCACTTTCATACGTTTCAAACCATATAGCTTATTTTCTTATGTGGAATACAAACGAAAATGTTTTGATGAATGTTCATGTTATGTTCTTTCATACCAGGTGATTTCAAGCTCTAAAAGAATAAATTCTTCATGGTTCATGCAACTTTTGCACTATATTACAAGTCTTCTGAAGCCACATAATAGCTGTCTGTGGAGCACATCCTGAAATGTAAGTTGTTTTTCTCAGACCGTTGTGGTCACCATTCACATTCATTGTATAGAATTTTGTACAAAGGAATATTTTATTAGCTGAATAAATATACAGCTGAGTATCATCAGCCTAACAGTAAAAACTAATGCTATCCTTCCTAATGATATCTCGCAATGGTAGTATTTAGAGGGGTGAAAAGCAACAGTCCTAGTACTGAGCCCTGTGGTACTCCATACTGAACTTGGGATCGATATAACACCTTTTCATTTACTGCTACAAATTGAGCTCTGTCAGATAAGTAATTAATATAATTAGAACCTTACGAATGCAATTTCACTAATGACAACATAATTTTCGAGTCTATTCAAAAGAATTCTGTATTGTCAATGGTATCAAATGCAGCGCTAAGATCCAGTAACACTAACAGAGAGATCCAGATCAGATGATAAGAGCATCCCATGTCTTATTTGCAACCAATGAGAGAAGTCTCAGCACTATGATATGGTATGATCTCATCTCTTTCTAAAAAGGAACATAGTTGTGAACATAAGCTGTTGGCCTGTAAGTAAATAAAGGCGACTGAAATAAAATAAATTGAGCTTTCTGCAATAAATTTCTCCTTTTCTTTTCCGCAGAAGAGAGTCAAATGACTTTATGCCAATACTTTATTTTGTTTATTTGTTAGTTCAGGTATCTTATAATTTAGATTTAGATTGTAATTTATATTTATCTAAGATTTCTATTTTATGGCATATTTACACAACACATTTTTGTCTACATATTTCTTTTCTTAGCGGTTCAAAAGTCATTTTATGTGGTTAAGTGGTAGCATTGTTCTTGCGTTTTTCATAAAAGATTATGCAGAAATGTTCAAACATGTTAGTGTTAACAGTATAAAACTCTTTGTATTTTCTTCTTAGCATGCAGTAATGATGAATGACGACTTGAATTCAAATAAAGTGTTTACTGAAGTTTTTGAGCAGTATTACAAGAGGGGTTCAGTTTATTCAGTGTACATCGAATCATTCATTCAGTGCTCTAAAATCAGTCATAATATGCTAATTATTTGTCTAAACAGTAAAAATAGCCCAGAAAACATTTCCAAATACAATTTATATTGGAAACTTTAAAGCATATATGGCCCATCTCGTAAATTTTGTGCATGTAATCTGAAGATGACTTAATGATTATTTGTGCTCAATCTCACATGAAAGTCACTCATCTTTTGAAATCATGTTTTATTATTGAGAGGCAAATGAATAGACAACTAATAAGGCAGATAAATAGGAAATCAGTAAATTCACAATGTTGTCACACACAATTTGTGTAGAGTGTGGCAGTTTTAGTTTCAACACAGTAATACACACCGGTCGAAGAACGTTGGGCCCCCTGTCCCACACAGAAACAAACAAACAGATGAATAAATAAACAAACAAATAGCGGTGTTGTATTTCCACCCTGATGAGGACTTTCCGCTGGTTTAATTACAGATAGAAGCACACAAAACCGTTTGACCCTACTGGAATTTCATAAATTTCACAATTCGAGTTCAATGACTGCAAACTAGTCCGGAAAAAAAAAAACTCTATAAAAAACTCTTGTCATTTTGTAAGACAGAGTTCCAGCACTCAGGGCACCGAAAGATCTGCTCGACGTCTTCCCTTTAAAACCAGATGTGCTGCATGTCAAATCCTCCCAACAAAAGAATCCAACAAGATTGTAGAACATGATGTCTTGGTCCCTCACTTTCAGTCTTCTGTGTAGAGTGAGGTATGGCTCCATTTCTCCAATTTGTAAACTCCCACAGGGCTGAAGTTGTTGGGAGGTTTTGGAGATGCTGGACGCTTAACTCACTCTTTTGATATTGTTACTACGTCTACGCCGAAAACAGGCAGGTAAGCATCGCTTCTCCGATTTGATTGTAGGTGAGCTGGGAGGAGAGGCCTGTTTTCTGTAAAACAGAAACACAGAAGGTAAATATCAAATATATTGTAATCAATTGATTCATACAATTTAGTTCATTCAACAGTTTCTGATCAGAACAAACATTACAGGGACTTTTAAGTATTTTCATCTCTCTGCTTGTCTGTGCAAGTTCCAAAAAATCGAAACCGCACCATTTCCCCATCCCTGGTTTGGCACAGAACCCTGTTCAAAATCCCGCGACACCACAGTGCACCGTTTACATAGTTTTATGTTAAATGTGCATTAACATTGTTAATGTATACTGACTTCACCCTGTGCTGCAAGATACATTTAGTTTTGCATTAATTTACAGAAATCAGCATATTTGAGAAATTCCGAATTCACAGTCCTCATATAAGCAAAATTACCCGATGACTTACTACTGGTGAGATTCTTAAGTGTGCAGTGCACACAATGGTCAGTTTACTATCCCATGAGACCTCAGGATAGGATTTGTGAATGATAGTAAAGCAACACAACTGGTGCTGGTAGGTCAACTGACAGTAACAACAGTACGGATTATGTGTGGATCTATATTATACTATATAGAACAAACTGTTTAACAGATGATGAAGATTGATAATCTCTCAAAAGAATAGTTCACCCAAATATATCAATTCAATCTTCATCATCTGTTAAACAGTATGGTCTATTAATATATTTGGGTGAACTATGCTTTTGAGAGATTATGAGTGTTTGGGAATGTAAGCCTCACCTGGCTGCTGCAGCAGCGGCCGCTGCTTCTTTATTGCGCAGCTGGCGCATTATACGTAACATGCGACAAATCTGACGCAGTGTCATCTTCGGAGCGTGGCAGGTCAGACTTGGGCGAGGGGCCCCTCTTGGCCCTCTGTAACTGAAAAGGGACATGTAATCGCCACCAGCCCCCCTTCCAAAGAGCTGAACGCTGCTGCTGCCATAGCAGGACGCACACTGAAAAAACAACAAAACAAAGATATAGAATTATGTTGCATGAAATCGGGACTTGGAAACGTTTTCTACGAATTAACCAGTTGATAAGAAAACCATTTGACAAGAAACTGGCTTAACACCAAGGACACGATTAATTAACTACATCCTAAGAAACCAAAGCCCTCACACACACACACACACACACACACACACAGACACACACAGACTCTATACAATAAACTTGAAGACACACAGATTCTTTTACTTGACACCTGATCGGCCCAGAGCACAGACATGATACATCCACACCAATAGTGCTGACAGAACATGACCCAGTCAAGAACAAAGAAAACCCAAACTAACCGAACTGAGAATAAGTGATCCAATGCATGTCTTTTATTTCACTGGTATCATCACCACAGACACTATTGTATTAAATAGCAATCCATTTTTAAATTCTCTACCTCTTCTAACCCTCTTCTTAACAAAAAAGCTGAACATGCAAGTCATAAATGTGTCTAAAATGAAAATCTACCGTTTAAATATCAGCATAACAATATAAAAATTGGTAAATAAATAAAATAAAATAAACATAATTTAAAAACCTTTTTGGTGTGCAACAAAATTGAGCCCCCAAAGAGATCATCTGTTATTGAAGTGAATGATCAACTCATCTGAACTCAAAAAAAGCATTCTTGTTCTCCAAGTACTCACCGGTACAACAGTTGCCATGGTAACCAACTCAGATCAGGTCGTTCTAGGGATGCTGCTGAATTTTTCTTAAAATGTTGCTTATTTTGACTGAGCGTAGAACTTTTATACCTTTTGTCTTCCCAGGTGCCACAAGATATGACCAATCACAGGGGCCCCTGGCGGTTCAGTTCCGCCCCTCGGAATCTGACATCACCAAGTGATGTCACTCCGCCGCTGCCCTAAACTGGACACAACAATGGGCAGAGGGTGTCTCGCGTTTCAGGTCCTCAGCTATGGTGACATGCAGTTAATTATCACGCTACCTTTAGTCTCTGGTGAGTAAATTTAGAATCTCGTAGGAGGGAACAAAGAACCATTCTAAGAACAAAGGGTGTTGTGAATTGGGTGACGTGCTCCTGGGAGAGAAGCTTTGTGTAGCCCACAAACATGAATTAAAGCAGCTCATGCTTTACTGACAATGAAGCTGCTATAGAGTGACAGGGGGTCATTCATTACGTGCTGGTTTATTAGTGGTATTAAAAAACATGAAAAGTATAAGGTTAATGAATAAATTGCAGTTTATGCAGCATCTTTCATAAAATGCAGTGCTTCATATGTCAGAGTATGAACACAAGAACTCATAACAAAAATAACAATAATAAATTAATATATTAATTAAAATAATTAATTAATTAAAATAAACCAGAAATATTGGAAAGCCAAATAAAAGGGAACAAACAATTAATTAATAGGTTGAAAACTATGATTTTAATCACATTTTGACAGAGTCAATATATATATATATAAATATATTAACTTTTGAACATATTAGAAATTAAAAAGGCAAATAAAAATAGCTTTTTTGCCTTTGAGTCCTCATTCAATCCTCACCTGACTGTGACAATGAATAAAAATAAATACGATAAAAATAAACATTTGTATAAATATTATAAAAAAAATTGATTACATTTGAAAAGCAAAAAGCAATTAAATGGAAAAGCAAATAAAAGTGAATACAATGGTAAAAGCAGGCATAAATGAATTAAAAGCTAAAAGAAAGATCTTCAGAAACTTTTTAAAAAATGTTTTCATTTTAATTGGTGAAATTTTACAGATTTCTGGGACATTTTTAATGCCTTTTTGAAAAGTAGGTTCACATACTCATAGTCTGATTCTTTACACATGAATGAATTAGATTACATAAAAAGCAAATACTTGGAAAAGCAAATAAATATACATAAAAAGTACAATGGTATTAAGCATGACTATTTTAGAATTAGAATGTTTTTAAAAAATGTGAATATTTTGAGCACATCTAATTTTTTATTTTTATGACATTTTACAGAATTTTGGGTCATCAAGGCTTTTTGAAAAGCAGGTTCATCTGCTTACAGTGATTCTTTAAATTGTGTTGTTTAATAAATAAATTTGATCACATGAACGACAATCAGAAATGTATTAGTATTAGGGCATTTATTACATTTGAAGCCATTAAAATACCTCAAAAAATGATTATATGGCAACAAATTCAAATGTTTAATGTGGATTCATGATTACATTTCTTAGCATCCAAAATTGAAGAACAAAAGATCAGGACTTGCTTGTGTTTTCTGATGAATAAATAAATGAATTATTAGTTTTTTATTATGCAACAAAGCACATATACATCAAGATCAAACTTTTCGGCAATCAGCCTTCTTCATAGAATCATTGCAGTACATCTACCACTGAGAATATCTTTGAAATTGTTTTTTATAAGACTTAAAACTCTTAAGTTTTAACTTAGTAAATTAATGACATCATCACAAACTCAGACCACATGTGCCGGCATACGTTTGACAACCACAGCTTGCTGCCATGTTTAGCTGTCAGTTGTCTCATGAAAACTAAAAACCTCACGACAGGCCTTATCAGCTTTGCACGAGCAGGTCACACAAAACCTGAAGCATTTTTCTATAGCCAATTCAAACCTAGAAAACTTCTGGTAGATCTGCAACCATCAAATGCGAGTGAAAGTTTTTGTTGAATTATTCAGAACTGATCATGATAATATTTCCAAGTCCAACCCTACCCTTATCTAAAATAAATTCACTAGAATAAAATATAATTGTTTGGAAAAGCAATAGGCATTATTTTTGTACATTATTTGATCAAGCAAAATGGAACAAAGTTCCCTGAACGCTCCTCTTCTCTTTATCTCCTCACATGCTATAAACTTGAATGGTTCAGTGGAATAAAATATTGAGCTGCAATAAATCTCTTAGTAACCACCAGTGCAAATTTCAAAAGCCTCTAAATGTCTTTCCTGTTTTCTTGCTCCTCCCATTATGCTGTCACCCTACATTACATAGACTATCACCACCGTACTCCACGTGTCAAATTAATATGTAATTCATGAAAAACTTTTCTTTCCAAATATGAGTGTGTTATAGGCTAATTTTATTTTTAATTAGGG
This sequence comes from Cyprinella venusta, assembly GCA_038021265.1. Lineage (NCBI taxonomy): Eukaryota > Metazoa > Chordata > Actinopteri > Cypriniformes > Leuciscidae > Cyprinella > Cyprinella venusta. Next base: position 13,446,699 of record CM075886.1, on the reverse strand, counting down.
CAATTTTAGAAAGGATTTAAGTCTTTAGAAAATTCTTTACATGCTATAGCTAGTAGAATAAATATTGTGCTTCTAATTTACTCAATCCTATTTTGGGAAAAAAACAACAACAACAACAACATGAGGATGTTTGTGAAACCTAGGCTATTTACTTTGCAATACTGCCACCCTGAGACGAAACTGTAATTCCCTACAATGAAACTTAAACTGCGCCCAAAAATTGAAGAGGTGAAATAGTATAATGGGAAAACCACTTTACTATTAACAGTAATTTGATCGTCATTATTTTAATTTTAGGTTTTGTATAGCACCGATGGCAAAAAACAAAACAAAACAACAACTTCAAAATCTGAGTAGAACAGTGTGACCAGATTGGCTTTCGTTAATCAATCACTGTTTGATATGTAATTGCATGGTTAGTTAATCATGTAGGCCTATGTTTGTTCAACTCACTTCGCTATTGAAAGTGGCTCGTGGATACCAGTACAAATAAACAATCGTATTTAAAAGATCAAATCTCATTGTAGATTGTTATAGGTAAAATTACAGACGATTTGAAGTAAAAAATAGCTGGACCAGGATGGAAAAACTGTAGCGCGTTTTGTGTGTGTGTGTGTGTGTTTGTGTGTGTGTGTCACCTGACCTCAAGTTAAATAAAAACCTAAAAAAATGTACTGTTCAGGTCACGTCACACAGTGCCCTAAAACACTATTGACAGCCTATCTATCTAAAGTCGCACCCTGTGTGCAAACAGAACGACAGTGTTATGACACCAACAACGCCCACAAGGAGGAAGTACAATGTGCAAGTATTGGAGAGTATCGATTGTTTACATTTGTCAACTTTTGACATAAATGTAATTTAGAATCAAATAAAACAACAACACCAAAAGAAAGACTTTATTGTGAAAAATAGCTCTAGAAAAAAAACCCCTCAAACACAGTAATTTACAACGTTTGCCACACTTTGTAGGACGTGCGACAGGTGCTTAAATCAGCATTGACTGCGTCATGAATTATTCATGAGATGCTTAATGAGCAGGCCGGCTGTGTGAACTCCGCTCAGGCTCAACGCCGAAAGTCAGAGTAGTTGTAGAACCCAATCGCTGAAGAAAGTCAGTGGGGGTCCCACCTGTGTGCCTACCTTTCTCTATCCTCTTGTGGACACCCCTAAATGAATAAAAAAATGTCGCATTCGGTGCCCCCTCGGTTTTTTTCTGAAAAGGAGGTTGCCAAACATAGCACTAAGGATTCGTGCTGGGTGTTGTTAGGGACGCGCGTGTACGATGTGACGGGGTTCCTCCGAATGCACCCGGGCGGAGAGGCGCTCATTCTCCGCCGGTCGGGAAAGGACATCAGCCGAGAGATCGAAGGACCCCCTCACCGGCACTCGGAAAACGCCCGAAGATGGATGGAGCAGTACTACATTGGTGAACTCGACAGAGACAGCACAAATGAAGATACGGAGGTAAGTTAAGTCCCGAAATTGCAACAGAAAGTCACTGAAATAGTTTCAAGCACTAATTTGAGGAATTTAAACTCAACTAAAAGTCATATGTCACGCTTAGTTCATGAACTTTAATTCACACAAATGAGCCAGAAAAGTGACTTTTAGTGATGTCAGATTCGAGAAACTTTCTTTTAGTCGGTTCTTTTCAATGAACCTGTGGAAAGAGTTCTCGAGTCATTATAACTCACTGAATCGAGAAATAAAACATAGGCTACTGAAAATATATTTACATCTCACTATATTACAAAACATCATTATTAATTAGTTTTAACCGATAAAAACTAATAAAAGTACTATATTTGCTACATATCTTTAAACACATTTTAGAACAAATCGCATGGCACGCCGTTATGCAAGATACACGTGATGAAGCAATTAACGTCAGTGCGTAAAGTAATTGTTGTAACATGTGCAGCAAATAACTATAAGTAACGATTTTTTTTTTAAATTGCGCGAATATAAAATGTTTGAAAACCATTGTATAATAAGAAGCCGTCTCGATTATCATACTCGTGATGTTTGTGCGTCTTGTCAGCAGGTTGGATATTCCATTGAGGGATCTTATTAGATAAACAAGCCTTCTGTCTCTGCTTGCTTTCTTGTATCATTCCCTAAGGAACAAGTGGGGGTGGGTGAGGGTGGTGGTGGGACCAGATAGTATCACAGTCTTCCAGTTCCAGGTTTATATTATTATTCTCATTTTCATATCTTATCATGTGAAAAAAAAAAAACTCACAGGTATATTTTTTTGTTGGCCTATAATAAAAACATTGACACGAAGTATACTAAAAGCTCAAAGTGCAGAAGAAGGATTGATATTTCTGAATGCAGGTGTAAACGAGTGTGTGCGCGTGACAATCAAACCGGTCTGTCTTGTCTACTCAGACATGACCCACAACACAATAGCCGAGGAAAATTTTCACGCCATTTCAGGTTTCATAGAGGACTGTCAGCATTTGAGAGGGTTCACATGAAGTAGGCTATCATTGTAATTAATGGTCACTTTACATGCGTTTCTAAATGAAATTGAGCTTCACATATTTTCATTCAAACCTGTAAATATCATTGCCAAAAACACATTAAGGAATAAATATAACGGAATTTTAAATGAGTGATGGAAAAAGTGATGGAAATTATAATTTTTTTAAGTCATGGCATGTTTTGTAGTGAATATATAGGCATGGTTTCACAGACAGGGCGTATAGGCCTTAGTTAAATTAGTAAATTTAAGTAGCTTTTATAAATGTGGCTTAGAAAAAAAATCATTACTGCTGGTGTGCATCTTGAGAAAAAACAATGATTTGTTGCTTTCAGTTAAAACAGCTCAAACATGGATTGTAGACTGGGACTAGGCTTAAGCCTTGTCTGTTAAACCAGGGGATAAAGTTCTGGTTCTGCTAAGATAAAAACAGCTTTGTTTGCAATCGATCTCTAAGATATTTTTAAAATCCTTATCTAGTAATCTCCAACAACCAGAAACGTCATGCAAATTAATTATTTTTTCAGATGACGTCATTGATTATCGCTAAACCCTCATTGCTGTAATCATTTAGCATGATTATTGCAAAGCAGGAGTGTGTTTGTATGTGATATATTGAACGAGTGTGTGTATTTGTGAGGACTGATTTGAGCCCTTCTGACACATTGCCCACATTAGATGCTGAATTTAACTTCGAGGCTTTGTTAAAGTCAGTTCTTAGTAGCTCTGATTGTAGTGTAGTCTAATCCTTTAAATAGTGTGAAGACTTGACTCCCCACCACCCAACACAAGAGCCCAGCCTGAGATATGGCTAATCTATTTCCACATAGTTTCACAAACACCCTCAGAAGATTCTTACTTTTTTAATGAGCCACAGTGATTTCAGACTCCAAGGAAGTTAAGGACATTTATCTCAAAAATCAGCTAAGAGTTATTGAGTTACCAATGGTTGTAAAGTATTTGTGTGCTTGTCACAGGTTTTTTTTTCTCAATGCAAAATATCAAAATCAATTTTCTCCCAAGAGCAAAAGGGAGTGTGTTCGATGGGATTATCTCAGGTGATTTGCATATTTTATTTGATCTCTGATATTGGAGTATGACGTACAAATTTAAATGCAAAATCCCCAATATAGCGAGCTAACAGTGGCTACTGACTGAGTATATTTCTTTCAGTCTCAGTTGTTTGTATTTTTGATTATTTCATTGCAATAAAAAAATGAATGCATTTTTTTTCTCAAGGCATTTCAAGGTATTCTGACATTTGATATATGATATATAAACTATTGCTAAAAGTTTTTTTTTTACAGAAATTAAGCAAGTACACAACATTAAATGGATCAAAAGTGACAGTAAAGACATTTATAATTTTACAAGAGATTTCTATTACAAAAAACTGTTCTTTTGAGCTTTCTATTTATCAAATGATTGTGAGAAAACCGCTATTTTAAATTGTAATAATGTTTCACAATATTACCATTTTACTCTTGTATAATTTACTGTATTTTTTGATCAAATAAATTCAGCCTTGGTGAGTAGAAGTAACTGTTTTCAAAAACATAAAAAAATTATGTTGACCACAAACTTTTGCATGGTTGTGTATGTATTCTCTATGGTTTGACTTTATTTATTCACAGTCAAGGCTTATGCTAGTCACAAACTAAAAAAACATGTTTGAGCAGTTTTAACTGAAAGCAACTTGCAATGAGATATCTTAAAATATGTCAGTGCCATTGTTTTGCCTCTAGATGAACACCAGTAATGTTTTTTTCTGAGGCACATTTATAAAAGCTACATAAATGTCCTGATTGAACTAAGGCCTTATCCTGACATAATCTGAGCCTTTTCTGTGAAACTGGACCTTTATGACTTTAAATTTCATAAAACTGAATATTTTTAGACTTTAAGAATAGTGGTGACTTTTTTAATTCACATATTTGCTTTTAAATATATTTTAGTTTCTCTACACATGTTTTTAGTCACAAATGCGAGTGAAATGCTTGCACTGTTGAGCCCTGGATATCTTAAAGGTACTTATGAGATTCCTATACATTTCAGCCTCACATTTGAATCACATTATCAAACAGAAGACAGCACTAAACCAGTAGTCTGCAAAAGTTCAGTAATTTTTTATCATTCTTCATTTTTGTATCATATTTATTACGCACTGCTTTTCAAACAAGCTGCTCCTTGAGATCTTGAGCCCATTGATTGCTGTTTGTTCCCACTAAAAGACAAGAGTGACTCATGATTTTAGTCACATATTCCTATTTAATCCTGAAAAACTGGCTTGACCTGCTATAAATTTTGAAAACTTGGGAAGTATTCGTAGTATTAATGCTTATGCCATTGCAAGAGCAAACTCAAAGGCCTTAGTCCAGTACCAATAACAAACGTCCAAGAAAAATCGTCTGTCTCTTGCTTATTGATTGCTCATGAAACCAGCTGGCCTGTTGACTAGGTGCAGGGGCATTGTCCATTTTCTCATATCTAGTGAGGGTGTATGACAAGGCGATGACCTGTTATGGGCGTGTTGCCAGTGATGTAATGACAAAATGGTACCAGGCGGTTCCACTTCTTGAGCAAGCATGAATTTGAATGAGGAGAATGATATAAAAGAATGAATAAAATCATGCACGAATGTCTAGGTAAATAGTTAGATTTATATTGTCCTTTATGAAACAACTGGTCTTGTGGCTACGAGTTACCTTGTAACTAGAATGGTAATATAATGGTAATCATGTAGAGCATGGTATCGCTTTAATTCAGCTCATAACTCTGTACACAGGTGAAAGGGCAAAGGCTTCTTTAGCACATTTATTTAGCATTTTTTTGTGGCACGTAGTGGTGGTGTCTCACTGTCACTCCCAAATGCTCTGACACACGTACATACAAATATCGACTGATACAATAAATTGAATTTCACTCATTTTTACAGCTGTTCTAGTCCAATTGAAACATTTGGTCAGAGTGAACCGGGTTAGTTGACTGCTGTTTTTTTTTTGAGAGGAACGTACAAGGCAGAGGCATGAATCTCTGGAATGTTTCCTTTCTGAGGATATGAATCTCATTTCTCCTTCAATGGCCTTTTTGTTTTCCATGGCTTCAGCCACAAAGCAGCATGCCAAAAGGGCCATCTTGGTTGTGAATGCCCAATACAGTGAAATTCCCTAAAATTCCTTTGACGAAGACTCATGGTTGTGATGGGATCTCAAATTGGAGCAGTGTAGTTTGTTCTAAATTGTAAGTACGCCAATAACCACAGGACTTTAGGATGAATAGGTATCCTCTGGTGTGAGAACTGTTTACTGCGGGCTGCTATGCCGACAGGGACGGCCTCGATACTTAGTTCCTCCAGTGTCATCAAACCACTTCACTTTGAAACCCTCCATTTTCTTTCCCCAAGGAGACTGTCAGACCGGTGCATTGCACCTTGGGAGCACAAGGCATTTGGGAGCCAATGGTCCAATCATAGGACATGCTCAGAAGTTCTCACTGATAAATTTATATCATAGGTCACTGATAGATTAAATACAGATGGTTTGGCCACCATCGGTCCCTAAAGTAATATAGGGTTTGCTTGCTCATTAATTACATCGAGCTACCGGACGAGCCCCAGGAGAGGAGCATACTGGGTACAAGAGTCATAAGCCTGGCGTCACCAGGAGACACCTGTTGTCTTGGTTCTGAGTGGATCCCTGGGACCCGGAATCTCTCAATGGCTAATGTAGCAAAACATGCTATATGGCAATTGGTTGGTTTTAAATGCTTCCCGAAAACACTTTTCTGTAACTTGGTCAGTTGATGTAAAAGAGGGAAATCAGTGCTTAAACTTAAAATGTATTCAGAAAGGAAGCTATCGTACGATTGCTTGACTGCCGCACACATGGTTTAGTCTCCTCCCGACTAATTTAACTGCTTAATACAATGCATAAAGAATCATTGTGTGAACTGAATCAGTGTGATTCATATAAACCCTGTCCGAATTGTGGCTTCTCAAAGAAAAAGGGTGTATTGTTCCAAAGCTGACACCATGGAAGTTCAGCAGAACCAACTTGCACATGTTGATTTGCTGCCGGAAAACATACATGTAATATTGAAATTGTAAATTGAACATAATATTTTGAAGAAGTATCTGAATAACCAGTTTCTCCATCTAGATGTTGATCTTCCATTTGAACTCCATTGGAACTGACAGATCTCTCAGCTTGAAAGTTGAAATCTGAACAATGTGTTAAAACAAAGCTTCTCAAAGATACTAAGATACTAGATAAAACAAGTTTGACCAGTGAAGGTCTTAGAACAATCAGGTGGTATCATTCTTTTGTAGGTTCTACTGCTATGACTTTAGTGTTTCCAACAGGTTCAGCCAGTAGAGTTGAACCTCATTTGTTCAACCCGTTGAACTCTTCAAAAGAGGTACGGAAGGAGAAAATACACATCAATGTTGGAAAACTGTGTTATAGTTAATTGGTTGTGCATTTCCCCACACCAATCCTCTAACCTTTCAAATACTTTTTCCGTGATATAATTATTGATTTTAGGTCATCTTATCTCATTAGATACATAACTGCATTATATAATTGTTTGTTGTAGAGAACAGGAAGCTTGGATATTCTTCTTTTAACGGAAAGACACACCCTTTTTTGTCTGCTTGGGGAATATTTGGTTAGGGAAAGTATTAAACTTTAAAGTATAGGCATGCAGGGGTGTCCGTGTCAATATACCACATTTTCAGTAGTCGTTGGTAGCAAAAGCAAATATGTGATTAAACTCGTTTGTGTATTAAAAGTTAAATATTAATAAAAAAACAGTGGTATTGTTACACTTTTAAAAATAAAATAAGTCCCACAATTTTGACTTCATCCATTAACCATATAGAATGTAAAAAAAATAGACAAAGCATCTGTATCGTCACCTGTAGACTTTCTGAATAATGGTTTTTAGCCTGTTTATGGGGGGTATGTGCGGCGCCATCTTTTAAAAATCTTTAAAAATCGCCTTAGCTAACTGTAACGTTACAAGATCAAGATATTAGATCTCATTAAACAACAAATCAAACACAATGTACTTTTTAAATATATTTAAAAATGGAGCGAAGTACTCCTACAGTGTCGGTTAGTGCAATTTATAGCAGAGCAACCCATTTTATGCACTATATTTCAATACAAATGTTCAGAAAGTATACAGAGGTGGTATGTGTTGTGTCAGATCATGGCCGAGACGTCAAATTTCAGGAACTCCACTCGGTGCAGCCCGTTATCAGCTGTCAATCAAGCTGTTGATCAAAGTAAATCACTTCCTTATTTGTCATATATTTTATATTTAAATACGATCTAAACTAACGAGTTAGAAAAAAATTCACCCTCCTCACAGAGTTGTCAGGCACTCGGAACCTATCGAAAAATACAACCTGTAAAAACATGAATTTATGCTGCGAAAACGGACATTTTAACATGGGGTCTATGGATATTTGCTCCCTTTTGGGACCTCCCTCTAATGGATTTTCGATCTATTGCAGTTTTTCGCACTTCTGGGTAGGCTTCATTTTTTAGATTACAATGTTGCCACTTGCCATTAACACACAAATAATCTCAAAATTGGAAAAGAAGTCCCCAGGGTGGACGTGTAGCAAAATGACAATGAGTTTTGAATCTGTGAACTTCAGACGTTTTAATCCTGTTGCACATATTTCTAATCTCTTCGCTAATGCTCTTCCTGGATTGAAGGTCATTACATGTGAGGCTGCGCTTGATCGCTGAACTCTGTACAATAGGACAAGCTCATGTGTGCAGACCTGCAAATGATTTGTTGTTTGAAGGGAGGGACCTAACAAAAAAATCTGTTATTGCATGTAGTTTTATGGCCTTCTTTTACAAGCGGACAGCCTTCACGTTTACCCTTTTCATGTTTTTTTTTTTAACCTTTGCACTATGCAAATACCCACACCTGGTTTAAGTAATTTAAAAAGTCATCATCAGATGAGAATTGACTGGTATTTGAACAGATAATGCCGAATAGGCACAGCAACCTTTACTTGACTACACCCACCCTTGCTCAGACATCTAATCTTTTTTATACTATTACTGTATCTGCCAAATCCAGGATAATGAAGCTGACCGTTGATGTTTAACTGGGCTTGGTAAACGAGGAAAGGAATTGAGGAAAATAGAAAACAGAGCGAGAAAATGCTCCCAGTATCTGCCCCAGCAGGTTCCACCAGTTCTCTGGGTGATGAAGTTCACCAACCAGCAACATCCCTGTTTATGGTGTGAGTAGACGGGTCTTGACCCCGCCTACCACTTAAAATGCCAGATCCACAGGTCTGGGATCAGTTTCGACTTTGGACTGATGTCTTTTTTGAGCAAAGATAAGAGTTTAAAAGCAGATCCTGGACCAACTGTAGAGTAACGCTTTAGAGAGGAAAGAACAAGGAAAGAGGCATTGATTTGAATGGCTTCAAATAACTCAGAATTCAAAATGTGAAAGAGATATTCTGGGTTCAGTACATTAAGGTGAACGGCATTTGTGGATTTATGATGATTGCAAAAAAAAAAAAAGCATAAATTTGGGTTATAGTGAGACACTTAAAATGGAAATAAATGGGTCTGATTTGTAAAATTTTAAATATTCATTGTTACAGTAGAATAGTTACAAGATGGCTTACACAGTTTGCACATTTCTACTTTGCTATCGTTAATCCCCCCCCCCTTTACTTCCATGGAAATATCTCATTGTAAACATTTTTTTTTATATTTTTAAGAGCAAGAGGTGAGTTGTAATTATTGGTTTTATTAAATGCCCAAAAGTGAAATACTACAACCAAGCTTGTTCGGGGCATTTGCATTAACATGTACTTTTGTTTAGTCATTTACATATGTTTAAGCTTGTTGAGCAAGAAGCCTGCCTCTTCTGCAAGACTTTCGCATACTTCACCTTTGACAACCTCACATCATTGCTTCATTCATCTGTACTTGAATCAAAATCTGAGCATCAGATTTTGCTGGAGGATCAGCAAATATTAATGTATACAACCAGTGTGTTTAGAGAGAGATGCTTTGGGAATTGGACGGGTTGTCGAGGGACTTCTGCCTGAACATTTACATAAGTGTTACTCTGAATAACACAAGCCAAATGTTTTACATCTGCCCCAAATCAGTGACACATCACATGGCTGATGTTTTCGACAGCTTGGAATAGTCCATCAGTTACTGCCTCTTATCAAGATCAGTCCGTCCAACTGTGTATCCTGGCACCGATTGGATAATGGTTAATTATTAACTTGAAAGAATCCTCATGGGTCATGTGACCCTCTTGCCCTGACCACTGTTGAAACAGGTGAGGTAATGTGGCGTAGCTTATTTTAAGCTCGCATCATGTTTGTTTCTGAAGAACCACTAACTCTATCACTCATAATTATGCCTGATAAGGCTGCATTAAGGATCTTCAGAGATTAAGTTGCATTAGAACCAAAGATTATTATTATTTTATTTTTTTTGCAGTTCAGGGGTCCAATCCTCCTGGAGAGCCAATGACTCAGAGTATAGTTTCAGTCTGGCCTAACATTCCTGTCTGGAAGTTTAGTTATTATGAAAAGCTTAAAGAGCTGTGTTTAAAGGCTTTGGTGCCCTTACGAGGCCACTCCCAAACCATGCCTACCAGTTACAGACGGCAGAATCCAAAAATGGATACAACTAGGCTTGCTTTGATACATTTTGAGTTATTTGATAAATTTCCATCGAAATTGTGCTAAATTACATTGTATCGGGATGTACTAGCCTAATGTATATAACACGACTTAGACTTTCACATTAAAAATATGATGTAACGCAGGACCATGTCAACAGAGTAGCTTAGTAGCTCTGCTTATGAGCTGTTTTCCTCCAATTGAAATCACTATTTCTCTAAGCTAATACATTATCTAGGCTAATCTACTAACACTAAAGGTTTCTAATAAGAACCACAACCAATGTGAGTTATAACTTTTAGTTAAAAAATAATTAATATTAACACTTTTACACTCAAAGCTCTGCGGATTCAGCGATCTCGTCCAGAAGAAAATGGCACATCAGTCACACTAGTAACAGCGAAAGCACTCACACCGCCAGTCCGCCCCAGCTCGAGTCTGGCTGGGCCGCCTCTTGTTCCTCTATCTCTGCAATCTGTTTATTGTTGTATTGCGGCTCGTACAGGTAGCCGCGAGCATCAGATTCTCGCCCGTCCCAGCTTGAGTCTGGCCAGGCTCAGGTTTCGCTCCGGCCTCCTCTTTTTCCTCCATCTCCCGCAACTGGCTCGTACACATAGCCGCGAGTATCAGATTCTCGCAACAGACCTTCGAAATCCCCTTCTGCCATTTCAACTTCAAAACTACCTTCCACCATCGTGATTAGCCTACTATATAAACTTTCTACACAGACAAAGAGGCAAGAGCCCGTTAGCTTAGCTTCTACAGAAAGATGGCTGACCCGATCTTTACATTCTGTGAGTGAGATCCCGCCCCATATGGGCGTGGTGAAAACTTGTGGAACACTGGCTGTAGTCTTTAGCCTCTGGCCCAAAAGCCCTCTGACGTAAAATTACGATTTTTGCTTCATCTGAGGATTTTTTCCAGACTAAAAATTCGTTTTTCTCTTATATCAGGGGAGGAAAACATGGTAATTCAAAAATACTACTGATTTTCTACTGATACAAAGCTTAATGCTAATGGTGCGTTCTATTTTACCCAACGAACCGACTCGGACCTCGGATTTGACGTCACGTCCACACTTCAAGCGTTCTATTATGTTTTGCGTGTCCGAGTCGGAAAAAAAATGGACGCCACGCGGAAAGCTGTTATAATGGTAGCACTGGCCGAGTAACAGGCACTAACATTAAAAAAAATATATTATGACTACATGCAGCCATTTGAATTTGAAAATGTTCACTTTATTTAATGTTTTTCATTATAATCTTCTGTTAGCAACGTTAGTAATTGCACTCACAACAACCGATTCCCATACCTACAGGGGACGCAGTAATACGAGTGATAATCGTCATTTAAAATACCAAAGCGGTTCAAAAACAATGAAAACAATTCATTCTTACAAGTCACAGGGCGCAGCCATCTTGAATTCCGAAACGGAATTCTTGCTCGGTGTCCTCACGGTTGTCCGACGTCCGAGAGGAGAAATCCAAGGAAAGGGGGCGTGTTGCTAGGCAACGTCTGTCGTCCGATTCGGATCTCCGAGACGGATGAATAATAGAACGCACCATAAATCTTGAAGTATCCCAGGAATGAACAACTCTGCTCCAAATAGACCCCAAAAATGTCAGTCAATGTGAATTTTGACCATAGCACTTTATTCTACTGGAAACCCTTCTCAGGAAAACCACAAACTTAGCCAGTCAATGAAACTTAAACAAACATTTTGTTTGTACGAGCATTACAGGAACAATCACTCAGGTGGAAGTATCCAAACCCTTTTACAAAGATGATTCATACCAAGCATTCTCTCTTCCCACACCTTTGCTAATGCTAAACTGATTTTGAACCATTCCAAATGTATGCAATTTGCTTCTGTTCACTTACCGAGAACAAAATGGGTGTGTTTTTTTTTCATTAGTTGGTAACTTGGTATGTAGTCACATTTGTTCCTACAGTACATCTCTATCTGGGGAATGTGGTGGGTTTGCAAATTGATAAGAATTACAATCGACTGGGAGTGACTCAGTACAGGGTTAAGCTAATTAGGGTTTGGCTAGGCAATTCTGATGGCCTTGGTGCCCTGAGGCTCTCTCAACCCCCAACCGTACTCTTGCAGCCGCCCCAACACCATTCCACACACTGCCACTGTTAGGATTGTGCCAGCCTGAGCCCTCTTCCTCTGTCCTTCACTCTTTTGTTCTCGTAACTCTTTCTGTATGTATGTGCGTCTCTCTCATTCAGTGTCCCGGATCCTTACTGCTACATAAAGAAGCCTTATTGTTCTCCCAGAGGAATTCTTTTAGCCCCCATGCCAGTCTACCACGCCAGCCTCCTTCTTGCCCTTAACACGCATTTTCTGCATTTCACCACTGTCTCAAATCTCATATATGACTTTATTTGCAACACATCCACCAAATGTAGAAGGATATGGCTGCATTCATGGAATCCTGTTATATCCGTTAAATCTGGATACGTCTGGATAGATTGGCTTTGAAAGAACTCCATGCTCCACGGTCAGCCAAGCCCCAAATATAGGGTAACCCTGAAAACTAAGTATAATGCGCTGTCACTTGATTTCATATCTGCCAGTGCAGCTGTCGTAACTTTAGTCAATTGGATATTTGCTTACCACACCGGAAAATGATACCGTCTAGGTGTAATGACTTATGTCTGTATTTTCATAAATTCTACTCTATTGGCCATCAGGCAGAGCTTCAGACATAGTCACGCAGTGCTTTCTGCTTTCTCTGAATGTTGAAAAGGACAACATCCTGTTTTTTTTTGTTTAACTTCCCCTTTTTATTTCTTCTTTCATAACAACGAGGACCTTCCAATACATTCTAGACATCCAGATTGACCATTTAAACCCTCTGTTACCACTACAAAGGAATACTAACCTCATCCAAATTTCTCTCAGTGTCCCGAAGGACAATTAGAAAGTCTCTTCTGTAACTAAGCACCCTTTACAAGGTAATAAGATCTAATGTAAAATAGTAAACACACGATAGGTGGTGAGGTGCGTTGTGTGCTTTTAGTTAGAGGTGATCATGCACGCGTGATTTGATTGTTATATTATTTTACAGTTAATTAAACCTAAACAAATCTGCAAAGGAATAGACCATACAATGGAAATAAAATGGAAATAAGAAGTTTTGTGGTGATCCTTTTTTTCTCTCTCTCAGAATTTCAATGGTGAGCTGAGTCTCTGGGTTGTGGTTTTGATGTATGGATAAAGTGGTCTGACTAAATATAAAGACAATACAACGCTTTCGGTTTAACCATTCCAGTCCTCTTTAACAACTTTTCCAGGCATTGCTTACTAATAGTTACACACATGCTAAGCCTTATTTCACTCACTTGGACACGTTGTAACCTTTTATCCAGTAAAAATGAGATGCAAGTATAAAGCATTTAGCTTATTATATTATTATTTTCTTAATTTTAATTAATGTCACTGGACCTTTTACAATGAATTAGAAACAGAATGTTTTAATAGCTATAAAATATGCACACTTTTCTTAAATTTCACATGCATTTCAACCTAAAATCTTAATGTTGATTGAACGTGACCATGGACATGCTGTGTCAACTACTGTTTATTTGGAGTCAAATAGCAACCTTATCCTTGGAAGCAAAGTTTCACAGAATGAGTTGTAGACAATCCCTTTGAAGGTTATTTACCCTGCAGTCCTGTTGAGCTCAAACCATCTTCTGCACCACAGATCAGAGAACTCTGATAGATCCCCTAACCAGCCATCTGAGTTATCGGACCATTAACCTTAACCAACCCTACAACTGCCATCTCCTCTGAACATTTGCAACTTGCTCTAACCATATAGTCCAAGTTTCATACTTTGTAACCAGGACCTAATCAGCCTTATCCAACCCAAGCTTTTCCAGTTTCACTTTAATTTCCTGCCTTAGATAACTCCCATTTGTTTGCCCTTCTTAAGGACTTTTGCACTTTTCCAAACTATTTCTTGCCCTGCTTTTAAAGGCTTCTTCACCCACTTCTCGCTTCAGCACCTCGACAAAAGGTCAACACACATCTCGTATCACACCCACTAATAAAAAACTATTTTTGAGCTATAAAAGCAAATGATTTGCTGTCATTCACAGTCAATTTGCGGCCTGTTTGACCATGAACTCAAAAACGGCACGTAAAGTGTAAATGAGAGTCATGCCTTTTGACAGTTTCTAAGTTTGGTACTTGGATGTTTATGTATTGTTCACTTGAAAGCATGCAATCAAGATGTTAACATGCATGTGCATGCCAGATTTAATCGTTTCACGTGACCTGTGCTTTCTGTATTGTAAAAACAAAAAACAAAACTGTGTAAAGGCCTGTCGTGCAAGTTTTTTTCAGTGACTTCAGTGCTACGATAGTGACGGTATCTATAACGACAATTGTTTGTTTCTAGATATGATCCCTTGTGTATTGTCCTATAGGCACTGGTTAAGTGTTCATTTCTGTGTGTGTGTCTGTGAATGTTTCTCTAGGGTGTCAAACAAAATCACATAAATGTAATTTTACATGTGATTTCTAGGCTACATGTCCTTTGATTTAGTGTCACTATAACAACTGATGGAGTTTAATCCCTCATGGGAAAATTCTCCTATCCTCGTTTTGCATTTGGTTTGTGTATATCTAGATTAATGATTGGCGTGGCTCTTTGTAAACAGTAAAACACCCCAGCATGAATGTACAGTATGCATACAGTGTGCTATTTGTGTCTAGGGTGCAATAAGACTAAATTTCCACTTTATGGTGCTGTATTTTTATAAAATTGTTGTATAAGAGTTGTATGTATTTGTTAGGCTGTAAGTTAAGCATTGAAGTGAATGACGTGTGACAATAACAAAATAGCATGATTCTGAGTAAAGCTTTAGAACATATCCGTGTCAACAAAAATGCATGTAAAATGAATTTGCATGTTTGTGACGTTTGGACCGACAGTCATCTGGAATATCTGGATAGGCGGCATGGCATGTCTGTTTTCAAAAGTTTTACTTTCCTCACTATAATAAGAATGTGACTTAGTTTGAATCTGTATTTCACTATTCAATACGTATGTGTGGGTTTAAAATGAAAAATTTAATTAAAAATAAGTACTTTTAAATTAGACCTTTTTTTCAGTGATGGTAAATTCATTAGTTAATTTTTACTTTTAAATTAGACCTTTTTTCCAGTGACGGCACATTCATTAATTAATCAACAGTGACAGTTATAATGTTTTGAACTTTCTATTCATCAAATAATCCTGAAAAAAATCATGGTTTTCTCAAAAATATGGACAATTTTTTCAACATTTATAGTAATAATAAATGTTTTTATTTTTTTTTGAGCTGCAAATCAGGATATTAGAATGATTTCTGAAGGACCTTGTGACATTTAAGACTGGAGTATTGATGCTGAAAATAGAGTTTTGCATCAAAGGAATAAATTACATTTTAAATATTAAAGAAAACTGTTATTTTTTAATTGTTATAATATTTCCAAATATTAATGTTTTCACTGCATGTTTGGTCATAAATGCCACCTTGGTGATCATAAGAGTCTTTTAAAACAACAACAAATCTTACCAATCCTAAACTTTAACTATTACTGTTCTTCTAATACAAACATCATTACTTGTGCTAGTGATTTAAATCTTTACAATATTTTAAAAATATCACTTGCTCTGTTAGGACAAGGTGTTTTGCAAAATAGAAATTCCCGAATGACTTTATATTTACAACATTGCTAGATAAGACTACATCAATAAAATAAGTACTGCACTGGGGAAAAACATCTCTCAAGCACATTAAATTGCACCTGACCCTGTAAAGCTAAGTCACTGTTGGAGATTTTTCATGCCCCAGCGCTCAAATCAAATGAATCAATCATTTTCATTCTTGTTTTAGTGACAGAATACATTTTAAATTTTCAAACCAATTTTCACATTTATTGTGACCGTTTCCAATGAGAATAAGTTGGTGAAAATGAAGAATGCATCAGAGTATATTTTAATATGTTTACTTGTAACTGAAAATGCATCAAAACGTATTTTATAAACGAATTGTACGAAACGTTTTAAAATTTCATGCAGATCTGAGTACAATTGCATAAATATCATCCCAGTACCATGTAACCTCTGAGTTAGTTTGTGCCGCTTAATTTGTACAAACCCAGGAGGCCTTAGTCACGCTCAATTTCACAAACAGCAACACTTCTATGGCATGTTGAGCACCTTCTGGTATAGAAGAATGGCAGATCATAAGGCTTGGGTTAGGTGTAAGGTTGCCATGGAGATGTGTGTGTGGGCCTGGAAAACCCAATGTTCTTGGTTTAAATTATATGTTTTGGTCCACATGAGGATAACCGTTTAGAAATCATGTTAAATTATGTTTTTTGAAAAAGTGAAGATGCAGGAAGCTTTCTGTGATGGGTAGGTGTAGGGGATAATATATACAGTATATACAGTATAAAAATGTGACCCTGGACCACAAAACCAGTCACATGGGTCAATTTTTTTAAAATTGAGATTTATATATCATATGAAAGCTGAATAAATAAGCTTTCCATTGATGTATCCATTTGAAATCTGAAGGTGCCAAAAAATCAAAACGTTGAGAAAACCGCCTTTAAAATTGTCCATTTACGTTCGTGATTGTACTGAATTCACTCACAAAAATAAATGTTTTATATATTTACGGTAGTAATTTTACTAAATGTCTTCATGGAACATGATCTTTACTTAATATCCTAATTGTTTTTGGCATAAAAGAAAAATTGATCATTTTGACCCATACAATAATTTGTCGGCTATTGCCGCAAATATACTCTTGCGTGTAAAAAATACAGAATGTTTTCTGTAAAGGTTAGGGGATAGAATGGAAAGTTTGTACTGTATAAAATCATTATGTCTATGGAGAGTCCTCATAAAATGTGTGTGTGTGTGTGTGTGTGAGTGAGCAGGTGTGAAGGAGGGCAGGGTTAATCACCTCTTTAACATAAGAATGGTATGGTTCAATGAGAGACCCGTTTAATATTTCACCTGTCCCACCATACTAGCCATCTGTGAAGGGTGTGTTTTTGACCCTATGGAGATACGGGTAGCCCTTGCGTCCTGTGGGTTGAGGCATGTGTGCTGTGATGTGTGAACCACGTGAATAAGGCGTGGTGTACTTTGGTGGTATGATAGTGAGGATTGGTATGTTTTATCTGTGGAAATAAAATGTTAAATCACGTCTGCTTCTTATCGTTGGAATTCATATTGTCACGTTTGAATGTCTTATTGAACTACGTCTCTTGTTCTTTAGGTTTCAGATGCATTTATTGATTTAGTTCTCTGAAAAACAGCAACTTTGACTTGCTTTTATTTTGTGTTTTATTGGTATTTTATTGAGTTCGATTTCTGAAAAATAGCAGATCCGACTTACAAGGGACTTGACTGCTGTATTGCATGTTTTATAATAATCATTTTTATTTATATAGCCCCTTTACAACACCTTAGGTCGCTTTATAAAGATAGGTTAAAGGAACAGAACCAAATAAACATCAATAAAAAGTACTATACACATACCAAGGGCTGAAAATTAATATACAGAGGTTGCGTGCAAAGTTAGGTTAGAGATACATGCAAAGTGGGTTTCAAACAAATAACATATCCATAACCAGGTACAATTTACAGACCAAGAGAGAGAAGTTAGGATACTTGACAGATGTTTTAAGGAAGAGCATTCCACAACCTGGCTCCCATAGTTCAATTCAATTAACAATTCAATTCAATGCACATTTATTTCTATAGTGCTTTTCGCAATTCACATCGTTTCAAAGCAGCTTTACAGAAAATGCACAAGTCATTACAATTTAGAGTGATCTGTTATCAGAGGTTTTATTTAGTCACCAGACTGACGTAAATCAGATAAATATGTAGGACCAAGGTGAAGAGGTTTGTAAGTGGGAATTAGTACCTTGAAGTTTATACAAAAGGAAACCGGAAACCAATGAATGTGATAGAGGATTGGAGTAATGTGCTCATTATTTATTGTGTGAATCAGGGGCGTAGAATTTAGTAGGGACGCTAGGGACGTGTCCCTACCAATATCCAGTGACTGATATATCCCTAGCAATAATTTCGATCTAACCTTAAAATATATTTATAAATGAATTAGGGCTAGGCAAAAAAACGATTCTCAACAGCCACGAATGATGTATTTTTCTACAATCTCGCTGTGATTTCAACAATCTCACGGGCTCGCGGTGCTACGTCAATTCTCTCTTGGCAACAAGCGCTCAGCGCAGCAGTCGTCGATACACACTCGCATTTAGGAGTCGGAACATGACGGAATTCACTTGCACAGTCGGGCCAGCGTTGCATCGTAACGCATGATCATAACTAACATTTATCATTTTCACGTCTTTTTAAGTTTTACCAGTTTAAACACCCAAGCAATGTTAAACCATCCCGTGCTCGCGCACACTCAGAGATGTCTTTCACTGTGTGCAAAGCCTAAATCCGCCTCACAAACAGCTCGCCAGAAACAAAAGTTTTGTCAATGGATTATATCGCCTTAACAGTTAAAAACACGCCATATTATGTGAAAACTCTGGTCTTGGTGAGTAACCTTGTAAAGACGTGGGTTATGTCTTCAATTAGCATTAAACGTACGCGTCTGACAGACAGACAGTAATGGATCCGTGCCATAGACAGTTCTTAAAGTGAACGCAGCCATTTGTGTCAATCATTAATTCAGTTGTCATAACAACATAATATAGCATTAATTGTAAGCAATCAGAATTAATAGCCTATGTATTCAATTCAGTCTGGACTATAAAGACTATCCAGTGTTAATTTACATTGGATTACTTTATTCAGTATCTGTAGTATTTCTAACATACCAAAAAAACTACCCCAAAATGTCTCTTTAATTTTGTCTTTATTCTATTGCATTTATTTGTTCTTCTTTTTTCAATTTAATTCAAAGATTGAAATCAAGCTTCCATGTGTAAACTCTTAACAAAAAATATACATAGGCCTAAACATTTAGGTAAGATCATCAATGTAATAAAAAAATGTCTAATTTTGTATATTTATCTATATCTGTCGTAAACATAAAATAACCTGATCATGTTTGATCAAGGAGTACAACTGTTCTGACGTGTCCAATTTTCAGCATCAATTTTGCATCTTGCATTAAAATCCTATTAATATCCTATATTAATATGCATTTAGTGTATAGTGTAACTAAAATAAAAAGAGTTTTATTTACAGGTTTGTGGCTCTTAATAATAATTTCTTTGTATTATAACCACAAGTAAACTTATGTCCACTGTTCTTTTTTTATATAAATAAAGGATTTGTATTACATCTATATTCATTCAGAAAATTGAACCGAGAATCGAAATCGAATTGATCTGAGAGCGTTCGAATCGAAATTGAACATGTGAATCTACCCAGCCCTAAAATTTTTGTCCTCGTCCCTACCAATTTCAAAATCAAACCTACGCCCTTGGTGTGAATGATCTAGCAGGCTGTAGAGTTTTGAACATATTGTACTCGTTTGATATTTTAGCTGAAAGTCCATAAGGAAGTGAGTTACAGTACTCTAATTGAGATGTGACGACATGTTATAACAGTTTCAGCGAGTTACAGATGTGAAACACTGAGGTGGGAGGTGTGCTGAAATAAATCTAAAAGTCATCAGCATAACAGTGGAAGTTAAACCCATAGCGTTTGATTGTTTGTTCAATTGGTAAATATAAATAGTGAAAAGGAGAGGGCCCAAGACAGAACCTTGAGGTACACCAGAACTGATTTGTGCTTCTGGTATACAACAAATTGTTGCCTTCCTGTCAAATAGGAGGAAAACCAGTCAAAGGCTGTGCCAATAATTCCAATTGACAGAAGTATTTCATGATTAACAGTATCAAAAAGCTGAGATCTAACAGAAGGAGAGTGCTAAGAGCACCAGAATCAGAAGCTGGGAGGAGATAGTTAAGAACCTTAACCAGGGCTGTTTCAGTATTGTGTAACGGACGAAAGCCAGACTGGAAAGGTTCATAGATGTTCTATACTGTTAAATAGGCCTGTAACATCTTTTTCTAACAACTTTTTCTAACATCTTAGAGAGAAAAGAGAGGTTTGAAATAGGCCTGTAGCTACTTGGGGATGAAGACCATGATTAGACAGCCTGATTATTTACACTCTCTCTGATTGGTAAATGTTATTTTATTGGCAGAGGTTTTTTTTTGTTTTGTTTTGTTTTTCCTTGTATTCATTTTATTGATTAATATATTTCAGTAACAGCAGGTCCGACTTTACTATATAATTCATCAACTTGTACAATAAATATTTTCACATTAAAAACTTTTGAACTGAACACACACTTCCTTTTAAACTGTTAATTATTGATATATTTATTGACATTAAATTAAAACAATAGTATGAAGTCTTCAAGTATTTCTCAGTGACTTCAAGCTTTTCAAATAGTTATTCAAGCAAGTCAATAATTAAGAACAAAGAAGTAAATTAAAGGGATACTCCACATTTTTTGGAAATAGGCTTATTTTACAACTCTCCTAGCGTTAAACAGTTGAGTTTTACCATTTTCGAATCCATTCAGCCGATTTTCTGATATTTAGACGAACATCAGTAACCAGACAGTTTCTGGTCTCATAGGCATCAATAGTATATTTTTTTTCCTACTATGGAAGTCAATGAGACCAGAAACTCTCTGGTTTCAGATATTGTTCAAAATATCAAAAAATCAGCTGAATGGATTCGAAAACGGTAAAACCCAACTGTTTAACTCTGGGGAAGTTGTCAAATGAGCCTATTTCCAAAAAAAGAGGAGTATCTCTTTAAGAGCTGTGAGAGATTTGGTCACTTATTATTAACATTAAAGGTGTACTTGGGAATTAAAGTCAAATCAGTAGCCTTATTTTCTTTTACATGGAGCCGGTCACTTTGTGGTGGCCGCCATATGTTGAGATCATATGACCAGTCAAATCCCACTTTCTTCAACTCATCATTTCCCTCTGTTGTCAGACAGGTTGTTTTATCTCAGAGTCTGAGATTCAAGATTCAATCAAACATACAAACAAATTCATAACAACACAAATTGAACATGAATGAATCTCATTTAACATGATCATTAGAGTTCATCTGAAATGTTTCTGTTCTTCTGTTATAGACTCTGAGATTAAGGAAGAAGATCCCAGAAAGCACCACAGAAGAAGAAGAAACCTCAGCCATCAATAAATGCAGCAAAGTCGACGAAGAAACGGTATTCAAATGTGAAATGCATCCTGGCATATTACTGATACACGCTCCAAGTGAAGTCACCGCTAAGGTTATCTAGATTTTTTTTACAACTTTAGTTTTAGCCTAGTTAATATTTTGCACTGCAGTACAACACATCCTGTTTGAACGGGCCATGGGAAACGCATCGGATCGACGTGTGATCAACATAAACCAGTCTAAATATACAGGACTTCCTTAAAAAATTATGAAAACATAGTTTGACACATTCATAGGCTCTACACATTCATAGTTTTACACATTACTTTCTGGAGACTAGTGATTGAGCTAAACTTGTATTAAACCCAGAATATACCTTTCAACAGTCGTTTAATCACTGTACAATGCACTTGTCTGCTTGACATCTGGAAGGGAAGCTTTAGTTCATATGACAGGAAACCACAAACAACCATTACTCTTTTCACTTGCACCAGCAGTGTAAAACACTAACACAGCAGGTGACTTTCTTTTGCTCTCTCTCTTGTACCACGATTATCCTCCTCAAAGGGTTAGTTCACCAAAAATTGAAAATTATGCCATGATTTACTCACCCTCAAGCTATCCAAGGTGTATATGACTAACTTCTTTTAGACGAACACAGAGTTATATTTAAAAATATCAGTTATCTGCCGGGAGCGAGGTAGTTATTATAGCTAATAATGTTTTAAATATGGATTTTTCTTACACAATAGCATGGCTTCGCTTAAGAAGGCCTTGGAGCCTTATGGATTACGGTTATGATGGATGGATGCATTTTTTTTGGGCTTCAAAATCTCATCCCCCATTCACTCCCATTTTAAATCTTGGAAGAGTCAGGATGTTTTTAAATTGTGTTTGTCTCAAAGAAGATGGTCATATACACCAAGGATGGCTTGGGGGTGAGGTAATCATGGAATAATTTAAATTTTGGGCTGAACTATCCCTTGAAGGCTTCCTACTGTTTGAATGATGCTACAAGGCGGGTGAATGCAAAAACACTTTTGTACTTTTCTGGCAATGAAAAGATATGTGAAAATGCTAGTGTGTATGTTACAGTTCCCTTAATCTCTGTTTGTGTGTGAATGTCCTGTGTCCTCTATCAGAGGCATGCAGGACTTTCACAAGCATCGATTATTTGGTCCAACCCCCCTGAATGTGATGGATGGGGTCAGCGATCTAGAGAACACTGACCCCCTTATGGAGAGTCATTTCCTTATTTACTAGTATTCATGTAATAATTAGCTTGGAAATGAAGGAAAAAGATAATAAAAATTAAAAAAAATAAAATAAAATAAAAAAGTTAAATAATATATAATATTATATATTGCCATGAGCTATATTTCATATATGTTATTTTTTCCCTCATTAACTACAGCAATGAGAATGAGATTGTAATCTGTTTTAAGATACATTTTGTGTGTGTATATATATATATATATATATATATATATATATATATATATAATATATATATAATGCACACAATAAAATGTGACTCACCTGCAGATTTCTTAGTGAGATTCACCTGTTAATTATATTGTATTGTAAGTGTATTCTTCAACCTCAGTTGTTACAACCTGTGCATCAGGGCTTGGACATAACAACCAAAACCATAATTCATGGCATAATGAAACTTGTAAATGAGACAGGATAGGCAACCAGTCCGGACCAGATTTCTGGGTTCATTATAACAGGAATCATGTGGTCTCGGCTCTGGTTTATTGCTGCACTCTCATTCATTCCAGCGTTGCTATGAAGGAAAGGGTGTTAATTTGTCCTAACATGTGCGCCTATTGATGGCGTGACAGACATTTCCTAGAATTAAATCTGAATACTGTCTGTCCTCATTTCTCAAAGCAAGCAGTAGCATAAATAGTCAGTAAATAATGTGGGTGGTTATGTGAATTCTTACTTGGTATTCTGTCACACAGTAATAACTAGAAATAACACAGACTGAACCAGAGCCATGATAAAGCTATTTTTTAAACAGCTCCTAGATAATGTCATTGAAATGCGATGACCTTTTGTACTTTATGACTAGTTGTATACCTATATTACACTGGAGAGTTGTCAAAATGCACATGAATGCTGTGTGAGTAACGTTAGCCTATACTGTTTCATAACTTATAGAAAGATGCATAAATAGGCGTCTATCACTTCAGGTTCAGTCCTTGAGTTCAAGTCCCCAGTGTCCTGTCTTTGTTTGAATCTTGGTGAGTTGCCGCCATAGACAGTAATATAAGAAGGTTGCCGGCCGCTCCCATTGGTCTTTGGCCAATATGGCGTCTGGACACACTTTATACTCTTATAGGGACCCCTAGTGGAGAAAGTAGGAAAAACATCTGGTCAAAGTTTGCACTATAAACAAGCAAGTCAAATGATTCAGCAAACTCATTGATAGCCAACATTATAGATGCCTTCTGAACTCTGTAAACTTTCCAGAAAATTTTGATTAATTAAATTTGAAAAAATTAAACTGGACTCCTTAATGAATGGTAGTAAAGTTAGTAATTGCTATACTAGCATGAAGATCTCACTATGAGAGGTTAATTGATATGTCAAAATTATTATGTAATTATTATTAAATCAATTAAAAATGGTAAAATTTGTTGATATTCTGATTTGTCATTTTCACAAACCAATTAAAAAACACAATACATCACAGATAAACATTGCAGTAAAAAAAACACCTGATATTACAAATGACTAATATGATGAAATCTAATTCCAAAATGTTTAATTACCACCAGTGAGTAAACATTACATTAGAAATTTTGAATTAGAAATGTTGACGCATTAAAATGGACTAAAACGACTAAAAGTAAAATGGATAAGAATGTAATTCTTTTTTATTAAATCTAAATAGAAATACATAAAAATGGATAAAAATGCCAAAAGCACATATGTGATTAAAATTTTGATTTAAAACGAAAACCGAATATGTAAAAATAAAAGCTAAAACTATAACGGTCATCGCAATTTTGCCAGGTGAGACATAAGAAAAAGACAAAATCAGAGGGAAATCCAACCCTAGAAGCCTCTAACCTTGTTTGTAAGCCTAAACTTGTCATAAACTGTAAACTTGTCCCTCAAATCTGATTGGTTGATTGGAATGTTGTTCCAGAATCAACAAAGATGTGGATCCATGAACATGTTGTAATCACGTTCACCATAATAGTAAATAATACTAATATAGCATTGTTATCAAATAAAAAATAATTGGATTTATTTCATTGTCCCTACAGGATCTGGTGGACTGGCGGAAGCCACTGGCCTGGCAGGTCGGATACCTCAGAGAGAAATATGACACATGGGTCCATCAGCCCGTGGATAGACCAATCAGACTGTTCGAAAATGACTTTTTCGAGGCCAACACAAAGACTTCATGGTGAGAGAGATCAAATAACAGGATTTATCACTTATCTGTCTGCTTGATTTTGCTTAGTCAAGTTAAACATTGTGGATTAGTAATGGTATTGTGCTAGCCTACGTGAGCTGCTACGCCATGTGTGTGCTGGTTAATTAACTCGTGTGTTTGCAGGTACATGGTGCCAATTGTATGGATGCCTATGGTGATCTATCTGAGCTGGTACTGCTACACGCTATTGGCACAAGAGAGGACAAGACTGTTTATTACGTCAGGTGTGTGGAAAGTGTGTTTTAAGACGCACTTAGACAATTAACTCACAGCAGTATTATTTATATACTATAATAGAATCGTTTTTATTATTAGTTTTAGTCATTTTTTGTGTACACTTTTTTTCGATAGTCAACTTTAGACATTCTACTAGCTATAAATAATTTTACTAATAGTATTGAAGACTGTTAAGTTAGGGTTAGTGCAGTAGTTGACTCGTAGTTGCAAAGTTAGTAGAATGACGGTTGTCTGTTAGAGAACCATCAAAATAACGAGAATTAGTCTTAAATTGACTATCGAAAAAAATGTCACAATCACAATTTTGAAGAGTTCCGTTTTAGTTGACAGGAATTATATTGATATAAGTAACACGTTTGTTGTTTTGCCCAAAATGTCCTAATGTATTTATGTTTTATACTTTTATTGTTTTTTAGACTACTCCATTCTGGTCCACAAGTACAGCTTTCCGTTCATCTTCATGCTTGGCATGTTTCTGTGGTCGTTAGTCGAGTACTGCATCCATCGCTTCGTCTTCCACATGCGCCCACCCGCCCACAATTATTACCTCATCACGCTGCACTTCCTGTTGCACGGTCAGCACCACAAGGTGTGTTCCTTTTTTTTTCTCAATACCTGAGATTCATTTCAAATTCATTGAGTTCTTTGAAATCATTAATCCCAGTCCCATCATAACGGTAATTTACTGGTAATATTTCAACTTTACTGGTATCTTCTGAAAAGGTCCTGTTCACACATGATCTGTTATGGGTAATTTACCAGTAAAGGCTGTATCTGTATGGCTATTGATGAAAACGACCAAATTCTCTGTTCTTGCCCATCAGTCGCCGTTTGACGGCTCTCGTCTAGTGTTTCCCCCGAGCCTGGCCGCCATCGCCGCTGGCGTATTTTACCTGGTACTCATGCAGCTGATGTCTGAGGGATTGGGAACCTCCCTTTTTGTTGGGGGCATGTGTGGATATGTGGTCTACGACATGATCCACTACTACCTGCACTACGGCTCGCCACGGAAAGACTCCTACTTGTATGGGCTGAAAGCGTACCATGTCAAACACCACTTTGAACACCAAAGGGCAGGTGAGGACGTAATATTAGAGCATCTCTCTACAAAATAGTGTACTAAATACAATACAAAATTAGATAAGTGCTAATTAAGACCAGTGATATTAAATACGTTTTAAATAATATGTTTACATTTTAAACATTTAAAGGCCTGTTCACACCAAGGTCGATGACTATAAAGATAACGACAAGGATTTAGTTTTAAAAATCTTTCTCAATAGTAAAGAATGGCAGAGTTCCCACCACAGCTATAATGGTAACAGCGCAGGGAAACTATATTGTTGTCACCGAAAATTACTTTAAAAAAAATTACTGAAAATTAAATAATTTTTTTTTTATTTATCTCACATATATCTATATATATATATACACTATATACTGTGTGTTTGTGCATATATTTACATATACACATATATTATTATTGTTTTTGAAATTATATTTCCTTATAAGATATATAAGATTTCAAGTAAGCCACCCAGGTTGTTTGTAAAAAAGGTTCAGAAGTCCTCAGGGCTATGACATTTAATATTTATAAATAGACTAACTCTTTCCCCGCCAGTGCCGGCTTTCCACGTTTTCAATGTTATACGGTAGGGGGCGCTATTATGCATCTTCTGAAAGGGTATAGAATCTTTTTTTTTTTTTTTTTTTTTTTTTTTAAATGCTGGCGGGGAAAGAGTTAATATTTACGCTCTAATATTTAATATATAACATAACGTTTTTTTTTTTTTTTTTTTTTTTAAATTTGATTTAGTTATTTTGTTTAAACTGCTTTTTAAAAGCTTCTGTTTATTCTGAATTTGAATTTTCTCCAGGTTTTGGAATCACCACCAGATTCTGGGACCGTCCCTTCAACACAGTCATCCCAGAGCAGACGTTTTAGAAGATACTTTTTTTGCCACAATGACCAAATCAAAATGCCCCCAACAAACTCCCATAAGGCTCTCCCTTCTGCATTCTCCTATCACCATGTTAGATACAGTGTCTTACCCTGCTGCTGCTACCAGCCATAGTCATAGGTTCTTCATCATCATCATCGTCATACATATTTTTCGAGAAGGGGGAGTGCCTGAAACATAGAGAATCACAGAATGTCAAGCTATATAAATATTTATATAATGTGTATGAATGTAGTGATGAATCAAGCGTTGGATGAAATCTGTAAATGTCTTTTATTAGAGGCACCCCAATATCAAACTCCGTTTTTGCCCATCCATGTAATGTTAGGAGAGGTATAGACAGGGACCGGTAAGTGTGGGACAGTGTGTGAAGGTGCGAGTGGAAGTTAATTCTTAGTTGTAGTGTTAAGACGCTGAAGGCAAGCAGAAGGAGGTCCTTTCGGTGGCCGCGCGGATGAGCCATTGCCACTAAGGAAAACTCAGGAAAGTCTCAGATGCTTTAATTCTTCTCAGTGTTGATGTTTCCCCCAGCTGTCTGTCAAAACTTTGCTCCGCCCTCATGATGTTTCATGCTGCTCTGGTGATCTTGCTTTTCTGTCTCATCTCACCCACTTTGAGGTGTGTTTTTTTTTTTTTTTGCCAATTGACTTACTAATATTGTGATCCGGAGGATGCCACAAGTAGCTGCTCCTCGAGTAATATGTTACATATCCAGTGAGATATTAAGTTATTGAGGATTGAAGTTGGCTTTTGGTTCTCCTTACTAACACATGGGGACGATTAGGCACTTTGAACTGGTGGTGAGGGCATGAAGCGGGGTGCACGGGCCTCTCCTGTCGGTGAGGGTTGCCAGCCGTACGTAGCTGTCATAGGGTGGAGGGATGAAATCCTCTGTCGTCATTGTAGATCTAGCCGGCGCAACCATTCCATCTGGTGTGACGATCTGTTGCATCTGACCAGGCGTCAGGAGAGCGAGAACATCCTCGGCTGATCTCTCATCCGTTCACGCGGCAGATTTCGGACACTTTTGTATTGTTTCCCTGCTCGTTTTAACCCCCGCCTTTGTCTTGACATGGTTTAATGATGTTGAAATAATGGGACATTTTCCCAGAAAAAGCTGTTGCCACATTTAACTCATCTTCATACAGTCATTTTGAGCGTAATTAATGTTTCAGTGATGGTACGTTCATCGATTTCCTAATTTCTTGGTAAGAGGCCACCTTATCCTGGTTTGTTCTTGAATTTATATATGAAGATAAAGATTAAATATACATGATATATTTAAGGAAAAATGATCCCGATGTGCCTTCCCTACCTTCCTTCTCCTTCCTAACCAATTAGATTGCATTATTGGTTTGACGTTTCAGCCATGGAAGGACATTTGAAGAGGGTCTTTCTTCATAACGTGATTAAATGGCACATCGAAACTAATAAAATACAAATGGACGTTGTAATTAATTGTGATTATTTTGTAACTGTGACGCCCTCCTGAGCTTACATGGACAGATCCCATGTCATAGGAGAATGCTTTCAGTTGAAGAAAGTTAGCGGAGATCTATATGTATCTTTTGACTTGAAATCACAATGGGAGCTTTTAATTCAGACAAATTGTTTTAGCTACAAATGCCTCTAATAAATCTGTTTACTACTATGTATTTTTATTTTGGATTTTTAAATTTCTATGCAAATGCAATTGTATTTGTAAATAAACATATGTATATTTCTGAGGAAATCTGGTCGTGTTTTTACTTGAATTGTCTTTTATTAGCTATTAGCACAATGAAAATGTGGTAAACATGCACAAAAAACATAATGTTAAAGTTAAATTCAATGTAATATCCTGAAACTAAAAATGAGTTATATTAAATATACATAATACACTACTATTTAAAAATTTGGAATTAATTTGTAATGTTTTTGAAGTCTCTTCAGCTCACCAAGGCTGCATTTATGTGATCAAAAATACAGTAAAAACAGTAATATAATGCAATCTTTTCACAATTTAAAATAGAAATTTTGTATATTAAAGTATTGTAATTTAAAATGTTCACCTTCATTACTCCAGTCTTCACATGACGTGTCAGATGATCCTTCAGAAATCATGCTAATTTTCTGATTTTATGTTCAAGAAACATTTCCATATAATATTGAGCTGCTAAATATATTTATATATTTGCAGGAGCTGTGGTCTATGCATGATGATTCTTAAATGAATATTGAGTTCAAAAGAACAGCATTTATTTGAAATGGAATTTTTGTATTACTGTCACTTTTGATCTATTTAACATGTCCCTGCTCAGCGCAGTCTCATCCCAAGACGTCATAAAACTGACGTCTTGGGATGTCTTTTGACCCGCCTTTTTAGGGTACCCTTAAACGTTGGTTTAATGACGTTATCGGATCCTAACACCTACCTACTAACCTACTAAACCTACCCCTAAACCTACCCCGTCACCCAACCAACGTTAAAGGTAAAGCGTCAGTTGTATGACGGCCCTGGATCGTCATGTAACCGATGTTTGGGTACCCTAAAAAGGCTGATGTTGACGTATGGTCAAAAGACGTCCCAAGACGTCAGTTATATGTTATGTGTTACCCTGCTGAACTAAAAACCCTTTTGTTTGTGTATGTATATCTTGGTGATTCTATGGGCCATCTCATATCATACGCTGTCCATGAGTTTTGTTGCTGATGATTATGCGGGGTAGGTCTTTCCCCAACCCTCCCCATTACATGGCTTGGGACTCTCTCTCTCTCTCTCTCTCTCTCTCTCTCTCTCTCTCTCTCACACACACGTATTCAAACCGACAGACAATTTAGAGACTCTAATGTACCTATACTGCATATTTTTGGATTTTGGGGGAAAACCAGAGGAAACTCAATCAGACAGGGAAGGGAGAACATGCACACACAGAAATACTGAAATGCCTCCTCACTCTCAGAAAAAAGGGTACAAAAGCTGTCACTGGGGCTGTACCTTTTCAAAAGGTACACTCTTGTACCCAAAGGCTGCATATTGGTACCTTAGTGGTACACATTAGAACCTAAAATGTACATATTAGCATACATATTAGTACCTAAAATGGACATATTAGCTCATGAACTGGACATATTAGCACTTCAAATGTACATATTAGGACCTAAAATGGACATATTAGCTCCTGAAATGGACATATTAGCACCTAAAATATACTTATTAGCACCTAAAATGTACATATTAACACCAAAAATGGACTTATTAGCACCTAAAATGTACATATTAACATACATATTAGTACATAAAATGGACATATTAGCTCATGAATTGGACATATTAGCACTTAAAATGTACATATTAGGACCTAAAATGGACATATTAGCTCCTGAAATGGACATATTAGCACCTAAAATGTACCTATTACCACCTAAAATGGACATATTAGCTCATGAAATTAACAAATTAGCACCTAAAATGTACATATTAACACTTAAAATGTACATGACCTAAAATGGACATTTTAGCTCCTGAAATGGACATATTAGCACCTAAAATGTACACATTAACACCTAAAATGTACATATTAGCACCTAATATATATATATATTAGCACCTAAAATGTACATATTAACACCTAAAATTTACTTATTAGCACCTAAAATGTACATATTAACACCAAAATGTACATATTAGCACCTAAATTTTACATATTACTTAAAATGTACATATTAGCACCTAAAATGGACAAAAGTTTACTTTATGAAAAGGTACAGCCCCAGTGACAGCTTTTGTATCTTTTTTTCTGAGAGTGCTGGCTCAGCCGAGACTCGAACCAGTGACCTCTACCCACTGAGCCACGCACATATACAGCTTTGTTCATTCATGTACAGAAAGAGTGGCCGGCTGTTAGCATTTCGGCTCATTTGTATGAATCTATTTACAAAGCCGACTATCCTGTTCATCCAGTCTTATGTCTCCACCCACTCTGTGGTTTTAGTAGTGTAATAACAATGAACACTGCCTGATACTTGGAAAAAGTAGCTAGTAAATGCGCATGCATTTCCAGGATATCATTTCGTCATGTCACTACTGTGTCATTCACTACTGTGTCATTCTATTGCTTTGAAAAGAAAGTGAATTAATGAAGATATTACAGTGAATATGCTAGTCAAGTCACTGTTATTTATAGCTCTTTATACAATACAGATTGTTTCAAAGCTGCTTTTTACAGTAATAAAAAGTAAAATAATGAGCAATTGTGCAAACAGAATTCAATTCTGCTATAAAGCAGCTCTAAGACAAGTGTTATTGTTTAGCTAAAGTCAGTTCAGTATTAAGTTAGTTCAATTTAATGACTATGTATTGTGAGTAAAGTTGACCAATAATGAAATTCAATTCAACTATAAAGCAGTTCTGGAGGGGGAAAAGTGCTAGAAGTGGTCATATTTTCTGACATACTGTAAATTTAAAGTATCAAACAGACTAGCTACATGCTGTTTTCCAAAACAAAAATGGCAGGCAATAGGACCCAGATGTACACACAGACAGCAGAAATGCAGTCACCATCAGAAAAAAATGAAAATGTCCCTCCACACCCTAAAGGCAGGGAGGAGAAAGTGAGAAACGTTCATCTGAATTCCTGTTCTCTCCTAGTAAACCAGCGAATGGATTGGCTCTGAACAGGGTGAGCGTGGTCAACAACTCACCCTCGTAGTTTTTGTGTTTCAGTGTCTGTGTGTGCATTTTTACACTTCAGTTTGTTTTAAACAGGGCACTGGAAGGGGTGTGAACATCAAGAACACACACAAGCGCACCGAGAGAAGGTCCTGCCGTTGACAGGTATCCTGCATAACTATCTCCTTTCCATTTTCTTTTCCCCTCTCTCACTCTGTAACTTGCTCTCTTCCTGTTTATTTTTTACTTTCACTCTCATCTAAGTTGAACGTATTGCTATTTTGGCATTGTAAACAAAGGCTGCAGACAGAGGATATGACCTTATTTGACAGTACTTGGTGCATTCAGTCCTTAAGTAATACTACTTTTCTCTCTATTAGTATAGAATGTAGTTTAGTACATACATGACACTGTAAAAATATGTGTTGTTTTGTTTAAGCTTGTCTGTTGTCTAGGCTATCATGAAGCCAGATATCTGCTTGCTCATGCACTCTCACGTGTTTGCATTTACTGGAGGTGATTTGAATGAACTGTAGATGTATGCCTCTTTATTAGACTGTTATAGCTTATATAGTTTCGACTTTAATCTCTTGGCTCAGTTGTAATAATTGTTTAATCTTTATTTAATAATCTTTTATTGTTTAATCTTCATTTAATCTTTTTTTATTGTTTAACCATTCTTTAAAAGCACTTTCCACGAATGGCTCAAAAAGTTTTAACCATTAGAGCGACAAAAACTATTAGAAATATTTGATTAAATATAATATGATATCATGAAAAGTATCTCTTGCAAATGTCAGTATACCACCTTAAAATTTAGATTTTTTTAACTATATCTAACAATCAAAATCACACAACTATATCATACTTTTTCAGATTATTTGTACTTTATAAATATGTACTTTAATGTAAACAATCTAAACTATTTAAGTATTTTTATGACCCAATATTGATCTTTAATTTTTATTTTACACACTTTATATATATATATATATATATATATATATATATATATATATATATATATATATATATATATATATATAATTCAAACATTAAATATGTTTATTAAATAGCAAATTCACTCAAATCAGTTTTTAAATAGCCTATATTTAGACCCAGTTTACTAATATACTACTTAATAATAATATTATAGTTCATATTGTTTTAATAACAATATTATAACTTAATGTAATAATTAAGTTTCAGGCTCTTTTTGCGCTCGACTTTTGGAAAATGCCGATTTATATACAGTAAAATGGAGAACACAGTTGATACTACAGAGATACTACAAAAATAAAAATAAAAACAGACATACTCTCTCATGGGTTACACAGGGACACCATGACCTCCCAGAAGGAACCGCAAGGGGAATTTTCAACCCTGACTAAGGTGACAGGGCCCTGCTCCTGGTCCCGGGTCAGTTGTCCCTGCTGTATCTCCAACCACATAGAGCCTTTGGTTCTGATCCAGCTTGCCGAGAATGTCCAGCCCATCACCAAACAGTGGATCATGTCCATGATATCTGCACCTGTGAAGGCTGGAGGTGAGGAGAAAACTTTTTCATATTCACACGCACAGAAACCTGTTGTCAACTGCTGTTGTCAGTTTCACATCACAAAATTACATGATAGGAGAGCTGATTTGTGGAAAGTTTTGATAATAACATTTCGTGAATTTTACGTTACCCTGCTGTAAGCCTAGCCTACGTCAGCAATCATCCAGCACACGCGCGACTGTATAAAGCTATGAGCCTATAAATAGAACATTTCTCAGTGATGGTAAATAAAAGAAAATTCAATTTTTCTCGGTTTAATGAAAACCAATAGGTCGTCATGGCAGAGGCGATTGCATGTAGAATAGGTCAACATCTCTCCACTGGAGCGTGTTAACGCAAACGTGTAAGTTTCACGTTTGAGGGGGTTAAACCGTGACATCAACACGCTTTCAAAAGTTTACCATTTAGGCTGCTTCATTAAAAACGTGACATTTAGATGTTTTCGGCGTGGATCGAGGCAAATGAATCCTTTTCACCTTGAAAATAATAGAGAGCCTAAGTCCCGCCCCTTCGCTTCCGGCTCATGGGACCTTATTTCGGAAAAAATATGAATGGCAGTCAATGGGGAGAGACAACTTATCTTTTTATTCCGTCTGAACTGTGCCCTGAATTACACATATGATGTTTGTCAATTTAAAAGATGATTCTCAAACTCAAAAACGTCGCAGTTTGTCATACAGCAGAAGAGTAACATTTAGTTTTATGTGAAAATCGCTCTGTGAACTACATCTCCCGGGAAGAGAAACGAGATCCGCTGCTCGTGTGCGTGCAGTCTGGTACAAAACACTCAGGTAGGACGGCGTAACGTTACGATTATAACGTAAGACCGTAGAAATAATGACAGACAGCCTCAGTAAAGTTAGCTTTATTCATTGAGAGAAAATGTGTGCCTTTGGGGTTTGTAGTCTTTGTAATTACGTATTTTCACAGTCTTATACCTCAACGGTTTTACATCAAACTGCGACTTTCTTTACTTTAAAATGTATATTTTAAATTGACAAACATCATATGTGTAATTCAGGGCACAATTCAAACCAGATCAAAATATTTGTTGTCTCTTGCCATTGACTCCCATTCAATATTTTTTCGAAGTTAGGTCCCATGGTGGTCGACCGGAAGGGGAGGGACTTAGGCTCCTCTATAAATGTTTTTTGTATTTTAAACAATAGACCATTTCTCAGTGATCGTCAATAAAACAAAATCACATTTTTCTCTGTTTAAAAACCAATAGGTCGTTATGGTAAGTTTAAGTTATTGGATGGATTTTTATTGCAGGTTTGGTTTTATTTGTTGGAAAAATAAATATAGAAATATAATTTGACACAAGAGGGCAGTATAGCCCTATTTATGGTTTTGAGTTTATCACTATCAGTCAAACCGTGACATCTATACGTTTTCCAAAGTGTACCAACTTGATTATTTCACGTCTTGTCGTGATACCGGGTTGGGCACTGAAGTTACAGGAGTCTCTTCCCGATGCAAAGCAACGGAACTAGGTCGAGTATTTAAAAGGTTATGGTTAGCACGGTTAACGTACGGTCTAACGTCGATGTAATACGTTGTTTTAGCGTACCTTTTGCTTAAACGAGGAGCTGGAGGACGCCGGAAAAATAGACATTTTATTTTTACTTATTAGGCTGCTTCATTAAAAACGTGACATAAAGACGTTCTCTTCGGCATGGATCAAGGCAAATGAATCCTTTTCACCTTGAAAATAATAAATGTTTTTCGCATTTCAAATAATAGAACATTTCTCAGTGATCGTAAATAAAACAAAATTCCATTTTTCTCAGTTTAATAAAAATCAATAGGTCGTCATGGCAGAGGCGTTTGCGTGTAGAATAGGTCAACATTCAGGTATCTCTCCACTGGAGCGTGTTAACGCAAACGTGTAAGTTTCACGTTTGAGGGGGTTAAACCGTCACATCTACACGCTTTCCAAAGTTGACCATTTAGGCTGCTTCATTAAAAACGTGACATTTATATAACTCAACCTTCTTCCTTGTTGTTTTAGGGGCTCAGCTGTTAGTTCACCCCGGAGAGGACATGAAAGGGGATATGATAGTTGTGGCTGCCCCTCGATGTACCCTTCTTAGGGTGACTGAGGACCTTGGCCTCTGCAAAACCTATCAAGATGGAAACATGACGGCCTTCTCTTTTGATGACCGTGACAACTTTTGCAACATTGGTGAGGACACACAGTAGGCTACACAATAAATAAAATACTACACTCAAGATTGTGCTTGCTTACTGACATTGACTCCATTTCTACTATGCACTAAAAGTATGTTCTTCACTGGTGAATTCTTTTAACTTTGTATTTTATTTTGATAACATTTTAATCTGGCTAATGTTATTATACCAAAAATTCTTTGTTATTTCACTCTTTCTGCAGATGACATGAAGAAGTTCCTGACGCTGGCAGAGAGGCAGTATATAGTCAAATATGAATTGGATTCCATGAGAGCCATAGAGGACCAGCGAATCCCAGGAATCCCAACATCCAAGGGGAAGTTGAAAGCCAGAGTGAGCATCTGTGAGTATGTGTATGTTAGTAGGCTAGTATGAATGTTGAATGTATAGTATAACAAGTTACCATTTTCGCGTGACCTAACAGCGACAGTTCCGTCGCATCACCTTCATTCACAAATCTCCCGTGACCTCAAGGGATAGTAAAGAATCTTTCCAAAATTAGAAGGTCATACGGGTCATTTTTACCTACTCTTTACTGTGAATTCGGACTAATTTTATTACATTCTGTTTATCTCCTACCATATAGTAGGAAAGTATGCGATTTTGGATGCAGCCTGTGATAAGCTCATTATTTGATCGGACTGCTAAAAATTGCAACATCCTTACACAAAATATGATTGAGTTAACTCTTTTTATATCCAACGACTTTTTTGAGTTAACTCTTTTTATATCCAACGACTTCATCTGAACAACTAAGCTTGCATATTGTTTTGCTCACTATACTTTTATAAAACAGCAGACACTATACAGTGTGTTTTAGTAAGCAGTGTGCTAGTTATATTCAGTTCCATGAGTCGCCAGCAGGCTCCACTCTCCTCTCTCTCTGAACTGCTTAGTCACTGCATATCTATCTATCTATCTATCTATCTATCTATCTATCTATCTATCTATCTATCTATCTATCTATCTATCTATCTATCTATCTATCTATCTATCTATCTATCTATCTATCTATCTATCTATCTATCTATCTATCTATCTATCTATCTATCTATCTCTCTATCTCTCTGTCTGTCTGTCTGTCTGTCTGTCTGTTCATCCCTTTCTCTCTCTATGCTGCAGTACAGAAGCTGGAGAAAGCAGGCGTGATCCGTAACGTCACCCCTCTTCATGATCAGAAGCTTCTGACGGCTCTGGGGAAGCAGTGGTACTCTCAGAAGAGTCTGTGGGGACAGCCTTTAGGTACAAACACACACTTACGTCACACAACTAATCATTCATTTAGAATGCATTCTTTTTCTACCCATCCAGTGTTTAAATTATAGATAATTATTTTTTGTTCAGGACCATTTAATCCAATTTCATGGGCATAATAAAACTTTATGAAGTTATTTGACTAAAACTCATAAATGTATTATATAAATATATACATATTACTGTAATGAAAATGAAAATATAAAAGTGAAGTAATAATATTATACTTTGTGTGTGTGTGTGTGTGTGTGTGTGTGTGTGTGTGTGTGACACTGTGTGTAATATTTACATATATTTATATACCCTGTAATGGTGTAAAGCCATGAGATGGTTAGATTAACTTGAGTTTCTTAATTTTAGCTTTGTAGTTGTAATTGTAGTTAACGTAATATTGTATTTTAATTTATATTTGTATTTTTTATACATATTTGTATAAAAATGTTATTTTATATATATATTAGGGCTGTCAAAATGATTAATTGCGATTAATCACATCCAAAATAAAAGTTTTTGTTTACATAATATATGTGGGGGCATTGTGTATAATTATTTTGTATATTTATAAAAACACACATGCATGTATATTTAAGAAAATAAATATTATTTATATATATAAAATATTTATATTTATATATAATATAAATTATATATAAATCTATATACAGAATATACATGAAAATATTTCTTAAAAATATACAAGCATGTGTGTGTGTTTATATATCTAAAATAATTATACACAGTGCACCCACAGATATTATGTAAACAAAAAATTTTTTTTGGATGCGATTAATCGCGATTAATCATTTTGACAGCCTTAATATATATATATATATATATATATATATATATATATATGAAGAGTTCAGATGCAAAAGCCTCTAAATGCCATTTGAAATTTTCTTCTAAAATGACCATTTTTATCAAACTTGTATATTTAAGTTCAGTAATTTCACTTAAATGACAATTAATAGGTAATCTTTAATGCCATTTAAGTGAAATTACTGAACTTTAATATATAAGCTTGATAAAAATTTTAGAAGAAAATTTCAAATGGCATTTAGAGGCTTTTGCATCTGAACTCTTCATATATATATATATATATATATATATATATATATATATATATATATATACTTCCTGTGTGATCAGCTGTGGAAGCACATGCGTTTTCTACCTTTACTAACATAGATAATCACCAAACGATAGACTCTACATATAGTTTGTATAATAACACTACAGTAATAATTCTCTCTCTCTCTCTCTACAGACTCCATCCATGCTTACTTTGGTGGCACTATAGCCTATTACTTCAGTTTCTTGGACTACTACACTTTGTCATTGTTTCCTCCAGCCATTCTGGGCCTCTTGATCACCTTTTTCCTCCCAAGTGCAAACTTCTCCAGTGGAAATAAAACCGACAGCGAGCCGACAGCACTGAAGGACGACGATGATCACACCTCAGTCAGCTCCTACATGGTGCAGGCAGTCTTCAGCATGCTGTGGTCCACGATATTCATGGAGCTGTGGAAGAGGAGGAGTGCGGCCTTATCCTATCGCTGGGGCACTTTCAATTTAGCCGAACAATTCCAAGAGCCCCGACCGGGTTTCCATGGAGAACTCGGCACCAATCCGGTCACAGGCAGACTGGAGCCGCTGTTTCCCGATTGGAAGAGGAGCCTTAGGATGGGTCTGGTCTCAGTTCCCGTGGTTGGGGTGTTTTTGGGTCTGGTGGTCATGGGGATGGCAGGTTTCTATTTCTGTGAGCGCCTGGTCTCAAACTGGCACAAAGAATCTGGATCATACTTCACTGCACCCTTGGTATATGTTCCTTCCATAGCCCATATAGTCTACACCAACGTGCTGGGGAATATATATCGTAACGTGGCCCTGCAGTTAACAGAATCAGGTAATCAGGATTATGGAAAAGGACAGAAAAACTAATTTTAATGATGAGAAACACAAAAACTTCAACTTTCTCTCCTTTCAGAAAATCATAGGGAAGAATCATCTTTTGACTATCATCATACGACCAAAGTCCTTGTGGTGAGTATAGTTCTGTCATATCCATTTGATCTTCTTTTTTCCAACTCCCCATCTTTTATAATGTAGTCTGTACATCATTGCAGATGTCATACTTCAAAGACCAGAATTTTCTGCAGGACTGAATGAAAACGTCCCATTTGCCATGTCTGTCTCTCTTTCTCATTCAGTTCACCTTTTTCAATAACTTTGCTGTGTTGTTCCACATTGCCTTCTTCAAAGAGGACATGCCTCTACTGCGCAAGGTGAGAATTTCCTTACTCTCGCATATAATCTTAACAACATTAACATCTTC
Source organism: Cyprinella venusta (assembly GCA_038021265.1). Classification (NCBI taxonomy): domain Eukaryota; kingdom Metazoa; phylum Chordata; class Actinopteri; order Cypriniformes; family Leuciscidae; genus Cyprinella; species Cyprinella venusta. Next base: position 13,407,659 of record CM075886.1, on the reverse strand, counting down.
TTAACACGATACCCTTGATTTGGTCCACAGAGACTGTCCTCCCTTCTGATCGTAACCCAGGTAGTGAATCAGTTCACTGAGGTGGTGGTTCCTTTCCTGGTGGACCGCTTCCTCACATCTGCAGACAGGAACCTGAAGGAAGATGATCCAGAGGTGGACCATCTCCAGGCTCAAGGCAGCCTGCCAGCTTTCCCAGTGAGTAGCAATCAAATCAAATATCAAGAATACAAGAATTGTTTTTTTCTTACATTCTCAATCTTGTTTCTCTTCAGGGGCTGTTTGCTGAGTACATCGAGCTGCTTGTTCAGTTTGGCTACTTGAGTCTTTTCTCTTGCGTCTATCCTCTCACTGCCCCTCTGTTACTGCTCAACAACCTCACAGAGATCCGCACAGATGCCTACAAGCTCTGCAAGCTCTTCAACAAGCCCTTCTCTGCCCCTGTGGCCAACATGGGAGTATGGCAGGTCAGAAATCTGTACTTCATAAGTTTGTTTTAAATGCGTTCATGATAATATGAGTTCTAATGTGCATATTTGTCTTGTTTACAGCTGGCGTTTGAGGTGCTGAGCTTCATCTCGGTCGTGTCTAACTGCTGGCTGTTGCTCCTGTCTCCACGTGTGAAAGAACTCACACAGGAAGCCGGCCTCAGCAGCAGCCAAATTCTAGTCATTGCTGTCATTGTGGAGGTAAGAGGAGATTTTGGTACAGCTTAGGAAAGAGTCGAAGAAATAGTTGAACAAAAAAATGAAAATAGGGACCACAAGCTCCAAAAAGGATAAAAAAAGTTAAAATTTCTTTGACATTATCAAAATTACCACACATGGGGTTGGAATAACCTGAGGGTTAAAAGCGACCACCTACATCTTGGATGCCCTTGAGTTAGTCCAAACCGGGGGTTCGTGGACAAAAGCCCATATTAATAAGCTGCCATTGGGCGCTTAATGGCCCCGAGGGATCGTAGTTAAAGTTCGTGGGATGCCCACTCACCCATATACTTGGTTGGGATTGGGCCTTTTAGGACTACCCTCCATTTGACGGATCGTGACTTAATTCGCACGGGATAGGGGTTATTCGGAAACCTCTAGTTGGTGCCGGAGTGCGAAACCCCACCCCCCCATCCCACAAACCCACTATTTGTCTAATGTCCCACTATATTGGTCAAATGTCCCGGGATACTACCCCACCCACTCCCGGGCCACGCCCCTATCCCACGAACCCACTATTTGTCCAATTACCCACTATACTGGGCAAACGTCACAAGGAAGTTGCGTCAAATACGGAACTTATGCGTGCATATAGCCCATTGGACACCATCCCGCCTGCAATCTATTGAATGGGGTTTCGGATAGTATATTTGATAGACATTTTATCCTGCCGTGATAAAAAACTATTTTATTGCACTCAGGAGGCCCCCCAGGGTCCGTAGCACCAAGCGGTGTCCCAAAATTCCACCGTCCGTGAACCCACTATTTTTATAATGGCATAAATACTATGTGGGATGTCCATATCTCAGCTCTGAAAGGGTCTAGAGCCTCCATTTTACACTCAGGTCTAAATCTCATGACCCTCTATCAGAATCCAGAGTTTCAAGAAGATCAGAGAAACTCAAAATTTCAACCTGAAAAAAAAAAAACGACAGTGGTACCCCTTTCGTTTTTTTTTTCGGGTGTAAATTTTGAGTTTCGATATCTCAGCTCTGGAAGGGTCTAGAGCCTCCATTTTTGCACTCTGGTCGAAGTCTCGTGGCCCTCTATCAGAATCCAGAGTTTCAAGAACATCGGAGAACGTCAAAATTTCGACCAAAAAAAAAAAAACGACAGTGTTACCCCTTATGTTTTTTTTTCGGGTCAAAATTTTGAGTTTCGATATCTCAGCTCTGGAAGGGTCTAGAGCCTCCATTTTTGCACTCTGGTCGAAGTCTCGTGGCCCTCTATCAGAATCCAGAGTTTCAAGAAGATCGGAGAACGTCAAAATTTTGACCAAAAAAAAAAGACAGTGTTACCCCTTATGTTTTTTTTTTCGGGTCAAAATTTTGAGTTTCGATATCTCAGCTCTGGAAGGGTCTAGAGCCTCCATTTTTGCACTCTGGTCGAAGTCTCGTGGCCCTCTATCATAATCCAGAGTTTCAAGAAGATCGGAGAACGTCAAAATTTCGACCAAAAAAAAAAAAACGACAGTGTTACCCCTTATGTTTTTTTTTTCGGGTCAAAATTTTGAGTTTCGATATCTCAGCTCTGGAAGGGTCTAGAGCCTCCATTTTTGCACTCTGGTCGAAGTCTCGTGGCCCTTTATCAGAATCCAGAGTTTCAAGAAGATCGGAGAACGTCAAAATTTCGACCAAAAAAAAAAAAACGACAGTGTTACCCCTTATGTTTTTTTTCGGGTCAAAATTTTGAGTTTCGATATCTCAGCTCTGGAAGGGTCTAGAGCCTCCATTTTTGCACTCTGGTCGAAGTCTCGTGGCCCTCTATCAGAATCCAGAGTTTCAAGAAGATTGGAGAATGTCAAAATTTCGACCAAAAAAAAAACCAACAGTGTTACCCCTTATGTTTTTTTTTTTCGGGTCAAAATTTTGAGTTTCGATATATCAGCTCTGGAAGGGTCTAGAGCCTCCATTTTTGCACTCTGGTCGAAGTCTCGTGGCCCTCTACCAGAATCCAGAGTTTCAAGAAGATAGGAGAACGTCAAAATTTCGACCAAAAAAAAAAAAAAAGACAGTGTTACCCCTTATGTTTTTTTTTTCGGGTCAAAATTTTGAGTTTCGATATCTCAGCTCTGGAAGGGTCTAGAGCCTCCATTTTTGCACTCTGGTCGAAGTCTCGTAGCCCTCTATCAGAATCCGGAGTTTCAAGAAGATCGGAGAACGTCAAAATTTCGACCAAAAAAAAAAAAAAACGACAGTGTTACCCCTTATGTTTTTTTATCGGGTCAAAATTTTGAGTTTCGATATCTCAGCTCTAAAAGGGTCTAGAGCCTCCATTTTTTCACTCTGGTCGAAGTCTCGTGGCCCTCTATCAGAATCCAGAGTTTCAAGAAGATCGGAGAACATCAAAATTTCGACCAAAAAAAAAAAACGACAGTGTTACCCCTTATGTTTTTTTTTTAGGTCAAAATTTTGAGTTTCGATAGCTCTGGAAGGGTCTAGAGCCTCCATTTTTGCACTCTGGTCGAAGTCTCGTGGCACTCTATCAGAATCGAGAGTTTCAAGAAGATCGGAGGGGGTCAAAATTTCGGCCAAAAAAAAAAAACCCACAGTGTTACCCCTTATGTTTTTTTTTCGGCTCCAAATTTTGACCTTCGATATCTCGGGTCTGGAAGGGTCTAGAGCCTCCATTTTTGCGCGCTGGTCGAAGTCTCGTGGCCCTCTGTCAGAATCCAGAGTTTCAAGAAGATCGGAGGGGGTCAAAATTTCGGCCAAAAAAAAAAACCCACAGTGTTACCCCTTATTTTTTTTTTCGGCTCCAAATTTTGACCTTCGATATCTCGGCTCTGGAAGGGTCTAGAGCCTCCATTTTTGCGCGCTGGTCGAAGTCTCGTGGCCCTCTGTCAGAATCCAGAGTTTCAAGAAGATCGGAGGGGGTCAAAATTTCAGCCAAAAAAAAAAAAACACAGTGTTACCCCTTCTGTTTTTTTTTCGGCTCCAAATTTTGACCTTCGATATCTCGGCTCTGGAAGGGTCTAGAGCCTCCATTTTTGCGCGCTGGTCGAAGTCTCGTGGCCCTCTGTCAGAATCCAGAGTTTCAAGAAGATCGGAGGGGGTCAAAAATTCGGCCAAAAAAAAAAAACACAGTGTTACCCCTTATGTTTTTTTTCGGCTCCAAATTTTGACCTTCTCGGCTCTGGAAGGGTCTAGAGCCTCCATTTTTGCGCGCTGGTCGAAGTCTCGTGGCCCTCTGTCAGAATCCAGAGTTTCAAGAAGATCGGAGGGGGTCAAAATTTCAGCCAAAAAAAAAAAAACACAGTGTTACCCCTTATGTTTTTTTTCGGCTCCAAATTTTGACCTTCGATATCTCGTGTCTGGAAGGGTCTAGAGCCTCCATTTTTGCGCGCTGGTCGAAGTCTCGTGGCCCTCTGTCAGAATCCAGAGTTTCAAGAAGATCGGAGGGGGTCAAAATTTCGGCCAAAAAAAAAAAACCCACAGTGTTACCCCTTATGTTTTTTTTCGGCTCCAAATTTTGACCTTCGATATCTCGGCTCTGGAAGGGTCTAGAGCCTCCATTTTTGCGCGCTGGTCGAAGTCTCGTGGCCCTCTGTCAGAATCCAGAGTTTCAAGAAGATCGGAGGGGGTCAAAATTTCAGCCAAAAAAAAAAAAACACAGTGTTACCCCTTATGTTTTTTTTTCGGCTCCAAATTTTGACCTTCGATATCTCGGCTCTGGAAGGGTCTAGAGCCTCCATTTTTGCGCGCTGGTCGAAGTCTCGTGGCCCTCTGTCAGAATCCAGAGTTTCAAGAAGATCGGAGGGGGTCAAAAATTCGGCCAAAAAAAAAAAAACAGTGTTACCCCTTATGTTTTTTTTCGGCTCCAAATTTTGACCTTCTCGGCTCTGGAAGGGTCTAGAGCCTCCATTTTTGCGCGCTGGTCGAAGTCTCGTGGCCCTCTGTCAGAATCCAGAGTTTCAAGAAGATCGGAGGGGGTCAAAATTTCGGCCAAAAAAAAAAAAAACAGTGTTACCCCTTAAGTTTTTTTTCGGCTCCAAATTTTGACCTTCGATATCTCGGCTCTGGAAGGGTCTAGAGCCTCCATTTTTGCGCGCTGGTCGAAGTCTCGTGGCCCTCTGTCAGAATCCAGAGTTTCAAGAAGATCGGAGGGGGTCAAAATTTCGGCAAAAAAAAAAAATGACAGTGTTACCCCTTATGTTTTTTTTTCAGGTCCAAATTTTGACCTTCGATATCTCAGCTCTGGAAGGGTTTAGAGCCTCCATTTTTGCGCGCTGGTCGAAGTCTCGTGGCCCTCTGTCAGAATCCAGAGTTTCAAGAAGATCGGAGGGGGTCAAAATTTCGGCAAAAATTAAAAAAATGACAGTGTTACCCCTTATGTTTTTTTTTTCAGGTCCAAATTTTGACCTTCGATATCTCGGCCGTGGAAGGGTCTAGCGCCTCCATTTTTGCGCGCTGGTCGAAGTCTCGTGGCCCTCTGTCAGAATCCAGAGTTTCAAGAAGATCGGAGGGGGTCAAAATTTCGGCCAAAAAAAAAAAATGATAGTGTTACCCCTTATGTTTTTTTTTCAGGTCCAAATTTTGACCTTCGATATCTCGGCTCTGGAAGGGTTTAGAGCCTCCATTTTTGCGCGCTGGTCGAAGTCTCGTGGCCCTCTGTCAGAATCCAGAGTTTCAAGAAGATCGGAGGGGGTCAAAATTTCGGCCAAAAAAAAAAATGACAGTGTTACCCCTTATGTTTTTTTTTTCAGGTCCAAATTTTGACCTTCGATATCTCGGCTCTGGAAGGGTCTAGAGCCTCCATTTTTGCGCGCTGGTCGAAGTCTCGTGGCCCTCTGTCAGAATCCAGAGTTTCAAGAAGATCGGAGGGGGTCAAAATTTCGGCCAAAAAAAAAAGTGACAGTGTTACCCCTTATGTTTTTTTTTCAGGTCCAAATTTTGACCTTCGATATCTCGGCTCTGGAAGGGTTTAGAGCCTCCATTTTTGCGCGCTGGTCAAAGTCTCGTGGCCATCTGTCAGAATCCAGAGTTTCAAGAAGATCGGAGGGGGTCAAAATTTCGGCCAAAAAAAAAATGACTGTTACCCCTTATGTTTTTTTTTCAGGTCCAAATTTTGACCTTCGATATCTCGGCTCTGGAAGGTTCTAGAGCCTCCATTTTTGCGCGCTGGTCGAAGTCTCGTGGCACTCTGTCAGAATCCAGAGTTTCAAGAAGATCGGAGGGGGTCAAAATTTCGGCCAAAAAAAAAAATGACAGTGTTACCCCTTATGTTTTTTTTTTCAGGTCCAAATTTTGACCTTCGATATCTCGGCTCTGGAAGGGTCTAGAGCCTCCATTTTTGCGCGCTGGTCGAAGTCTCGTGGCCCTCTGTCAGAATCCAGAGTTTCAAGAAGATCGGAGGGGGTCAAAATTTCGGCCAAAAAAAAAAAATGACAGTGTTACCCCTTATGTTTTTTTTTCAGGTCCAAATTTTGACCTTCGATATCTCGGCTCTGGAAGGGTCTAGAGCCTCAATTTTTGCGCGCTGGTCGAAGTCTCGTGGCCCTCTGTCAGAATCCAGAGTTTCAAGAAGATCGGAGGGGGTCAAAATTTCGGCCAAAAAAAAAAAATGACAGTGTTACCCCTTATGTTTTTTTTTTCAGGTCCAAATTTTGACCTTCGATATCTCGGCTCTGGAAGGGTTTAGAGCCTCCATTTTTGCGCGCTGGTCGAAGTCTCGTGGCCCTCTGTCAGAATCCAGAGTTTCAAGAAGATCGGAGGGGGTCAAAATTTCGGCCAAAAAAAAATGACAGTGTTACCCCTTATGTTTTTTTTTTCAGGTCCAAATTTTGACCTTCGATATCTCGGCTCTGGAAGGGTCTAGAGCCTCCATTTTTGCGCGCTGGTCGAAGTCTCGTGGCCCTCTGTCAGAATCCAGAGTTTCAAGAAGATCGGAGGGGTCAAAATTTCGGCCAAAAAAAAAAAATGACAGTGTTACCCCTTATGTTTTTTTTTCAGGTCCAAATTTTGACCTTCGATATCTCGGCTCTGGAAGGGTCTAGAGCCTCCATTTTTGCGCGCTGGTCGAAGTCTCGTGGCCCTCTGTCAGAATCCAGAGTTTCAAGAAGATCGGAGGGGGTCAAAATTTCGGCCAAAAAAAAAAATGACAGTGTTACCCCTTATGTTTTTTTTTCAGGTCCAAATTTTGACCTTCAATATCTCGGCTCTGGAAGGGTCTAGAGCCTCCATTTTTGCGCGCTGGTCGAAGTCTCGTGGCCCTCTGTCAGAATCCAGAGTTTCAAGAAGATCGGAGGGGGTCAAAATTTTGGCCAAAAAAAAAAATGACAGCGTTACCCCTTATGTTTTTTTTTCAGGTCCAAATTTTGACCTTCGATATCTCGGCTCTGGAAGGGTCTAGAGCCTCCATTTTTGCGCGCTGGTCGAAGTCTCGTGGCCCTCTGTCAGAATCCAGAGTTTCAAGAAGATCGGAGGGGGTCAAAATTTCGGCCAAAAAAAAAATGACAGTGTTACCCCTTATGTTTTTTTTTCAGGTCCAAATTTTGACCTTCGATATCTCGGCTCTGGAAGGGTCTAGAGCCTCCATTTTTGCGCGCTGGTCGAAGTCTCGTGGCCCTCTGTCAGAATCCAGAGTTTCAAGAAGATCGGAGGGGGTCAAAATTTCGGCCAAAAAAAAAAATGACAGTGTTACCCCTTATGTTTTTTTTTCAGGTCCAAATTTTTACCTTCGATATCTCGGCTCTGGAAGGGTCTAGAGCCTCCATTTTTGCACGCTGGTCGAAGTCTCGTGGCCCTCTGTCAGAATCCAGAGTTTCAAGAAGATCGGAGGGGGTCAAAATTTCGGCCAAAAAAAAAAAATGACAGTGTTACCCCTTATGTTTTTTTTTCAGGTTCAAATTTTGACCTTCGATATCTCGGCTCTGGAAGGGTCTAGAGCCTCCATTTTTGCGCGCTGGTCGAAGTCTCGTGGCCCTCTGTCAGAATCCAGAGTTTCAAGAAGATCGGAGGGGGTCAAAATTTCGGCCAAAAAAAAAAATGACAGTGTTACCCCTTATGTTTTTTTTTCAGGTCCAAATTTTGACCTTCGATATCTCTGCTCTGGAAGGGTCTAGAGCCTCCATTTTTGCGCGCTGGTCGAAGTCTCGTGGCCCTCTGTCAGAATCCAGAGTTTCAAGAAGATCGGAGGGGGTCAAAATTTCGGCCAAAAAAAAAAAATGACAGTGTTACCCCTTATGTTTTTTTTTCAGGTTCAAATTTTGACCTTCGATATCTCGGCTCTGGAAGGGTCTAGAGCCTCCATTTTTGCGCGCTGGTCGAAGTCTCGTGGCCCTCTGTCAGAATCCAGAGTTTCAAGAAGATCGGAGGGGGTCAAAATTTCGGCCAAAAAAAAAAATGACAGTGTTACCCCTTATGTTTTTTTTTTCGGGTCCAAATTTTGACCTTCGATATTTCGGCTCTGGAAGGGTCTAGAGCCTCCATTTTTGCGCGCTGGTCGAAGTCTCGTGGCCCTCTGTCAGAATCCAGAGTTTCAAGAAGATCGGAGGGGGTCAAAATTTCGGCCAAAAAAAAGAAATGACAGTGTTACCCCTTATGTTTTTTTTTTCGGGTCCAAATTTTGACCTTCGATATTTCGGCTCTGGAAGGGTCTAGAGCCTCCAATTTTGCGCGCTGGTCGAAGTCTCGTGGCCCTCTGTCAGAATCCAGAGTTTCAAGAAGATCGGAGGGGGTCAAAATTTCGGCCAAAAAAAAAAAATGACAGTGTTACCCCTTATGTTTTTTTTTTCAGGTCCAAATTTTGACCTTCGATATCTCGGCTCTGGAAGGGTCTAGAGCCTCCATTTTTGCGCGCTGGTCGAAGTATCGTGGCCCTCTGTCAGAATCCAGAGTTTCAAGAAGATCGGAGGGGGTCAAAATTTCGGCCAAAAAAAAAAATGACAGTGTTACCCCTTATGTTTTTTTTTCTGGGTCCAAATTTTGACCTTCGATATTTCGGCTCTGGAAGGGTCTAGAGCCTCCATTTTTGCGCGCTGGTCGAAGTCTCGTGGCCCTCTGTCAGAATCCAGAGTTTCAAGAAGATCGGAGGGGGTCAAAATTTCGGCCAAAAAAAAATGACAGTGTTACCCCTTATGTTTTTTTTTTCAGGTCCAAATTTTGACCTTCGATATCTCGGCTCTGGAAGGGTCTAGAGCCTCCATTTTTGCACTCAGGTCTAAGTGTCATGGCCCTCTATCAGAATCCAGAGTTTTGAGAAGATTCGGGAAGCTTAATTTTTCGCCCCCCCCCCCCCCCCCAAAAAAAAAAACATAAGGGGTAACACTGTCGTTTTTTTTCTGGTCGAAATTTTGAGTTTCCATATCTCAGCTCTGGAAGGGTCTAGAGCCTCCATTTTTGCACTCAGGTCGAAGTCTTTTTTGTGATGTTGTTTGGAATGATGCAATTAATTTTATAATAACTATATGTAAACTGCTTGCAAAGACTTTATAGAACAGTCTTATATAAAACAGCTTTCTATATGAAACGATATGTAAACTGCTTCTAAAGACTTTATAGAACAGTCTTTTATGTAAAACAGCTTTTATATGAAACCATATGTAAAAGACTTTATAGATAGTCTTCTGTTATACAGTTTTTATATGTAAACTGTTTATAATAAATACACAGAAACATATTGTAACAAATGTTTATTGGTTTTATAAGAAAGACACAGAAACATATTGTAACAAGAATGCTTTATTAATGGTGTTCGGTTTTTCCAAGAATTTCCCCACCGAACGGGGCGTCAGGAGAGAACACGTTTCATAACTCAATTGTGGTTTTGTTTACTTGGATCTTTATTTCCACATTTAGTTGATTAGTCCACAAACAAAGAGGTTATAAACCTATAGACATAAAAAGATAGAGTAAATAACAATATTAATAACCACTTACATATCATACTATAAATTCTGAACAATATAAAATATTAACTCTAAGAAATATCTCGTAATATTAATCAACGTTCTCAATAAATATTATAGTATAATCTAGTATTCAATCTAAATGACTATAACATAAACATTAAACACAGAGATGCAACAGCTTCACACAATACATCAATATTCAATTAAGCCATTTGCTCTAAATCAAAGAAATATTCTCAGTACGTTGGCCCGACGAATCTAGTAAGTGTAGTTTATGTAGTGGCGCTTCAGTATAGTAACTCATTATCAACGCAAGACGACAAACTACATTTCCCATCCGGCATCGCAAACCAGGAAGTGACTCATATGAAAGTGAAGCGCTGCAAATCCAAACATTTCCTTAAGTTTTACCACGAATACTATCGATACGACAACATTAAACATTGATTTCAAACGAGGTTCTCAGTGTTCCCACAGCAACATTTAATAACATTTATCTACACACAAATTGCGCGCATATGCCGCGGTCGTCATTAATTATATAAACAAGCAGGCAACTTACCCCGCATCTCATTAAGTATTTTATTATTAAACAGCAGCTTACCGGTGGCGCGTCTCTCCCGACGAGACAATCATGCAAACAAACTTGATTCTGCGTACATCTCAAGCTCATAATAACGCACCGTTTTTAAGATCTCACTGATAAGCGTTTCAATGCTTAACTTGTCCCTCCTTCAATCAGGAACGTGCACCTCCCACCTATTAACCTGCGTTCTCTACCAAACACCCGTGCAGTAATGAGCGCAACACCTCCCACTTGACCGTGTAATCATGTGATTCCAAACGGTCACGGCTCTACATTTCAAAGACATCTTTTTTTTTTTTTTTTTTTTTTTTTTTTTAATAAAACCCTTATGTCTCTGTTAACCTCCACTGACAGATATAATCTTCTGTCAAGGTTGGTCCATTCTCTTGAAAGTTAGTGCAATTAATGGTAAAGAAACAAGCTTCTACGAGTCATTGGTCTCCCACAGGAATGAGGACTACCAGTCTTCTCACGTCTCTCCGTAGGATGACTGATGTCGGCTGCTGAAGGATCCTCTTAAGTTGCCCACTTACTTGGGAGGCAGGAAGGCTGGCACATACTTTAACGTCAGCATCTCTCACAAGTCCTTTCTTATCAGGGTACACGGCCTGGATCCGTCCAAGCCGGAATTGCCCACGTAATGCATTTTGATCAGCAATCCAAACAATGTCACCAATTTCCACGTTCCTTTGGGTCCGGTGCCACTTTGGTCTGATGAATAAGTTAGGTCCGGCGAGTTCGCTCCACCTCTTCCAGAACATATCCACACCTATCTGAATGGACCTGAGACGGCGCCAGGGATGGATACACAAGTCAATTCCACCTGTATCCCCACTTTGCCTTGTCCTCCCGAGAAGCAGATCATTGGGGGTCAAATACTCTACAGAGTCCTCCTGTTCTTGTGCTCTGGCGTCAATCGGCCTTTCATTTGTGAGGTTAGCTGCCTGGAAGAAGAGTGTTTGGAGCTCACCCCAAGTGAGTGAGTTTGTTGTGCCTCCAAGGCTAGTGAGGGCTCTTTTAATAAGTTTAACTGCAGCTTCCGCAGCCCCATTACGATGTGGTGCATCAGCCGGATGAAAGTTCCATGCCCACACTGTTCCATTCTTGGCGGCTTTGTCCTCTATGGCTACTTCCTGTAAAGTCTCCAAGTACCTGTGCATGTCTTGTAGGGCAGGTTTAGCTCCAATAAAATTGGTTCCCCTATCTGACCACAACTTTCTGGGATTGCCTCTCATTGCTACAAAGCGAAAGTAAGTTTGGAGAAAGCTTTCAGATGATTGATCATCAACTAGATCCACATGAACTGCTCTTGATGCCATACAGCAGAATACTAGACCCCAAACTTTCTTTCCAGTTCTTTTCTTGACAGCATCCTTGATCTCAAAAGGGCCAAAGAGGTCAAGTGTGGTGTATTCAAATGGGTTAGCACGCTGTGATCTTTCTGGCGGCAGGTCACTCATCATTTGTTGGCACATCTTACTTTTTCTCTTGCGACATTCAATACAGTCGTTTACAACTTTCTTCACTATCCTACGACCCTGCATAATCCACACCTTCCTCCTGGTATGCAAAAGTGTAGCAGCGACACCTTCATGGTTCTTGTTATGAGCTTCTCTAGACAGTAGTGTTGCGAGCCATGAATTGAAAGGAATTAAGGGAACAGCTGTCCCATCTTCTTTCCAGCACTGGATTCGTCCTCCACAGAGAAGAAGTCCTGTGTTCTCGTCCTTGTGGACCACCAAGCGGTTAAGTGTTGAGTCCAGAAACTGACAACCATCTTGGGCGGCGAAGACCAGGTCTTGGAATGCTTGTGCTCTCTCCTCAGTTGACAGGATAGAATTGTTTGCCTCCCACTTTAATGAGTCTGGTGCCTGGCATTTTCTCAGCCAAGTGTCTGCAGCCCGTCGAGTCCAGGCTATGGAACCACACAGCTTGGACAGAGAACTGAAACGTTGAGGTTCCACAAGGCGCACCAGCCCAATTGCCCAATACTTTCTCTGCTTGTTTGCTACTGATGTTACACTTGGGATGGCTGGTGATGTTGATTTATTATTAACTCTTTCATTTTTGAGGTTCGCCTTACTGTCAAGCCCATTAAGTCCAGTTTTTTCTTTAGACTGGGCCCTAGTGACCACCGCCGAGAAGGCTTTCCGCTGGAGTTTTCCAACATCTTCAGCAGCAGAGGGTATAATCTCACTAGCCATCTTCATAGGCCAGTCTGTCTTGGGATTTTTCAGAAACTCAGGGCCTTGCTGCCATTCTGATCCTTCACCAAGTTCCTCAGGAGTTGCACCTCTGGTCAGTAAGTCCGCAATATTTCTTCTGCCTTCAATCCACCTCCAATCTTCCACATTTCCAGCTTTCTGAATCTCGCCGATTCGGTTAGCGAAAAAGGTTTGGAAGCCATAGCTGTCCTTTTGGATGGCTGCCAGGATTGTTTGGCTGTCCACGAAGTGAATCCATTCCTTGACTTTAATATGGCAGTGTTTCTCAAAATATTTCTTTAGGCGGGTAGCAAACACCGCACCACAAAGCTCTGATTTGATTACATCTCCTTTCAAGTCAAGAGGCGCGAGTTTCGCTTTGGATTCTACCAACTTCACCTCAACTTTATCACTGGTTTCCCACCTCAGATAAAGTACAGCCCCATAAGAGGATTCGCTTCCATCTGAGAAAGTGATCCCTATTGGCAACCCTTTAGCTCCAGGCGGTGTAAGGCTTCTCTCAAATTTTACTTGACCAAGTCTCACGATTTCTTCAAAGAAAGTTATTGCGGCTTCTCGAAGTTTTTGTGAGAGAGGGAAATCCCATGTATTTTTAGATGGGTTGTCCCTACCAGCTTCCTGAAATGATTCTCGAACCAACATTACTCCCTTTTGCTTGGCTGGTGAAGCAAGACCAACAGGGTCATATAAGGCGGCTATCTGGCTAAGAAGCATGCGTCTCGTAAGGGGGTCTGGTGTTCCTTCCCTGACATCCTCCATGCTCAGGTTTACTCCCGTCCTCATTTTTCCTCTTTTCTTGGAGAAATTGATAGACGTCTGCAACCGAAGTTTGTCAGTTTCAAGTTCGTAACCGACTCCGAGTGCTTTGTTCTCCCCATCATGAATCTGGTTAGGCAATACCAAGGTCTTTGGTATACTGGCTTCAGTAGTGACTCCACCCCTCCCACTTTGGCATGATAGAACCCATGGTTTCAGGAAGAAGCCTCCCACTTTTAACATCTCCTCTACCCCTTTGGTGATCTTTTCCAATGCTTCAGGATCATTGTGTGAGGTTAGAATATCGTCCACATAACTGTCCTCAATCAGAGCTCGGCGTTCTTCCACCATATCAGCAAACTGAGGAAGGTTGGCAGTTTCCCTCATTGCGACTTGGGCGATACATCCTGCGGGTTTATCACCGATATTCACTCTGACAACCGCAAACACCTCAATATCGTCTTTAGGGTCATCTCTCCAGAGGAATCTGTGGAGGTGAACTTCCTGATCTTTCAGCCACACGGAGTTATACATTTTCTTTACATCACCCAGTGCGGCATGGCGTCCACTCCTGAACCTCAACAGGACTCCTCTGATGGGATTGAGTACATCGGGACCTTTGTGGAGGAGATTATTCAGACTTATACCTCGATACTCTTGGCTACTATTCCACACAATTCTCACTGGGGTTGAAGAGGAATGCGGATTCAGTGCAACCAGATGGCTGATATACCACTTTGGTCCTTCCCACTTATTTATTTCCTCTTCCGTGAGTTTAACAGCAGCTCCCCTTGAAACCATCTCATGTATTTGCTCTTTGTATGTCGCTTTCCACATTGGTTCCTTCTCCAGACGCTTTTCAGTATTTCTGAATGTTGCCTCCACCGCCTGCCTATTGTCAGGCAGTGTCTTGAGGTCTGTCTTCCAGGGATAGGCTGCGTCCCAATGGGGAGAGTTGCTGTGCTTGTCTGCTAATACATATGTTAGACATTCTTTTATCTTTTCCAGGTCTCGCTCCTCCTTGAGGGTCATCTCTTTTCCCCCAGGAGGGCACCTACCACACTTACAACCTCCACATTGAGGACTGCACGCAGCTCCAATGCTGTCCCACCTGAACCACTCAAGAACCTCATTGTAAGTGGTTTTAGTGCTTCGGACAAGTGCATCTCCTTCTTGAGGTAAGATGATTTCTTTGTACGCCATCGAAGCTGATCTCATGGTCCTTGCTAGGTGTGTCTCAGAGTGGTATACTGCCAAATCAACAGTCTCAATAAGATCAGGATGGGTACCTCCAACAGTCTTTCCCAGCGGACCGTCCCAAAGGACGAGATCTCCTACTATTTTAATTGGCTGGGGAACAAGGCGGCCTTCTCGATGACTGATAAGGAGGTCAATCTTTTTGGGACGAACTAGCTCGTCTCTGGGTACATTTGGAAAGAACTTCTGCAATTGCTTGGCTGTGACTGGCTGAGTCACCTCTGCGATGTCTTTCAACCCATAGCAGAAAATTCTATGCTCTGCTACCTCTCCCTTAGGCGTCTTCACTTTTAACCGTAGGGAGTATCTTTTTGTAAAGACAGTCTTCTTCATCCCTCCGACTCCATGAACTATAAGCTTGATCTTCTCACCGCACAGTCCAAGGCGATCGGCTGTCTCATTGGTGATATAATTTGTGTCAGATGCGAGGTCGATTAGAGAGCCAATAAGGCAACCTGAGTTTGTTGTTACTTCCATCAGCATCATCACCACTGGATGCTCTTGCAGTCTATCTTCAGCCGTGGCAGATACGGTAGTTGATATTCTGTTTGAGAACACACTCTTGTATTTCTCTCTTTGTTCTGGAGTCAACTCTGCCAGAAACTCTTCTTGCTTGTTGGTTAGGCCAAGTTTCCTTCCTCCAACTTTCATAACGCTCTGCTGTTCACTGCTGCTGTCCTTCTTTGGAACCGGTGGTTTAGGACACAGAAGGTAATTGTGATCTGACACCCCTCCTTTCCGACAGTCTACTTTTGGGCAGAGGTATCTAGGTGTACATCCTTTCCCATCCCTAGGGTGAGACCGCAAACACTTGAAGCACAACCCTAGTTTCTTCACATGGGCCCCTTTTCTCGCAAGATCTTCCTCTCTGAAGACCTTGCACGCAAATAACTTGCCACCATGAGAATTATCTCCACAGACAGTACAACTGGGGAAACCGTCCCTCTGACCTACTGAGGATTTAGTGAAAGCCTTCCTCCCCCTCTTCTCGAAGTAATCCGCAGCACCCTTCTCAACAGAGCCTTTATCTGCAGGGCTTGGCTCTAGCTGGTCCAACTCCTCAAGAATCTCCTCCTGCCTCTTTAGGAATTCTAGGAGGCTATCAAAATGATCCAGTGGAGAGAACCTGTTTGCTGGGTCAGTTTTGTGCATAATCCACTCCTTCTTGAGTGAACTGGGAAGCTTGCTTTCTAGAGATTGAGCAACAACTCGGTTCTTCACAGCGTCCTCTTCACCAAGGATCTGGAGGTTGCACAGTGCCCTTTCTACAGCTTGGATCAATTCAATGGTTCTTCGTGGATTGTTTCCTTTGACAGGAGGAAGAGACTGGACTTCATTGACGATCATAAGGACTATTTTTGCTCTGTTCCCATATTTGCTGTCTAGCAACCTGAACATGTCGTCGGCGGTTCCACAGCGAGATAGCACAAGATCCTTTTTGACTTCTTCATGGAGACTATTTAACAAGTGAAACTTTTTTATACATTCCACTCCTTGTGGGTTACCCAATTCTTGTAGGTCTTCCCACTCACTCTTCCATCGATAATAGTCTCTCA
Organism: Cyprinella venusta; assembly: GCA_038021265.1. NCBI lineage: Eukaryota > Metazoa > Chordata > Actinopteri > Cypriniformes > Leuciscidae > Cyprinella > Cyprinella venusta. Next base: position 13,391,724 of record CM075886.1, on the reverse strand, counting down.
TGTCACCAGAGAAAGTGGGTAGCCGTACTTTTTCAAGGCTGATTTGAGGCTTGACATCAGGGTGCCCTTTGGTCCTTTCCGGGCTGCTTTGCTGTGAGAGGGGCTGAGAGCTGATGTTCAATGCACCTGTATAACTCTTGGGCTTCAGCTTGCGATCGGAAGACATCTTAGGGAGAAAGAGGAAAGGATCTTCTTGTTTTGGATCCCCAGCTGCGCTGTTATCCTCTCCTAGATTTCTTCCTGTACCATTCACTAGGTCTGCTTCATCCTGCTCAAGTTTGTCAGACAATGCCAGGACCCGCTTCTTTAATGTCTTGTACCGAGTTCGGAGATCTAACCTCTCTGAACCAGGAACCAACTCCTCCCACTCCACTAACATTTCTTCGAGTTCAACTACCTCTCTTTCAAGAGCTTTATTCCTTAACCTACACTCCTTGATTGACTTCCGAGGGTTAACTTCCTCTTCCTCCGCCCGAGCGAGGGCCTTCTCAGCCTCATTAACCTGTTTGAAGAACGCCTCCTCTGCGTAACTGTTCCAAAAAATTTCCTGAGTGGCTGCCTTTACTTCAAGAAACCTTTTTTCACACTCCGCTGTCTTCACATCAATTTGATCTGCCGATGCTTGCACCTTTTCATCCGTTGACTCCCTCAGGGCTTCAACATACTCAAATCCCACCTCTGTGACTTTAGAAAAATCCGTCCTGAAAATCTTCCACTCTTTGAGGACTTCAGTCGGTTCCAAAAGCCCAGGTTTGGTGAGAATATGAGCTCTTTTAGTGAATGAAGCCTGTGCTCTTGATCGCACACCTTTAAGCTGCTCCAAGTCTGCCATTGTTACTCCCTTTGTTGACTAGAGAGCTGTCACACTCAATGTGTATTCACCTCTTTTATCTTTGATCAACAGGCAGTTTAGTTAATGAAAACCTGGAGTCAGTCACAAAAGTGAGAAGCCAGCTGATCCTCTGTTGATCAAACTTCCTTAAAGAAGCAGTTTGGGGCTGTTCTTTACTGCACTCACTCCGGTGCAATGGGCCGCGGTTTATAACTGTTCGGTTTTTCCAAGAATTTCCCCACCGAACGGGGCGTCAGGAGAGAACACGTTTCATAACTCAATTGTGGTTTTGTTTACTTGGATCTTTATTTCCACATTTAGTTGATTAGTCCACAAACAAAGAGGTTATAAACCTATAGACATAAAAAGATAGAGTAAATAACAATATTAATAACCACTTACATATCATACTATAAATTCTGAACAATATAAAATATTAACTCTAAGAAATATCTCGTAATATTAATCAACGTTCTCAATAAATATTATAGTATAATCTAGTATTCAATCTAAATGACTATAACATAAACATTAAACACAGAGATGCAACAGCTTCACACAATACATCAATATTCAATTAAGCCATTTGCTCTAAATCAAAGAAATATTCTCAGTACGTTGGCCCGACGAATCTAGTAAGTGTAGTTTATGTAGTGGCGCTTCAGTATAGTAACTCATTATCAACGCAAGACGACAAACTACATTTCCCATCCGGCATCGCAAACCAGGAAGTGACTCATATGAAAGTGAAGCGCTGCAAATCCAAACATTTCCTTAAGTTTTACCACGAATACTATCGATACGACAACATTAAACATTGATTTCAAACGAGGTTCTCAGTGTTCCCACAGCAACATTTAATAACATTTATCTACACACAAATTGCGCGCATATGCCGCGGTCGTCATTAATTATATAAACAAGCAGGCAACTTACCCCGCATCTCATTAAGTATTTTATTATTAAACAGCAGCTTACCGGTGGCGCGTCTCTCCCGACGAGACAATCATGCAAACAAACTTGATTCTGCGTACATCTCAAGCTCATAATAACGCACCGTTTTTAAGATCTCACTGATAAGCGTTTCAATGCTTAACTTGTCCCTCCTTCAATCAGGAACGTGCACCTCCCACCTATTAACCTGCGTTCTCTACCAAACACCCGTGCAGTAATGAGCGCAACAAATGGAATGTAACCAGTATTATGCATGTAAGTAGTAGGTCTAGTAGAAGGGTCTAGAGCCTCCATTTTTGCGCACTGGTCGAAGTCTCGTGGCCCTCTGTCAGAATCCAGAGTTTCAAGAAGATCGGAGGGGGTCAAAATTTCGGCCAAAAAAAAATGACAGTGTTACCCCTTATGTTTTTTTTTCAGGTCCAAATTTTGACCTTCGATATCTCGGCTCTGGAAGGGTCTAGAGCCTCCATTTTTGCGCGCTGGTCGAAGTCTTGTGGCCCTCTGTCAGAATCCAGAGTTTCAAGAAGATCGGAGGGGGTCAAAATTTCGGCCAAAAAAAAAAATGACAGTGTTACCCCTTATGTTTTTTTTTTCAGGTCCAAATTTTGACCTTCGATATCTCGGCTCTGGAAGGGTCTAGAGCCTCCATTTTTGCGCGCTGGTCGAAGTCTCGTGGCCCTCTGTCAGAATCCAGAGTTTCAAGAAGATCGGAGGGGGTCAAAATTTCGGCCAAAAAAAAAAAATGACAGTGTTACCCCTTATGTTTTTTTTTCAGGTCCAAATTTTGACCTTCGATATCTCGGCTCTGGAAGGGTCTAGAGCCTCCATTTTTGCGCGCTGGTCGAAGTCTCGTGGCCCTCTGTCAGAATCCAGAGTTTCAAGAAGATCGGAGGGGGTCAAAATTTCGGCCAAAAAAAAAAAATGACAGTGTTACCCCTTATGTTTTTTTTTCAGGTCCAAATTTTGACCTTCGATATCTCGGCTCTGGAAGGGTCTAGAGCCTCCATTTTTGCGCGCTGGTCGAAGTCTCGTGGCCCTCTGTCAGAATCCAGAGTTTCAAGAAGATCGGAGGGGGTCAAAATTTCGGCCAAAAAAAAAAATGACAGTGTTACCCCTTATGTTTTTTTTTCAGGTCCAAATTTTGACCTTCGATATCTCGGCTCTGGAAGGGTCTAGAGCCTCCATTTTTGCGCGCTGGTCGAAGTCTCGTGGCCCTCTGTCAGAATCCAGAGTTTCAAGAAGATCGGAGGGGGTCAAAATTTCGGCCAAAAAAAAAAATGACAGTGTTACCCCTTATGTTTTTTTTTTCAGGTCCAAATTTTGACCTTCGATATCTCGGCTCTGGAAGGGTCTAGAGCCTCCATTTTTGCGCGCTGGTCGAAGTCTCGTGGCCCTCTGTCAGAATCCAGAGTTTCAAGAAGATCGGAGGGGGTCAAAATTTCGGCCAAAAAAAAAAAATGACAGTGTTACCCCTTATGTTTTTTTTTTCAGGTCCAAATTTTGACCTTCGATATCTCGGCTCTGGAAGGGTCTAGAGCCTCTATTTTTGCGCGCTGGTCGAAGTCTCGTGGCCCTCTGTCAGAATCCAGAGTTTCAAGAAGATCGGAGGGGGTCAAAATTTCGGCCAAAAAAAAAAATGACAGTGTTACCCCTTATGTTTTTTTTTTCAGGTCCAAATTTTGACCTTCGATATCTCGGCTCTGGAAGGGTCTAGAGCCTCCATTTTTGCGCGCTGGTCGAAGTCTCGTGGCCCTCTGTCAGAATCCAGAGTTTCAAGAAGATCGGAGGGGGTCAAAATTTCGGCCAAAAAAAAAAAATGACAGTGTTACCCCTTATGTTTTTTTTTTTCAGGTCCAAATTTTGACCTTTGATATCTCGGCTCTGGAAGGGTCTAGAGCCTCCATTTTTGCGCGCTGGTCGAAGTCTCGTGGCCCTCTGTCAGAATCCAGAGTTTCAAGAAGATCGGAGGGGGTCAAAATTTCGGCCAAAAAAAAAAAAGACAGTGTTACCCCTTATGTTTTTTTTTCAGGTCCAAATTTTGACCTTCGATATCTCGGCTCTGGAAGGGTCTAGAGCCTCCATTTTTGCGCGCTGGTCGAAGTCTCGTGGCCCTCTGTCAGAATCCAGAGTTTCAAGAAGATCGGAGGGGGTCAAAATTTCGGCCAAAAAAAAAATGACAGTGTTACCCCTTATGTTTTTTTTTCAGGTCCAAATTTTGACCTTCGATATCTCGGCTCTGGAAGGGTCTAAAGCCTCAATTTTTGCGCGCTGGTCGAAGTCTCATGGCCCTCTGTCAGAATCCAGAGTTTCAAGAAGATCGGAGGGGGTCAAAATTTCGGCCAAAAAAAAAAATGACAGTGTTACCCCTTATGTTTTTTTTTCAGGTCCAAATTTTGACCTTCAATATCTCGGCTCTGGAAGGGTTTAGAGCCTCCATTTTTGCGCGCTGGTCGAAGTCTCGTGGCCCTCTGTCAGAATCCAGAGTTTCAAGAAGATCGGAGGGGGTCAAAATTTCGGCCAAAAAAAAAAATGACAGTGTTACCCCTTATGTTTTTTTTTCAGGTCCAAATTTTGACCTTCGATATCTCGGCTCTGGAAGGGTCTAGAGCCTCCATTTTTGCGCGCTGGTCGAAGTCTCGTGGCCCTCTGTCAGAATCCAGAGTTTCAAGAAGATCGGAGGGGGTCAAAATTTCGGCCAAAAAAAAAAAATGACAGTGTTACCCCTTATGTTTTTTTTTCAGGTCCAAATTTTGACCTTCGATATCTCGGCTCTGGAAGGGTCTAGCGCCTCCATTTTTGCGCGCTGGTCGAAGTCTCGTGGCCCTCTGTCAGAATCCAGAGTTTCAAGAAGATCGGAGGGGGTCAAAATTTCGGCCAAAAAAAAAATGACAGTGTTACCCCTTATGTTTTTTTTTTCAGGTCCAAATTTTGACCTTCGATATCTCGGCTCTGGAAGGGTCTAGAGCCTCCATTTTTGCGCGCTGGTCGAAGTCTCGTGGCCCTCTGTCAGAATCCAGAGTTTCAAGAAGATCGGAGGGGGTCAAAATTTCGGCCAAAAAAAAAAAATGACAGTGTTACCCCTTATGTTTTTTTTCAGGTCCAAATTTTGACCTTCGATATCTCGGCTCTGGAAGGGTCTAGAGCCTCCATTTTTGCGCGCTGGTCGAAGTCTCGTGGCCCTCTGTCAGAATCCAGAGTTTCAAGAAGATCGGAGGGGGTCAAAATTTCGGCCAAAAAAAAAAATGACAGTGTTACCCCTTATGTTTTTTTTTCAGGTCCAAATTTTGACCTTCGATATCTCGGCTCTGGAAGGGTTTAGAGCCTCCATTTTTGCGCGCTGGTCGAAGTCTCGTGGCCCTCTGTCAGAATCCAGAGTTTCAAGAAGATCGGAGGGGGTCAAAATTTCGGCCAAAAAAAAAAATGACAGTGTTACCCCTTATGTTTTTTTTTCAGGTCCAAATTTTGACCTTCGATATCTCGGCTCTGGAAGGGTCTAGAGCCTCCATTTTTGCGCGCTGGTCGAAGTCTCGTGGCCCTCTGTCAGAATCCAGAGTTTCAAGAAGATCGGAGGGGGTCAAAATTTCGGCCAAAAAAAAAAATGACAGTGTTACCCCTTATGTTTTTTTTTTCAGGTCCAAATTTTGACCTTCGATATCTCGGCTCTGGAAGGGTCTAGAGCCTCCATTTTTGCGCGCTGGTCGAAGTCTCGTGGCCCTCTGTCAGAATCCAGAGTTTCAAGAAGATCGGAGGGGGTCAAAATTTCGGCCAAAAAAAAAAAATGACAGTGTTACCCCTTATGTTTTTTTTTCAGGTCCAAATTTTGACCTTCGATATCTCGGCTCTGGAAGGGTCTAGAGCCTCTATTTTTGCGCGCTGGTCGAAGTCTCGTGGCCCTCTGTCAGAATCCAGAGTTTCAAGAAGATCGGAGGGGGTCAAAATTTCGGCCAAAAAAAAAAATGACAGTGTTACCCCTTATGTTTTTTTTTCAGGTCCAAATTTTGACCTTCGATATCTCGGCTCTGGAAGGGTCTAGAGCCTCCATTTTTGCGCGCTGGTCGAAGTCTCGTGGCCCTCTGTCAGAATCCAGAGTTTCAAGAAGATCGGAGGGGGTCAAAATTTCGGCCAAAAAAAAAAAAATGACAGTGTTACCCCTTATGTTTTTTTTTTCAGGTCCAAATTTTGACCTTTGATATCTCGGCTCTGGAAGGGTCTAGAGCCCCCATTTTTGCGCGCTGGTCGAAGTCTCGTGGCCCTCTGTCAGAATCCAGAGTTTCAAGAAGATCGGAGGGGGTCAAAATTTCGGCCAAAAAAAAAAAATGACAGTGTTACCCCTTATGTTTTTTTTTCAGGTCCAAATTTTGATCTTCGATATCTCGGCTCTGGAAGGGTCTAGCGCCTCCATTTTTGCGCGCTGGTCGAAGTCTCGTGGCCCTCTGTCAGAATCCAGAGTTTCAAGAAGATCGGAGGGGGTCAAAATTTCGGCCAAAAAAAAAATGACAGTGTTACCCCTTATGTTTTTTTTTTCAGGTCCAAATTTTGACCTTCGATATCTCGGCTCTGGAAGGGTCTAGAGCCTCCATTTTTGCGCGCTGGTCGAAGTCTCGTGGCCCTCTGTCAGAATCCAGAGTTTCAAGAAGATCGGAGGGGGTCAAAATTTCGGCCAAAAAAAAAAATGACAGTGTTACCCCTTATGTTTTTTTTTCAGGTCCAAATTTTGACCTTCGATATCTCGGCTCTGGAAGGGTCTAGAGCCTAAATTTTTGCGCGCTGGTCGAAGTCTCGTGGCCCTCTGTCAGAATCCAGAGTTTCAAGAAGATCGGAGGGGGTCAAAATTTCGGCCAAAAAAAAAAAATGACAGTGTTACCCCTTATGTTTTTTTTTCAGGTCCAAATTTTGACCTTCGATATCTCGGCTCTGGAAGGGTTTAGAGCCTCCATTTTTGCGCGCTGGTCGAAGTCTCGTGGCCCTCTGTCAGAATCCAGAGTTTCAAGAAGATCGGAGGGGGTCAAAATTTCGGCCAAAAAAAAAAATGACAGTGTTACCCCTTATGTTTTTTTTTCAGGTCCAAATTTTGACCTTCGATATCTCGGCTCTGGAAGGGTCTAGAGCCTCAATTTTTGCGCGCTGGTCGAAGTCTCATGGCCCTCTGTCAGAATCCAGAGTTTCAAGAAGATCGGAGGGGGTCAAAATTTCGGCCAAAAAAAAAAATGACAGTGTTACCCCTTATGTTTTTTTTTCAGGTCCAAATTTTGACCTTCAATATCTCTGCTCTGGAAGGGTTTAGAGCCTCCATTTTTGCGCGCTGGTCGAAGTCTCGTGGCCCTCTGTCAGAATCCAGAGTTTCAAGAAGATCGGAGGGGGTCAAAATTTCGGCCAAAAAAAAAAATGACAGTGTTACCCCTTATGTTTTTTTTTCAGGTCCAAATTTTGACCTTCGATATCTCGGCTCTGGAAGGGTCTAGAGCCTCCATTTTTGCGCGCTGGTCGAAGTCTTGTGGCCCTCTGTCAGAATCCAGAGTTTCAAGAAGATCGGAGGGGGTCAAAATTTCGGCCAAAAAAAAAAATGACAGTGTTACCCCTTATGTTTTTTTTTCAGGTCCAAATTTTGACCTTCGATATCTCGGCTCTGGAAGGGTCTAGAGCCTCCATTTTTGCGCGCTGGTCGAAGTCTCGTGGCCCTCTGTCAGAATCCAGAGTTTCAAGAAGATCGGAGGGGGTCAAAATTTCGGCCAAAAAAAAAAATGACAGTGTTACCCCTTATGTTTTTTTTTCAGGTCCAAATTTTGACCTTCGATATCTCGGCTCTGGAAGGGTCTAGCGCCTCCATTTTTGCGCGCTGGTCGAAGTCTCGTGGCCCTCTGTCAGAATCCAGAGTTTCAAGAAGATCGGAGGGGGTCAAAATTTCGGCCAAAAAAAAAAAATGACAGTGTTACCCCTTATGGTTTTTTTTCAGGTCCAAATTTTGACCTTCGATATCTCGGCTCTGGAAGGGTCTAGAGCCTCTATTTTTTCGCGCTGGTCGAAGTCTCGTGGCCCTCTGTCAGAATCCAGAGTTTCAAGAAGATCGGAGGGGGTCAAAATTTCGGCCAAAAAAAAAAAATGACAGTGTTACCCCTTATGTTTTTTTTTTCAGGTCCAAATTTTGACCTTCGATATCGCGGCTCTGGAAGGGTCTAGAGCCTCCATTTTTGCGCGCTGGTCGAAGTCTCGTGGCCCTCTGTCAGAATCCAGAGTTTCAAGAAGATCGGAGGGGGTCAAAATTTCGGCCAAAAAAAAAAATGACAGTGTTACCCCTTATGTTTTTTTTTTCAGGTCCAAATTTTGACCTTTGATATCTCGGCTCTGGAAGGGTCTAGAGCCTCCATTTTTGCGCGCTGGTCGAAGTCTCGTGGCCCTCTGTCAGAATCCAGAGTTTCAAGAAGATCGGAGGGGGTCAAAATTTCGGCCAAAAAAAAAAATGACAGTGTTACCCCTTATGTTTTTTTTTCAGGTCCAAATTTTGACCTTCGATATCTCGGCTCTGGAAGGGTCTAGAGCCTCCATTTTTGCGCGCTGGTCGAAGTCTCGTGGCCCTCTGTCAGAATCCAGAGTTTCAAGAAGATCGGAGGGGGTCAAAATTTCGGCCAAAAAAAAAATGACAGTGTTACCCCTTATGTTTTTTTTTCAGGTCCAAATTTTGACCTTCGATATCTCGGCTCTGGAAGGGTCTAGAGCCTCAATTTTTGCGCGCTGGTCGAAGTCTCATGGCCCTCTGTCAGAATCCAGAGTTTCAAGAAGATCGGAGGGGGTCAAAATTTCGGCCAAAAAAAAAAATGACAGTGTTACCCCTTATGTTTTTTTTTCAGGTCCAAATTTTGACCTTCAATATCTCGGCTCTGGAAGGGTTTAGAGCCTCCATTTTTGCGCGCTGGTCGAAGTCTCGTGGCCCTCTGTCAGAATCCAGAGTTTCAAGAAGATCGGAGGGGGTCAAAATTTCGGCCAAAAAAAAAAATGACAGTGTTACCCCTTATGTTTTTTTTTCAGGTCCAAATTTTGACCTTCGATATCTCGGCTCTGGAAGGGTCTAGAGCCTCCATTTTTGCGCGCTGGTCGAAGTCTCGTGGCCCTCTGTCAGAATCCAGAGTTTCAAGAAGATCGGAGGGGGTCAAAATTTCGGCCAAAAAAAAAAAATGACAGTGTTACCCCTTATGTTTTTTTTTCAGGTCCAAATTTTGACCTTCGATATCTCGGCTCTGGAAGGGTCTAGCGCCTCCATTTTTGCGCGCTGGTCGAAGTCTCGTGGCCCTCTGTCAGAATCCAGAGTTTCAAGAAGATCGGAGGGGGTCAAAATTTCGGCCAAAAAAAAAAATGACAGTGTTACCCCTTATGTTTTTTTTTTCAGGTCCAAATTTTGACCTTCGATATCTCGGCTCTGGAAGGGTCTAGAGCCTCCATTTTTGCGCGCTGGTCGAAGTCTCGTGGCCCTCTGTCAGAATCCAGAGTTTCAAGAAGATCGGAGGGGGTCAAAATTTCGGCCAAAAAAAAAAAATGACAGTGTTACCCCTTATGTTTTTTTTCAGGTCCAAATTTTGACCTTCGATATCTCGGCTCTGGAAGGGTCTAGAGCCTCCATTTTTGCGCGCTGGTCGAAGTCTCGTGGCCCTCTGTCAGAATCCAGAGTTTCAAGAAGATCGGAGGGGGTCAAAATTTCGGCCAAAAAAAAAAATGACAGTGTTACCCCTTATGTTTTTTTTTCAGGTCCAAATTTTGACCTTCGATATCTCGGCTCTGGAAGGGTTTAGAGCCTCCATTTTTGCGCGCTGGTCGAAGTCTCGTGGCCCTCTGTCAGAATCCAGAGTTTCAAGAAGATCGGAGGGGGTCAAAATTTCGGCCAAAAAAAAAAAATGACAGTGTTACCCCTTATGTTTTTTTTTCAGGTCCAAATTTTGACCTTCGATATCTCGGCTCTGGAAGGGTCTAGAGCCTCTATTTTTGCGCGCTGGTCGAAGTCTCGTGGCCCTCTGTCAGAATCCAGAGTTTCAAGAAGATCGGAGGGGGTCAAAATTTCGGCCAAAAAAAAAAATGACAGTGTTACCCCTTATGTTTTTTTTTCAGGTCCAAATTTTGACCTTCGATATCTCGGCTCTGGAAGGGTCTAGAGCCTCCATTTTTGCGCGCTGGTCGAAGTCTCGTGGCCCTCTGTCAGAATCCAGAGTTTCAAGAAGATCGGAGGGGGTCAAAATTTCGGCCAAAAAAAAAAAATGACAGTGTTACCCCTTATGTTTTTTTTTTCAGGTCCAAATTTTGACCTTTGATATCTCGGCTCTGGAAGGGTCTAGAGCCTCCATTTTTGCGCGCTGGTCGAAGTCTCGTGGCCCTCTGTCAGAATCCAGAGTTTCAAGAAGATCGGAGGGGGTCAAAATTTCGGCCAAAAAAAAAAAATGACAGTGTTACCCCTTATGTTTTTTTTTCAGGTCCAAATTTTGATCTTCGATATCTCGGCTCTGGAAGGGTCTAGCGCCTCCATTTTTGCGCGCTGGTCGAAGTCTCGTGGCCCTCTGTCAGAATCCAGAGTTTCAAGAAGATCGGAGGGGGTCAAAATTTCGGCCAAAAAAAAAATGACAGTGTTACCCCTTATGTTTTTTTTTTCAGGTCCAAATTTTGACCTTCGATATCTCGGCTCTGGAAGGGTCTAGAGCCTCCATTTTTGCGCGCTGGTCGAAGTCTCGTGGCCCTCTGTCAGAATCCAGAGTTTCAAGAAGATCGGAGGGGGTCAAAATTTCGGCCAAAAAAAAAAATGACAGTGTTACCCCTTATGTTTTTTTTTCAGGTCCAAATTTTGACCTTCGATATCTCGGCTCTGGAAGGGTCTAGAGCCTCAATTTTTGCGCGCTGGTCGAAGTCTCGTGGCCCTCTGTCAGAATCCAGAGTTTCAAGAAGATCGGAGGGGGTCAAAATTTCGGCCAAAAAAAAAAAATGACAGTGTTACCCCTTATGTTTTTTTTTCAGGTCCAAATTTTGACCTTCGATATCTCGGCTCTGGAAGGGTTTAGAGCCTCCATTTTTGCGCGCTGGTCGAAGTCTCGTGGCCCTCTGTCAGAATCCAGAGTTTCAAGAAGATCGGAGGGGGTCAAAATTTCGGCCAAAAAAAAAAATGACAGTGTTACCCCTTATGTTTTTTTTTCAGGTCCAAATTTTGACCTTCGATATCTCGGCTCTGGAAGGGTCTAGAGCCTCAATTTTTGCGCGCTGGTCGAAGTCTCATGGCCCTCTGTCAGAATCCAGAGTTTCAAGAAGATCGGAGGGGGTCAAAATTTCGGCCAAAAAAAAAAATGACAGTGTTACCCCTTATGTTTTTTTTTCAGGTCCAAATTTTGACCTTCGATATCTCGGCTCTGGAAGGGTCTAGAGCCTCCATTTTTGCGCGCTGGTCGAAGTCTCGTGGCCCTCTGTCAGAATCCAGAGTTTCAAGAAGATCGGAGGGGGTCAAAATTTCGGCCAAAAAAAAAAAAATGACAGTGTTACCCCTTATGTTTTTTTTTTCAGGTCCAAATTTTGACCTTTGATATCTCGGCTCTGGAAGGGTCTAGAGCCTCCATTTTTGCGCGCTGGTCGAAGTCTCGTGGCCCTCTGTCAGAATCCAGAGTTTCAAGAAGATCGGAGGGGGTCAAAATTTCGGCCAAAAAAAAAAAATGACAGTGTTACCCCTTATGTTTTTTTTTCAGGTCCAAATTTTGATCTTCGATATCTCGGCTCTGGAAGGGTCTAGCGCCTCCATTTTTGCGCGCTGGTCGAAGTCTCGTGGCCCTCTGTCAGAATCCAGAGTTTCAAGAAGATCGGAGGGGGTCAAAATTTCGGCCAAAAAAAAAATGACAGTGTTACCCCTTATGTTTTTTTTTTCAGGTCCAAATTTTGACCTTCGATATCTCGGCTCTGGAAGGGTCTAGAGCCTCCATTTTTGCGCGCTGGTCGAAGTCTCGTGGCCCTCTGTCAGAATCCAGAGTTTCAAGAAGATCGGAGGGGGTCAAAATTTCGGCCAAAAAAAAAAATGACAGTGTTACCCCTTATGTTTTTTTTTCAGGTCCAAATTTTGACCTTCGATATCTCGGCTCTGGAAGGGTCTAGAGCCTCAATTTTTGCGCGCTGGTCGAAGTCTCGTGGCCCTCTGTCAGAATCCAGAGTTTCAAGAAGATCGGAGGGGGTCAAAATTTCGGCCAAAAAAAAAAAATGACAGTGTTACCCCTTATGTTTTTTTTTCAGGTCCAAATTTTGACCTTCGATATCTCGGCTCTGGAAGGGTTTAGAGCCTCCATTTTTGCGCGCTGGTCGAAGTCTCGTGGCCCTCTGTCAGAATCCAGAGTTTCAAGAAGATCGGAGGGGGTCAAAATTTCGGCCAAAAAAAAAAATGACAGTGTTACCCCTTATGTTTTTTTTTCAGGTCCAAATTTTGACCTTCGATATCTCGGCTCTGGAAGGGTCTAGAGCCTCAATTTTTGCGCGCTGGTCGAAGTCTCATGGCCCTCTGTCAGAATCCAGAGTTTCAAGAAGATCGGAGGGGGTCAAAATTTCGGCCAAAAAAAAAAATGACAGTGTTACCCCTTATGTTTTTTTTTCAGGTCCAAATTTTGACCTTCAATATCTCGGCTCTGGAAGGGTTTAGAGCCTCCATTTTTGCGCGCTGGTCGAAGTCTCGTGGCCCTCTGTCAGAATCCAGAGTTTCAAGAAGATCGGAGGGGGTCAAAATTTCGGCCAAAAAAAAAAATGACAGTGTTACCCCTTATGTTTTTTTTTCAGGTCCAAATTTTGACCTTCGATATCTCGGCTCTGGAAGGGTCTAGAGCCTCCATTTTTGCGCGCTGGTCGAAGTCTTGTGGCCCTCTGTCAGAATCCAGAGTTTCAAGAAGATCGGAGGGGGTCAAAATTTCGGCCAAAAAAAAAAATGACAGTGTTACCCCTTATGTTTTTTTTTCAGGTCCAAATTTTGACCTTCGATATCTCGGCTCTGGAAGGGTCTAGAGCCTCCATTTTTGCGCGCTGGTCGAAGTCTCGTGGCCCTCTGTCAGAATCCAGAGTTTCAAGAAGATCGGAGGGGGTCAAAATTTCGGCCAAAAAAAAAAATGACAGTGTTACCCCTTATGTTTTTTTTTCAGGTCCAAATTTTGACCTTCGATATCTCGGCTCTGGAAGGGTCTAGCGCCTCCATTTTTGCGCGCTGGTCGAAGTCTCGTGGCCCTCTGTCAGAATCCAGAGTTTCAAGAAGATCGGAGGGGGTCAAAATTTCGGCCAAAAAAAAAAAAATGACAGTGTTACCCCTTATGGTTTTTTTTCAGGTCCAAATTTTGACCTTCGATATCTCGGCTCTGGAAGGGTCTAGAGCCTCTATTTTTTCGCGCTGGTCGAAGTCTCGTGGCCCTCTGTCAGAATCCAGAGTTTCAAGAAGATCGGAGGGGGTCAAAATTTCGGCCAAAAAAAAAAAATGACAGTGTTACCCCTTATGTTTTTTTTTTCAGGTCCAAATTTTGACCTTCGATATCGCGGCTCTGGAAGGGTCTAGAGCCTCCATTTTTGCGCGCTGGTCGAAGTCTCGTGGCCCTCTGTCAGAATCCAGAGTTTCAAGAAGATCGGAGGGGGTCAAAATTTCGGCCAAAAAAAAAAAATGACAGTGTTACCCCTTATGTTTTTTTTTCAGGTCCAAATTTTGACCTTCGATATCTCGGCTCTGGAAGGGTCTAGAGCCTCCATTTTTGCGCGCTGGTCGAAGTCTCGTGGCCCTCTGTCAGAATCCAGAGTTTCAAGAAGATCGGAGGGGGTCAAAATTTCGGCCAAAAAAAAAAAATGACAGTGTTACCCCTTATGTTTTTTTTTTCAGGTCCAAATTTTGACCTTCAATATCTCGGCTCTGGAAGGGTTTAGAGCCTCCATTTTTGCGCGCTGGTCGAAGTCTCGTGGCCCTCTGTCAGAATCCAGAGTTTCAAGAAGATCGGAGGGGGTCAAAATTTCGGCCAAAAAAAAAAATGACAGTGTTACCCCTTATGTTTTTTTTTTCAGGTCCAAATTTTGACCTTCAATATCTCGGCTCTGGAAGGGTTTAGAGCCTCCATTTTTGCGCGCTGGTCGAAGTCTCGTGGCCCTCTGTCAGAATCCAGAGTTTCAAGAAGATCGGAGGGGGTCAAAATTTCGGCCAAAAAAAAAAAATGACAGTGTTACCCCTTATGTTTTTTTTTCAGGTCCAAATTTTGACCTTCGATATCTCGGCTCTGGAAGGGTCTAGAGCCTCCATTTTTGCGCGCTGGTCGAAGTCTCGTGGCCCTCTGTCAGAATCCAGAGTTTCAAGAAGATCGGAGGGGGTCAAAATTTCGGCCAAAAAAAAAAAATGACAGTGTTACCCCTTATGTTTTTTTTTCAGGTCCAAATTTTGACCTTCGATATCTCGGCTCTGGAAGGGTCTAGAGCCTCCATTTTTGCGCGCTGGTCGAAGTCTCGTGGCCCTCTGTCAGAATCCAGAGTTTCAAGAAGATCGGAGGGGGTCAAAATTTCGGCCAAAAAAAAAAAATGACAGTGTTACCCCTTATGTTTTTTTTTTCAGGTCCAAATTTTGACCTTCGATATCTCGGCTCTGGAAGGGTCTAGAGCCTCCATTTTTGCGCGCTGGTCGAAGTCTCGTGGCCCTCTGTCAGAATCCAGAGTTTCAAGAAGATCGGAGGGGGTCAAAATTTCGGCCAAAAAAAAAAATGACAGTGTTACCCCTTATGTTTTTTTTTCAGGTCCAAATTTTGACCTTCGATATCTCGGCTCTGGAAGGGTCTAGAGCCTCCATTTTTGCGCGCTGGTCGAAGTCTCGTGGCCCTCTGTCAGAATCCAGAGTTTCAAGAAGATCGGAGGGGGTCAAAATTTCGGCCAAAAAAAAAAATGACAGTGTTACCCCTTATGTTTTTTTTTCAGGTCCAAATTTTGACCTTCGATATCTCGGCTCTGGAAGGGTCTAGAGCCTCCATTTTTGCGCGCTGGTCGAAGTCTCGTGGCCCTCTGTCAGAATCCAGAGTTTCAAGAAGATCGGAGGGGGTCAAAATTTCGGCCAAAAAAAAAAAATGACAGTGTTACCCCTTATGTTTTTTTTTCAGGTCCAAATTTTGATCTTCGATATCTCGGCTCTGGAAGGGTCTAGCGCCTCCATTTTTGCGCGCTGGTCGAAGTCTCGTGGCCCTCTGTCAGAATCCAGAGTTTCAAGAAGATCGGAGGGGGTCAAAATTTCGGCCAAAAAAAAAATGACAGTGTTACCCCTTATGTTTTTTTTTTCAGGTCCAAATTTTGACCTTCGATATCTCGGCTCTGGAAGGGTCTAGAGCCTCCATTTTTGCGCGCTGGTCGAAGTCTCGTGGCCCTCTGTCAGAATCCAGAGTTTCAAGAAGATCGGAGGGGGTCAAAATTTCGGCCAAAAAAAAAAAATGACAGTGTTACCCCTTATGTTTTTTTTTCAGGTCCAAATTTTGACCTTCGATATCTCGGCTCTGGAAGGGTCTAGAGCCTCAATTTTTGCGCGCTGGTCGAAGTCTCGTGGCCCTCTGTCAGAATCCAGAGTTTCAAGAAGATCGGAGGGGGTCAAAATTTCGGCCAAAAAAAAAAATGACAGTGTTACCCCTTATGTTTTTTTTTCAGGTCCAAATTTTGACCTTCGATATCTCGGCTCTGGAAGGGTTTAGAGCCTCCATTTTTGCGCGCTGGTCGAAGTCTCGTGGCCCTCTGTCAGAATCCAGAGTTTCAAGAAGATCGGAGGGGGTCAAAATTTCGGCCAAAAAAAAAAATGACAGTGTTACCCCTTATGTTTTTTTTTTCAGGTCCAAATTTTGACCTTCGATATCTCGGCTCTGGAAGGGTCTAGAGCCTCAATTTTTGCGCGCTGGTCGAAGTCTCATGGCCCTCTGTCAGAATCCAGAGTTTCAAGAAGATCGGAGGGGGTCAAAATTTCGGCCAAAAAAAAAAAAATGACAGTGTTACCCCTTATGTTTTTTTTTCAGGTCCAAATTTTGACCTTCAATATCTCGGCTCTGGAAGGGTTTAGAGCCTCCATTTTTGCGCGCTGGTCGAAGTCTCGTGGCCCTCTGTCAGAATCCAGAGTTTCAAGAAGATCGGAGGGGGTCAAAATTTCGGCCAAAAAAAAAAATGACAGTGTTACCCCTTATGTTTTTTTTTCAGGTCCAAATTTTGACCTTCGATATCTAGGCTCTGGAAGGGTCTAGAGCCTCCATTTTTGCGCGCTGGTCGAAGTCTTGTGGCCCTCTGTCAGAATCCAGAGTTTCAAGAAGATCGGAGGGGGTCAAAATTTCGGCCAAAAAAAAAAAATGACAGTGTTACCCCTTATGTTTTTTTTTCAGGTCCAAATTTTGACCTTCGATATCTCGGCTCTGGAAGGGTCTAGAGCCTCCATTTTTGCGCGCTGGTCGAAGTCTCGTGGCCCTCTGTCAGAATCCAGAGTTTCAAGAAGATCGGAGGGGGTCAAAATTTCGGCCAAAAAAAAAAATGACAGTGTTACCCCTTATGTTTTTTTTTCAGGTCCAAATTTTGACCTTCGATATCTCGGCTCTGGAAGGGTCTAGCGCCTCCATTTTTGCGCGCTGGTCGAAGTCTCGTGGCCCTCTGTCAGAATCCAGAGTTTCAAGAAGATCGGAGGGGGTCAAAATTTCGGCCAAAAAAAAAAAATGACAGTGTTACCCCTTATGGTTTTTTTTCAGGTCCAAATTTTGACCTTCGATATCTCGGCTCTGGAAGGGTCTAGAGCCTCTATTTTTTCGCGCTGGTCGAAGTCTCGTGGCCCTCTGTCAGAATCCAGAGTTTCAAGAAGATCGGAGGGGGTCAAAATTTCGGCCAAAAAAAAAAAATGACAGTGTTACCCCTTATGTTTTTTTTTTCAGGTCCAAATTTTGACCTTCGATATCGCGGCTCTGGAAGGGTCTAGAGCCTCCATTTTTGCGCGCTGGTCGAAGTCTCGTGGCCCTCTGTCAGAATCCAGAGTTTCAAGAAGATCGGAGGGGGTCAAAATTTCGGCCAAAAAAAAAAAATGACAGTGTTACCCCTTATGTTTTTTTTTCAGGTCCAAATTTTGACCTTCGATATCTCGGCTCTGGAAGGGTCTAGAGCCTCCATTTTTGCGCGCTGGTCGAAGTCTCGTGGCCCTCTGTCAGAATCCAGAGTTTCAAGAAGATCGGAGGGGGTCAAAATTTCGGCCAAAAAAAAAAATGACAGTGTTACCCCTTATGTTTTTTTTTTCAGGTCCAAATTTTGACCTTCAATATCTCGGCTCTGGAAGGGTTTAGAGCCTCCATTTTTGCGCGCTGGTCGAAGTCTCGTGGCCCTCTGTCAGAATCCAGAGTTTCAAGAAGATCGGAGGGGGTCAAAATTTCGGCCAAAAAAAAAAAATGACAGTGTTACCCCTTATGTTTTTTTTTCAGGTCCAAATTTTGACCTTCGATATCTCGGCTCTGGAAGGGTCTAGAGCCTCCATTTTTGCGCGCTGGTCGAAGTCTCGTGGCCCTCTGTCAGAATCCAGAGTTTCAAGAAGATCGGAGGGGGTCAAAATTTCGGCCAAAAAAAAAAAAATGACAGTGTTACCCCTTATGTTTTTTTTTTCAGGTCCAAATTTTGACCTTCGATATCTCGGCTCTGGAAGGGTCTAGAGCCTCCATTTTTGCGCGCTGGTCGAAGTCTCGTGGCCCTCTGTCAGAATCCAGAGTTTCAAGAAGATCGGAGGGGGTCAAAATTTCGGCCAAAAAAAAAAATGACAGTGTTACCCCTTATGTTTTTTTTTTCAGGTCCAAATTTTGACCTTCGATATCTCGGCTCTGGAAGGGTCTAGAGCCTCCATTTTTGCGCGCTGGTCGAAGTCTCGTGGCCCTCTGTCAGAATCCAGAGTTTCAAGAAGATCGGAGGGGGTCAAAATTTCGGCCAAAAAAAAAAATGACAGTGTTACCCCTTATGTTTTTTTTTCAGGTCCAAATTTTGACCTTCGATATCTCGGCTCTGGAAGGGTCTAGAGCCTCAATTTTTGCGCGCTGGTCGAAGTCTCGTGGCCCTCTGTCAGAATCCAGAGTTTCAAGAAGATCGGAGGGGGTCAAAATTTCGGCCAAAAAAAAAAATGACAGTGTTACCCCTTATGTTTTTTTTTTTTTGGCCAAAATTTTGACCCCCTCCGATCTTCTTGAAACTCTGGATTCTGACAGAGGGCCACGAGACATCGACCAGCGCGCAAAAATGGAGGCTCTAGACCCTTCCAGAGCCGAGATATCGAAGGTCAAACTTTCAGCCAAAAAAAAATGACAGTGTTACCCCTTATGTTTTTTTTTTTTTGGCTGAAAGTTTGACCTTCGATATCTCGGCTCTGGAAGGGTCTAGAGCCTCCATTTTTGCGCGCTGGTCGATGTCTCGTGGCCCTCTGTCAGAATCCAGAGTTTCAAGAAGATCGGAGGGGGTCAAAATTTCGGCCAAAAAAAAAAAATGACAGTGTTACCCCTTATGTTTTTTTTTTTTGGCCAAAATTTTGACCCCCTCCGATCTTCTTGAAACTCTGGATTCTGACAGAGGGCCACGAGACATCGACGAGCGCGCAAAAATGGAGGCTCTAGACCCTTCCAGAGCCGAGATATCGAAGGTCAAACTTTCAGCCAAAAAAAAAAAATGACAGTGTTACCCCTTATGTTTTTTTTTTTGGCTGAAAGTTTGACCTTCGATATCTCGGCTCTGGAAGGGTCTAGAGCCTCCATTTTTGCGCGCTGGTCGATGTCTCGTGGCCCTCTGTCAGAATCCAGAGTTTCAAGAAGATCGGAGGGGGTCAAAATTTCGGCCAAAAAAAAAAATGACAGTGTTACCCCTTATGTTTTTTTTTTTGGCCAAAATTTTGACCCCCTCCGATCTTCTTGAAACTCTGGATTCTGACAGAGGGCCACGAGACATCGACCAGCGCGCAAAAATGGAGGCTTTAGACCCTTCCAGAGCCGAGATATCGAAGGTCAAACTTTCAGCCAAAAAAAAAAAACATAAGGGGTAACACTGTCATTTTTTTTTGGCTGAAAGTTTGACCTTCGATATCTCGGCTCTGGAAGGGTCTAGAGCCTCCATTTTTGCGTGCTGGTCGATGTCTCTTGGCCCTCTGTCAGAATCCAGAGTTTCAAGAAGATCGGAGGGGGTCAAAATTTCGGCCAAAAAAAAAATGACAGTGTTACCCCTTATGTTTTTTTTTTTTGGCCAAAATTTTGACCCCCTCCGATCTTCTTGAAACTCTGGATTCTGACAGAGGGCCACGAGACATCGACCAGCGCGCAAAAATGGAGGCTCTAGACCCTTCCAGAGCCGAGATATCGAAGGTCAAACTTTCAGCCAAAAAAAAAATGACAGTGTTACCCCTTATGTTTTTTTTTTTGGCTGAAAGTTTGACCTTCGATATCTCGGCTCTGGAAGGGTCTAGAGCCTCAATTTTTGCGCGCTGGTCGATGTCTCGTGGCCCTCTGTCAGAATCCAGAGTTTCAAGAAGATCGGAGGGGGTCAAAATTTCGGCCAAAAAAAAAAATGACAGTGTTACCCCTTATGTTTTTTTTTTTTTGGCCAAAATTTTGACCCCCTCCGATCTACTTGAAACTCTGGATTCTGACAGAGGGCCACGAGACATCGACCAGCGCGCAAAAATGGAGGCTCTAGACCCTTCCAGAGCCGAGATATCGAAGGTCAAACTTTCAGCCAAAAAAAAAATGACAGTGTTACCCCTTATGTTTTTTTTTTTGGCTGAAAGTTTGACCTTCGATATCTCGGCTCTGGAAGGGTCTAGAGCCTCCATTTTTGCGCGCTGGTCGATGTCTCGTGGCCCTCTGTCAGAATCCAGAGTTTCAAGAAGATCGGAGGGGGTCAAAATTTTGGCCAAAAAAAAAAAACATAAGGGGTAACACTGTCATTTTTTTTTTTGGCCGAAATTTTGACCCCCTCCGATCTTCTTGAAACTCTGGATTCTGACAGAGGGCCACGAGACATCGACCAGCGCGCAAAAATGGAGGCTCTAGACCCTTCCAGAGCCGAGATATCGAAGGTCAAACTTTCAGCCAAAAAAAAAAACATAAGGGGTAACACTGTCATTTTTTTTTTTTGGCTGAAAGTTTGACCTTCGATATCTCGGCTCTGGAAGGGTCTAGAGCCTCCATTTTTGCGCGCTGGTCGATGTCTCGTGGCCCTCTGTCAGAATCCAGAGTTTCAAGAAGATCGGAGGGGGTCAAAATTTCGGCCAAAAAAAAAAAATGACAGTGTTACCCCTTATGTTTTTTTTTTTTGGCCAAAATTTTGACCCCCTCCGATCTTCTTGAAACTCTGGATTCTGACAGAGGGCCACGAGACATCGACCAGCGCGCAAAAATGGAGGCTCTAGACCCTTCCAGAGCCGAGATATCGAAGGTCAAACTTTCAGCCAAAAAAAAAAACATAAGGGGTAACACTGTCATTTTTTTTTTTTGGCTGAAAGTTTGACCTTCGATATCTCGGCTCTGGAAAGGGTCTAGAGCCTCCATTTTTGCGCGCTGGTCGATGTCTCGTGGCCCTCTGTCAGAATCCAGAGTTTCAAGTAGATCGGAGGGGGTCAAAATTTTGGCCAAAAAAAAAAAACATAAGGGGTAACACTGTCATTTTTTTTTTTGGCCGAAATTTTTACCCCCTCCGATCCTCTTGAAACTCTGGATTCTGACAGAGGGCCACGAGACATCGACCAGCGCGCAAAAATGGAGGCTCTAGACCCTTCCAGAGCCGAGATATCGAAGGTCAAACTTTCAGCCAAAAAAAAAAAAACATAAGGGGTAACACTGTCATTTTTTTTTTGGCTGAAAGTTTGACCTTCGATATCTCGGCTCTGGAAGGGTCTAAAGCCTCCATTTTTGCGCGCTGGTCGATGTCTCGTGGCCCTCTGTCAGAATCCAGAGTTTCAAGAAGATCGGAGGGGGTCAAAATTTTGGCCAAAAAAAAAAAACATAAGGGGTAACACTGTCATTTTTTTTTTTGGCCGAAATTTTGACCCCCTCCGATCTTCTTGAAACTCTGGATTCTGACAGAGGGCCACGAGACATCGACCAGCGCGCAAAAATGGAGGCTCTAGACCCTTCCAGAGCCGAGATATCGAAGGTCAAACTTTCAGCCAAAAAAAAAAACATAAGGGGTAACACTGTCATTTTTTTTTTTGGCTGAAAGTTTGACCTTCGATATCTCGGCTCTGGAAGGGTCTAGAGCCTCCATTTTTGCGCGCTGGTCGATGTCTCGTGGCCCTCTGTCAGAATCCAGAGTTTCAAGAAGATCGGAGGGGGTCAAAATTTCGGCCAAAAAAAAAAATGACAGTGTTACCCCTTATGTTTTTTTTTTTTGGCCAAAATTTTGACCCCCTCCGATCTTCTTGAAACTCTGGATTCTGACAGAGGGCCACGAGACATCGACCAGCGCGCAAAAATGGAGGCTCTAGACCCTTCCAGAGCCGAGATATCGAAGGTCAAACTTTCAGCCAAAAAAAAAAATGACAGTGTTACCCCTTATGTTTTTTTTTTTGGCTGAAAGTTTGACCTTCGATATCTCGGCTCTGGAAGGGTCTAGAGCCTCCATTTTTGCGCGCTGGTCGATGTCTCGTGGCCCTCTGTCAGAATCCAGAGTTTCAAGAAGATCGGAGGGGGTCAAAATTTTGGCCAAAAAAAAAAAACATAAGGGGTAACACTGTCATTTTTTTTTTTTTGGCCGAAATTTTGACCCCCTCCGATCTTCTTGAAACTCTGGATTCTGACAGAGGGCCACGAGACATCGACCAGCGCGCAAAAATGGAGGCTCTAGACCCTTCCAGAGCCGAGATATCGAAGGTCAAACTTTCAGCCAAAAAAAAAAACATAAGGGGTAACACTGTCATTTTTTTTTGGCTGAAAGTTTGACCTTCGATATCTCGGCTCTGGAAGGGTCTAGAGCCTCCATTTTTGCGCGCTGGTCGATGTCTCGTGGCCCTCTGTCAGAATCCAGAGTTTCAAGTAGATCGGAGGGGGTCAAAATTTTGGCCAAAAAAAAAAAACATAAGGGGTAACACTGTCATTTTTTTTTTTTGGCCGAAATTTTGACCCCCTCCGATCCTCTTGAAACTCTGGATTCTGACAGAGGGCCACGAGACATCGACCAGCGCGCAAAAATGGAGGCTCTAGACCCTTCCAGAGCCGAGATATCGAAGGTCAAACTTTCAGCCAAAAAAAAAAACATAAGGGGTAACACTGTCATTTTTTTTTTTGGCTGAAATTTTGACCTTCGATATCTCGGCTCTGGAAGGGTCTAAAGCCTCCATTTTTGCGCGCTGGTCGATGTCTCGTGGCCCTCTGTCAGAATCCAGAGTTTCAAGAAGATCGGAGGGGGTCAAAATTTTGGCCAAAAAAAAAAAACATAAGGGGTAACACTGTCATTTTTTTTTTTGGCCGAAATTTTGACCCCCTCCGATCTTCTTGAAACTCTGGATTCTGACAGAGGGCCACGAGACATCGACCAGCGCGCAAAAATGGAGGCTCTAGACCCTTCCAGAGCCGAGATATCGAAGGTCAAACTTTCAGCCAAAAAAAAAAACATAAGGGGTAACACTGTCATTTTTTTTTTGGCTGAAAGTTTGACCTTCGATATCTCGGCTCTGGAAGGGTCTAAAGCCTCCATTTTTGCGCGCTGGTCGATGTCTCGTGGCCCTCTGTCAGAATCCAGAGTTTCAAGAAGATCGGAGGGGGTCAAAATTTTGGCCAAAAAAAAAAAACATAAGGGGTAACACTGTCATTTTTTTTTTGGCCGAAATTTTGACCCCCTCCGATCTTCTTGAAACTCTGGATTCTGACAGAGGGCCACGAGACATCGACCAGCGCGCAAAAATGGAGGCTCTAGACCCTTCCAGAGCCGAGATATCGAAGGTCAAACTTTCAGCCAAAAAAAAAAATGACAGTGTTACCCCTTATGTTTTTTTTTTTTGGCTGAAAGTTTGACCTTCGATATCTCGGCTCTGGAAGGGTCTAGAGCCTCCATTTTTGCGCGCTGGTCGATGTCTCGTGGCCCTCTGTCAGAATCCAGAGTTTCAAGAAGATCGGAGGGGGTCAAAATTTCGGCCAAAAAAAAAAAATGACAGTGTTACCCCTTATGTTTTTTTTTTTTGGCCAAAATTTTGACCCCCTCCGATCTTCTTGAAACTCTGGATTCTGACAGAGGGCCACGAGACATCGACCAGCGCGCAAAAATGGAGGCTCTAGACCCTTCCAGAGCCGAGATATCGAAGGTCAAACTTTCAGCCAAAAAAAAAAACATAAGGGGTAACACTGTCATTTTTTTTTTGGCTGAAAGTTTGACCTTCGATATCTCGGCTCTGGAAGGGTCTAGAGCCTCCATTTTTGCGCGCTGGTCGATGTCTCGTGGCCCTCTGTCAGAATCCAGAGTTTCAAGAGGATCGGAGGGGGTCAAAATTTCGGCCAAAAAAAAAAATGACAGTGTTACCCCTTATGTTTTTTTTTTTTGGCCAAAATTTTGACCCCCTCCGATCTACTTGAAACTCTGGATTCTGACAGAGGGCCACGAGACATCGACCAGCGCGCAAAAATGGAGGCTCTAGACCCTTCCAGAGCCGAGATATCGAAGGTCAAACTTTCAGCCAAAAAAAAAAATGACAGTGTTACCCCTTATGTTTTTTTTTTTTGGCTGAAAGTTTGACCTTCGATATCTCGGCTCTGGAAGGGTCTAGAGCCTCCATTTTTGCGCGCTGGTCGATGTCTCGTGGCCCTCTGTCAGAATCCAGAGTTTCAAGAAGATCGGAGGGGGTCAAAATTTCGGCCAAAAAAAAAAAATGACAGTGTTACCCCTTATGTTTTTTTTTTTGGCCAAAATTTTGACCCCCTCCGATCTTCTTGAAACTCTGGATTCTGACAGAGGGCCACGAGACATCGACCAGCGCGCAAAAATGGAGGCTCTAGACCCTTCCAGAGCCGAGATATCGAAGGTCAAACTTTCAGCCAAAAAAAAAAACATAAGGGGTAACACTGTCATTTTTTTTTTGGCTGAAAGTTTGACCTTCGATATCTCGGCTCTGGAAGGGTCTAGAGCCTCCATTTTTGCGCGCTGGTCGATGTCTCGTGGCCCTCTGTCAGAATCCAGAGTTTCAAGAGGATCGGAGGGGGTCAAAATTTCGGCCAAAAAAAAAAATGACAGTGTTACCCCTTATGTTTTTTTTTTTTGGCCAAAATTTTGACCCCCTCCGATCTACTTGAAACTCTGGATTCTGACAGAGGGCCACGAGACATCGACCAGCGCGCAAAAATGGAGGCTCTAGACCCTTCCAGAGCCGAGATATCGAAGGTCAAACTTTCAGCCAAAAAAAAAAAATGACAGTGTTACCCCTTATGTTTTTTTTTTTGGCTGAAAGTTTGACCTTCGATATCTCGGCTCTGGAAGGGTCTAGAGCCTCCATTTTTGCGCGCTGGTCGATGTCTCGTGGCCCTCTGTCAGAATCCAGAGTTTCAAGAAGATCGGAGGGGGTCAAAATTTTGGCCAAAAAAAAAAAACATAAGGGGTAACACTGTCATTTTTTTTTTTGGCCGAAATTTTGACCCCCTCCGATCTTCTTGAAACTCTGGATTCTGACAGAGGGCCATGAGACATCGACCAGCGCGCAAAAATGGAGGCTCTAGACCCTTCCAGAGCCGAGATATCGAAGGTCAAACTTTCAGCCAAAAAAAAAAACATAAGGGGTAACACTGTCATTTTTTTTTTTGGCTGAAAGTTTGACCTTCGATATCTCGGCTCTGGAAGGGTCTAGAGCCTCCATTTTTGCGCGCTGGTCGATGTCTCGTGGCCCTCTGTCAGAATCCAGAGTTTCAAGAAGATCGGAGGGGGTCAAAATTTTGGCCAAAAAAAAAAAACATAAGGGGTAACACTGTCATTTTTTTTTTTTGGCCGAAATTTTGACCCCCTCCGATCTTCTTGAAACTCTGGATTCTGACAGAGGGCCACGAGACATCGACCAGCGCGCAAAAATGGAGGCTCTAGACCCTTCCAGAGCCGAGATATCGAAGGTCAAACTTTCAGCCAAAAAAAAAATGACAGTGTTACCCCTTATGTTTTTTTTTTTGGCTGAAAGTTTGACCTTCGATATCTCGGCTCTGGAAGGGTCTAGAGCCTCCATTTTTGCGCGCTGGTCGATGTCTCGTGGCCCTCTGTCAGAATCCAGAGTTTCAAGAAGATCGGAGGGGGTCAAAATTTCGGCCAAAAAAAAAAATGACAGTGTTACCCCTTATGTTTTTTTTTTTTGGCCAAAATTTTGACCCCCTCCGATCTTCTTGAAACTCTGGATTCTGACAGAGGGCCACGAGACATCGACCAGCGCGCAAAAATGGAGGCTCTAGACCCTTCCAGAGCCGAGATATCGAAGGTCAAACTTTCAGCCAAAAAAAAAATGACAGTGTTACCCCTTATGTTTTTTTTTTTGGCTGAAAGTTTGACCTTCGATATCTCGGCTCTGGAAGGGTCTAGAGCCTCCATTTTTGCGCGCTGGTCGATGTCTCGTTGCCCTCTGTCAGAATCCAGAGTTTCAAGAAGATCGGAGGGGGTCAAAATTTTGGCCAAAAAAAAAAAACATAAGGGGTAACACTGTCATTTTTTTTTTTTGGCCGAAATTTTGACCCCCTCCGATCTTCTTGAAACTCTGGATTCTGACAGAGGGCCACGAGACATCGACCAGCGCGCAAAAATGGAGGCTCTAGACCCTTCCAGAGCCGAGATATCGAAGGTCAAACTTTCAGCCAAAAAAAAAAACATAAGGGGTAACACTGTCATTTTTTTTTTTTGGCTGAAAGTTTGACCTTCGATATCTCGGCTCTGGAAGGGTCTAGAGCCTCCATTTTTGCGCGCTGGTCGATGTCTCGTGGCCCTCTGTCAGAATCCAGAGTTTCAAGTAGATCGGAGGGGGTCAAAATTTTGGCCAAAAAAAAAAAACATAAGGGGTAACACTGTCATTTTTTTTTTTTGGCCGAAATTTTGACCCCCTCCGATCCTCTTGAAACTCTGGATTCTGACAGAGGGCCACGAGACATCGACCAGCGCGCAAAAATGGAGGCTCTAGACCCTTCCAGAGCCGAGATATCGAAGGTCAAACTTTCAGCCAAAAAAAAAAACATAAGGGGTAACACTGTCATTTTTTTTTTGGCTGAAAGTTTGACCTTCGATATCTCGGCTCTGGAAGGGTCTAAAGCCTCCATTTTTGCGCGCTGGTCGATGTCTCGTGGCCCTCTGTCAGAATCCAGAGTTTCAAGAAGATCGGAGGGGGTCAAAATTTTGGCCAAAAAAAAAAAACATAAGGGGTAACACTGTCATTTTTTTTTTTGGCCGAAATTTTGACCCCCTCCGATCTTCTTGAAACTCTGGATTCTGACAGAGGGCCACGAGACATCGACCAGCGCGCAAAAATGGAGGCTCTAGACCCTTCCAGAGCCGAGATATCGAAGGTCAAACTTTCAGCCAAAAAAAAAAATGACAGTGTTACCCCTTATGTTTTTTTTTTTTGGCTGAAAGTTTGACCTTCGATATCTCGGCTCTGGAAGGGTCTAGAGCCTCCATTTTTGCGCGCTGGTCGATGTCTCGTGGCCCTCTGTCAGAATCCAGAGTTTCAAGAAGATCGGAGGGGGTCAAAATTTCGGCCAAAAAAAAAAAATGACAGTGTTACCCCTTATGTTTTTTTTTTTGGCTGAAAGTTTGACCTTCGATATCTCGGCTCTGGAAGGGTCTAGAGCCTCCATTTTTGCGCGCTGGTCGATGTCTCATGGCCCTCTGTCAGAATCCAGAGTTTCAAGAAGATCGGAGGGGGTCAAAATTTTGGCCAAAAAAAAAAAACATAAGGGGTAACACTGTCATTTTTTTTTTTGGCCGAAATTTTGACCCCCTCCGATCTTCTTGAAACTCTGGATTCTGACAGAGGGCCACGAGACATCGACCAGCGCGCAAAAATGGAGGCTCTAGACCCTTCCAGAGCCGAGATATCGAAGGTCAAACTTTCAGCCAAAAAAAAAAACATAAGGGGTAACACTGTCATTTTTTTTTTTGGCTGAAAGTTTGACCTTCGATATCTCGGCTCTGGAAGGGTCTAGAGCCTCCATTTTTGCGCGCTGGTCGATGTCTCGTGGCCCTCTGTCAGAATCCAGAGTTTCAAGAAGATCGGAGGGGGTCAAAATTTCGGCCAAAAAAAAAAAATGACAGTGTTACCCCTTATGTTTTTTTTTTTTGGCCAAAATTTTGACCCCCTCCGATCTTCTTGAAACTCTGGATTCTGACAGAGGGCCACGAGACATCGACCAGCGCGCAAAAATGGAGGCTCTAGACCCTTCCAGAGCCGAGATATCGAAGGTCAAACTTTCAGCCAAAAAAAAAATGACAGTGTTACCCCTTATGTTTTTTTTTTTGGCTGAAAGTTTGACCTTCGATATCTCGGCTCTGGAAGGGTCTAGAGCCTCCATTTTTGCGCGCTGGTCGATGTCTCGTGGCCCTCTGTCAGAATCCAGAGTTTCAAGAAGATCGGAGGGGGTCAAAATTTCGGCCAAAAAAAAAAATGACAGTGTTACCCCTTATGTTTTTTTTTTTTGGCCAAAATTTTGACCCCCTCCGATCTTCTTGAAACTCTGGATTCTGACAGAGGGCCACGAGACATCGACCAGCGCGCAAAAATGGAGGCTCTAGACCCTTCCAGAGCCGAGATATCGAAGGTCAAACTTTCAGCCAAAAAAAAAAATGACAGTGTTACCCCTTATGTTTTTTTTTTTTGGCTGAAAGTTTGACCTTCGATATCTCGGCTCTGGAAGGGTCTAGAGCCTCCATTTTTGCGCGCTGGTCGATGTCTCGTGGCCCTCTGTCAGAATCCAGAGTTTCAAGAAGATCGGAGGGGGTCAAAATTTCGGCCAAAAAAAAAAAATGACAGTGTTACCCCTTATGTTTTTTTTTTTTGGCCAAAATTTTGACCCCCTCCGATCTTCTTGAAACTCTGGATTCTGACAGAGGGCCACGAGACATCGACCAGCGCGCAAAAATGGAGGCTCTAGACCCTTCCAGAGCCGAGATATCGAAGGTCAAACTTTCAGCCAAAAAAAAAAACATAAGGGGTAACACTGTCATTTTTTTTTTTGGCTGAAAGTTTGACCTTCGATATCTCGGCTCTGGAAGGGTCTAGAGCCTCCATTTTTGCGCGCTGGTCGATGTCTCGTGGCCCTCTGTCAGAATCCAGAGTTTCAAGAGGATCGGAGGGGGTCAAAATTTCGGCCAAAAAAAAAAATGACAGTGTTACCCCTTATGTTTTTTTTTTTTGGCCAAAATTTTGACCCCCTCCGATCTACTTGAAACTCTGGATTCTGACAGAGGGCCACGAGACATCGACCAGCGCGCAAAAATGGAGGCTCTAGACCCTTCCAGAGCCGAGATATCGAAGGTCAAACTTTCAGCCAAAAAAAAAAACATAAGGGGTAACACTGTCATTTTTTTTTTTGGCTGAAAGTTTGACCTTCGATATCTCGGCTCTGGAAGGGTCTAGAGCCTCCATTTTTGCGCGCTGGTCGATGTCTCGTGGCCCTCTGTCAGAATCCAGAGTTTCAAGAAGATCGGAGGGGGTCAAAATTTCGGCCAAAAAAAAAAAATGACAGTGTTACCCCTTATGTTTTTTTTTTTTGGCCAAAATTTTGACCCCCTCCGATCTTCTTGAAACTCTGGATTCTGACAGAGGGCCACGAGACATCGACCAGCGCGCAAAAATGGAGGCTCTAGACCCTTCCAGAGCCGAGATATCGAAGGTCAAACTTTCAGCCAAAAAAAAAATGACAGTGTTACCCCTTATGTTTTTTTTTTTTGGCCAAAATTTTGACCCCCTCCGATCTTCTTGAAACTCTGGATTCTGACAGAGGGCCACGAGACATCGACCAGCGCGCAAAAATGGAGGCTCTAGACCCTTCCAGAGCCGAGATATCGAAGGTCAAACTTTCAGCCAAAAAAAAAATGACAGTGTTACCCCTTATGTTTTTTTTTTTGGCTGAAAGTTTGACCTTCGATATCTCGGCTCTGGAAGGGTCTAGAGCCTCCATTTTTGCGCGCTGGTCGATGTCTCGTGGCCCTCTGTCAGAATCCAGAGTTTCAAGAAGATCGGAGGGGGTCAAAATTTCGGCCAAAAAAAAAAATGACAGTGTTACCCCTTATGTTTTTTTTTTTTGGCCAAAATTTTGACCCCCTCCGATCTTCTTGAAACTCTGGATTCTGACAGAGGGCCACGAGACATCGACCAGCGCGCAAAAATGGAGGCTTTAGACCCTTCCAGAGCCGAGATATCGAAGGTCAAACTTTCAGCCAAAAAAAAAATGACAGTGTTACCCCTTATGTTTTTTTTTTTGGCTGAAAGTTTGACCTTCGATATCTCGGCTCTGGAAGGGTCTAGAGCCTCCATTTTTGCGCGCTGGTCGATGTCTCGTGGCCCTCTGTCAGAATCCAGAGTTTCAAGAAGATCGGAGGGGGTCAAAATTTCGGCCAAAAAAAAAAATGACAGTGTTACCCCTTATGTTTTTTTTTTTTGGCCAAAATTTTGACCCCCTCCGATCTTCTTGAAACTCTGGATTCTGACAGAGGGCCACGAGACATCGACCAGCGCGCAAAAATGGAGGCTTTAGACCCTTCCAGAGCCGAGATATCGAAGGTCAAAATTTCAGCCAAAAAAAAAATGACAGTGTTACCCCTTATGTTTTTTTTTTTGGCTGAAAGTTTGACCTTCGATATCTCGGCTCTGGAAGGGTCTAGAGCCTCCATTTTTGCGCGCTGGTCGATGTCTCGTGGCCCTCTGTCAGAATCCAGAGTTTCAAGAGGATCGGAGGGGGTCAAAATTTCGGCCAAAAAAAAAAAATGACAGTGTTACCCCTTATGTTTTTTTTTTTTGGCCAAAATTTTGACCCCCTCCGATCTACTTGAAACTCTGGATTCTGACAGAGGGCCACGAGACATCGACCAGCGCGCAAAAATGGAGGCTCTAGACCCTTCCAGAGCCGAGATATCGAAGGTCAAACTTTCAGCCAAAAAAAAATGACAGTGTTACCCCTTATGTTTTTTTTTTTGGCTGAAAGTTTGACCTTCGATATCTCGGCTCTGGAAGGGTCTAGAGCCTCCATTTTTGCGCGCTGGTCGATGTCTCGTGGCCCTCTGTCAGAATCCAGAGTTTCAAGAAGATCGGAGGGGGTCAAAATTTCGGCCAAAAAAAAAAAATGACAGTGTTACCCCTTATGTTTTTTTTTTTTGGCCAAAATTTTGACCCCCTCCGATCTTCTTGAAACTCTGGATTCTGACAGAGGGCCACGAGACATCGACCAGCGCGCAAAAATGGAGGCTCTAGACCCTTCCAGAGCCGAGATATCGAAGGTCAAACTTTCAGCCAAAAAAAAAAACATAAGGGGTAACACTGTCATTTTTTTTTTTGGCTGAAAGTTTGACCTTCGATATCTCGGCTCTGGAAGGGTCTAGAGCCTCCATTTTTGCGCGCTGGTCGATGTCTCGTGGCCCTCTGTCAGAATCCAGAGTTTCAAGAAGATCGGAGGGGGTCAAAATTTTGGCCAAAAAAAAAAAACATAAGGGGTAACACTGTCATTTTTTTTTTTGGCCGAAATTTTGACCCCCTCCGATCTTCTTGAAACTCTGGATTCTGACAGAGGGCCATGAGACATCGACCAGCGCGCAAAAATGGAGGCTCTAGACCCTTCCAGAGCCGAGATATCGAAGGTCAAACTTTCAGCCAAAAAAAAAAACATAAGGGGTAACACTGTCATTTTTTTTTTTGGCTGAAAGTTTGACCTTCGATATCTCGGCTCTGGAAGGGTCTAGAGCCTCCATTTTTGCGCGCTGGTCGATGTCTCGTGGCCCTCTGTCAGAATCCAGAGTTTCAAGAAGATCGGAGGGGGTCAAAATTTTGGCCAAAAAAAAAAAACATAAGGGGTAACACTGTCATTTTTTTTTTTTGGCCGAAATTTTGACCCCCTCCGATCTTCTTGAAACTCTGGATTCTGACAGAGGGCCACGAGACATCGACCAGCGCGCAAAAATGGAGGCTCTAGACCCTTCCAGAGCCGAGATATCGAAGGTCAAACTTTCAGCCAAAAAAAAAATGACAGTGTTACCCCTTATGTTTTTTTTTTTGGCTGAAAGTTTGACCTTCGATATCTCGGCTCTGGAAGGGTCTAAAGCCTCCATTTTTGCGCGCTGGTCGATGTCTCGTGGCCCTCTGTCAGAATCCAGAGTTTCAAGAAGATCGGAGGGGGTCAAAATTTCGGCCAAAAAAAAAAAATGACAGTGTTACCCCTTATGTTTTTTTTTTTTGGCCAAAATTTTGACCCCCTCCGATCTTCTTGAAACTCTGGATTCTGACAGAGGGCCACGAGACATCGACCAGCGCGCAAAAATGGAGGCTCTAGACCCTTCCAGAGCCGAGATATCGAAGGTCAAACTTTCAGCCAAAAAAAAAAAATGACAGTGTTACCCCTTATGTTTTTTTTTTTGGCTGAAAGTTTGACCTTCGATATCTCGGCTCTGGAAGGGTCTAGAGCCTCCATTTTTGCGCGCTGGTCGATGTCTCGTGGCCCTCTGTCAGAATCCAGAGTTTCAAGAAGATCGGAGGGGGTCAAAATTTCGGCCAAAAAAAAAAAATGACAGTGTTACCCCTTATGTTTTTTTTTTTTGGCCAAAATTTTGACCCCCTCCGATCTTCTTGAAACTCTGGATTCTGACAGAGGGCCACGAGACATCGACCAGCGCGCAAAAATGGAGGCTCTAGACCCTTCCAGAGCCGAGATATCGAAGGTCAAACTTTCAGCCAAAAAAAAAATGACAGTGTTACCCCTTATGTTTTTTTTTTTGGCTGAAAGTTTGACCTTCGATATCTCGGCTCTGGAAGGGTCTAGAGCCTCCATTTTTGCGCGCTGGTCGATGTCTCGTGGCCCTCTGTCAGAATCCAGAGTTTCAAGAAGATCGGAGGGGGTCAAAATTTCGGCCAAAAAAAAAAATGACAGTGTTACCCCTTATGTTTTTTTTTTTTGGCCAAAATTTTGACCCCCTCCGATCTTCTTGAAACTCTGGATTCTGACAGAGGGCCACGAGACATCGACCAGCGCGCAAAAATGGAGGCTCTAGACCCTTCCAGAGCCGAGATATCGAAGGTCAAACTTTCAGCCAAAAAAAAAAATGACAGTGTTACCCCTTATGTTTTTTTTTTTTGGC
This sequence comes from Cyprinella venusta, assembly GCA_038021265.1. Lineage (NCBI taxonomy): Eukaryota > Metazoa > Chordata > Actinopteri > Cypriniformes > Leuciscidae > Cyprinella > Cyprinella venusta. Next base: position 13,359,683 of record CM075886.1, on the reverse strand, counting down.
TGAAAGTTTGACCTTCGATATCTCGGCTCTGGAAGGGTCTAGAGCCTCCATTTTTGCGCGCTGGTCGATGTCTCGTGGCCCTCTGTCAGAATCCAGAGTTTCAAGAAGATCGGAGGGGGTCAAAATTTCGGCCAAAAAAAAAAAATGACAGTGTTACCCCGTATGTTTTTTTTTTTTGGTCAAAATTTTGACCCCCTCCGATCTTCTTGAAACTCTGGATTCTGACAGAGGGCCACGAGACATCGACCAGCGCGCAAAAATGGAGGCTCTAGACCCTTCCAGAGCCGAGATATCGAAGGTCAAACTTTCAGCCAAAAAAAAAAACATAAGGGGTAACACTGTCATTTTTTTTTTTGGCTGAAAGTTTGACCTTCGATATCTCGGCTCTGGAAGGGTCTAGAGCCTCCATTTTTGCGCGCTGGTCGATGTCTCGTGGCCCTCTGTCAGAATCCAGAGTTTCAAGAGGATCGGAGGGGGTCAAAATTTCGGCCAAAAAAAAAAATGACAGTGTTACCCCTTATGTTTTTTTTTTTTGGCCAAAATTTTGACCCCCTCCGATCTACTTGAAACTCTGGATTCTGACAGAGGGCCACGAGACATCGACCAGCGCGCAAAAATGGAGGCTCTAGACCCTTCCAGAGCCGAGATATCGAAGGTCAAACTTTCAGCCAAAAAAAAAACATAAGGGGTAACACTGTCATTTTTTTTTTTGGCTGAAAGTTTGACCTTCGATATCTCGGCTCTGGAAGGGTCTAGAGCCTCCATTTTTGCGCGCTGGTCGATGTCTCGTGGCCCTCTGTCAGAATCCAGAGTTTCAAGAAGATCGGAGGGGGTCAAAATTTCGGCCAAAAAAAAAAAATGACAGTGTTACCCCTTATGTTTTTTTTTTTTGGCCAAAATTTTGACCCCCTCCGATCTTCTTGAAACTCTGGATTCTGACAGAGGGCCACGAGACATCGACCAGCGCGCAAAAATGGAGGCTCTAGACCCTTCCAGAGCCGAGATATCGAAGGTCAAACTTTCAGCCAAAAAAAAAAACATAAGGGGTAACACTGTCATTTTTTTTTTGGCTGAAAGTTTGACCTTCGATATCTCGGCTCTGGAAGGGTCTAGAGCCTCCATTTTTGCGCGCTGGTCGATGTCTCGTGGCCCTCTGTCAGAATCCAGAGTTTCAAGAAGATCGGAGGGGGTCAAAATTTTGGCCAAAAAAAAAAAACATAAGGGGTAACACTGTCATTTTTTTTTTTTGGCCGAAATTTTGACCCCCTCCGATCTTCTTGAAACTCTGGATTCTGACAGAGGGCCACGAGACATCGACCAGCGCGCAAAAATGGAGGCTCTAGACCCTTCCAGAGCCGAGATATCGAAGGTCAAACTTTCAGCCAAAAAAAAAATGACAGTGTTACCCCTTATGTTTTTTTTTTTGGCTGAAAGTTTGACCTTCGATATCTCGGCTCTGGAAGGGTCTAGAGCCTCCATTTTTGCGCGCTGGTCGATGTCTCGTGGCCCTCTGTCAGAATCCAGAGTTTCAAGAAGATCGGAGGGGGTCAAAATTTCGGCCAAAAAAAAAAATGACAGTGTTACCCCTTATGTTTTTTTTTTTTGGCCAAAATTTTGACCCCCTCCGATCTTCTTGAAACTCTGGATTCTGACAGAGGGCCACGAGACATCGACCAGCGCGCAAAAATAGAGGCTTTAGACCCTTCCAGAGCCGAGATATCGAAGGTCAAACTTTCAGCCAAAAAAAAAATGACAGTGTTACCCCTTATGTTTTTTTTTTTGGCTGAAAGTTTGACCTTCGATATCTCGGCTCTGGAAGGGTCTAGAGCCTCCATTTTTGCGCGCTGGTCGATGTCTCGTGGCCCTCTGTCAGAATCCAGAGTTTCAAGAAGATCGGAGGGGGTCAAAATTTCGGCCAAAAAAAAAAATGACAGTGTTACCCCTTATGTTTTTTTTTTTTGGCCAAAATTTTGACCCCCTCCGATCTTCTTGAAACTCTGGATTCTGACAGAGGGCCACGAGACATCGACCAGCGCGCAAAAATGGAGGCTTTAGACCCTTCCAGAGCCGAGATATCGAAGGTCAAAATTTCAGCCAAAAAAAAAATGACAGTGTTACCCCTTATGTTTTTTTTTTTGGCTGAAAGTTTGACCTTCGATATCTCGGCTCTGGAAGGGTCTAGAGCCTCCATTTTTGCGCGCTGGTCGATGTCTCGTGGCCCTCTGTCAGAATCCAGAGTTTCAAGAGGATCGGAGGGGGTCAAAATTTCGGCCAAAAAAAAAAAATGACAGTGTTACCCCTTATGTTTTTTTTTTTTGGCCAAAATTTTGACCCCCTCCGATCTACTTGAAACTCTGGATTCTGACAGAGGGCCACGAGACATCGACCAGCGCGCAAAAATGGAGGCTCTAGACCCTTCCAGAGCCGAGATATCGAAGGTCAAACTTTCAGCCAAAAAAAATGACAGTGTTACCCCTTATGTTTTTTTTTTTGGCTGAAAGTTTGACCTTCGATATCTCGGCTCTGGAAGGGTCTAGAGCCTCCATTTTTGCGCGCTGGTCGATGTCTCGTGGCCCTCTGTCAGAATCCAGAGTTTCAAGAAGATCGGAGGGGGTCAAAATTTCGGCCAAAAAAAAAAAATGACAGTGTTACCCCTTATGTTTTTTTTTTTTGGCCAAAATTTTGACCCCCTCCGATCTTCTTGAAACTCTGGATTCTGACAGAGGGCCACGAGACATCGACCAGCGCGCAAAAATGGAGGCTCTAGACCCTTCCAGAGCCGAGATATCGAAGGTCAAACTTTCAGCCAAAAAAAAAAACATAAGGGGTAACACTGTCATTTTTTTTTTTGGCTGAAAGTTTGACCTTCGATATCTCGGCTCTGGAAGGGTCTAGAGCCTCCATTTTTGCGCGCTGGTCGATGTCTCGTGGCCCTCTGTCAGAATCCAGAGTTTCAAGAAGATCGGAGGGGGTCAAAATTTTGGCCAAAAAAAAAAAACATAAGGGGTAACACTGTCATTTTTTTTTTTGGCCGAAATTTTGACCCCCTCCGATCTTCTTGAAACTCTGGATTCTGACAGAGGGCCATGAGACATCGACCAGCGCGCAAAAATGGAGGCTCTAGACCCTTCCAGAGCCGAGATATCGAAGGTCAAACTTTCAGCCAAAAAAAAAAACATAAGGGGTAACACTGTCATTTTTTTTTTTGGCTGAAAGTTTGACCTTCGATATCTCGGCTCTGGAAGGGTCTAGAGCCTCCATTTTTGCGCGCTGGTCGATGTCTCGTGGCCCTCTGTCAGAATCCAGAGTTTCAAGAAGATCGGAGGGGGTCAAAATTTTGGCCAAAAAAAAAAAACATAAGGGGTAACACTGTCATTTTTTTTTTTTGGCCGAAATTTTGACCCCCTCCGATCTTCTTGAAACTCTGGATTCTGACAGAGGGCCACGAGACATCGACCAGCGCGCAAAAATGGAGGCTCTAGACCCTTCCAGAGCCGAGATATCGAAGGTCAAACTTTCAGCCAAAAAAAAAATGACAGTGTTACCCCTTATGTTTTTTTTTTTTGGCTGAAAGTTTGACCTTCGATATCTCGGCTCTGGAAGGGTCTAGAGCCTCCATTTTTGCGCGCTGGTCGATGTCTCGTGGCCCTCTGTCAGAATCCAGAGTTTCAAGAAGATCGGAGGGGGTCAAAATTTCGGCCAAAAAAAAAAATGACAGTGTTACCCCTTATGTTTTTTTTTTTGGCCAAAATTTTGACCCCCTCCGATCTTCTTGAAACTCTGGATTCTGACAGAGGGCCACGAGACATCGACCAGCGTGCAAAAATGGAGGCTCTAGACCCTTCCAGAGCCGAGATATCGAAGGTCAAACTTTCAGCCAAAAAAAAAATGACAGTGTTACCCCTTATGTTTTTTTTTTTGGCTGAAAGTTTGACCTTCGATATCTCGGCTCTGGAAGGGTCTAGAGCCTCCATTTTTGCGCGCTGGTCGATGTCTCGTTGCCCTCTGTCAGAATCCAGAGTTTCAAGAAGATCGGAGGGGGTCAAAATTTTGGCCAAAAAAAAAAAACATAAGGGGTAACACTGTCATTTTTTTTTTTTGGCCGAAATTTTGACCCCCTCCGATCTTCTTGAAACTCTGGATTCTGACAGAGGGCCACGAGACATCGACCAGCGCGCAAAAATGGAGGCTCTAGACCCTTCCAGAGCCGAGATATCGAAGGTCAAACTTTCAGCCAAAAAAAAAAACATAAGGGGTAACACTGTCATTTTTTTTTTTTGGCTGAAAGTTTGACCTTCGATATCTCGGCTCTGGAAGGGTCTAGAGCCTCCATTTTTGCGCGCTGGTCGATGTCTCGTGGCCCTCTGTCAGAATCCAGAGTTTCAAGTAGATCGGAGGGGGTCAAAATTTTGGCCAAAAAAAAAAAACATAAGGGGTAACACTGTCATTTTTTTTTTTTGGCCGAAATTTTGACCCCCTCCGATCCTCTTGAAACTCTGGATTCTGACAGAGGGCCACGAGACATCGACCAGCGCGCAAAAATGGAGGCTCTAGACCCTTCCAGAGCCGAGATATCGAAGGTCAAACTTTCAGCCAAAAAAAAAAACATAAGGGGTAACACTGTCATTTTTTTTTTGGCTGAAAGTTTGACCTTCGATATCTCGGCTCTGGAAGGGTCTAAAGCCTCCATTTTTGCGCGCTGGTCGATGTCTCGTGGCCCTCTGTCAGAATCCAGAGTTTCAAGAAGATCGGAGGGGGTCAAAATTTTGGCCAAAAAAAAAAAACATAAGGGGTAACACTGTCATTTTTTTTTTTGGCCGAAATTTTGACCCCCTCCGATCTTCTTGAAACTCTGGATTCTGACAGAGGGCCACGAGACATCGACCAGCGCGCAAAAATGGAGGCTCTAGACCCTTCCAGAGCCGAGATATCGAAGGTCAAACTTTCAGCCAAAAAAAAAAAATGACAGTGTTACCCCTTATGTTTTTTTTTTTGGCTGAAAGTTTGACCTTCGATATCTCGGCTCTGGAAGGGTCTAGAGCCTCCATTTTTGCGCGCTGGTCGATGTCTCGTGGCCCTCTGTCAGAATCCAGAGTTTCAAGAAGATCGGAGGGGGTCAAAATTTCGGCCAAAAAAAAAAAATGACAGTGTTACCCCTTATGTTTTTTTTTTTTGGCCAAAATTTTGACCCCCTCCGATCTTCTTGAAACTCTGGATTCTGACAGAGGGCCACGAGACATCGACCAGCGCGCAAAAATGGAGGCTCTAGACCCTTCCAGAGCCGAGATATCGAAGGTCAAACTTTCAGCCAAAAAAAAAATGACAGTGTTACCCCTTATGTTTTTTTTTTGGCTGAAAGTTTGACCTTCGATATCTCGGCTCTGGAAGGGTCTAGAGCCTCCATTTTTGCGCGCTGGTCGATGTCTCGTGGCCCTCTGTCAGAATCCAGAGTTTCAAGAAGATCGGAGGGGGTCAAAATTTCGGCCAAAAAAAAAAATGACAGTGTTACCCCTTATGTTTTTTTTTTTTGGCCAAAATTTTGACCCCCTCCGATCTTCTTGAAACTCTGGATTCTGACAGAGGGCCACGAGACATCGACCAGCGCGCAAAAATGGAGGCTCTAGACCCTTCCAGAGCCGAGATATCGAAGGTCAAACTTTCAGCCAAAAAAAAAAATGACAGTGTTACCCCTTATGTTTTTTTTTTTTGGCTGAAAGTTTGACCTTCGATATCTCGGCTCTGGAAGGGTCTAGAGCCTCCATTTTTGCGCGCTGGTCGATGTCTCGTGGCCCTCTGTCAGAATCCAGAGTTTCAAGAAGATCGGAGGGGGTCAAAATTTCGGCCAAAAAAAAAAAATGACAGTGTTACCCCTTATGTTTTTTTTTTTTGGTCAAAATTTTGACCCCCTCCGATCTTCTTGAAACTCTGGATTCTGACAGAGGGCCACGAGACATCGACCAGCGCGCAAAAATGGAGGCTCTAGACCCTTCCAGAGCCGAGATATCGAAGGTCAAACTTTCAGCCAAAAAAAAAAACATAAGGGGTAACACTGTCATTTTTTTTTTTGGCTGAAAGTTTGACCTTCGATATCTCGGCTCTGGAAGGGTCTAGAGCCTCCATTTTTGCGCGCTGGTCGATGTCTCGTGGCCCTCTGTCAGAATCCAGAGTTTCAAGAGGATCGGAGGGGGTCAAAATTTCGGCCAAAAAAAAAAATGACAGTGTTACCCCTTATGTTTTTTTTTTTTGGCCAAAATTTTGACCCCCTCCGATCTACTTGAAACTCTGGATTCTGACAGAGGGCCACGAGACATCGACCAGCGCGCAAAAATGGAGGCTCTAGACCCTTCCAGAGCCGAGATATCGAAGGTCAAACTTTCAGCCAAAAAAAAAACATAAGGGGTAACACTGTCATTTTTTTTTTTGGCTGAAAGTTTGACCTTCGATATCTCGGCTCTGGAAGGGTCTAGAGCCTCCATTTTTGCGCGCTGGTCGATGTCTCGTGGCCCTCTGTCAGAATCCAGAGTTTCAAGAAGATCGGAGGGGGTCAAAATTTCGGCCAAAAAAAAAAAATGACAGTGTTACCCCTTATGTTTTTTTTTTTTGGCCAAAATTTTGACCCCCTCCGATCTTCTTGAAACTCTGGATTCTGACAGAGGGCCACGAGACATCGACCAGCGCGCAAAAATGGAGGCTCTAGACCCTTCCAGAGCCGAGATATCGAAGGTCAAACTTTCAGCCAAAAAAAAAAACATAAGGGGTAACACTGTCATTTTTTTTTTTTGGCTGAAAGTTTGACCTTCGATATCTCGGCTCTGGAAGGGTCTAGAGCCTCCATTTTTGCGCGCTGGTCGATGTCTCGTGGCCCTCTGTCAGAATCCAGAGTTTCAAGAAGATCGGAGGGGGTCAAAATTTCGGCCAAAAAAAAAAAATGACAGTGTTACCCCTTATGTTTTTTTTTTTGGCCAAAATTTTGACCCCCTCCGATCTTCTTGAAACTCTGGATTCTGACAGAGGGCCACGAGACATCGACCAGCGCGCAAAAATGGAGGCTCTAGACCCTTCCAGAGCCGAGATATCGAAGGTCAAACTTTCAGCCAAAAAAAAAATGACAGTGTTACCCCTTATGTTTTTTTTTTTGGCTGAAAGTTTGACCTTCGATATCTCGGCTCTGGAAGGGTCTAGAGCCTCCATTTTTGCGCGCTGGTCGATGTCTCGTGGCCCTCTGTCAGAATCCAGAGTTTCAAGAAGATCGGAGGGGGTCAAAATTTCGGCCAAAAAAAAAAATGACAGTGTTACCCCTTATGTTTTTTTTTTTTGGCCAAAATTTTGACCCCCTCCGATCTTCTTGAAACTCTGGATTCTGACAGAGGGCCACGAGACATCGACCAGCGCGCAAAAATGGAGGCTCTAGACCCTTCCAGAGCCGAGATATCGAAGGTCAAACTTTCAGCCAAAAAAAAAAATGACAGTGTTACCCCTTATGTTTTTTTTTTTTGGCTGAAAGTTTGACCTTCGATATCTCGGCTCTGGAAGGGTCTAGAGCCTCCATTTTTGCGCGCTGGTCGATGTCTCGTGGCCCTCTGTCAGAATCCAGAGTTTCAAGAAGATCGGAGGGGGTCAAAATTTCGGCCAAAAAAAAAAAATGACAGTGTTACCCCTTATGTTTTTTTTTTTGGCCAAAATTTTGACCCCCTCCGATCTTCTTGAAACTCTGGATTCTGACAGAGGGCCACGAGACATCGACCAGCGCGCAAAAATGGAGGCTCTAGACCCTTCCAGAGCCGAGATATCGAAGGTCAAACTTTCAGCCAAAAAAAAAAACATAAGGGGTAACACTGTCATTTTTTTTTTTGGCTGAAAGTTTGACCTTCGATATCTCGGCTCTGGAAGGGTCTAGAGCCTCCATTTTTGCGCGCTGGTCGATGTCTCGTGGCCCTCTGTCAGAATCCAGAGTTTCAAGAGGATCGGAGGGGGTCAAAATTTCGGCCAAAAAAAAAAATGACAGTGTTACCCCTTATGTTTTTTTTTTTTGGCCAAAATTTTGACCCCCTCCGATCTACTTGAAACTCTGGATTCTGACAGAGGGCCACGAGACATCGACCAGCGCGCAAAAATGGAGGCTCTAGACCCTTCCAGAGCCGAGATATCGAAGGTCAAACTTTCAGCCAAAAAAAAAAACATAAGGGGTAACACTGTCATTTTTTTTTTTGGCTGAAAGTTTGACCTTCGATATCTCGGCTCTGGAAGGGTCTAGAGCCTCCATTTTTGCGCGCTGGTCGATGTCTCGTGGCCCTCTGTCAGAATCCAGAGTTTCAAGAAGATCGGAGGGGGTCAAAATTTCGGCCAAAAAAAAAAAATGACAGTGTTACCCCTTATGTTTTTTTTTTTTGGCCAAAATTTTGACCCCCTCCGATCTTCTTGAAACTCTGGATTCTGACAGAGGGCCACGAGACATCGACCAGCGCGCAAAAATGGAGGCTCTAGACCCTTCCAGAGCCGAGATATCGAAGGTCAAACTTTCAGCCAAAAAAAAAAACATGAGGGGTAACACTGTCATTTTTTTTTTGGCTGAAAGTTTGACCTTCGATATCTCGGCTCTGGAAGGGTCTAGAGCCTCCATTTTTGCGCGCTGGTCGATGTCTCGTGGCCCTCTGTCAGAATCCAGAGTTTCAAGAAGATCGGAGGGGGTCAAAATTTTGGCCAAAAAAAAAAAAACATAAGGGGTAACACTGTCATTTTTTTTTTTTGGCCGAAATTTTGACCCCCTCCGATCTTCTTGAAACTCTGGATTCTGACAGAGGGCCACGAGACATCGACCAGCGCGCAAAAATGGAGGCTCTAGACCCTTCCAGAGCCGAGATATCGAAGGTCAAACTTTCAGCCAAAAAAAAAATGACAGTGTTACCCCTTATGTTTTTTTTTTTGGCTGAAAGTTTGACCTTCGATATCTCGGCTCTGGAAGGGTCTAGAGCCTCCATTTTTGCGCGCTGGTCGATGTCTCGTGGCCCTCTGTCAGAATCCAGAGTTTCAAGAAGATCGGAGGGGGTCAAAATTTCGGCCAAAAAAAAAAATGACAGTGTTACCCCTTATGTTTTTTTTTTTTGGCCAAAATTTTGACCCCCTCCGATCTTCTTGAAACTCTGGATTCTGACAGAGGGCCACGAGACATCGACCAGCGCGCAAAAATGGAGGCTCTAGACCCTTCCAGAGCCGAGATATCGAAGGTCAAACTTTCAGCCAAAAAAAAAATGACAGTGTTACCCCTTATGTTTTTTTTTTTGGCTGAAAGTTTGACCTTCGATATCTCGGCTCTGGAAGGGTCTAGAGCCTCCATTTTTGCGCGCTGGTCGATGTCTCGTTGCCCTCTGTCAGAATCCAGAGTTTCAAGAAGATCGGAGGGGGTCAAAATTTTGGCCAAAAAAAAAAAACATAAGGGGTAACACTGTCATTTTTTTTTTTTGGCCGAAATTTTGACCCCCTCCGATCTTCTTGAAACTCTGGATTCTGACAGAGGGCCACGAGACATCGACCAGCGCGCAAAAATGGAGGCTCTAGACCCTTCCAGAGCCGAGATATCGAAGGTCAAACTTTCAGCCAAAAAAAAAAACATAAGGGGTAACACTGTCATTTTTTTTTTTTGGCTGAAAGTTTGACCTTCGATATCTCGGCTCTGGAAGGGTCTAGAGCCTCCATTTTTGCGCGCTGGTCGATGTCTCGTGGCCCTCTGTCAGAATCCAGAGTTTCAAGTAGATCGGAGGGGGTCAAAATTTTGGCCAAAAAAAAAAAACATAAGGGGTAACACTGTCATTTTTTTTTTTTGGCCGAAATTTTGACCCCCTCCGATCCTCTTGAAACTCTGGATTCTGACAGAGGGCCACGAGACATCGACCAGCGCGCAAAAATGGAGGCTCTAGACCCTTCCAGAGCCGAGATATCGAAGGTCAAACTTTCAGCCAAAAAAAAAAACATAAGGGGTAACACTGTCATTTTTTTTTTGGCTGAAAGTTTGACCTTCGATATCTCGGCTCTGGAAGGGTCTAAAGCCTCCATTTTTGCGCGCTGGTCGATGTCTCGTGGCCCTCTGTCAGAATCCAGAGTTTCAAGAAGATCGGAGGGGGTCAAAATTTTGGCCAAAAAAAAAAAACATAAGGGGTAACACTGTCATTTTTTTTTTTGGCCGAAATTTTGACCCCCTCCGATCTTCTTGAAACTCTGGATTCTGACAGAGGGCCACGAGACATCGACCAGCGCGCAAAAATGGAGGCTCTAGACCCTTCCAGAGCCGAGATATCGAAGGTCAAACTTTCAGCCAAAAAAAAAAATGACAGTGTTACCCCTTATGTTTTTTTTTTTTGGCTGAAAGTTTGACCTTCGATATCTCGGCTCTGGAAGGGTCTAGAGCCTCCATTTTTGCGCGCTGGTCGATGTCTCGTGGCCCTCTGTCAGAATCCAGAGTTTCAAGAGGATCGGAGGGGGTCAAAATTTCGGCCAAAAAAAAAAATGACAGTGTTACCCCTTATGTTTTTTTTTTTTGGCCAAAATTTTGACCCCCTCCGATCTACTTGAAACTCTGGATTCTGACAGAGGGCCACGAGACATCGACCAGCGCGCAAAAATGGAGGCTCTAGACCCTTCCAGAGCCGAGATATCAAAGGTCAAACTTTCAGCCAAAAAAAAAAAATGACAGTGTTACCCCTTATTTTTTTTTTTTGGCTGAAAGTTTGACCTTCGATATCTCGGCTCTGGAAGGGTCTAGAGCCTCCATTTTTGCGCGCTGGTCGATGTCTCGTGGCCCTCTGTCAGAATCCAGAGTTTCAAGAAGATCGGAGGGGGTCAAAATTTCGGCCAAAAAAAAAAAATGACAGTGTTACCCCTTATGTTTTTTTTTTTTGGCCAAAATTTTGACCCCCTTCGATCTTCTTGAAACTCTGGATTCTGACAGAGGGCCACGAGACATCGACCAGCGCGCAAAAATGGAGGCTCTAGACCCTTCCAGAGCCGAGATATCGAAGGTCAAACTTTCAGCCAAAAAAAAAACATAAGGGGTAACACTGTCATTTTTTTTTTTGGCTGAAAGTTTGACCTTCGATATCTCGGCTCTGGAAGGGTCTAGAGCCTCCATTTTTGCGCGCTGGTCGATGTCTCGTGGCCCTCTGTCAGAATCCAGAGTTTCAAGAAGATCGGAGGGGGTCAAAATTTTGGCCAAAAAAAAAAAAACATAAGGGGTAACACTGTCATTTTTTTTTTTTGGCCGAAATTTTGACCCCCTCCGATCTTCTTGAAACTCTGGATTCTGACAGAGGGCCACGAGACATCGACCAGCGCGCAAAAATGGAGGCTCTAGACCCTTCCAGAGCCGAGATATCGAAGGTCAAACTTTCAGCCAAAAAAAAAAACATAAGGGGTAACACTGTCATTTTTTTTTGGCTGAAAGTTTGACCTTCGATATCTCGGCTCTGGAAGGGTCTAGAGCCTCCATTTTTGCGCGCTGGTCGATGTCTCGTGGCCCTCTGTCAGAATCCAGAGTTTCAAGTAGATCGGAGGGGGTCAAAATTTTGGCCAAAAAAAAAAAACATAAGGGGTAACACTGTCATTTTTTTTTTTTGGCCGAAATTTTGACCCCCTCCGATCCTCTTGAAACTCTGGATTCTGACAGAGGGCCACGAGACATCGACCAGCGCGCAAAAATGGAGGCTCTAGACCCTTCCAGAGCCGAGATATCGAAGGTCAAACTTTCAGCCAAAAAAAAAAACATAAGGGGTAACACTGTCATTTTTTTTTTGGCTGAAATTTTGACCTTCGATATCTCGGCTCTGGAAGGGTCTAAAGCCTCCATTTTTGCGCGCTGGTCGATGTCTCGTGGCCCTCTGTCAGAATCCAGAGTTTCAAGAAGATCGGAGGGGGTCAAAATTTTGGCCAAAAAAAAAAACATAAGGGGTAACACTGTCATTTTTTTTTTTGGCCGAAATTTTGACCCCCTCCGATCTTCTTGAAACTCTGGATTCTGACAGAGGGCCACGAGACATCGACCAGCGCGCAAAAATGGAGGCTCTAGACCCTTCCAGAGCCGAGATATCGAAGGTCAAACTTTCAGCCAAAAAAAAAAATGACAGTGTTACCCCTTATGTTTTTTTTTTTGGCTGAAAGTTTGACCTTCGATATCTCGGCTCTGGAAGGGTCTAGAGCCTCCATTTTTGCGCGCTGGTCGATGTCTCGTGGCCCTCTGTCAGAATCCAGAGTTTCAAGAAGATCGGAGGGGGTCAAAATTTCGGCCAAAAAAAAAAAATGACAGTGTTACCCCTTATGTTTTTTTTTTTTGGCCAAAATTTTGACCCCCTCCGATCTTCTTGAAACTCTGGATTCTGACAGAGGGCCACGAGACATCGACCAGCGCGCAAAAATGGAGGCTCTAGACCCTTCCAGAGCCGAGATATCGAAGGTCAAACTTTCAGCCAAAAAAAAAAACATAAGGGGTAACACTGTCATTTTTTTTTTGGCTGAAAGTTTGACCTTCGATATCTCGGCTCTGGAAGGGTCTAAAGCCTCCATTTTTGCGCGCTGGTCGATGTCTCGTGGCCCTCTGTCAGAATCCAGAGTTTCAAGAAGATCGGAGGGGGTCAAAATTTTGGCCAAAAAAAAAAAACATAAGGGGTAACACTGTCATTTTTTTTTTGGCCGAAATTTTGACCCCCTCCGATCTTCTTGAAACTCTGGATTCTGACAGAGGGCCACGAGACATCGACCAGCGCGCAAAAATGGAGGCTCTAGACCCTTCCAGAGCCGAGATATCGAAGGTCAAACTTTCAGCCAAAAAAAAAAATGACAGTGTTACCCCTTATGTTTTTTTTTTTTGGCTGAAAGTTTGACCTTCGATATCTCGGCTCTGGAAGGGTCTAGAGCCTCCATTTTTGCGCGCTGGTCGATGTCTCGTGGCCCTCTGTCAGAATCCAGAGTTTCAAGAAGATCGGAGGGGGTCAAAATTTCGGCCAAAAAAAAAAAATGACAGTGTTACCCCTTATGTTTTTTTTTTTTGGCCAAAATTTTGACCCCCTCCGATCTTCTTGAAACTCTGGATTCTGACAGAGGGCCACGAGACATCGACCAGCGCGCAAAAATGGAGGCTCTAGACCCTTCCAGAGCCGAGATATCGAAGGTCAAACTTTCAGCCAAAAAAAAAAACATAAGGGGTAACACTGTCATTTTTTTTTGGCTGAAAGTTTGACCTTCGATATCTCGGCTCTGGAAGGGTCTAGAGCCTCCATTTTTGCGCGCTGGTCGATGTCTCGTGGCCCTCTGTCAGAATCCAGAGTTTCAAGTAGATCGGAGGGGGTCAAAATTTTGGCCAAAAAAAAAAAACATAAGGGGTAACACTGTCATTTTTTTTTTTTGGCCGAAATTTTGACCCCCTCCGATCCTCTTGAAACTCTGGATTCTGACAGAGGGCCACGAGACATCGACCAGCGCGCAAAAATGGAGGCTCTAGACCCTTCCAGAGCCGAGATATCGAAGGTCAAACTTTCAGCCAAAAAAAAAAACATAAGGGGTAACACTGTTATTTTTTTTTTGGCTGAAAGTTTGACCTTCGATATCTCGGCTCTGGAAGGGTCTAAAGCCTCCATTTTTGCGCGCTGGTCGATGTCTCGTGGCCCTCTGTCAGAATCCAGAGTTTCAAGAAGATCGGAGGGGGTCAAAATTTTGGCCAAAAAAAAAAACATAAGGGGTAACACTGTCATTTTTTTTTTTGGCCGAAATTTTGACCCCCTCCGATCTTCTTGAAACTCTGGATTCTGACAGAGGGCCACGAGACATCGACCAGCGCGCAAAAATGGAGGCTCTAGACCCTTCCAGAGCCGAGATATCGAAGGTCAAACTTTCAGCCAAAAAAAAAAATGACAGTGTTACCCCTTATGTTTTTTTTTTTTGGCTGAAAGTTTGACCTTCGATATCTCGGCTCTGGAAGGGTCTAGAGCCTCCATTTTTGCGCGCTGGTCGATGTCTCGTGGCCCTCTGTCAGAATCCAGAGTTTCAAGAAGATCGGAGGGGGTCAAAATTTCGGCCAAAAAAAAAAAATGACAGTGTTACCCCTTATGTTTTTTTTTTTTGGCCAAAATTTTGACCCCCTCCGATCTTCTTGAAACTCTGGATTCTGACAGAGGGCCACGAGACATCGACCAGCGCGCAAAAATGGAGGCTCTAGACCCTTCCAGAGCCGAGATATCGAAGGTCAAACTTTCAGCCAAAAAAAAAAACATAAGGGGTAACACTGTTATTTTTTTTTTGGCTGAAAGTTTGACCTTCGATATCTCGGCTCTGGAAGGGTCTAAAGCCTCCATTTTTGCGCGCTGGTCGATGTCTCGTGGCCCTCTGTCAGAATCCAGAGTTTCAAGAAGATCGGAGGGGGTCAAAATTTTGGCCAAAAAAAAAAAACATAAGGGGTAACACTGTCATTTTTTTTTTTGGCCGAAATTTTGACCCCCTCCGATCTTCTTGAAACTCTGGATTCTGACAGAGGGCCACGAGACATCGACCAGCGCGCAAAAATGGAGGCTCTAGACCCTTCCAGAGCCGAGATATCGAAGGTCAAACTTTCAGCCAAAAAAAAAAATGACAGTGTTACCCCTTATGTTTTTTTTTTTTGGCTGAAAGTTTGACCTTCGATATCTCGGCTCTGGAAGGGTCTAGAGCCTCCATTTTTGCGCGCTGGTCGATGTCTCGTGGCCCTCTGTCAGAATCCAGAGTTTCAAGAAGATCGGAGGGGGTCAAAATTTCGGCCAAAAAAAAAAAATGACAGTGTTACCCCTTATGTTTTTTTTTTTTGGCCAAAATTTTGACCCCCTCCGATCTTCTTGAAACTCTGGATTCTGACAGAGGGCCACGAGACATCGACCAGCGCGCAAAAATGGAGGCTCTAGACCCTTCCAGAGCCGAGATATCGAAGGTCAAACTTTCAGCCAAAAAAAAAAACATAAGGGGTAACACTGTCATTTTTTTTTTTGGCTGAAAGTTTGACCTTCGATATCTCGGCTCTGGAAGGGTCTAAAGCCTCCATTTTTGCGCGCTGGTCGATGTCTCGTGGCCCTCTGTCAGAATCCAGAGTTTCAAGAAGATCGGAGGGGGTCAAAATTTTGGCCAAAAAAAAAAAACATAAGGGGTAACACTGTCATTTTTTTTTTTGGCCGAAATTTTGACCCCCTCCGATCTTCTTGAAACTCTGGATTCTGACAGAGGGCCACGAGACATCGACCAGCGCGCAAAAATGGAGGCTCTAGACCCTTCCAGAGCCGAGATATCGAAGGTCAAACTTTCAGCCAAAAAAAAAAATGACAGTGTTACCCCTTATGTTTTTTTTTTTTGGCTGAAAGTTTGACCTTCGATATCTCGGCTCTGGAAGGGTCTAGAGCCTCCATTTTTGCGCGCTGGTCGATGTCTCGTGGCCCTCTGTCAGAATCCAGAGTTTCAAGAAGATCGGAGGGGGTCAAAATTTCGGCCAAAAAAAAAAAATGACAGTGTTACCCCTTATGTTTTTTTTTTTTGGCCAAAATTTTGACCCCCTCCGATCTTCTTGAAACTCTGGATTCTGACAGAGGGCCACGAGACATCGACCAGCGCGCAAAAATGGAGGCTCTAGACCCTTCCAGAGCCGAGATATCGAAGGTCAAACTTTCAGCCAAAAAAAAAAACATAAGGGGTAACACTGTCATTTTTTTTTGGCTGAAAGTTTGACCTTCGATATCTCGGCTCTGGAAGGGTCTAGAGCCTCCATTTTTGCGCGCTGGTCGATGTCTCGTGGCCCTCTGTCAGAATCCAGAGTTTCAAGTAGATCGGAGGGGGTCAAAATTTTGGCCAAAAAAAAAAAACATAAGGGGTAACACTGTCATTTTTTTTTTTGGCCGAAATTTTGACCCCCTCCGATCCTCTTGAAACTCTGGATTCTGACAGAGGGCCACGAGACATCGACCAGCGCGCAAAAATGGAGGCTCTAGACCCTTCCAGAGCCGAGATATCGAAGGTCAAACTTTCAGCCAAAAAAAAAAACATAAGGGGTAACACTGTCATTTTTTTTTTGGCTGAAATTTTGACCTTCGATATCTCGGCTCTGGAAGGGTCTAAAGCCTCCATTTTTGCGCGCTGGTCGATGTCTCGTGGCCCTCTGTCAGAATCCAGAGTTTCAAGAAGATCGGAGGGGGTCAAAATTTTGGCCAAAAAAAAAAAACATAAGGGGTAACACTGTCATTTTTTTTTTTGGCCGAAATTTTGACCCCCTCCGATCTTCTTGAAACTCTGGATTCTGACAGAGGGCCACGAGACATCGACCAGCGCGCAAAAATGGAGGCTCTAGACCCTTCCAGAGCCGAGATATCGAAGGTCAAACTTTCAGCCAAAAAAAAAAATGACAGTGTTACCCCTTATGTTTTTTTTTTTGGCTGAAAGTTTGACCTTCGATATCTCGGCTCTGGAAGGGTCTAGAGCCTCCATTTTTGCGCGCTGGTCGATGTCTCGTGGCCCTCTGTCAGAATCCAGAGTTTCAAGAAGATCGGAGGGGGTCAAAATTTTGGCCAAAAAAAAAAAACATAAGGGGTAACACTGTCATTTTTTTTTTTGGCCAAAATTTTGACCCCCTCCGATCTTCTTGAAACTCTGGATTCTGACAGAGGGCCACGAGACATCGACCAGCGCGCAAAAATGGAGGCTCTAGACCCTTCCAGAGCCGAGATATCGAAGGTCAAACTTTCAGCCAAAAAAAAAAAACATAAGGGGTAACACTGTCATTTTTTTTTTTGGCTGAAAGTTTGACCTTCGATATGTCGGCTCTGGAAGGGTCTAGAGCCTCCATTTTTGCGCGCTGGTCGATGTCTCGTGGCCCTCTGTCAGAATCCAGAGTTTCAAGAAGATCGGAGGGGGTCAAAATTTTGGCCAAAAAAAAAAAACATAAGGGGTAACACTGTCATTTTTTTTTTTTGCCGAAATTTTGACCCCCTCCGATCTTCTTGAAACTCTGGATTCTGACAGAGGGCCACGAGACTTCGACCAGCGCGCAAAAATGGAGGCTCTAGACCCTTCCAGAGCCGAGATATCGAAGGTCAAAATTTGGACCTGAAAAAAAAACATAAGGGGTAACACTGTCATTTTTTTTTTGGCCGAAATTTTGACCCCCTCCGATCTTCTTGAAACTCTGGATTCTGACAGAGGGCCACGAGACTTCGACCCGCGCGCAAAAATGGAGGCTCTAGACCCTTCCAGAGCCGAGATATCGAAGGTCAAAATTTGGACCTGGAAAAAAAACATAAGGGGTAACACTGTCATTTTTTTTTTTTGGCCGAAATTTTGACCCCCTCCGATCTTCTTGAAACTCTGGATTCTGACAGAGGGCCACGAGACTTCGACCAGCGCGCAAAAATGGAGGCTCTAGACCCTTCCAGAGCCGAAATATCGAAGGTCAAAATTTGGACCCGAAAAAAAAAACATAAGGGGTAACACTGTCATTTTTTTTTTGGGCGAAATTTTGACCCCCTCCGATCTTCTTGATACTCTGGATTCTGACAGAGGGCCACGAGACTTCGACCAGCGCGCAAAAATGGAGGCTCTAGACCCTTCCAGAGCAGAGATATCGAAGGTCAAAATTTGAACCTGAAAAAAAAACATAAGGGGTAACACTGTCATTTTTTTTTGGCCGAAATTTTGAACCCCTCCGATCTTCTTGAAACTCTGGATTCTGACAGAGGGCCACGAGACTTCGACCAGCGCGCAAAAATGGAGGCTCTAGACCCTTCCAGAGCCGAGATATCGAAGGTCAAAATTTGGACCTGAAAAAAAAACATAAGGGGTAACACTGTCATTTTTTTTTTTGGCCGAAATTTTGAACCCCTCCGATCTTCTTGAAACTCTGGATTCTGACAGAGGGCCACGAGACTTCGACCAGCGCGCAAAAATGGAGGCTCTAGACCCTTCCAGAGCCGAGATATCGAAGGTCAAAATTTGGACCTGAAAAAAAAACATAAGGGGTAACACTGTCATTTTTTTTTTTGGCCGAAATTTTGACCCCCTCCGATCTTCTTGAAACTCTGGATTCTGACAGAGGGCCACGAGACTTCGACCAGCGCGCAAAAATGGAGGCTCTAGACCCTTCCAGAGCCGAGATATCGAAGGTCAAAATTTGGACCTGAAAAAAAAACATAAGGGGTAACACTGTCATTTTTTTTTTTTGGCCGAAATTTTGACCCCCTCCGATCTTCTTGAAACTCTGGATTCTGACAGAGAGCCACGAGACTTCGACCAGCGCGCAAAAATGGAGGCTCTAGACCCTTCCAGAGCCGAAATATCGAAGGTCAAAATTTGGACCCGAAAAAAAAAACATAAGGGGTAACACTGTCATTTTTTTTTTTTGGCGAAATTTTGACCCCCTCCGATCTTCTTGATACTCTGGATTCTGACAGAGGGCCACGAGACTTCGACCAGCGCGCAAAAATGGAGGCTCTAGACCCTTCCAGAGCCGAGATATCGAAGGTCAAAATTTGAACCTGAAAAAAAAACATAAGGGGTAACACTGTCATTTTTTTTTTTGGCCGAAATTTTGACCCCCTCCGATCTTCTTGAAACTCTGGATTCTGACAGAGGGCCACGAGACTTCGACCAGCGCGCAAAAATGGAGGCTCTAAACCCTTCCAGAGACGAGATATCGAAGGTCAAAATTTGAACCTGAAAAAAAAACATAAGGGGTAACACTGTCATTTTTTTTTTTGGCCGAAATTTTGACCCCCTCCGATCTTCTTGAAACTCTGGATTCTGACAGAGGGCCACGAGACTTCGACCAGCGCGCAAAAATGGAGGCTCTAGACCCTTCCAGAGCCGAGATATCGAAGGTCAAAATTTGGACCTGAAAAAAAAAACATAAGGGGTAACACTGTCATTTTTTTTTTTTGGCCGAAATTTTGACCCCCTCCGATCTTCTTGAAACTCTGGATTCTGACAGAGGGCCACGAGACTTCGACCAGCGCGCAAAAATGGAGGCTCTAGACCCTTCCAGAGCCGAGATATCGAAGGTCAAAATTTGGACCTGAAAAAAAACATAAGGGGTAACACTGTCATTTTTTTTTTGGCCGAAATTTTGACCCCCTCCGATCTTCTTGAAACTCTGGAGTCTGACAGAGGGCCACGAGACTTCGACCAGCGCGCAAAGATGGAGGCTCAAGACCCTTCCAGAGCCGAGATATCGAAGGTCAAAATTTGGACCTGAAAAAAAACATAAGGGGTAACACTGTCATTTTTTTTTTTTGGCCGAAATTTTGACCCCCTCCGATCTTCTTGAAACTCTGGATTCTGACAGAGGGCCACGAGACATCGACCAGCGCGCAAAAATGGAGGCTCTAGACCCTTCCAGAGCCGAGATATCGAAGGTCAAACTTTCAGCCAAAAAAAAAAATGACAGTGTTACCCCTTATGTTTTTTTTTTTGGCTGAAAGTTTGACCTTCGATATCTCGGCTCTGGAAGGGTCTAGAGCCTCCATTTTTGCGCGCTGGTCGATGTCTCGTGGCCCTCTGTCAGAATCCAGAGTTTCAAGAAGATCGGAGGGGGTCAAAATTTCGGCCAAAAAAAAAAAATGACAGTGTTACCCCTTATGTTTTTTTTTTTTGGCCAAAATTTTGACCCCCTCCGATCTTCTTGAAACTCTGGATTCTGACAGAGGGCCACGAGACTTCGACCAGCGCGCAAAAATGGAGGCTCTAGACCCTTCCAGAGCCGAGATATCGAAGGTCAAACTTTCAGCCAAAAAAAAAAACATAAGGGGTAACACTGTCATTTTTTTTTTGGCTGAAAGTTTGACCTTCGATATCTCGGCTCTGGAAGGGTCTAAAGCCTCCATTTTTGCGCGCTGGTCGATGTCTCGTGGCCCTCTGTCAGAATCCAGAGTTTCAAGAAGATCGGAGGGGGTCAAAATTTTGGCCAAAAAAAAAAAACATAAGGGGTAACACTGTCATTTTTTTTTTTGGCCGAAATTTTGACCCCCTCCGATCTTCTTGAAACTCTGGATTCTGACAGAGGGCCACGAGACATCGACCAGCGCGCAAAAATGGAGGCTCTAGACCCTTCCAGAGCCGAGATATCGAAGGTCAAACTTTCAGCCAAAAAAAAAAATGACAGTGTTACCCCTTATGTTTTTTTTTTTGGCTGAAAGTTTGACCTTCGATATCTCGGCTCTGGAAGGGTCTAGAGCCTCCATTTTTGCGCGCTGGTCGATGTCTCGTGGCCCTCTGTCAGAATCCAGAGTTTCAAGAAGATCGGAGGGGGTCAAAATTTCGGCCAAAAAAAAAAAATGACAGTGTTACCCCTTATGTTTTTTTTTTTTGGCCAAAATTTTGACCCCCTCCGATCTTCTTGAAACTCTGGATTCTGACAGAGGGCCACGAGACATCGACCAGCGCGCAAAAATGGAGGCTCTAGACCCTTCCAGAGCCGAGATATCGAAGGTCAAACTTTCAGCCAAAAAAAAAAACATAAGGGGTAACACTGTCATTTTTTTTTTGGCTGAAAGTTTGACCTTCGATATCTCGGCTCTGGAAGGGTCTAAAGCCTCCATTTTTGCGCGCTGGTCGATGTCTCGTGGCCCTCTGTCAGAATCCAGAGTTTCAAGAAGATCGGAGGGGGTCAAAATTTTGGCCAAAAAAAAAAAACATAAGGGGTAACACTGTCATTTTTTTTTTTGGCCGAAATTTTGACCCCCTCCGATCTTCTTGAAACTCTGGATTCTGACAGAGGGCCACGAGACATCGACCAGCGCGCAAAAATGGAGGCTCTAGACCCTTCCAGAGCCGAGATATCGAAGGTCAAACTTTCAGCCAAAAAAAAAAATGACAGTGTTACCCCTTATGTTTTTTTTTTTTGGCTGAAAGTTTGACCTTCGATATCTCGGCTCTGGAAGGGTCTAGAGCCTCCATTTTTGCGCGCTGGTCGATGTCTCGTGGCCCTCTGTCAGAATCCAGAGTTTCAAGAAGATCGGAGGGGGTCAAAATTTCGGCCAAAAAAAAAAAATGACAGTGTTACCCCTTATGTTTTTTTTTTTTGGCCAAAATTTTGACCCCCTCCGATCTTCTTGAAACTCTGGATTCTGACAGAGGGCCACGAGACATCGACCAGCGCGCAAAAATGGAGGCTCTAGACCCTTCCAGAGCCGAGATATCGAAGGTCAAACTTTCAGCCAAAAAAAAAAACATAAGGGGTAACACTGTCATTTTTTTTTGGCTGAAAGTTTGACCTTCGATATCTCGGCTCTGGAAGGGTCTAGAGCCTCCATTTTTGCGCGCTGGTCGATGTCTCGTGGCCCTCTGTCAGAATCCAGAGTTTCAAGTAGATCGGAGGGGGTCAAAATTTTGGCCAAAAAAAAAAAACATAAGGGGTAACACTGTCATTTTTTTTTTTGGCCGAAATTTTGACCCCCTCCGATCCTCTTGAAACTCTGGATTCTGACAGAGGGCCACGAGACATCGACCAGCGCGCAAAAATGGAGGCTCTAGACCCTTCCAGAGCCGAGATATCGAAGGTCAAACTTTCAGCCAAAAAAAAAAACATAAGGGGTAACACTGTCATTTTTTTTTTGGCTGAAATTTTGACCTTCGATATCTCGGCTCTGGAAGGGTCTAAAGCCTCCATTTTTGCGCGCTGGTCGATGTCTCGTGGCCCTCTGTCAGAATCCAGAGTTTCAAGAAGATCGGAGGGGGTCAAAATTTTGGCCAAAAAAAAAAAAACATAAGGGGTAACACTGTCATTTTTTTTTTTTGGCCGAAATTTTGACCCCCTCCGATCTTCTTGAAACTCTGGATTCTGACAGAGGGCCACGAGACATCGACCAGCGCGCAAAAATGGAGGCTCTAGACCCTTCCAGAGCCGAGATATCGAAGGTCAAACTTTCAGCCAAAAAAAAAAATGACAGTGTTACCCCTTATGTTTTTTTTTTTGGCTGAAAGTTTGACCTTCGATATCTCGGCTCTGGAAGGGTCTAGAGCCTCCATTTTTGCGCGCTGGTCGATGTCTCGTGGCCCTCTGTCAGAATCCAGAGTTTCAAGAAGATCGGAGGGGGTCAAAATTTTGGCCAAAAAAAAAAAACATAAGGGGTAACACTGTCATTTTTTTTTTTGGCCAAAATTTTGACCCCCTCCGATCTTCTTGAAACTCTGGATTCTGACAGAGGGCCACGAGACATCGACCAGCGCGCAAAAATGGAGGCTCTAGACCCTTCCAGAGCCGAGATATCGAAGGTCAAACTTTCAGCCAAAAAAAAAAAACATAAGGGGTAACACTGTCATTTTTTTTTTTGGCTGAAAGTTTGACCTTCGATATGTCGGCTCTGGAAGGGTCTAGAGCCTCCATTTTTGCGCGCTGGTCGATGTCTCGTGGCCCTCTGTCAGAATCCAGAGTTTCAAGAAGATCGGAGGGGGTCAAAATTTTGGCCAAAAAAAAAAAACATAAGGGGTAACACTGTCATTTTTTTTTTTGGCCGAAATTTTGACCCCCTCCGATCTTCTTGAAACTCTGGATTCTGACAGAGGGCCACGAGACTTCGACCAGCGCGCAAAAATGGAGGCTCTAGACCCTTCCAGAGCCGAGATATCGAAGGTCAAAATTTGGACCTGAAAAAAAAACATAAGGGGTAACACTGTCATTTTTTTTTTGGCCGAAATTTTGACCCCCTCCGATCTTCTTGAAACTCTGGATTCTGACAGAGGGCCACGAGACTTCGACCAGCGCGCAAAAATGGAGGCTCTAGACCCTTCCAGAGCCGAGATATCGAAGGTCAAAATTTGGACCTGGAAAAAAAACATAAGGGGTAACACTGTCATTTTTTTTTTTTTGGCCGAAATTTTGACCCCCTCCGATCTTCTTGAAACTCTGGATTCTGACAGAGGGCCACGAGACTTCGACCAGCGCGCAAAAATGGAGGCTCTAGACCCTTCCAGAGCCGAAATATCGAAGGTCAAAATTTGGACCCGAAAAAAAAAACATAAGGGGTAACACTGTCATTTTTTTTTTGGGCGAAATTTTGACCCCCTCCGATCTTCTTGATACTCTGGATTCTGACAGAGGGCCACGAGACTTCGACCAGCGCGCAAAAATGGAGGCTCTAGACCCTTCCAGAGCAGAGATATCGAAGGTCAAAATTTGAACCTGAAAAAAAAACATAAGGGGTAACACTGTCATTTTTTTTTGGCCGAAATTTTGAACCCCTCCGATCTTCTTGAAACTCTGGATTCTGACAGAGGGCCACGAGACTTCGACCAGCGCGCAAAAATGGAGGCTCTAGACCCTTCCAGAGCCGAGATATCGAAGGTCAAAATTTGGACCTGAAAAAAAAACATAAGGGGTAACACTGTCATTTTTTTTTTTGGCCGAAATTTTGAACCCCTCCGATCTTCTTGAAACTCTGGATTCTGACAGAGGGCCACGAGACTTCGACCAGCGCGCAAAAATGGAGGCTCTAGACCCTTCCAGAGCCGAGATATCGAAGGTCAAAATTTGGACCTGAAAAAAAAACATAAGGGGTAACACTGTCATTTTTTTTTTTGGCCGAAATTTTGACCCCCTCCGATCTTCTTGAAACTCTGGATTCTGACAGAGGGCCACGAGACTTCGACCAGCGCGCAAAAATGGAGGCTCTAGACCCTTCCAGAGCCGAGATATCGAAGGTCAAAATTTGGACCTGAAAAAAAAACATAAGGGGTAACACTGTCATTTTTTTTTTTTGGCCGAAATTTTGACCCCCTCCGATCTTCTTGAAACTCTGGATTCTGACAGAGAGCCACGAGACTTCGACCAGCGCGCAAAAATGGAGGCTCTAGACCCTTCCAGAGCCGAAATATCGAAGGTCAAAATTTGGACCCGAAAAAAAAAACATAAGGGGTAACACTGTCATTTTTTTTTTTTGGCGAAATTTTGACCCCCTCCGATCTTCTTGATACTCTGGATTCTGACAGAGGGCCACGAGACTTCGACCAGCGCGCAAAAATGGAGGCTCTAGACCCTTCCAGAGCCGAGATATCGAAGGTCAAAATTTGAACCTGAAAAAAAAACATAAGGGGTAACACTGTCATTTTTTTTTTTGGCCGAAATTTTGACCCCCTCCGATCTTCTTGAAACTCTGGATTCTGACAGAGGGCCACGAGACTTCGACCAGCGCGCAAAAATGGAGGCTCTAAACCCTTCCAGAGACGAGATATCGAAGGTCAAAATTTGAACCTGAAAAAAAAACATAAGGGGTAACACTGTCATTTTTTTTTTTGGCCGAAATTTTGACCCCCTCCGATCTTCTTGAAACTCTGGATTCTGACAGAGGGCCACGAGACTTCGACCAGCGCGCAAAAATGGAGGCTCTAGACCCTTCCAGAGCCGAGATATCGAAGGTCAAAATTTGGACCTGAAAAAAAAAACATAAGGGGTAACACTGTCATTTTTTTTTTTTGGCCGAAATTTTGACCCCCTCCGATCTTCTTGAAACTCTGGATTCTGACAGAGGGCCACGAGACTTCGACCAGCGCGCAAAAATGGAGGCTCTAGACCCTTCCAGAGCCGAGATATCGAAGGTCAAAATTTGGACCTGAAAAAAAACATAAGGGGTAACACTGTCATTTTTTTTTTGGCCGAAATTTTGACCCCCTCCGATCTTCTTGAAACTCTGGAGTCTGACAGAGGGCCACGAGACTTCGACCAGCGCGCAAAGATGGAGGCTCAAGACCCTTCCAGAGCCGAGATATCGAAGGTCAAAATTTGGACCTGAAAAAAAACATAAGGGGTAACACTGTCATTTTTTTTTTTTGGCCGAAATTTTGACCCCCTCCGATCTTCTTGAAACTCTGGATTCTGACAGAGGGCCACGAGACTTCGACCAGCGCGCAAAAATGGAGGCTCTAGACCCTTCCAGAGCCGAGATATCGAAGGTCAAAATTTGGACCTGAAAAAAAAAACATAAGGGGTAACACTGTCATTTTTTTTTTTTGGCCGAAATTTTGACCCCCTCCGATCTTCTTGAAACTCTGGATTCTGACAGAGGGCCACGAGACTTCGACCAGCGCGCAAAAATGGAGGCTCTAGACCCTTCCAGAGCCGAGATATCGAAGGTCAAAATTTGAACCTGAAAAAAAAACATAAGGGGTAACACTGTCATTTTTTTTTGGCCGAAATTTTGACCCCCTCCGATCTTCTTGAAACTCTGGATTCTGACAGAGGGCCACGAGACTTCGACCAGCGCGCAAAAATGGAGGCTCTAGACCCTTCCAGAGCCGAGATATCGAAGGTCAAAATTTGGACCTGAAAAAAAACATAAGGGGTAACACTGTCATTTTTTTTTTGGCCGAAATTTTGACCCCCTCCGATCTTCTTGAAACTCTGGATTCTGACAGAGGGCCACGAGACTTCGACCAGCGCGCAAAAATGGAGGCTCTAGACCCTTCCAGAGCCGAGATATCGAAGGTCAAAATTTGGACCTGAAAAAAAAACATAAGGGGTAACACTGTCATTTTTTTTTTTTGGCCGAAATTTTGACCCCCTCCGATCTTCTTGAAACTCTGGATTCTGACAGAGGGCCACGAGACTTCGACCAGCGCGCAAAAATGGAGGCTCTAGACCCTTCCAGAGCCGAGATATCGAAGGTCAAAATTTAGAGCCGAAAAAAAAAAACATAAGGGGTAACACTGTGTTTTTTTTTTTTGGCCGAAATTTTGACCCCCTCCGATCTTCTTGAAACTCTGGATTCTGACAGAGGGCCACGAGACTTCGACCAGCGCGCAAAAATGGAGGCTCTAGACCCTTCCAGAGCCGAGATATCGAAGGTCAAAATTTGGACCTGAAAAAAAAACATAAGGGGTAACACTGTCATTTTTTTTTTTTTGGCCGAAATTTTGACCCCCTCCGATCTTCTTGAAACTCTGGATTCTGACAGAGGGCCACGAGACTTCGACCAGCGCGCAAAAATGGAGGCTCTAGACCCTTCCAGAGCCGAGATATCGAAGGTCAAAATTTGGACCTGAAAAAAAAAAACATAAGGGGTAACACTGTCATTTTTTTTTTTGGCCGAAATTTTGACCCCCTCCGATCTTCTTGAAACTCTGGATTCTGACAGAGGGCCACGAGACTTCGACCAGCGCGCAAAAATAGAGGCTTTAGACCCTTCCAGAGCCGAGATATCGAAGGTCAAAATTTGGACCTGAAAAAAAAACATAAGGGGTAACACTGTCATTTTTTTTTGGCCGAAATTTTGACCCCCTCCGATCTTCTTGAAACTCTGGATTCTGACAGAGGGCCACGAAACTTCGACCAGCGCGCAAAAATGGAGGCGCTAGACCCTTCCAGAGCCGAGATATCGAAGGTCAAAATTTGGACCTGAAAAAAAAACATAAGGGGTAACACTGTGATTTGCCGAGATATCGAAGGTCAAAATTTAGAGCCGAAAAAAAAACATAAGGGGTAACACTGTGGTTTTTTTTTTGGCCGAAATTTTGACCCCCTCCGATCTTCTTGAAACTCTGGATTCTGACAGAGGGCCACGAGACTTCGACCAGCGCGCAAAAATGGAGGCTCTAGACCCTTCCAGAGCCGAGATATCGAAGGTCAAAATTTGGAGCCGAAAAAAAGCATAAGGGGTAACACTGTGGTTTTTTTTTTTTGGCTGAAATTTTGACCCCCTCCGATCTTCTTGAAACTCTGGATTCTGACAGAGGGCCACGAGACTTCGACCAGCGCGCAAAAATGGAG
The DNA here is from genome assembly GCA_038021265.1 of Cyprinella venusta. Classification (NCBI taxonomy): domain Eukaryota; kingdom Metazoa; phylum Chordata; class Actinopteri; order Cypriniformes; family Leuciscidae; genus Cyprinella; species Cyprinella venusta. The sequence goes on along the minus strand of CM075886.1, from coordinate 13,332,946 downwards.
GCTCTAGACCCTTCCAGAGCCGAGATATCGAAGGTCAAAATTTGGACCTGAAAAAAAAACATAAGGGGTAACACTGTCATTTTTTTTTGGCCGAAATTTTGACCCCCTCCGATCTTCTTGAAACTCTGGATTCTGACAGAGGGCCACGAGACTTCGACCAGCGCGCAAAAATGGAGGCTCTAGACCCTTCCAGAGCCGAGATATCGAAGGTCAAAATTTGGAGCCGAAAAAAAGCATAAGGGGTAACACTGTGGTTTTTTTTTTTTGGCTGAAATTTTGACCCCCTCCGATCTTCTTGAAACTCTGGATTCTGACAGAGGGCCACGAGACTTCGACCAGCGCGCAAAAATGGAGGCTCTAGACCCATCCAGAGCCGACATATCGAAGGTCAAAATTTCGAGCCCAAAAAAAAACATAAGGGGTAAGACTGTGTTTTTTTTTTTTTGGCCGAAATTTTGACCCCCTCCGATCTTCTTGAAACTCTGGATTCTGACAGAGGGCCACGAGACTTCGACCAGCGCGCAAAAATGGAGGCTCTAGACCCTTCCAGAGCCGAGATACTGAAGGTCAAAATTTGGAGCCGAAAACAAAACATAAGGGGTAACACTGTGGTTTTTTTTTTTGGCCGAAATTTTGACCCCCTCCGATCTTCTTGAAACTCTGGATTCTGACAGAGGGCCACGAGACTTCGACCAGCGCGCAAAAATGGAGGCTCTAGACCCTTCCAGAGCCGAAACATCGAAGGTCAAAATTTGGAGCCGAAAAAAAACATAAGGAGTAACACTGTGTTTTTTTTGGCCGAAATTTTTACGCCCTCCGATCTTCTTGAAACTCTGGATTCTGACAGAGGGCCACGAGACTTCGACCAGCGCGCAAAAACGGAGGCTCTAGACCCTTCCAGAGCCGAAACATCGAAGGTCAAAATTTGGAGCCGAAAAAAAAACATAAGGAGTAACACTGTGTTTTTTTTGCCCGAAATTTTGACCCCCTCCGATCTTCTTGAAACTCTGGATTCTGACAGAGGGCCACGAGACTTTGACCAGCGCGCAAAAATGGAGGCTCTAGACCCTTCCAGAGCCGAGATATCGAAGGTCAAAATTTGGAGCCGAAAAAAAACATAAGGGGTAACACTGTGGTTTTTTTTTTTTTGGCCGAAATTTTGAGTTTCTCTGACCTTCTTGAAACTTTGGATTCTGATAGAGGGCCATGGGACTTCGACTAGAGTGTAAAATTGGTGGCTCTAGACCCTTTCAGAGCTGAGATATTGAGATCCCATGTAGCATTTATGCTATTATAAATATCTCAACATCTCAGCTCTGGAAGGGTTTCTCTGATCAAGAAGATCAGAGAAACTCAAAATTCCCTGTCGTCTTTTTTTTCCTGCGAAAAAATAAGTTTCTCCAATTCTCTTGAAACTCTGGATTCTGATAGAGGGCCATGAGACTTAGACCTGAGTGCAAAAATGGTGGCTCTAGACCCTTCCAGAGCTGAGATATGGACATCTCACGTAGAATTTATGCCATTATAAAAATAATGGGTTCGTGGACGGTGGAATTATGGGATGGCGCTTGGTGCCACAGACTCAGGGGGCCACTGAGTTTTACTGAGTGCAGTAAAATAGTTTTTATCATGAAAGAAACTTTAATTAAAATGTCCAAAAAATACACTACCTAAATCCCCATTCAATAGATTGCAGGCGGGATTCTGTCCAATTACAGCTTGTTGCATGAAGGCCAGTGTTATTACTTTTCAAAAATAGTGGGTTATTGGACAAATAGTGTGTTCGTGGACAGTGGAATTTTGGAGTGCCGGCGTTTTTGGAGTTTCAAGACTTAGAATTGGAGCTGTGCTGTGAAAACATGGCGGATATGGATGCAGAGTCTGTACTTTACAGTAAATTTGTTTAAATTAATAACAATTTTTTATATATACAATAAGTTGCATGTACATAATACAACCGTATTGTACATTTACAATTTAATATTTATCAAGATTCTTTTTACAGCGCCTTCATGAATTGAATAAAAACACAAAAAAGCAAAAACACACCTGATGTGCAAGACATCATTTTTGTAATGTAGAAAAGGAAAAGGTTCATGAACATGCTCTGATCAGTGTAAATACCTCCCATACGAACTTACCAGAAGGGCTTGAAAGCACTTATCTGAATTGAATTAGCTGGCTGCTGTTTTCACAAGCGCTGATGGTGAATGTCTGTTTCTAGCACGTCCTGATCATGGCGAAGATGATTTTGGCCTTCATGATCCCTGATGAACCGGATTGGGTCCGAATCAAGAGAGAACAAATCGAGTTTCACTCGATACAAGCGCTTAAGAAACAGGTACCACTTAGTATTTTAGCATTCTGCTACATTGTTTAGCCATGCATATTACATTTTAAGTTTTTGTTTACATAACACAAAGGTGGCAACAAAGTGAAGCTGTAAGTTATTACTATCATGCCTATCATTTACAGCAATCTTTTTCCCAATTAGTTAATAAAGCTGACAGAATGCTAATGTTATTAGTCTTTATTACTTTATGAATCAATTTAATTTTGTTTCTCGTGGTTCATCGAGACTAAAGGCATCATGTGATTAACCAAACAATTATTTTAAAATCTAATGTATGTTATGGACTGTTTACGTAACCAAAAAAAATGTCATTAACTTTTTCTCCCTCAGAGGATCAAGAGCTCTCGTGTGGATGATAAACTCCCTCTGAAGGCCAAAATGGGAGAGTGACCAAGGACTATTTCCATGGAGACAATCACAAAAAAGGAGGTGCTTGGCCATGCAGTCACATCACTTAGCCACTGTATACTTAGCTTGCTAATGTACCATATGGCACAGTTTACCAAAGATAACTTCTACAGTTTACAGGGTTTATAGTTAAAAATAGTTTGCGTCAGTGGTTCCTTTTTGAAAACAGATGATTAAGGCCAAGGAAGATAAAAAATGATGATAGTGGGTTAACATAGACCCATTATGTGCTGTATTAATGAATTTAAAATAATAGTTCACCTCAATCACTATGGTATAGTATTTTCCCGGTTGCTGTTCTTTTTGTATATTTGAAGAGTTCAGATGCAAAAGCCTCTAAATGCCATTTGAAATTTTCTTCTAAAATGACCATTTTTATCAAGCTTGTATATTTAACTTCAGTAATTTCACTTAAATGACAATTAATAGGTAATCTTCATTGCCATTTAAGTGAAATTACTGAACTTAAATATACAAGCTTGATAAAAATGATCATTTTAGAAGAAAATTTCAAATGGCACTTAGAGGCTTTTGCATCTGAACTCTTCATTTGCTTTCTCATTTTTTTTTGTACATATATTGACTATTTTAAATGTCATCAAAATGGATCGTGTTCTTACAACCGGTATAAATAACCACGCAATGCTTGCTTCACTGAATATGTCATATAAATGTATATTGATGTAAATGCCCTTGAAGAAAACTAAAAATAAATATTCAAATGGTTTTAAACTGAGAAAGCCACGTCATGCATCACTGTGGTCTTGTGCACTAAGTCTTTGAAAAGGGAAAAAAATACAATGACACAAGGGCAGTTTAATCAGTTTTAATAAATAAATATAAAAATAAATTAATCTCATTGAGACAGTCATAGTTTTAGTAAGGGTCAATGGGACTATAGAGTAGACAAACCAAAATCCAACGGTCGAGATGTGATTATAGATGCTTTGAAGGATGGAGACCCATGTCAAATGAGTAACATCAAAATAATAAGAAAAAATTGCTGATTACGAAAATATAATGCACGTCTGGCTTTTATATCGCTCTGCCATCCAATTGGTTCAGAAGGTTGTACTTACAAAACATCGCAGGTCAGGATGGTTTTTCATAGTTTAAACTTTGTATGGGAATGAAAATTCAAATTTCACGTTACATAGATCTAATATAACCCTCAATATCTCTCCCCAAAGCAACTTTTTATTACATCTATTCTTGTGCATTTGGTCAAGCTTATTCATGGTCCAAGATATTGCAAAAAAAAAAAAAAGTATAGGCTTATTCGACATTTACATTTACTGAAGTATGACAAAAAATAATTAATTCACCAGTGAAAGGTGTACTATGTATAGCACAGAAACTTACGAACATGTGAAGTGACTGAATAACTTTGACGTGCTTTAGAGTACCAAAGTAACAGTAAGCACAGTCACACCGCCTATCTAAATGTTAATGTGATCGTGTTTAGGCTGTTTAGGAGGTAAAAACAACAGTAAAGGCTAGCTTCACTCATGCCATTGCAACATACGAAGGCTGGATTTTAAGCTAGGCTCAGCTACGCAATTTAGCTTTATGATACCATACAGCTCTTCAAACGTATTTATGATCTATATGATCTTTGTCGATCATCAAACTAGCGTCATAAAAGTTGCTACGTTCATTGAATACGATCTAAAATGGAGGGATTGAAATGTTCGAATGGATATGGTGCAAGGGTCAAAATACAACATCATACCAATAGCATAACGTTCAAAAAAATATATATACACTGTACATAATATATGGATATTTCAAAGAGCTTATACCCATACATACAACATATGTTAAAAATGTATCCAAAGGCGAATGATTAAACAAAAATAGATGTTCAGTGTTATGTAATTTATCTCCCTCACATATCTCCTCATGTTAAATAACGAAGAAAAAAAAAGATATGTCTTTGTCACCATCTTTCTAAAAAACCCTTGATAACTCTCTAATATTTGATAAATGCTTCAAAATATTTCCAAGAATTAGCAGTTTTAAAACAAACTCCAAAATACTGCTCCAGGAAGACCAGTCTTCTGTTTTTGTGTAACATTATGTCAATTTCACAAAAAGTCTCTAGCTATAATCTCTCAGAATAATCTCTGTTTGAGCCCTCTTTTTTTTTTTTTTTTGAAAATATATCACAGATATACTTAGCATCTTTCCCAGGTCAATCCCCCAGCTCACAAAATACTAATGTTATGCTAAGCTGTTCTCATTTAACATGCTTTCATAACCATGCTCCCAAACTGTTCACTGTATCAATGTGGCAAACTGTTCTGCTTCCTGTCCCACTGCCTGACAGTGAAGGTGCAATCTAACATGCTAGCACGAGAATTAGCAACTTCATCAATGCCACAGAATGCAACTTCAAAGTTCTGCGAGTAAAGAACGTTGCCTCACAGTTACCGGCAAAAACAACCTAAATGAATGACTAAAAACTTGTTAGGACTACTGTACCGACTAAGCGGCAAGTCCTTGAGCCTAAATGGCCTCTATTGTGATTGCTCACCGTATGTTCTCGTGTTGCCTTTTTCTGTGTCACTGTGAAGAATGGTCACTCCGTCACTCGCTTATCGCTAAACTCTGTGGAACACATAATGTGGTTAAGATATTACAGTGCAAAATGACAAGTTATTGAATTAAAGCTTCTACGCTAGCAAGACATATGCTACTTCTAATAAAGTTCTCTGAGATAGCACAGAATATAGTCAGCAGTGTCAGTAGATACAGGTGTTCATATACACAGCATTGCCAAAAGGTTAACTGTCTTACAGGAAAGCAGCAATGAATGCTGGGTAGGGAAAGAAAATAATAATATACAATTAGTAGATTGAGTGGGAAAGCACCTCTGAGGTTACAGTATGAGGTGAGAACACACTTATTCGTTTAGTGTCCATTAAGTTCCAGATATTCGAGGGCTTCTCATGCCAGTTTGTTCTTTGATCTCGGGATCCGATCTCTACAAGACATGGCAGCAGTTGTACTGTGCAAATGGTAGAAGCTTCTCTTTAGAGGTGGGCTGGATGTTGAAGGACAAGGCTTTCTCACAGAGCGGGAACTGTAGCAGACGTTCTCGCAAGTTCACGTTCTTGACCTTGCTGGGATCGGCCCGAATAGCAGAGTCAGTACTTGTGTCCCTGGTTCCCTGGAGGCCTTTCTGAGGTTTAGGTTGCACCTCCTCAGTTTTCTCGACTTCAGCCGCAGTCTTACGCAGCTCCACCCCGTCGGGACCCGGGTCCACACAGTGGTTCCTTGGCAGGGTTCTCGGGGAACCACAAGGTGTTGACACCACCCCAACCTCGAGCAGTCGAGATTTGGCCAGGGTATTATTGTTATTTTCTAGTGTGTCCTTCGAAGGTTCACGCTGTCCCCAGCAGCACTGTACAACATCTAATGTGGGAGCTGGTGGAGGTCCGTCTATATTTGGATCTTGAATCTGTTCTCCCTCTTGCTCATCTAAAGACAAGCTAGGGTGGGTGAAAACATCCTTGCCCCTTCCTCTACCTGGTTGTTCTGTGTGGTTAAACTCTTCCACATGGGCTGCAGTCTTCAAGGGCATCTCTACCTGATGTTCTATGGTGCCAGAAGAGACTAATTCTGAAGGCTTCTTCTGCTCTTCTGTTAAATCCGATCGTTCATCAAGTTCGTCCTCCTCGGCTAGAGTTTCACAGTTTCCCGTCCCCTTACTTGACGGCATCCCAGTTCTCCTCTGAGTCTCTGATTGCAAAGGTATTCTAGAAGGTTTCAATGATTGATCTGTTGAAGGAATCAGACCCGATTTACCAGGTGACATCTCAAGCTTCACCTCATCTTTGTTCTGCTCCTTTTCATCGTCCTCTTCTTCCTCTTCTTCCTCACAGATCTGCTGTAAGGCTCCAAGGCTCTTGACAGTAGGTTGGTCTGGAGGTAGAGGGCGCAAATTGAGGCTCAAGCATGGAGCTGTGCTGCAAAAGTCACTGAATGAGTTGTCATGACGGTTGGGTTTGGGAGCCATCAGGTCTCCAGACTCGCTCACACCACGTCGGACATAGCCAGAAGACAGAGAGCCAAGAGGCGCTAAGGGACCCATAGGTGCTCCTCTTAGTGTATCAGTCCTGGGCACTTGGCTCACCAAGTCCAGTGGTTCCGACATGGGTCTCCTGTAGCGGGAGGGAATAACAGTACTCAGCTCAACGTATTAAGGACCTGTAGGTTCTAAGGGTTATGTGGTAAGATTAAGTAAGTAAGACCGTCAAAACCAAGAATAATGGGACTTACTGTGTATGTCTTTGTTCAGGAGTGAGACTTGACTGCTCTTGCTTTTCTCGAAGGAGTCGCTCTCCCAGCAAGTAGTACGTGGCTGTGATGTGGTTATATCGGTCAGCCTCCAAAGCTCTATGACACAAAAATGTATTTGTACTATTAGCTTATAGAACTGTATTCTACGACCAGAAGAAAATGTTCAAGAGGTATTAGGATATACCCACTCCTGGATGGCATCTCTGTCAGCGATGCTGCCACTGGTCATAGCCTGGAGTATGAACTCATGCTCTTCGGGTAACAAACTGCGGTGAGAGGTAAGCGGGGCGGCCGTGTATCCGGCAGGCGAAGGGTCAACACCTTGCAACCAAGGGTGGCCCTCTATCTCCGTGAGAGAAGCCCGCTTAGCAGGATCCCTCTGCAGCATACGTGAAATCAAACTGAAAGGGAAAAAAAAGAAAGAGGAAGAGAATGATGAGATATTGTTATTCCTTTTTTGCCAGTGCAGAACGAGTACATTAGACATGAGCTTCTGTGGCGAAATTAGAAAAATCCCATCATCTCAAATAGGCTTGATTTTGTCACCCTTCATCACACTTGCCTCCATCTCACTTCATTTCAGTCTCACTCTACTTGCAATTTTCATACTTTCCTTTTCTAGCAATCTTAATAAATATTCTCTGCCTGCCTGACAGACGATGATTGCACAGGCACATCTTGCCATCAGAGGAGACGGAATGAAAAGGAAGTGCTTATCTTTCTGCTCATTAATATTCATGAGCACCTGCAGAGAATTGGTGCTTCAGTGAGGCGAACTGAAAGAATATGGTATTGGTAGGAACACTTGCGAGCCAAGCTTGCTTGTGTATGTGTGAATGCACTGCATCCAGCTTGTTTATTCTGGGCATTTGAGTGTTTTATTTCACTGCAGTACTGGCACACGTTCCTGCATCTCACGTAGCTGACCAGCAGGGGGAGATGTTTTCCCTTTCAAAGTGTTTTTTTTTTTGTGCGTGTTTATAATCCCACATGCTCCATCGCCCTTGAACATCAGTGGAGTCTCTTGATGTGTTTAACCTCAAGACCTTAAATAGCCATGAGGAAGAAGGGTGGAAAAAAGCAAACTACAGATAAACAGCAAGATGAAAGTCTGCCTAAAGACACAAGCGTTCTTCTCCTCAAAGAAACCTCTTCACATTAAAGGAGGCTTTTGATTGTGGTGGAGATCATGTGACTCAGTCACTATGTTTGGCTGTGCAGTCAAGCCCAGATGTCGAACACAAACTTGTACGCACACTCTTGCACAATTGCCTGATTCAGACCTAAAAGCCTGAGAGCTGTTGCTTTGGGGATGTTCTGACTACAAATAGCCTAGAATAAACCCACTTAAAAATAACTCGGACAAAAGGCAGCCTTGTGTAAAGATCTGGTCACTTCAGTGCTGTGGTGAACACACTTAAAAGTAGGCTTGTGGACATTTCAAAAGTGAATTGAGATTGGTTTCTAAAGTTACTGAATGTAAAATATGGTATCTAATAAGATGCAGAATTGTACTGAAATTAAAAGAAAGGTGTTTTTAATAATACATTTTTTTTTGTTACAAAAAAAATGTTTAAAGAAACATTAGTGTGGCAACTATTGAAATATATATTTACACATTTGAAATAAAAAATAATGATTAAAAACAAAAGATATTATTAATAATAATTACCATTGAGGCATTTTGTTATTCTCAATGGTAAAATAGAAGTTATTTTGACAATTAATTTATAGAAATAAGTCTCATAATTTGAGGAAAAAGCATTCTATATGAGGTAACAAAGACATAATTAGTCAAAATTAATCATGTAATTATGTATTGTTTCAAAGCATTCATGTGGCTCGATTTCCTTTCAAGTTCAAATTCCAAATCACGCCCAAACCTTTTCAAGAGCAGTACAATATTATGATTCAAAAAGTGTACTTAACCCTTTACCTGTCACCCCCCTTTTGGATAATTGACATTAAAATGCACTATACAAACTTAAACGGTTTTAATTCAAGATTAATACTGAAGTCAAATAACTTAAAGTAAAAAAAGTTATGGAAGTTATAATTTACAATAAATCAAATATACTTTGTTAATATATTTTTTATATAAAATAAATATTTTACAAAACATTTGTACTATAAAATTATAAAATGAAAGCTTTATATCTAACCAAGTTGTGTTCCAAATTTAAAGTTGATATCACAAAAATTTAAGTTCCCATGAGATTTTGTTTAGGCGTAGTACCAAAAATAGCCATCAGGTTCCATTGAATTCCATTGAATTTAATTGTATGCATTCTGCCATAACAAATTAATAAATTTCTGTCCAAATATCACTTCTTTCACTAAATATGGAACCTTGAGACTCAGGTCTTTCTGACAATATGTTTTGTCAAGATTAGAAAAGGTTTGGATGAATTATTTTTATAAATTTCATAAATTATGAAAGATGATGCCCAAAAGGAGAGGGGCCAAATAAAAAAATACTGTTTCTATGGTAAAGCAACGTCCAATTTCAAAATAGTTTTCACAGGATGAATTCTAAGTTTGTAAGCTTTCAAATGATTTTTTATTGACAAATACTAATTATGTTTTATTATGAACTTTTACCACTAAAAACCAAAGTTTCAATTATTAAAAGTGTGTGTGTGGACTTTATGCGACAAAGTTCAGAACCTCCTGTAATGATGTTGATTTTTTGAGGCACACTCTTGTCATAAATTCATATATTACTGTTCGTTCAAAATGTGGATAAAAAAACAGCACTAAAATATCTATTTAGGAGTCTTAGACCTTTCCAACAATATATAGTTTGTCATGACTAGATTAGGATTTAATAGTAATATAGTGAAGTAAATTTAGGTTGTCCGTATACGGGCAAGTGACAGTTAAGTCAAGCATTTTTAACCCAACCAGAATATCTAGTTAAAGCCCTCATGAAACAAAATGAGGGAGTTGTCTTGACCTGTTACTCTCCGTATCCATCAGGTGTAAACAGATAAAGTACAGTTTGTTCATATGGGCTTCGGTCTACACATAGGTATGAAGTTTGGCGTGAAAGTGGTACAAACTGGGAGTGGTGTTTGAGTTGTGACCTGTCAAGTTCTCAGGGTGGAAACACAACAGAACAACCCTGTGTTCCAGTGGCACAAAGCTGTCAATGACATCTTAAAACATGTTTTTGTGGGCATGAGTCAGATCAGCATTAAACTCTTATTGGAAAGGGTATTACCAGGGTCATGTTCTTGGTAATATTGTTTTTTCAGAAACAGTGAACTCGTCAGCACCAGCTTGGGAAGAAAAGACTATTGATATATTAAATCAACTGACCCTGCATAATACAAGACTTGTTACATAATGGCCTACTACTATCATGATGAGTTTTTGGAGTTGTATTTATGTCATGTTTTCCCGCGAAATTCCCAAGAAAACATTGTTCTAACTTGTTTTCGAAGAATAAGCTTTGTACAAATACACAATAAGCTCCAGCCTTGGATTAAATGGGAGAAAGCTGTATACAGTATTAGTTCATGTGTGCAAGCTCAGATGACATACGTACTCTTTGCATTCTGGAGAGATGTGGTTGGGCACAGTGTAACGACAGTCCATGATCATGATGAGGGTCTCGCTGTCGTTGGCCTCCTGAAAGGGTGGTTGTCCACACACTAGCATATAGAGGATTACACCCAGTGACCAGATATCTGGAAGACAGACAATAACAGAATTAATCTTAAATCTATTTGCAACATACATTGGTTTTAAATATCACAATCTGGGATATTCGTATCTGAAGTTTTAAAAATCAAACTGTTGTCAGAGTAAATATTTACATCCCCAGAGAGAAGCGTAATTGGAATTGTGCAGAAAAGAGGAAGAAACATGTCAAAGGTTTTATCCAACAAAGAAGTGCCCACATGTGACTCACATGCTCACACTATCAAAACCAACCAATACACACAAATAAACTAAACACAATCACAATTCTAAATACTCTCACTGTACGTCCTCAGACAATATTGAACTAACTTAAGCATTATAGGCATGATTTTCTAACTAAAATGTCCCTGACATTGTTTTCCAATCCAACTCTGAGCCAAATAAGTATCCCAGGAAGTCTTACAGAACATTATGAACCAAGACCATGGTGAACGTGACATACAAAAGATTGAAAAGTAATAGAGAGGGCGTGTAAGTCCCACAAGAGACGTGTTTGTTTTGGTGGCGTACTTTTCCACGGTGGACTTCCAAGAAAACAAGCTTCCTCTTTTACTTTTTCACTTGTGTGCGTGAGAACACACAAAAAAGTACAAATGTGGGTGAAGGTTTAGGCCTTGCTCTGTTAAGTCAGATCACTCATATATATTCAGAACATTTCATTTAACCTTCGATTTCTAAAGGAAAGAGTACCGAGAATGTGCTCATTCACAGTTTGGGTCAAGTGCGCTGACCTGACTGGCAGTTAAATGCGGCTGCTGTATTCTTGGAGGTCCATTTTGGCGTATACAGAAATTCAGAAGTGGCCAGAGGACAAATACAAACATTAAATTCCCAGAATATTACTACTAGGGGTGTAAAGATACGATACGATACGATATTATTGCGATACTCCAAGACATAAAAGGTTAACAAAAAATGTTCTGTTGATTAAAATGCTAACTTTGATATTACATTGTGGGTTTAAATCAATAGGTTTGGACTTGGAGCTCGTAACGCAAGGACAATGGTGACATCAAAATAACAATATTCATGATTCTGAAGCTGAAAATACAGAATTATTTAGACGAATATGACGAATGCAGACATTTGGCTAATCTATATATTCATTTTATTTAATTTTATATCATCTTTCACTACTTATAATAAATTATTCAAATTTAAGATTACTTTTAAGTTTTAATTTTCAGACTGATCTCATGAAATGGTGTATGTATGACACGCCAATTAGTATTTCCATTTTTGGCGTGCTATCAACATGCATAATTGCTTTTCAGTCTGTTTATGAACACCGTTGACTTAAAGTTACATTATTGTGTATATAAATATATATAAATATATTGTATATACTTATATATAATTGTATATATAAGTATATATAAATATACCACTAATACCATTTATGAGTCTTCCCCAACCATATAGGATAAAAAATATCGCTCCCCAGAGGTAAATCTACATTTTGCTTTGTTTCGCTCGGACATTTAACGGCATAGACATAGCTCAAAATGCGTATAGATAACACACCACTTGACTTGAAAATGGTGTGTATGTTTACGCAAAAGTCATGATGCCATGTTGTAATTTTACAAGGTGTAGTTGCCCAAAAATGACAATTTATTCTTTTTTTTTTTTTTTTTTTGTAAATCTGCTCCAGCTTCTTAAACTTTCCCATTTTAAAAGGCAACTTCAAATCTGACATGCTGGTCTCAGTGTGGTGTGTGTGTGTGTTCCTGGTAAACCCTATTGGGACAAATCTCTGAAATCAGAAATCTCTGACCTTGGGGGTAAATTTTTGGCCCCATGAGGAAAATAGCTTGTAAATCATACTAAGTGATGTTTTGTACCATTTTTTGTAAAAGTACATAAAGTTTTTGTTTTATAATGGGTAGGTTTAGAGTTATGCTTGAGAATATACAATTTGTACAGTATAAAAATCATTACGATCACCAGCTTTTAATCAATATAAAACACTGAAACCCAACATTTGTGTGTATGCTGATGAATTCTGTGTGAAAGAGCATGTACTGTGTGAACCAGAGCAGAGAATCAGCGTGACAGACAGTCCTGAGAGACAGCATTGTCCAAACAGTGTCTTTAACTACTCTGACAATAACTCCTCTCTTCTGCTCTCTGTACGGCGTGTTCCTCCACAGATACAGACAAACAGACGAGTGCTACCAATCTCGCACAGCCACACACGTGCATGCAGGATGTTATGTAACATATTTTATCTTTTAGCACACTCAAATGCTCTAAATATATATATATGTGATTGGACATCAGATGAAATATGACACCAAATGTTTAAACTAATAAAATCCTTGATCAAACAAGTTTTAGTTAAAGTGCTCAACCTGTTCACTTAGATAAATGATAAAGACAGTTTATGATAATTATCACAAACATAACCTGATGTATGTATTTGTTCCTTAGAAACTCTGTAAGAAACGTCTACCTTAAAGGGTTAGTTCACCCAAAAATGAAAATTCTGTCAGTATTTACTCACCCTCAAGTTGTTCCAAACCTCTATGCGTTTATTTGTTCTGCTGTACACAAAGGAAGATATTTGGAAGAATGTTTTAATCAAACAGATCTCAATCCCCATTGACTACCATATGGTACAGCAGAACAAATAAACACTTAGAGGTTTGGAACAACTTTAGGGTGTGTAAATAATACTGACAGAATTTTCATTTTTGGGTGAACTAACCCTTTAAGAAAGAGTTTGAATGTGTGGAGGTGACCAGACAAATTAATTTTTTTTTCAGCATCAAATGTCTCCATCATCAAATTGAACCCACATATGCTGATCCAGGGTCAGTGTGACTGGTTAGTTTGAAGTGCAGCACACCTCTATGTGTGAGTGCTGTGACAGCAGTTTACACAAAACAGTGTAAGTAACAAGGAACGGGTGCAGGTCTGTGTTGAGGTTACATAATGTGACAACACCGTGTCACCAGACTTCAGGTCTTGTAAAGATTCTAGGATTTTAAAGATTCTAATTATAGTTTGTAGAATAGTAGAATCTTTAGAATGTTATAAACCTTGCTCCATTTTAAATCTTAGAATATTAATAATATTAAGAACGTTTTTATAATTTGCATAATATTTGTTTAAGTACAGAATATTTAGAATCCTTTAAATCTTTTTAGAGATTTAAAACTGTTATAATGTTTGGAAAATACTTGAATTTTTAAATAAAATATAGTCTAAATATCGTCCCCTTGGAATTATAAGGTTCTATCTGCGTCCTGAGCAGTTTTGAGATATTGAGCTTCAAAGTTTTTGCATTACATATAGGAAAATTTATATGGGGAACAAGTTTCATTCAAACCTGAAAATAACAGGGACTCTAACTGTATTCTAAACATACAATATCAAAATCCTCTCAGATTTGTAAATGGGGATTTTTGGAATGGGTCAAATGCAGATAGAACCTTCTAATTCTAAAAAAAAAAAAAAACGTTTTGCTTGGAATTATAAGGTTCTATCTGCCAAAACATTATTTGAACATTAAAAAAATAATGTTGTAACAATGTCTCAACGTGTTAGAAAGTAAAATTTTATCCTTTCTATGACATCTCTTTAATATTTTTTAGCACTTCCATGTAATTAGGACAATTTCAAATTAAGCAAGGTGGGTCTAAATATTTTCCCCAGTGCATAATCTTCATTTTTGATACCAATTCGGGTAATTAAACACATTATTGCAGAAATTATACTTATTCCAGCTAAAGTGGGCCAGGTAAAACTGCTTTCTTTCTCTCTAGACCTCAATATGGCTGAAATAACATGCAAACGTTTATTGTTGTAATTTTGACCCCATTAATTAAATTGTTAAATATTTGACCTATAAGCCTTAATCTGGTAAAAATTAAGACATTTTAAGACTTTAAAAACTACAAGAAAATCGACATGCTTCAGCAAATTAATTCATAAAGTTTAACAATCATTGAAAAATTATTCACTGACTATATAATTGTCACAGTCTTTGTCTGCACCATTCTGTCTTGGTCTCCACACCTGAACTCACTCCCTTAATCATCCAATAACCTGTTCATCGTCCTGATCATCTGTGTCACCTGTCGTCACCTTGTTAGTGTTCATTTGTATCTGTATTTAGTTCACTCTGTTTCAGTCTGTGATAGTGTGTGTAATCTTCTGACAGTCTTCCTTGTAGCTGTTTGGAGTTTTTGAGTAAATGTTTTGTATTGGAGCTTTACGTCAGCCCCAGCCTGTCTTCATTCCACAGTACACCATGACAGAAGAACCAACCAAACATGGATTTCTCTGCAGTAAGTCTAATGTGCCTTGAGCAGGGAAACAGCTCTCTTGAGGAACACCTGGAGGCTTTCCTAGATTTGGTACCTCAAATCAGTTTCCCAGATGACTGTCTCTGCATGTTTCTACGTGTGGGACTGAACAACAGTTCAGGTTCTCTGAACTGTTGTTCAGTCCCACACGTAGAAACATGCAGAGACAATCATCAGGGAAACTGTTGTTCAGAGAACCTGAACAACAGTTCAGAGAACCTGAACTGTTGTTCAGGTTCTCTGAACTGTTGTTCTCTGAACTGTTGTTCAGTCCCACAGGTAGAAACAGGCAGAGACAGTGCATGGAGAACCACCTCAAGCTCAGCTTTGCCCAATTTGTGGAGTGGTTGCTGGTATCCTGCGCATCATTTTTCACTGTAGATGACGTCACCAGCCCCACTCCAAGGCCCGAGACCGTCCAGCCAGAGTCTCGTCCCGCCTGAAGGGTCTTTCACCGCTGTGGCCACCTGAAGGGTCTTCGCCACCAGAAGGGTCTTCACCGACGTGGCCGTCTCTGAAGGGTCTTCACCGACTGAAGGGTCTTCACCGCCTCAAGGGTCTTCACCGCCTCAAGGGTCTTCACCGCCTCAAGGGTCTTCACCGCCTCAAGGGTCTTCACCGCCGTGGCCGCCTGAAGGGTCTTCACCGCCTGAAGGGTCTTCACCGCCTGAAGGGTCTTCACCGCAGTGGCCGCCTAAAGGCTCTTCACGGCCTCAAGGGTCTTCACTGCCGTGGCCGCCTAAAGGGTCTTCACCGCCTCAAGGGTCTTCACCGCCGTGGCTGCCTGAAGGGTCTTCACCGCCTCAAGGGTCACTCTGCTCATGCCCTCAACCTCGCCCTAGAGACTTCCTGCTCTAATTCAGCCATGCCCTCGTCAACCTCCAGTGCGCCCACCCCATTGATGTTCTACGGCGCGAGGTTGCGCCTTTGTAAATGGAGGGGTTCTGTCTTCATTATCTTCACTACACTTCCCAGCGTCCTCTTGTCTCCACACCTGAACTCACTCCCTCAATCATCCACCTGTTCATTGTCCTGATCATCTGTGTCACCTGTCGTAACTTTGTTAGTGTTCATTTTGTATCTGTATTTAGTTCTCTGTGTTTGTCGGTTCTTGATTGTGCTTCATGGATAGTTGTTCCCTTGGAATAAGGTTTTATTTTGAAGAACATAAATACGTAGCAATCAATTTTCTAAATTAACTTATTCACGTTATGTGATGTGTTCATTGTGGGACTGTTTATTAAAAAAACAAAAAGGTTCTATCTACAAAGTTGAACTCTAACTTGGATCTGTATGGTTCTATCTGCATATGTCACTGACATCATGTCAGGTCGCTGGCTTTTTCCTTGAAGACAAGAAGAAACCCCATAAAGGCATAATGCTATACATTTAAAACAAATATTCACTAAATGGTGTAGTTTTATGAAATGGCTTAACTTATTTTGTCATTTTCTTTATAGTGTATTGATATACTCATGAGATTATTATTAATAACTATAATTATTGTAATCTGAATTATAAAAATATGCAGTGAGTAAATTGAATATTTTAGAAAACCATTCAACACGCCTGTCCGTGTGTGAGTGAGTAAGAGTGTGTGTGATTAAAAAGGAGTCCGATAGTTTTTTGATTATTGTTACAGTGTAGTGCGGAATGAAGACAGAGGCTGATGTAAAACTCCAATACAAAACATTTACTCAAAAACTCTAAACAGGTACAAGGAAGACTGTCAGAAGATTACACATTATCCATGAAACTGAATACAGATACAAAATGAACTCTAACAAGGTGACTACAGCTGAAACAGATGATCAGGACGATGAACAGGTGGATGATTGAGGGACTGAGTTCAGTTGTGGAGACAAGAGGATGCTGGGAAGTGTAGTGAAGATGAAGACAAAATGGTGCAGACGAAGACTGTGAAAGAACACCCCCCCCCCCTTTACAAAGGCATGACCTCACGCCGTAGAACATCAGTGGGGTGGGGTGAGGTGGGGTGGGGTGGGCTGGAGCAGCAGGCTAATGGCATTGCCAGGGCGGAGTAGGAGCAGGCTGAGAGCGTTGCCAGGGCGGAGCAGGAACAGGCTGAGAGCATTGCCAGGGCGGAGCAGGAGCAGGCTGAGAGCGTTGCCAGGGCGGAGCAGGAGCAGGCTGAGAGCGTTGCCAGGGCGGAGTAGGAACAGGCTAAAGAGCGTTGCCAGGGTGGAGCAGGAGCAGGCTGACAGCGTTGCCAGGGCGGAGCAGGAGCAGGCTGACAGCGTTGCCAGGGCGGAGCAGGAGCAGGCTGAGAGCGTTGCCAGGGCGGAGCAGGAGCAGGCTGAGAGCGTTGCCAGGGCGGAGCAGGAGCAGGCTGAGAGCGTTGCCAGGGCGGAGCAGGAGCAGGCTGAGAGCGTTGCCAGGGCGGAGTAGGAACAGACTAAAGAGCGTTGCCAGGGCGGAGCAGGAGCAGGCTGAGAGCGTTGCCAGGGCGGAGTAGGAACAGGCTGACAGCATTGCCAGGGCGGAGCAGGCCGAGAGCATTGTCAGGATGGTGAAGACCCTTCAGGCGGCAAAGACCCTTCAGGCAGTGAAGACCCTTTAGGCGGCCACAGCGGTGAAAGACCCTTTAGGCGATGAAGACCCTTCAGTCGACAAAGACGCTTCAGGCGGTGAACACCCTTCAGGCGGCCACGGCGGTGAAGACCCTTCAGGCAGTGAAGACCCTTCAGGCGACCACGGTGGTGAAAGACCCTTTAGGCGATGAAAGACCCTTCAGGAGGCCACGGCGGTGAAGACCCTTCAGGCGATGAAGACCCTTCAGGCAGTGAAGACCCTTTAGGCGGCCACAGCGGTGAAAGACCCTTCAGGCGGTGAAGACCCTTCAGTCGACAAAGACGCTTCAGGCGGTGAACACCCTTCAGGCGGCCACGGCGGTGAAGACCCTTCAGGCGGTGAAGACCCTTCAGGCGACCACGGTGGTGAAAGACCCTTTAGGCAGGACGAGACTCTGGCTGGACGGTCTCGGGCATTGGAGTGGGGCTGGTGAAATCATCTACAGTGAAGGATGATCCGCAGGATACCAGCAACCACTTCACAAATTGGGCAAAACTGAGCATGAGGTGGTTCTCCATGCACTGTCTCTGCATGTTTCTACGTGTGGGACTGAACAACAGTTCAGAGAACCTGAACTGTTGTTCAGTCCCACACGTAGAAACATGCAGAGACAGTCATCTGGGAAACTGGTTTGAGGTACCAAATCCAGGAAAGCCTCCAGGTGTTCCTCAAGAGAGCTGTTTCCCTGCTCAAGGCACATTAGACTTACTGCAGGGAAATCCATGTTTGGTTGGTTCTTCTGTCATGGTGTACTGTGGAATGAAGACAGGCTGGGGCTGACGTAAAGCTCCAATACAAAACATTTACTCAAAAACTCCAAACAGCTACAAGGAAGACTGTCAGAAGATTACACACACTATCACAGACTGAAACAGAGTGAACTAAATACAGATACAAATGAACACTAACAAGGTGACGACAGGTGACACAGATGATCAGGACGATGAACAGGTTATTGGATGATTAAGGGAGTGAGTTCAGGTGTGGAGACCAAGACAGAATGGTGCAGACAAAGACTGTGACAATTATATAGTCAGTGAATAATTTTTCAATGATTGTTAAACTTTATGAATTAATTTGCTGAAGCATGTCGATTTTCTTGTAGTTTTTAAAGTCTTAAAATGTCTTAATTTTTACCATATTAAGGCTTATAGGTCAAATAGTTAACAATTTAATTAGTGGGGTCAAAATTACAACAATAAACGTTTGCATGTTATTTCAGCCATATTGAGGTCTAGAGAGAAAGAAAGCCATTTTACCTGGCCCACTTTAGCTGGAATAAGTATAATTTCTGCAATAATGTGTTTAATTACCTACCAAATTGGTTTCAAAAATGAAGATTATGCACTGGGGAAAATATTTAGACCCACCTTGCTTAATTTGAAATGTCCTAAATACATGGAAGGGCTAAAAAATATTAAAGAGATGTCATAGAAAGGATACAATTTTACTTTCTAACACATGTTGAGACATTGTTACAACATTATTTTTTTTAATTTAATGTTCAAATAATGTTTTGGCAGATAGAACCTTATAATTCTAAGCGAAAAGTGTTTTTTTTTTTTTTTTTTTTTTTTTAGAATTAGAAGGTTCTATCTGCATTTGACCCATTCCAAAAATCCCCATTTACAAATCTGAGAGGATTTTGATATTGTATGTTTAGAATACAGTTAGGGTCCCTGTTATTTTCAGGTTTGAATGAAACTTGTTCTCCATATAAATTTTCCTATAAGTAATGCAAAAACTTTGAAGCTCAATATCTCAAAACTGCTCAGAATGCAGATAGAACCTTATAATTCAAAAAGGACATAGTGTGTGCAATCTTCTGCCAGTCTTCCTTGTACCTGTTTGGAGTTTTTGAGTAAATGTTTTGTATTGGAGCTTTGTGTCAGCCTCAATCTGTCTTCATTCTACAACAATCACAAAAAATGTCAGACTCCCTTTTTAATCACACACACTCTCTCTCTCACTCACTCTCACACACACACACTTTCAAACAAACACACACACACTTGTTTGAATTGTTTTCTAAAATATTCAATTTACTCACTGCATATTTGTATAATTCAGATAATTATAACTATAATAATAATAGTTATTAATAATAATCTCATTAATAATTAATAATAATAACCAATACACTATAAAGAAAATGACAAAATATAAAGTTAAGCCTCTTCATAAGAATACACAATTTAGTGAATACTTAATTTAAATGTATAGCATTATACCTTTATGGGGTTTTTTCTTGTCTTTAAGGAAAAAGCCGGCGACCCGACATATAAAGTTGATTCTGATTGGTCCTCTTCTGTGCATTCGAAGTGCTGATTGGCTCATGCAGATAGAACCTTATAGAGCCAAGTTAGAGTTCAACTTTGTAGATAGAACCTTTTTATTTTTTCAATAAAAAGTCCCACAATGAACACAACTTAAAAAAACACATCACATAATGTAAATAAGTCGTCAACTTGTCACAGAATAAGAATAATGTGAATAAAATGAATGACAAAAATGTCAGATAGAACCTTATAATTCCAAGGGGACAATATGTTAAAAATTCTGGGGTCTGATTTTTTTTTAATGTTTTTAAAAGAAGACTTGTCAATGATCTGTTTTTTTTATTTATTGTGAAATATTTCTACAATTGAAAATAACTGGTTCCTATTTTAATATAAAAAATTAACTTTATTCCTGTTATGGCAAAGCTGAATTTTCAGCATCATTACTCCAGTCTTCAGAGTCACACGATCCTTCACAAATCATTCTAATATGCCAAGCTCAAGAAACATTATTTAAAATATTGAAAAAAGTTGCGCTGCTTAATATTTTTGTGGAAACCGTGATAAACTATTTCCAGGATTTTTTGATGAATAGAAAGTTCAAAAGATCAGAATTTATTTGAAATCTTTAATAGAAATCTTTTGCAAAAATTACCAATGTCTTTACTGTGACTTTTGATCAGTTTAAGGTGTCCTTATTGGATAGAAGTTCAAAAGAAAAGAAAAATGCACACAAAGCAGTGTAAGATAGCCTGTTTTGTGAAGGTGTGTGTGATATCTAGGAGTGTGTGAGTTTGTGAGATGTCACTGAGTCAGTCTCTCCCAGCTTATCTGTTTAAGAACATCTCAGATCAGCAATGTCAACAACCTGAATCCTGATGACACTGAGCTGCTTCACACACAGTATACACGGTAAGCCAGATCATGAGGACATTGTAATGTCCATGTGAGAACAATTTGGTCCCCACAAAACCTGTACTTATATGTTGTGTGTAGAATATAATAGAGTGGTAATTAGAGCTTAAGCGTGTGTGTGTGTCTGCATGTGAGCTGGCATTGAGTGACTGAACTCTTGTGAGTGGATTAGAGTCGAGCAGCTGATTACAGACTATGAATAAAACCTCTGACAGAGGTAATAGACATTCAGCCATCCACACACAAAGGCTCAGACTCAAGGGTGAGCGCTAAAAAAAGTGCAAAGCCCTTTTCAATCACGTTTAAATATCAGATATCAGTTTCTACACTTTCTCATCTCTCTCTCTTGCTACAGAGGTTAATGTCAACAGCTACCCAGCCTCTGCCCAGCAAACTTCAGGAGCTGAATAAACTACTAGGCAGCGGGCCACATGGTCAGCCGACAGGCACTGCCGTGTGTTTAGCTGCTAAAATAAACACACTAGCAGATGGAATGGATCCCACAGCACAATAACGTAACATAATTCAGGTACAATGCAAGTGCAAGCCAGGTGCTTTTAATTAAGTCTGTTTTTTTTTTTTTGCTAGCAAAATGAAATTAGCAGGCATTTATGTTAAAAAACAAAAGAAAACAACAAAGGCTTTTGCGAATGAAAGTAAGCTAACGATATGAATGTGCATTTTAATAAAGAAAAATAAATCAGCTTATCAAAATATATCTATTGTTGTTGATGTCAAATGACTAGGGCTGCATGATTTTGGGGGTGGGGTGGGTGGGAGCGGAGTCTGGCAAAAAACTTTAAACTGATTCTGATTTAAAATGTGTGTTTTTTTAAGTTCCTGGTTTGCTGTGCTTGTTTGTAGGGCTGCACAATTTGGCTAAAAAAATTGTATTATCATTATGAGCCTTATGACATGCTGGAAAAAAAATTGTAGGCTAAATTGTTCAAACGATTTACTTATTCGTTCCCTCGATTTACTAAATCGTGCACACGATTTAAAAATCGAGGGAACAAATTAATAAATCGTCCAATCAAATAGAGAATTTTCAGCTTTTGTGATTCGCTAGTCGCACTAAACCATCTCATGATTTTGGTTTTATTCCTTTTGCAGCCCTACAAAATGCGTCCAATTCCACAGTATTTTATCCAAATGCACCTGTGAACTGGTGGAAGCTAACCAAATAAACCAGACACTACCATGGACGGGTTGTGTGACATGCCCTCATCTTCAAAAACCTTAAAAAAATTCATACAGAATCAGTAACCATTGAGAGTTAGATGAACCTGAACAACTGAATGTATTCAGGCAAATATGCTAACTGCTAAGCTACAGCAATAGCAAAGCAGCTCCATTGCTTTTATGCCCATGTTTACTCTTCGTTCTGACTGATAAAGTAAGTTAAGCATCTGTAACACATGACTTCTCAGTCCTTATCTGCTCTAGTTCTATCGGTTAGAGAAAGATGAGACAAGGCCTCAGGTTCACACGCCTCTAGCGTCCTAGCATGTATGTGTGTGAGTATTGCCTCCTCTGCACACTTTGTTGGGTCTCGGCGGAGGCTGACCCACTTTGTGCAGATCTAATTCTGGCACAGGCAGCCTCTGTGAGAATTACTGTCCCACAGTCACATGGCGCTCTGGCAGATAAAAAAAATCATATAAATATGATATTAATAATGTTAGGGCAGAGGGGCGGAAGGGCACACATGGCAGCTCAGCACACATCTGTGTTCTAGAAAGCTCTAGTGAACTGGAATGAGAGAAAGACAATGAGAGAGTGAGACAGGTTCAGTGTCTGAGCAATGTTAAGCTCAAGTGTCCTCTGAAGACCGTCTCTCTCTCTCTTCGCTGTACATTGTCACCAGCTTTGTGACGCACATTTTGTTCCATCTTTCATCATAAGCCTTGAGTTTTTAAGACAGTGTGTCAAGTTAAAAATAGTTCAACTTGCAAAACACGTCTCCATATCCCTACATTCTGTTCTATTCCATTGCACTCCATCCAACTATTTTTGAACACAAGAACATGAGCTGTGTGAACGCACACTAGGAAATGCATCAGATAAGGTTCAAGGGAACCCAAAACCAGCCTAAATATTCACAGTTTCCCTAAGATCAAACAGTCGACTGATCATTCAGGCAAACCAACTAGTTTTGAAAATGTGTA
Source organism: Cyprinella venusta (assembly GCA_038021265.1). Classification (NCBI taxonomy): domain Eukaryota; kingdom Metazoa; phylum Chordata; class Actinopteri; order Cypriniformes; family Leuciscidae; genus Cyprinella; species Cyprinella venusta. Next base: position 13,309,905 of record CM075886.1, on the reverse strand, counting down.
GTTTTGCATGTATAATTAGAATCTATAAATAGTTGAATCTACAAATCAATTTTGAAACTAAGAATCTTTCAATCTTCCACCGTTTTTTGAAATATGGCTTATTCTCATTCTTTCCTACATTTAGATATGTGTGCAAATGCATTTTTGTCTCAGCGCATGCATTGTTTAAGTTTGACATGGTCGGCGTTAGCTTAGCTTAGCACAATGAATGGATTGCTTTGTTGCCAGCTAGCATGTCCTGAGTAAAAGTGATTAAAAAAAATAAACAAACCCACGTAATTACTTCTTGTGGCCTGCGTATTCACAACGAGTACAAATAGCGACGCAGATTAACACTATTTCCTAGGCAGATATTGACTTGGGACTATATTAGGGGGAAGCACAGGCGAAGCACTGCTGCTAAGGCGAATCACTGCTACTTGCGCGCAGAGACGTCACGCAACACATGAAATCCCACGACTTCCGTAAACATACCGGTGTTCAGCCTATGTGTTCAGCGCAAAAATGCATTTGCACACATATCTAAATGTAGGAAAGAATGAGAATAAGCCATATTTCAAAAAACGGTGGAGTTTTCCTTTAAAATATAGGAATATTTGATACTACAAATCTATTTTCATTTTTGAATCTATGCTGAATTTATGAATCTTTAGAACCTTTAGAATGTTTAGAATCTGTGAATTTATCAAGCTATGAATTTGAATATTTAATTTAAAAAAAAAAATCTTTAGAATCTTTGAAACTGAATATTTTCATCTTTGGAATACCGAAATTTGAAATCTTAAAACTACGAATCCCTAGAATCATTGAATTTTTGGAATTATTTGATTATTTGAAATGATAAATTGTAATTTAACAATCTTCAAACCTTTAGAATCTTAACTCTTTACCCACCAGTGTTAAAAAAAAAAGAATTCAGAACATCTGGATCATATTCAGAAAGAATTATCAAAACATAGATGGACTAGATTGAGTCCATCAAAACTCCCAAAGCTTGCTCGGTCCTCTTCCTCATCCTGGGTCGACATTTCATTCGGTAACATTAGGCACTTTTGATTTAAATGAGTTTTAATGTTGATGATCGCATTAATTTACATATAAACAGTATCTTCTTATATATGCTATCACTTGTTTCTGCTTCTTTTTCCTGTGTTTTGATCTAGAGATCTAGAGTACTCTTTCGGAAGATGCGTAATAGCGCCCCCTACCGCATAACAGTGAAAACATGGAAAGCTGGAAAATTTCGCCAATCTCAGGAAAGTCTCGTAAATAACGGAAAATTCTATCAATGGTAGGGAAAGAGTTAAAAACTGGAATATTACAATGAATGATTCTAAGATTCTAAAGATTATTTTAGATTCTACAGATTCTTACAAGAGCCTTCAGAATTATTAGAATCTCAGAGCAAAGGAATGAAACAGTACTGTACATCTGTGCTCTAGAAAGCTCTACTTAACTGAAACATGACAGTAACAAGAAAGAGACAGAGAGACAGAATGATTCGTTGTCATTCCAGTTACTCTTCATCCTCTTGTCTGAGTCAATGTTAAGCTGAAGTGTCCTGCTTGACCCAGTCTCTCTCTCTCTCTCTCAATAAATCTCTCTCTCTCTCTCTCTAAATCTGCTTTCTTTTCATTTCTCCTTTTTGTCATACATTGAATCTCCAGAGCTTAATAAGGTGACTGGGTCTGAACAATAGAATGGAAGATAGATAGAAGGTACGCGAGTTCACAGTCAGCCACATTCATCCTCAAAATAATTTTCCAAGACAAGACACAACATTACAGCAAATATGAGAAAGTTCCAGACCAAAGCACTGCCTGACACAACAGAAAAAATGTACCGCAGGCAGTAGAAACATTTTATACATCTCTGTGGTGGGTTCCTTGCTAATGTCAAAATGAAACAATGTTTGTTACCAATTTCACTATTATTCATTTTCAGGATATTCAATGTGAATTTGGCTCACATGAAGATTTGTTGCAGGGATTCTGAATGCAGTCAATTGAGTCATGTGTTGGTCTGATCTGACTCAAATCTCCTTGCTTGAACCCTGCCAGGGCACAGATGTGCTGTTCATTCAGTAGACTCCCACTCGAAATACGGCAGCGATTAAACCCAGAAGTGGCACGTGGGGAGAAGAGAGCGGATGATCAAGTACGAGAAGAGAATGAGGCCACCCGACGTTCTTGCAACACAAACAATGGGTTTAACGCACAAGCTCACAATCCACTACAATTTAAAACCTTGCCGGATTAGTTTGACTGGGCCGCCACGTAAATGAAAAGTCTGAGGCCGACAGGACAGAATTTAGCATCTGCTGAGATCTAACTGACTGACTAAATATAACAACACACTTGGAAACAGATAAACTATGAATCTTCGAATCTCTTATGAATCCTTAGAAAATTAAATATTTCAATCTTTGGAATCTTAAAATCTCTCAATCTTTGAAACTATGAATCTTACATTCTGTTCAATCTTTCAACAAATCCAGAAATCATCAAATCTTAAAGCGATGTCTCAAGAAATAAAGTTTCATCACTTACCCACTGCAGGAGCATCATACTCTTCGCCTAGCAGTATTTCTGGGGCAGAATATGCTAGTGAACCACAGCTGGTCATCAACATTGTCCCAGGCTTAAAGTGGTTACTAAAGCCAAAATCCGTTAGCTTCACCGTCCCTTGCTGCCTGAAGAACACCACATTCTCCGGCTTCAGGTCTCTGTGGACAACATGCAGACGATGGCAGTAGGCTATTGCTCGTACAATCTGCGCAAAGTGCACTTTCGCCGTGCCTTCGGCCACCCCGCCTTCGTGACGCAGGATGTAATCGTACATGTCACCTCCGTCGCCCAGCTCTAGGATGAGGTAGAGCTTGGTCTGTGTATCGATGACCTCATACAGTCGCACTACGTTGGGGTGCTGGACGAGTTTCATGCAACGGACTTCTTGTAGCAAGTGTCCAGTTGCTAAATCGTCAAGCTTGGTCTTGTCAATGACTTTGACTGCTACTAGTTGGCCCGTGAATACGTGACGGGCTAGTTTGACCACGGCGAAATGACCTTTGCCCAGTGTGCGGTCTAGATCGTATAGGCCGGCTATCTTGCCCTCGTAACCGCTTTTGGTGGCAGACATTTTGGATCAAGCAGTGGAGGTACAGTTGCAGGGCCGGGCTCTTTCACGTAAGGAAGCTGAAGGAAACTGGGACTCTACTGAGACATCACCTGTGGAAACACAAAAGAGAGAAAATGACAGTTAGAAAATGACACAAAAACAGTGGACCCCCTGCACATAATTGTTATAATGAATTTTATATCATATATGGGAAAAATGTATCTAATCAGTGATGGATGCTTTACCCACCAAGCAACCCCAAAAGTCCAATTGAGCAATTGGAGAGCAACACGCCAAAAAGCAAAAAAGAGCAATTGGAGAGCAACACGCCAACAACCACTCAGATCACCCAGACAACTGAAAGGCAACACCCTGGCAACCATCCACAACATTCAAGCAACTGCATATCAATTACCTGGCAACCATCCACGGCACTCGCAACATACCAATCACTCAACATGAAGTATGTCAGTAAACATACAGCAACATAGAAATCACCCTATGAACTGTAGCAACATGCCAGAAAGCATCATCAGAACCATCCATAACATAAGCAACCTACTAGCAAAACCCTAGCAACAACGCAACGTGCCGACAGCCACTCAAAATACCTTTGTAAGAGCCTAGCAACCAGAGCAGTATCGATCATCATACAGCATACAACTCATAGAAACCATCTTCAATATCCTAGCAATAAAGCAGCCATTCATAATTTGAGCCATCGCATAGTAACACCTTGGCAACCCCATAGCATCATACCAAAAGCACGTAATCATAACACCCTTTAAACTAATATCCAAGAAAGTAGCAACCAATCAGAACACTTTAGCTACAGCATAGCAACAGCCTGGCATCCACCCATGACATCCTAGGAACCACATAGCAATGTGCCAAGTTGCCAACAGCCATTTAGAACAATCTAGCAGCAGGACATAACTTTAAAAGGTTCTTCTGTGGCATTAGACTGGAAAACCATTTTAGGAATCTTTAAGTGCAGGGATGTAATGCTCTTTGTGTTGAAATAGACAGTGCTGCAAATAGAGGCAAACTTCACTTGACTTTCACATTCACAGAGAAAGGTGAGTGTGAGGCGAAGCCGTCTAACAGGTTTATATACTGTATGCTCAAGAGAAGAGAAGTACTGTTGGTATTCGCCTGATCTTACACAGACACGGATCTTAAAACATTTCGAAGAAAAAAATAATTGCCTAATTAACCAATTGTCTCATAAGCAAACAATTATTACACCCAGACAGAGCCTATTTTGTAGTACAGCAGTTACTTAGCAACAGTAGTTACTATTACGAAGAATTCAAACAAATCCACCCAGTTACTTAACAGAGAACTCCTCTACTATCAAACTGATAGGGAGTGACAATAATGACATGTTCGAGCACGAATATGCCTATTTCAAATTCAGCCATACCTAGAGGTAACATCATAATGCATGCTAAGACAAAACCCATTCAATAATGCAATTCTATAGGAAGTGATATTGATTGTGACATCCCCCCAATGGTAGACACATATTTTGTAATATCATTGTAACATGTACAGTAGTTGCAAGACATGTGATTAAGAAAACATATTTCCAACATTAGTGTACATAGAAACTTAAAGCTACACTGTGTAACTCTTTTAGTTTATTCTTAGCTAAAAACAGTTAGTTCTTTCAAAAATATATGTGCTCATTAATGTATTACTTTGTTCAAGTAATAAAGTATTTTCGTGAGTGTATAATATGCCACTGAAAATACATACGGGTAAGGGGTTCTAATGTCGGTTGCCATGTTGCCCCTCCATCTTGAAAGTACATTAGCCAAAGAGGGACATACCCGTTAATTCAAGCTTCGCCTTTCGAGTTTACGTTTGAGTTAACACTCATGGACGAGGTCGAACTGGAAGCCATGTTAATCTTGGACTACACTGGCCACCGTAGGAGTTTAAAATGAAATCGGAATTGAGAGGAACAGAAACTAATATTCACTGGATGGTCATATACCCTTTCACCGCTAGATGGGGGTAAAAATCACACAGTGTAGCTTTAAGACTCAAATAAAACCAAACAAAACAACAATGTCCCGAAAAGACACATAAAACAAAACAAAAACAACCGTCCCAAAAAGACACACAAACCCAAACAAAGCAAACAAGCATCCCAAAAAGACGCATAAAATCAAACAAAAACCAAAACACCAAATAAATATAAAACAAAACTAAAATAAAACAAACAACTGTCTCAAAAGACACCGAAAACAAAACATATAACCATCCCAAAACCAAACAACCCCTTAAAAGACACACAAAAGCACAAAAAACACTACAATAAAAAAAAATAAAATAAAATACAACTCTAAAAGTAATCTCACAGAGAAATAATTGAGGGAACCCAGATACAACTTATAGATAAATATTCTCTGATGGAGGGGATACAAAGAGATGGACAAAGAGGGGAGTGCGAGGAGAAAAGTGTTTTGGGACTTGGCGTCAGAGGAGTCGGATGACAGGGGTGTAGCACAAATGGTGTAGATCAATACCTGTAATGTGATATCATTATTAGTGTGCATGTGTGTATGTGTGTCTTGATGAAAGGAGCTAAATATTTAATAACCAATGATATAGTTTGAAAAGGACACTAATGCCCATCTAAGACACGTCTGTTAACTAATCAAAACTAAAAATCTGCATAAAATGCAATTAAATTCTGACACGTGAAGATGTTATTATTCAGTAATATGTCAAGTATGAAAATATTTACACCCATCATACACAATGTATTTGGGTTACAATGATATGTGAGAAAAAAGGGAGAATTCAATCTCCATTTACTTTCAATCTATGCAAAATGCTCTATAAAATTACAGTGAGCGACTCCTTTAACAGAAGAGAATCAGATCTGTTTTAGTGTTTGCAAGATCATTATTTTTATTCCGAATTTCCTGCTTCATACGCACTGGAGAGCAAAACTTTGATGTTTTGTTGCCTTTTGTGAGATGTATTTATTTAATGGTGAGACCGAAAGAGAAACAGAGCACAAAGATGCAACAAAGACTGGGTGGCCTCCATATTGAGGAAGGATATAGGGCTGTCCACCCTTTCCATGTTCAGAATCAGCTATATAATTTACAAAGCATGGCAGTACTTCCTACAGGGAGCAGGGAGCACAAATGGTGCTTCCTCCTGATAGCGCTCAGGCAAACACCCAGCATCCGCAATTCGGGACGACTCTCACAGTTATACAAGGATCACACATGCTAACACACGCAGGTATGGCATTTCCTTGACTTCCTGCAAACGAGGAACTCACGTCAAGGAGAGGGGAAGCAGGCTCAGCAAGCTCAGCGTTTCAGCGAGAAAATGTCCGCTGCCTAAACGAGAGAGGCTGGGGTCTTTTGTCACCCGCTGCATGAGAGTCAGAAGGAAAACAGACCCCGACTCATTTGCACGCCGATACGAAACACACAAACCCATACGTGGGGCTGTCAGGAGGCACCAGGGGAGAGGTGTGAAAGGATGAGTCATCCCGCTTTCTCTTTTAAAGGAGGGAGGGCTGATGGACGAGCAGAGTGAAGAGATGTGAAAGAGATGCAGAGTTGGGGAGAATATAATGGGGTTTCCTTTAGATATGATCTCATCGCCCCATGTTCCCATCATGTAATATTCATGGTGATGAGGTCAGCGTGCTGCAGTGGGAGCTTGCGTGCCTGCTGTGCGAAGTGCATTAACGTGTAGACTCAAACACACACAGTAAAACATTTAAACCACTGGTATAACGGTAAAATTCATAACCAACATCTTCCAACTGTTGGTCTCATTCACTAAGTATGTTGTACACACATTTGAGCGTGAAATCAGCATACAAACATCAATTACTTTAATACTAAAAATTACTCTAAATTTACGGGAAAAATTTAATCCACGTATGTTAAAATAAATAAATAAATAAATTCATGCGCATATATGTATGTACTGTGAATTAGGCAGAATTTTTTTTTCCAAAGTTCTCCTGTGCGTACAAATTTAAAATAATCGATGCAAATATTCGTGATTGTACACCCAGTTTTACGAAACCTAGTAATTGTGGAATCCACATGTACCAGATGTGGCCCGGATCTGGGCCGACCCTATGTTGCTGGATGGATGCCTATTGCCTATTGAGGCAAAAAAGTTCACACTCCAGGTCTATCTGCCTCCAAAGTGACAGAATTTAGTCCAAATTCATGGGCAGAGTCGAATCAGGAGGCATGCAATCCTAGAATGCACTGCAATGAGTTCCAAGATGGCGGACAAAACGAGAATCGTTAACTTCTATAATATACATTCACACAGAATGCCTTTTTGCATTCCACTGCACTACTTTCCCCATTGTTTTTCTATGTAAACATGCGCTGTATGAATTTATTTGAATATTGCGCATAGGCCTACGTGTTTTTAAGGGATAGCTCACTCAAAAAAAAAAAAAATAATAATAATCTCAAATTGTTACAAATCTGTATCATTTTTTTTTCTGCTGAACACAAAGGAAGATATTTTGAAGAATGTTAGTAACCAAACAGTTGATGGCCCTATTGACTACCATAGAATGTTTTTTCTATGGTAGTCCATGGGGCCCAAGATCTGTTTGGTTACCAACATTCTTCAAAATATCTTCCTTTGTGTTCAGCAGAAAAAAAAAGAAATTTATACAGGTTTGAAACAACTTGAGGCTGATTAAATTATGACAATTTTCATTTTTGGGTGAACTATAGACCTTATGCACCAGAGAAACGTGGGCGCCGTCATCTTTAGAATATTGTCTTTGAACTTCCGGTTCTGTATATTTCTATGGCATCGCTGTTAGCTGGTGAAGTGGATTTACTTATTGTAGAGTTAACAAAAGTTATCATGAGCATTGTAATGTTTATCATAAGCATTGTAAAGCAGATGTCTTAACAAATGTCGAACGGGAATTTTTTACGAGCAGTTCATTCATACCTATGCAGGATCGCTGTGGAAATGCAGACCTGAAGTCAAAAGACAAGCAGTGCAACGCTGAAAAGGGGCGGGGCTACATAAGGTCTATACTGATAAAAAGTAGAAGTAAATATCAGAAAAAAAGTATTTTACATGAAAAAATTAGTTCAAGCAAGAATAAAAAAACTAAATAAATTCTATATTGGTACTCAATTCAAGCATGTAGAAATGAAAGCATAAATATATCAATGTTAAATTAAATCCTTGATCCCTATCCCTTTAAGTCCTTGTGTTTTACCACTGAATAATAATTATTTATATAATATAATGAGAATTCTTTATAAAAATACATTATTTGTGTAGAGAACTAACTTTATGTGAGTTGATATGCTTAAAATATCACAAGTTTAGTTCTGCAACATGCTAATGGAAAACTCAATTGAAATCAATTGTTTTTCATACTACCTGAATAACATTACAAATTCATCACTTATGAGGTTGCATGCCTAATAGGATGCTATCTTAGAAGGTAGCTGCCTATGTAGATAGTAGACTTGGTAGCTTTTTTACTTGTCTCTTTCTTTCCACTTGGCTTTAACCTGAAAACCCACATTGTCTCCTATGTAGATTTCCAGTGACAAGAAGTTAGTCTGTCAACATTGAGCGCAAATATGCTGTGCGACATGACACGATCAGTCAGTCTGAGGAAATTTGGTTTCTACGATGTAGGCGAAATTTGATCTAGGTGACCTGCACTCCACTCTTGTCCTGATTCCCTCAGGTCTGTCTTGTGATGGAGCTGATGTGTCTTAGGACACTACTGTGATAACACTTGACACACACATCTCCTTTTCTATCTGAGGCACAAAAGAATCACTGTGAAACCCACAAACTTGGTAGTTTGCCAGGACACACACTTGCACATATGCTCACACACATGCATGTACAGTACGTGCGCACAAACAAACACTGCTGAGTCTAGGACTATGGCTGCAAGCTATATATACTCACACTCAAGTATCTAGTGATGCAGAACATACAAGACCATATATACTGCTGTATTAGATAGACATCAGTCTAATGACTTTAGCCAGCATCCTTTGCATCACATTGCTAACAATCTGACCACGTATTCTGTTTAATTGCCACAAAATCTGTCGGTTCAACAATAATAACTGCTCCTAAATACATCTTATCAGTTTGCGTTGTCACAGGATTCCTGAACTTATAGAACAATGCATTTTGACTTTGAACATACACAGAGCATTATGCTGTTCATTAAATACTACATATAAAGCAACGAGACCCTCAATTTCTGTCCTTCTCTCTGTTCTTTGCCTTGTTTTATTTCTCTTACCAGTGCGTGTCCTGTTAGATGCCCCTGAATGTCTCCAGGCCTAGGACAACAAAGAGCGGACTGGAGGATAGGGTGACTGCCATACTGCGTGTGTGTGTGTGTGTGTGTGTGTGTGTGAGAGAGAGAGAGAGAGAGAGAGAGAGAGAGAGAGAGAGAGAGAGAGAGAGAGAGAGAGAGAGCCTAAATGCAGACCAGCACAATGCCTCCGACCCAGTGTGCAAACCAGTGTGCAGTCACCTTTAATAATTTACTCTTTCTAATAGCACCTAGCTAATAAACTGTCAACTACACAAAATGACACGAATAAAACAATAGTACATAAAAAAATTAAAATCATCATTACACAAACAATAACATTAAACTATAGCCCCACTCTGACAGGCTCTCAATGATTTAAAATGAAACTCAATGAAATTAAACCCTGCATGTCCCATTGGCCTACATCAATCCTCACGGGCGATTTCAGCATTCAATTCAACAAACAGTTAAATACACAAAACGCATTTGTTTTCTATAATAACTTACCATATAAAGTGGTAGGCAGCGTTTCGTGCGTCTATGTAAACGAGCATCCGTTAGAAATACTCTCAGCTTCCCGTTGTGTATATTTCTGGAGGCTAAACAAAATATTCGCTTCCCAATATCTTCACACGTCTGCTCGCTGTTGTTTTTATCAATAAATGATGCCCACTGCCCGACCAGGACGAGCCATGTAGTGGTGCGCGCGTCGCTCCGCAGTGCTCGCGCTCAATTCTGCTCTAGCGCTCGAGCGCTCTCTCCCTCCTCTGACGTCAATGCATTCCAGCTTACCCGGACTTGAGTGAGTGAGGGCGAGAGAGTTGACTAGGCAGGGCCATATGAAATGTTTCTTAAGTCTCAAGAACACTATTATGCAACTGGCTATAATTAGGTGAAGGGACTGAAAGGAACAACATCACTCGGTCGGACAGAAATTTCGCTCATGTATGTGACTTAATGTCCCAATATATGCAAATAAGCTGACTCACTTGTGCAATCTGAAGATTCTGCAAGGTCTGTAATGAACATGTAGGATACAGGGATATGATGAGAGCAATTTACAATTTAGACTAGCAATAGAAAAAAACATGCTGCTGCAAGTTTGATATTAAAAAGTCAAATATCTATTTTAGTATTTGTTGGTTTGGTATGTTTGAGTAGCCGAATAGCCTATGCTACTATTACACAGTAGCCTAACACAGTAACCTAAAGCGCACCAGAATAAAATATAATATTCAGAATTAAACAATGTAGATGACTTACAGATTCAGTTAACATCCACAAACGAAAAAGCGCAACAATTCAGGGAGCACCTACACAGTGAATTCGCGTGAGCAAACAGTTGGTGAATAGGCTGCTATCTAGTGTACTTATTATCTCTAAATCTAGTGTAAACTATCTAATATACTTACTATCTAGTGCACTAACTATCTCTAAATTTAGTGTATTTACTGGGGCTGTCAAATGATTAATCGCATCCAAAATAAAAGTTTGTGTTTACATAATATATGTGGGTGCACTGTATATAATTATTTTATATATATATATATATATATATATATATATAGATATATATATATATAAATACACACACACATGCTTGAATATATATTTCAGAAATATTTCCATTTATATTATATATAAATGTTTTATAAATAATGTTTTTTTTTTTCTTTAAATACATGCATGTGTGTGTATTTACACACACACACACACACACACACACACACATATATATATATATATATATATATATATATATATATATATATATATATACAAATGAATTATACACAGTGCAGCCACATATATTATGTAAACACAAACTTTTATTTTGGATGCGATTAATCATTTGACAGCCCTAGTAATTACCATCTAGTGTACTTCACTTCATTATCTTGTTCTTGCTATCTAGTGCACTCCCCATCTAGTGCTCTCTTGTGTACACTATCTAGTGCATATCTACTGTACACTATGAAGTGTACTCCCTATGTAGTACACTATCATTAAAAAAGATTAGAAAATAAAGGAAAACATTTTTAATTAAAAAGTGAGCGAGGGTGGCCAGTGACTACAGCAGCAAAAGCCAATGTGTGCTTTTTTTTAACCAATATATTCTTTTGCATTTCTAACCCAAACAACGTCAAACTTGGCACTGCACTTACTCGTGCCCATAGCAAGACACTTGTAATTGTTGGTTAAATTGTTCATTGTTAAATAGTTAACACTGTTACAATTACAAAGCAAAAGTGCAGTGACATTTTTATTTGTGCATGGTAGAAAGCAAATACTGATACTGACATATAATAAATATTGAAACTGTAACTACACGTATTACGAACAACTGACAACTACTTCTGATTAACTACAATATTCAGAAGTAAACAGTGTAGCTAACTTAATGTTAAGCTAATGTGTAATGTTTATGTCAGAATTTTTATATTTAAACCACAATTTTTAAACCAAAACCCTCTCTAATGTCAGAATGTTTATTTTCAAACCACAATTTTTAAACCACAACCCTCTCTAAAGTCAGAATGTTTATTTTTAAACCATATTTTTAAAACCACAACCCTCTCTAATGTTAGAATGTTTATTTTTAAACCACAACTTCAATGTGTGCTTCTTTTACTGATATATTTAACGTTATCTTTTGCATTTCTAACCCAAACAACGTCAAACTCGGCACTAGACTTACTCGTGGCCATAGCAAGAAAACTATTAAGTTTGAAATCCCAATTCGAGAGATATGCGATTAACAGACAGATGTTCCTGTAATTTATAGATAGATAGACACTGTGCACAATGTGATCCACACACATTATTATATTAATTAAACAACATAAATTAACATAAGGCTAGATGACTACTAAATTAAGAAAAAAAAGTCTTTAACTACACTACCATTTTAAAAGTATTGGGATCAGTAAATAATCTCAGTATTAAAAAAAAAGAAATTAATAATTTTACTAAGCAAAGATATTCCACAAAAATATTAAACAACACAACTATTTTCAACATTGATAATCAAAAATGTTTCTTGAGCAGCATATCAGCACATTAGAATGATTTCTGAAGGATCATGTGACGCGTAACTTGAAAGTTTTGCTGAAAATTCAGCTTTGCATCACAGGAATAAATTGCATTGTAAAATATAAGTAAAACAGAAAACAGTTATTTCAAATTGTAATAATATTTCTCAACATTACATAAGCTTTACCGTATATCTATGCTTTTCTATTTCTTTACTATATATTATGATCAAATTTTAAAAATATATATTTTCAGTGTATTTAAACAAAATCTAAAGCTATGTCTACATACTCTTACTTAAAAAGAACATAATAAAAATATAATTAAAAATAATACACTAATATATATTTTATTGCAAATATTTGTTTATGTAGCCTATATTACTCATAATAAAAAATATAAATAAGGCAAATTAATAGCCTTCTTTTTGCTTAAATTTACTTTATATTTAATTTAAAGTTTTTTTTGTGCTATATTTAGGAAGGTTTTATTGTAGCAGTTTTATGCCTCATACTTTAAAATTAGTAACATTTTTACAATGAAGATTTATGGAGCTTTACGGAAAACTCATCAGGTCAATATGTTTGCCTTGTGCACCTCCCAAATGTACATTGTGATACAACAGAAGCGTAAAGCTTCAATAGCAGCTGTTGAACAGGTTTTCATGAGGTCAGAGGAGCATTTTAAAAGATTCTGAAGGGGAAATTAAAGGTTAATTTGGAAATTACTACTATTATTTTAATGTCTGGGATGCCAGACGTCTCAACAAGCCGTGAGTGGTGAATGTACAAGTCGGAACAGAGGACATTCTTAAGATTCCAGAACACTGGAGGAACTGATCAAGATTCCGTGCACTCACTTCCTCTCTACGCTGGAACTGTGTGGTTGACTGACTGAGTCTGACATCCTCAAAACACTGGAGTCAAGGAGACCGTGATGTCATCAAAACACCAAATTTGAAATGGCTTTGTGAAATGCCGACAGTCACACACTTTTACACAATGACTACTAGCACAAGCACCTCACCTTCATTTTAGATAATATAAAAATACTTGCATTGTTCATCTCTTCATATTAACTACGTCAAGAACAAGCGTTGGTCAGACCACATCCGTGGGGGTTTTATTAGAAACAGGTTGGACGATTATCAAGTTTGAAGTTCTTTGTAATGAGTGTACGCTTTCATCCGTGTTAGTCAACACAGGCACAATGCAACTATTTAAGGGGAGAGAAAGACAGACTCTCCCCATGGGGAATAAATGACGTTCGTACATGGCGGAGAACACATTGGTTACTATGGGAACCGATGCCGTAACTTGTCAGCTCGATCTACGCAGGTTGCAAAGCCCACCGGATCTTCATCTAGACTTGCATATGAGGGTGTATTAATATGTAAATTCAAACGCATGCTGACAAAATAATAAAGGTCAGCTCAGCTGAACTGAATAGTTAAACACAACTCACAGTACCTCAGGGGCATCTCTGCATTGAGATATAAGTTTACACTTGCACAATTTCATCATCTGGGTATAATTATGGATTTATATTACCTGTCACAATGCAGGTTTGAACAATGACATCATCCAATTTACCTTATTTTTGCTAATTTTAAATCTTCAAAATGAAATCTAATTGAAAAACTAATAGTTTTTTGAAATCTTGGGACATGTTTTTAATTTTGACAAGTTTATGAAATGGTAGGTTAACAGAGAATTGTGTGAAATTCTTATGAACTATTTATCATATCTATATTAAATTCTTTCACATGTTAAAGTCATTTTTCAAAGTCAGTGGGTCCATGCTGATGTCTATTGAATTGCCAAAACAGAGGACTGTCTGTGTGATGTAATATTGCCACCTTGTGGCTTGAGCTCTAATAACTATGCCTACTATAAAAGGGATAGTTCACCCAAACATGTTTTCCCACCATCATTTACTTACCTTCAAGTTGTTCCAAACCTGTATGAGTGAACTATCCCTTTAAAACTTAATCGTTTTAAATAGAAATTATCATGCCTGAAAGCATACCGAGACTAGAAAATAACCGTATTTCAAAAAAGATCGTATTGAGCTGAACAGAGTTGAACGCATATTGAACACGGATTGACAACAGAACCGGATGACAATACAAAGCTGAATAAAGACGTAGTTTTTGTCATTTTTGGACCAAAATGTATTTTCAATGCTTCAAAACATTGTAACTAACCCACTGATGTCACATGGACAACTTTTACGATGTCTTTATTTCCTTTCTGGACAAGGACAGTATACCGTACATAAATTTTCAATGGAGGGACAGAAAATTCTCGGACTACATCTAAAATATCTTAAACTGTGTTCCGAAGATGAATGACACGAGGGCGAGTCATTAATGACATTAATGAAAACATTTCCATGGTGAGGCGGTTTTTAAATTTGAATGATACAGATAAACTTAATCATGCATTTATTTCTTCCAGCCTTTATTGTAATGCTTTGAACTCTTCTTTGAACCATCACACTTTATCGCGTTAACATTATAGTGCAGAATGCTGCAGCCAGATTACTGACAAAAACAAAGTTATATTATCATATTACAGGTGTTTACAGGAAAGGGGCTTTTGCAGTGAGGGCTCAAAAAATAGTTTGCCAGTTGATATTAGATAACCTGAATGCGAGTTTGTTTTTAAATGTTGTCAGAAAACGTACTCGTACTTTTAAATACTTTGTCAGGTCTTCTGTGTTTTGGGAGGTTTTGATATTTTTTTGTTTCTTTATGCAGCCTACTGTGTATAGCTCTTCATTAATGTATTTTAATGATTGTGTTTTTATATTGTGCAAAGCACTGTGCATTGTTGTGTTAAATGTGCTTTAAATAACATTTTTACTTGGGCTATTTACGAGTGAGAATTTTCATTAATCCCAGAGTTTACGAGTTGGGTTAGAAACATGGCGGAATAGGCCTACCATTTGTCAGGGACACTGTCAGGGATTTTATTTATGAAATAATCAAATTGCCAGTACAAAATATGATCGCATTGTTTGTAAAACTATAATATGTAGCGATAAAGTTTACAATAACTTAATGAACTAATTGCAAAAAAATCCCCCAAAATATTCACTGATGTACATGTCTGTCTTCAAGATTTGATGTAAAAAAAATTGCTGTATTTTTGACCTGACGTCGCAAACACAAGCTAATTGACATTCATAAATATTCTGTCTTTCAGCATCAGCAAATCTTTTTTTTATTTTTTTTTTATTAAGAACAATCTTAGTACAGATATTTATTTATACATCAAAATTAACATATAATATAGAAATTTCAAAATCTTACAGACTAGGGGGGTATTGTAAACTTATACGAAGATCTTATAATATTTGCATATTTTCAATGTTTTAATTGCTTTTTGTTTCATAGAAAACCAAAGTGAATCAATATAAAGCTCAATTTCTTTTCTAAATAAAATAAAATTAGGTTTTTTACAGGAGAATTTGCATTTATGAATATAAAATTTTGCCATTAATAGAATGAAATTAATTAAATAATTCTGATCGTGCTTAATTCTACTGTTCTCCCAAATACCAAATAAAATATGTTTCCAAAACAACATAAATTGGTCATCAATGTTTTTTGTGATAAAATCACAGACACTTTGCCAAAATGGTCTTACAAATGGGCAATGCCAAAATAAATTAACCACAGTTTCAGGGCAATTGTCACAAAAGGTACAATTAACATCAATATCAAATTTAAATTTTACAAAGTACTGTTTTACAGGATATATTCTATGTATCAAGGTGGCGTAGGTTCTATCTCCTGGGCGGGGCTTGAGTTTCAGAGGAGGCGTGACGGGCATGACGCAGTTACGCAAATCCGGAAGAATATTTACATAATAACTCTTAACCATGTTCTTAACTGACCTTATGCATAAAAGCTTAGATATTCGGCACTAATTTTGTAAGAAGTGAAAATGAACTCGTTCAAACGAGCCCTACGCTTAATTTATCCACGGCTGCCGTTTACTTACGGAAGGTGCAGGAGATATTCTGCTAAAGTAAGCTCTGCCAACATTCCTGTTCACTGTTACATAATTCTAATAAATATAATAAAGCCTACAGTCTGTTTATGCAGATAATACATCTCGAAATATAAACATATTTATAAAAAAATCATATTTATCATAAATAAAGTCAAATCAAATGTAAACAATCAAATAAAATGTATAAAAATATTATTAACCTGCGTGTCACCATAGAGTAGTTCAGGTAAACAGAGTCAGCGCATTTCTTGCGTTGTTAATATTCTTACTTTGTTATTAGACTGGAAGCGTTGAGCGGGCCATCACTGCGTTTCGCTCGGTTTGCGGGGATGAAGGCGTTTCTGTGGGGTCAGCTGTAAGAGAACAGCACGGCAGGGATGAGTCCGTGCACAGGTAAGATTTCACTGCCATGACTGAGTGAGTGCCAACTGTAATTAAATGTTATGCAAACTGTGCAGCAGTTGGTCCACCCTCGAGTACAAACAAACCAACTGTAGCGTCCGAGTTAATAATTTTGGTAGTTCAAGTAACATATTCATTCAACAGCCATGTAGGCATAGACGGGTCCGTTCAGCATGCAAACCATGCAAACGGTCTCCACCTCTTATTCTTCGTTTGATATACTATGGCGGTTGGCAAACCAACTTTCGCTGCTTTACCGCCACCATCTGGACTGGATTGCGAAGCACCAGAGAATGTCTTGAATAAAAGCTGTTCTTTTTAACTTTTTATTCATCAATGAATCCTGAAAAAGGTATTAAAATAAAAATATTAAGCAGCACAACTGTTTACAACCGAATATCAAATCATGGATGTGTCTCAAGATTGGATTCAAAATTTGGATTGAAAATGAAACAAACATCAAAATTTAATATACAAATTTTATAACATACGTATTACTTGATATTTACATATTCCTGTTTTGTTTTTTCTTGGCATGTCAGATGTCTACCACCAGATGTGGTGGTGTTTCCTCGGTCTGTAGATGAGGTCAGTGCTCTTGCCAAAATTTGCCACCACCACCAACTTCCCATCATCCCGTTTGGTACAGGGACAGGCCTGGAGGGAGGTGTTGGTGCTCTGCAGGTTGGTCCAGTAGAGAAGAGTTTGACTGTGACAGGGCCAGTTTTAGACTTCAAAATCTAATCTTCAAAAAAAGAAAAAAAAAAGATTTTATTTTGTCCTTATTTAAGCTTTTTGATCAAGTTTATTCAGTGTACATCCATTAGTGTTAACAAAAAAACGTTTATAACTGTGCATGTGTGTGTTTTGTAGGGTGGAGTGTGTTTCAGTCTGAGAAAGATGGACCAGGTCCTTGATCTTCACCAGGAGGATTTTGACGTGACGGTGGAGCCAGGTGTGACGCGCAAAGGCCTCAACTCATACCTGCGTGACACTGGCCTCTGGTTTCCTGTTGGTCAGTCAAAATCTTTTGTATTATAAGTACAAAGTAGATCACGTAAATCAAATTTTATGTGTGAATACACAGATTAATTTAAGCCTAAATGCCCATTCACACCAAGAATGATAACTTTAACAATGTCTA
Source organism: Cyprinella venusta (assembly GCA_038021265.1). Taxonomy (NCBI): domain Eukaryota; kingdom Metazoa; phylum Chordata; class Actinopteri; order Cypriniformes; family Leuciscidae; genus Cyprinella; species Cyprinella venusta. The sequence continues at coordinate 13,291,859 of CM075886.1, read as the reverse complement.
TAATTGCATCCACTCCAACACACAATATTGTTCTGTTTATTATAAGCGAGCACTAGTTGTCTCCCGCTTTTGAAGCTCAAGCTTTTTAAAGGAGTAGTTAAATTTAAAAAAAAAACTTTTCTTGATAATTTACTCACCCCCATGTCATCCAAGATGTCCATGTCTTTTTTTTCTTCATTCGAAAAGAAATTAAGGTTTTTGATGAAAACATTCCAGGATTTTTCTCCATATTTTTCTCCAAAGGTCCAAATGAGAGTTTCAGTGCAAACTGTTCAAAGGGCTTTAAACGATTCCAGACGATGAGTAAGGGTCTTATCAAGTGAAACGATCCCTTTAAGTTTTATAAACACAAATGCTCGCCTTGCTCTGTTCTTTGATGCACGTTCGTGACTTTCCTGTTCGAACTCTTTCATCAAAATGAACAAATCTTTTTCCGAGTCATTTGGTTCATTCAAAAAACGAAATGAACGAATTGACTCGGAAAAAGATTCGTTCATTTTATGAACGAGTTCGAACAGGAGAGTCACGAACTTAAACTGTTTGGTTACCAGTAAAGTCCATTATATGGAGAAAAATCCTGGAATGTTTTCATCAAAAACTTTAATTTCTTTTCGACTGAAGAAAGAATGACATGGACATCTTGGATGACATGGGGGTGAGTAAATTATCAGCAAAAGTTTTTTTTTTTTTTTTAAAGTGAACTACTTCTTTAAAGCAGGATGGATTCTGATTGGCTGCCAACCTTCATCAGCAAGAAAAAACTGTTCTGAAAGTGACTCCAATTATATCATTCCTCTATCGTTATTGTTATAGTTGTGATGTGGACTTCCCTTTTCTCATGGAATTTGGATGATTACTGTGTATTTATCGTTATATTGATTGTCCATGGTTACGAACGGGCCTCAATTTAAATTGAAACTTTAACTTGGTTTTATTTTTTGTGTTTTATGTGTTTATATGGAATTTTTTGTGTTTATATGGAAACGATTAATCAGATCCAGGTGCCGACGCATCTCTCTGCGGTATGGCTGCAACTAGCGCATCAGGCACAAACGCCGTCCGTTATGGCACAATGCGCGAGAACGTCCTGAACCTGGAGGTGGTTCTAGCAGATGGAGCCGTCCTCCACACAGCAGGCAGGGGGCGTCGTCCAAGGTATGACTGCAAACTCGGAAGCATCTTTCCAGTTGAAGTTGAACTAAACCTATTGTTGTCTACACTTGATGGACTTTCACAATGCAATGCCCTTTCAGAAAGACAGCTGCTGGTTACAACTTGACAAACCTTTTTGTGGGCTCGGAGGGAACCTTGGGTATCATTACCAAAGCCACACTTCGATTGTATGGTATTCCTGAGAGTATGGTGTCAGCTGTCTGCTCCTTTCCATCCGTCCAATCGGCGGTGGACAGCACCGTTCAGATTCTGCAAGCTGGAGTGCCCATTGCCCGCATAGGTGAGGGAAGGTTGAAGCGCGTGGTCTCAATGTGCTTATAACGTAACAAAAGAACAGTCAGTCTCTTGTGTTGTATTCTTGTAAAATCACAAACTGTGGAACTCGAAACTACATGCATGCCTAGCTGTGTGATTTAGCCCAGAACTCTGTTCATTTCATTTTAATCAATTCATTAAAGGCTTTAGCAAAAACATAAACATTAATTCAAAAGGAAACACCGTCCTTATACAGTCAACACCGAGCGCAGTCAAGGGTTTAATGGATCGATTGGTTCTCAGAAAGTGTTTCTTCTTTTGCAGTCCATTCAGGGAAAATATTCCACCAGTAGCTCCATCCAATTTATGAGTAATCAGGCATGACCGGTCTCTTAGATTTTTAAATCGAGGCTGCAGTGAGGCATCAAATTTTTTAACCCTGGACTATCTACCCACAAAGGCCTCACACAACTTATTCGGTGCCGATATGTTTCGTTCATAGAGTTCTTGGATGACGTGATGATAAACGCCTGCAATCGCTTCAACAACCTGTCCTACGCTGTGACGCCCACTCTCTTCCTGGAGTTTCATGGGAGCTCCAAGAGCATGGAAGAGCAAGTGTCCATCACAGGTATTTGTGGATAAAACCAAAAAAATAAAATTCGTACAAAAACTGTATTTTACAAATGCAAAACAATGCCATTTAGAGGGTTTTTAGTGTGCACTAGGAGAGCTTTGGTTATTCCACATTAGGTAGTGATAGTAGCTTGGCCTATGGCTTGGGAATATGTCTACTTCCATACTATATAGTAGGCGAAAAACAGTATGTGAGCTGAGTAGTATGTCCGAAGTGAAAAGTAAGTGAAAAGTACCCGTATGATGTACTACTTCTGGTGAGATACAGAAGTGCGCATACGATGCATACTTTACTATCCCTTGAGGCCAAGTGAAACGACGCAACTGATGCCATAGGTCACATGATTGACAACATGGCGAAGGTAGTTCCAAATTCCATTCATACTATATCATACTTTTTTAATATTCACAAACTAAGTTTCAAACCAAATGTAGTACCTATACTGTAAAATGCGATTTCGAATGCAATTCGGACATACTACTTCAAATGAGAAAGTGTGCACCAATGGATAGTGTACTATACCACAAGGCCATGGGAGGAGAGTTGCTAATGGCAGTGATACTGTAGGTCACATGACAATAACAACACAACGAATGTTGAATGTTTGGAATGTTTGGAATGTTTATAACATAAAAAAATATGCAAAAACATTATGTTGTGTGTTTAGAGGAGATCACGCGTGATAACGGAGGTTCGGACTTTGCCTGGGCGGAAGATGAGGAGACTCGGAGCCGGCTGTGGAAAGCCCGTCATGATGCATGGTACGCCGCTCTGGCCCTGAGGCCTGGATGTAAGGTGGGAACATTTTACCGCATGACTTGATTCTGACTCAGACAAGTCCAGTTTATTTCCTTGTAATTTATACTTTATACTTGAGACTGAAATATAGACTTTTTTATCATCTTGAAACTTATTATACTTCTAAAAATATTGAGGTATGAATTCCTGCATATTTGCTTATTTTAGGATTGGAAGCATGTGTACCATATTATATTATAATATTATATACTGTACATTATATTATTAACCATAGATATGACATTTTAGTATATTATATTAAAACTTAAAACTATAATAATGAGTTCCAGAAGCTAAATACATTTAGAATAAATGTAGGATCAATTTTGCTTTGTCCTTTTGTGTCCTTCCTCGAGATTTAATTTTTGTGCGATTGTGCATAATGCATTGCAAAAATAATGACTGTTTTCAAAAAGGTTTCCTATACACTCTGCCATTGGTCAACCTAACAGATAGCCCTGCCCCAAACTCAAACCATTGGTCGAGCCTCTGTTGCTGTGCTGGAGTTGGAATGCTCAAACAAACAGTAATGTTTTGAAAGCGCCAGAGACACAGTTTTACACTTTTTTTTTTTTGAAAAAAGGGAAACCAGCCAACAATATGGCTTAATTATAATTGCCAATGAATTTTAAGTTGGAATTGGACATTTTTTAACAATGAAAAATAACATTTTCTTACCGACATTCTCTACAGATTTATGCGTGCCAAGACAATCTAATTAGCAAAGATGTATTAAGATAACATAATTTTAATAAATAATGATATAATCTACTAAAATAATTCTAATATAAATAATATTTTTTTATTTCTTATTCCTGTCAGTCTGTTTATACAGTACTACTATACATATCTATTTGCTGAAAATCATGACTTTTTCCAACAGGTTTCCCAAACATTCTGCCATACGTCAGCCAAACCCCAAACTTAGCACGTTGCTATGCTAGGCTCTAGCAAACAGAGCAATGTTATGAAAGCACCACACAGCAGCCACAGACAGTTTTACACTATTTGGGGGAAATTAAAGAAAATATTTGAATACATAACTCAGAACTCAACATTTTACAAAAATGTACTAATTTTCTTGCAGGCATATTCTACAGACGTCTGCGTGCCTATCTCACGACTACCTCAGATTATAGTGGAGACGAAGGAAGATCTGATCCTCAACAATATAACTGGTAGCTTGCCTAGTTTGATTTTCTCATTTAGTGTTCAGACCTGTCTTTTAAACTGCTGATATAATACGGTTATGTTTTTTTCTTTCTAGGTCCTATTGCAGGTCATGTGGGTGATGGAAATTTCCATTGTTTAATTGTACTGGATCCTAATGACCCAGACGAGGTGCAAAGGGTTCACTCCTTCACTGAGAGATTGGCCAGGTACTTCTATTTAGCTCCTTTCAGCGGAGTTGATCTTTTGAGGCGGCTGAGAAGAACTGGCAGCACCTTTTGTGGCTATTGTCAGTTTTGGTTTGTGTACCAATCAATATCAAGATTATTTCTCAGAATGTCTTCTGTCATTTGGAGAGTGTAAATTGACAATGACAGACATAGATGTTCTAGTGTCTGGCTTTGGAAATAATAGGGCTACCCGCCTTCAGTCATTATGGGTAAAGTGCAGTCTCTGTCAGGTACAATGGACGTGCGATCGGCACTGACCAGCAGCCAAAGAGAAGACAAACACTGCAATCTCATTTAGTTCAATGAAATCTGGCTGACTTGATGCGTAAGAGTTTGTCCTGATAGGAGCAAATTGAGTTGGACTTGCCCTTTGTGTGAATGACAGACATGATGTTACTGTAAAAGCACAAGTTTGCAAAAACTATAGCCTTATTAGCTGCCAAAGGAGTGTTCACACAATGAAAGAGCAACTCTGAGAGGAGAAGAAACATTACCGGGCTGAACTGAAGTTGAAATGGATTAGAGAGCTTTACTACAGTCTACCTGGAAGTTCAGAGGAACTTGACCAGGCCTAATTAAATTAATCTGTTAACTTCTCTAATACCTTCAGTTCCATTCTGACTCTTAAAATAAAAGTGTGGGTCAATTAAAGACTGGAATACACTACACAACTTTTAAAATTTGAGCAGATCTTAAAACAGTAGGCATCACATACTTGCCGCCTTTGTAAAAAGTTACAGAGAAAAACTGGGCATTGTACGCTCATACAAATCTCATAAAGAAACACGCACTTGACAAATAAAAAAAATGTGTTTTAAAGTTGGCTAGAAATATCAAACATATTTGGTTTCCTCCGACATGATGGAATCGAAATCTGAAGCTAAAAAAAAAATCAGAGACCGTGCCCATTATATTAGATTGTGTACAAGCTCAATCAACAGCTTTTGTTCCAAAATCTTACCTTACAAAATGATTTAGACTTCTATTCCAGCAAGAATTATGGGTAGAGTATACAATACAATGGAGTACCTTGTCATGTCGAACAGTGTGTACAACCTGCATGAATAAGATGAGTAGGTGTTGGATTTCTGCTGCGCATGGGAGCCCTCGAGACCAGTCGACATCATTCAGTCGGAGAATGTGGAGGTGGAAACACCTGCGAATCGAAACTGGACTGGACAGAAAGTTCAGCTGCACAACTGATCAACACTGCCAGATGTGCTTCTGGTTTCACCTTAAATCTATGTTACTAAATAAATCCAGCTTCATTTAAAAACAGCGTTTTAATTTCAAAACGCTCTCCATCCGCATTGCGCTCAATTGCCATTCCATGTATGGTCTAAAATTGCGAGGAATCTTTGCAGGAATGTTTTATGAAGACATTTATCGTTAGCAACACTGTTAGTGAATTAAACATAGCAGGCACATGCTGGTATAAACTTATATCAATAGGTACAATATGCGTCACATGACTAAATGAAACCGGTCCTACTCGACCTGCTCCAAGTGGGATTCTAACCGATGTGGGAGTGGCTGATGCTCCTCTTGAGGCCAGGGAAGTGAGGTTCACACACAGCTCTTTAAGGCCTAGGTTACACTCACCCCCCTAAACCTCACTCCCATCCGGGTCACGGCACCAAATGTAACCGTTCCTACCAATGGTGCCGCATAAGCCCTCAAAAGTGAAGCCAAAATGTTTTGATCGCCCCCCAGTGAGCGGTCCTAGTGTAGGTCATAAACCCCACCTCCCCATGTTATCCAACGGGACGCGAGACCAACTAAACAATTCAATTACACTTCACATATCCTTTATCCAAAGATAGTTTCTATCATTTATTGTAGTTTCTATCACATTGATGTAATTTCAAGTGTTTGTTTTTAAAATAAGTTCGTTTTTAGTTAGTTAGTTGATGCTATAAAAATTGTGCTCTGACATCATGATTGACAGGTTCTCTGTACAAAGGCCAGGGGAATGAGGTTTACACGCACAGCTCTTATTGGCCTACGTCCGTAACATAAACATGCATCATGGTTTTCAAATTCCATTTTCACAATCCACTCAACAATGCGAAAACAGCACTTTCATATTTATCCAGTTGGAAGAGCTCCATGTTCTCCATTTCTCAACCGTATCTGGATTATCGCAGATATAGCCTAAATTAGTCAAATGTTTTGCCAGTAACAATTACAGTGAATTCATTCATTCCTCTTATTGTCTTTTTCGATGCAGGAGGGCACTGGCGATGGATGGGACTTGTACCGGGGAACATGGGGTCGGCCAAGGAAAGCGGGCTCTGCTCAAGGAAGAGGTCGGTCCTTTGGCCATAGAGGTCATGCAGGGCCTCAAGGCCAGCCTGGACCCCAAAAACCTTATGAATCCTGGAAAGGTGTTGTAATTACCCCAAACCAACACAGAAAACTAAAAATTACACTCTGCACTACACTTTTTCACCACTAGTGGTCAGGAGAATGATGTTGGTTTTAGATTTTCAGAAAAATAATGATTTACAAAATCTGCATTTTCTTTGTGAAAGGTGCATTTACCTCAAGCTCTCTGCGTGAACATTCAGAAGTACAAAACTTCTTATGTAGCATCGTTTTGAAAACACATTATGAATGTACATGGCTGAATTTTCTAAGAGCCTGGAAAAAAATATAATTCAGTTCTTTTATTTTGCTTTTCCGTGGCAATCTGACACCATTTTGAAATGTGAAATCATAGGGCCTTGACAAACTTGTGTTTAGTCTGGCCATTTCCCCTTCTACATATCTGTGAATATAATTATTATTGAAATGGATACATTTGCTTATGAAAGAGATTCTGTGAAGCAGAACTCAACATCTGATGAGCTAAATGTGATGAAGAAAATAAAAAGTGCTCACATAATATGGTTTTGTCTCTTTTCGTTCATATTTGGATTTATTTGACACTGTGTGTGTGCAATGGACCGATCGTTAAAAGAAAGCAACATCTGGTCTTATTTCATCTTGTTTTAATTATATGTATGATCATCATCATTATTACTCGTCCCACAGATTGCACATCAAAATCATCAGACATTTATTTGCACTTCCTAAAAACAGGCATCCGTTCATATCCCTGGAAAAAAAAGAGAAGAAAAACATACAAAAATAACATACTCGAACGTAAAAATAAAAAACGGATGGGTTTCGAGAGTGCCGAGTCACTTTCTGCAGCCCATGCTGCACAAGATAGTACTACGCTACCTGACTCTGTTTATGTGTTTTACACGGTGAGGCGAAATTGTTATCCTTTGTTTTGATGGATGGTGTTTGTATGCCCTCATTTACAGGCACAAAGCAGGAAAACAAACCTCAGAAATGCTCTACTTCTATCCAACACAAAAAAGTAATAGGTTGTCAAATATTTTCTACCTTTTTCATTTTACGGCTTTCGTTTTTTTAACGTTTTATTTTTTTATTATTTTTTACAATTTCTGCAACATTATTTTCTAACAGTGCTTGCTGTTTACACAGTAGACGGAGGCATCCTGAAGGTTAAATATATTTCTTGTGAGGTTTCTCACAGATTTTTCAAAAAATAAAAAGTAAATGCAGATCATAGAAATGATCTTGTAATAGATTCACACCAGTTTATCTGGGTTGTACATACAGTAGTGAAGCAACATTAGCTTACCAGACGCAAGCTGGTCGGTCACATACAGAAAACATGGGAAGATGGACAGAAGCTGAAATCACACACGCACGCACACACACACACACACACACACTGAACACGTACTCAAGGCTTTTACAGGGAAATTGTCCGAATATTATGGTCAGCGGTTTATATTAACTGCCCAAAAATTGCAGATGAAACTAGGAAAATAGCTTTGAGCTTCTTATTGTTTCAGAATCCATGGGGGAAAGACATCTACAGTGAATTGTAAACATTTGAAGACAGACTGAGAGTGTATTTCTCTCTGTTTATCACCGTAAACCCCCATCCCAACACACATACTGATGTCTTGGACTTCCTCTGGCACTAACAGGAAACACAATTTACACATTTCCCCGCCTGTGGACACATGATCACACACATGCACACACAGAATAAGTAAATCTACATCCAACGGCTGTCCAACACATCACTAACTAGTGAACCAGCACACGAAACTCCACCCACGAACCAGTTATGAAACCCCACCCCCTGTCACACCCCTTATGGCCCCTCTAATCAGCATGGTGTGACTGACAGGACAGGTATGGCCTCTGGATTGCTTTGCAAAGGGTGTTCTACTTCCTACTTGTTTACTGCCTTTATCGCTCCGCCCTTTTTGTTGCCCCGCCCCTCTTTCCAATTTCCTTCCACCTGATTACAGACACAAGGAGAGAGGACCGGGTCAAAATACAGACTAAACACACATCGACAAGCACACGGCGCATGTAGAGGGGGCAAGAAAACGAGACGTTATCCAAAGCCAGAGATCCGGTGTCGGTGGTTGGCGTGGGGGGGGGGTCCGTTTAGCAGTTTAGCAATCTCTAGCACAGCGCGTAGGAGATTCTGGGATGCAAGTGGTAATGACGGTGTCGGCTGGATGTACGCTTTTATTTGGTTCAGTTTTGCGATGACACATTGCCGTTTCCGTAGGTTTGACCGAATTGGATTGATTTATTTGGTTATTTTTGTGTCATGATTTCCAGGTTTAGGTCCATAAAGTGCCCTACAGTGAGAGGAAAAAAAGAGACAAAGAAGGAATATAAGAAATATACTGACCCCGAGGGTGTTTTCACACTTGGTCTTGGATCAGGTCTGAATGTGGTTTACTTTAAGTGTGGGTAACATATAATGTGTGTGTGTATATATATATATATATTTCGGAACCGCCTGCTCTCTAATCGTTCTCGGGGTACTTTGATGTCATAATGCACAGTGTCGCTTCTAGTTGAACACACCAAACAGCTTAGCCCAAACACTCTTATGTTATGCACCGTCATCATTTTTCTGCATTCTCATTGGTTTGCTGGCAAATAGGGGATTGGATTTTGTGCGCAGGTTGCTGTATGGTGTTGCTGTTCTGTTACTGCTAGAACACGATCACCGGAAATCACATTGTACTTGATACAAAACTAGTTAATAAATAAAAAAAGAAAAAGGAAAAAAAAAAGTCATAACTGAATAGTATTTCATTGTCTCTATTGGTAAATATATTTTTTAGATCTTCTGTATGATCACAGCGAACATTCAAATGTATAACTATGAAACAGTTTCTCTTTTCAACCACACATTTTCATTATTTCAGTTACAAACAAATGAATGATTACAGAAATACTGGGATAATTTTCAAAATATACATTTTCAAAATAACAATGCTTGAAATAAAGATAGCTTCAATTACATTGAAGTAGGTGGCAACAATTTAATTTGTCATTGAATCATTCATTCAAACGATTGTTCAAAAACACTGCTGGTGTCTCATTTTAGAGGTTAAAGAAGTCACAGTTTGCCATTGATAGTGTGAAAGTGTGAAAACTTGCATTTGCATATTAATATAATGTGTGGCTTATTATTATTATTATTATTAACAATATATTATTAAAGTGATCTGAGTTCTAGATCTTTGTGAATGCAATTTTTCGAGGACTCGAGTATGAAAACTTGCATATTTAGCAAAAGATTATTATTATCCTATAAAAGTGAATATGCAGGATTTTTTAATGGAGGACTCAAGTGTGAAAACTTTCATTTGCATTGGGTAGCAATTTTAGTTCCTTCATAATAGTGTAAGGTCAAGAGACCATTAGGGGGTTTAGGTGTTAATTTCACATTTACTATGCGTCTAAAAATGTTCTCCACAAGTGTGAAAGTGTATTTACGATAACAGCTTGTCAACCAAAAAATTGTGTTGCTAGCCTGGAGGATGCTTTTCGAAAGTCTATTCAAAAGCGGTCCACTGAACTGATAAGATAGTGGTGCTAATTACTGAAATTTTTCAATATAAAATGATTACTTGTAGGTGAATATTTGTGTGATGGGGTTCACCTTTCTCAGTGTTAGCAGACGTAGATGATGGAGGTCAGTCTGAAGGGTGTTCAGGGCAGGAGCGGTTGATCTCAAACCAGGAGTCTATACAGCTAATGAAAAACATGATAAAAATGTCAGTTTAGGCTCAACTGTAAAGCAATCTATATTAGAAAATCAACATTTTCCAGAAGCATATTGCTTTCAAATGATTCTACATAAGGTCTCCTAAGCATACATATTTGATGGCTAATGTACAACGATGCGGGATTCTGGACTGGATATAGAAACCAAGCATGAGTCAAAAATGTCTTGCCAGACGCAGCTGGCTCGGCCAAAAACATTAACTTAGAAGTGATAGGATTTATTAGTTGTCGCTTTATTGCGTCTCGCCTGGTTAGGACTGAGCTTATAACTTGCTTGAGGCAAATTTGTTTGATAGCAAAAGAACACCAGCCAGCCAATCGGTTCACTTTTCAAGGTGCCTGCGGTTTCAGACATATGTGAGAGTGTGCTATTCAAAAGCCAGTACCTCCTGCTGAGACACCGTATACAGACATCAAATGTCAATCATACAGTTACATAATCACATAATTATATATAGGACATGACAAGGTTCGTGTTTCATGTACAGCAAAAAAAAAAAAAAAAAAAAAAAGTAGAATGTTAATTCTCAGGTAATTTGTCATTGACTAAAAGCTAACATTTCCTGTCATGTTTAAAGAGAACCTATGTTGCCCTTTTACAAAGTCTGTTAGAATAGGTTTTCATGCTTGAATGTTATTTTTTCCCACATATTTTACATGGTTGCGGCTCTTTTCTTCCAAGTCTATCAGTAACACCCTAGGTGTGTTCGACTTCAGCTGGATATAACCGATTGCAGCTTGCAGTCGGGAGGAGCTGAAAACGGACACTTTCTGCTTCCTGTAGTGACGCTTGTGTGGTGTTTGCCTACTTTATCACAGACGAAGTGAATTAAATGCAATATTTGTCAAATACAGTTTTCATTCAATACTTTATGTACTGCTTAATACAGCATCTTTGTTTGTACAACAATAAAGTTCAACGTAAGCCTATTCAATTGACCCTTCACTAAGCCACGCCCGAAAACCGCCACTGGCCAAACTAGGGAGGGCGGGGCTTAGCAGAGGGTCAATTACAATATCATTGAAGTGGGGTGTGTTTTTATCAGTTTTATTTTAATAAACATGACATTATAACATAACGACTACATGAAAGACCTTTTACCGTTAAAAAAACCCTTATTTGTGAGGATCAGCTGTTGATCCGGCCAATTGCCGCTCTGGAGAAGTTGCGCAGAATAAACAAGCCGGCTGCTCTGCTATTTTGATGCCATACACCAAAGTGATGTGGCATCGGCACTGTCACATGTCAGACAAAATTTCTAACCAGCATGCACTGCTTTAAGTCAAGACGCCCATCGGTCAGTGCAACGCTGCATGATGTTTAGATCCTGTCTTTATGAAGCTCCTCCTCCTGAAAAGTGCAATGTGCTCTGATTGGTCGGCTGGAGCAGTGTGCTATGATAGGTTGACCGTTTTGAGTGTGTTTTGGACCTCTTGCCATAACCACAAGTTTCAACACACTACTAACTTACTCAACCAGGCCCTTTTTTGGCATGTGCATTGGCCGGGAATTATTTAAATGAGGAATATTGGGACATTAACGTTCCCCAAAGAAAACTCAAGACTACATTCAAGGCGTTTCAGGGAGTTCAAAAACAGTGCTTACTGATATAGAGAATAACTCCCTTTGGAGTATCGTTGTGAGACATTTTTCATGAGCAACATTACACACTAAAGAAAGTTGAAATTAAAAAAAAAATAATAATAATAGGTCCTCTTTAAGATTAGATCAACATAGGTTTGACTCATGGAGGTTTGTCATTATCACACACATTTTATTGGTAGTCAGTTGTGTTGATTAAATCAATATGCAATGGTGGCAATGATGATTTGTATAGTAATAGTAGAGAGAAATGTTTTGTTGCTCACCTTTTGTGATAGATACAGAGGCACGGCAGTCTAGCGATGGTGTCTCCTTGCTGTAGCTCCTCGAGACATATTACACATTCTCCTGCGTCTCTTGACAACACGTCATCTATAACATACAAGCATTTCATTCTAAATATAAATACTATACATAATCCGTATGTAGCTTTTTGCAGAACATTTGCAGTACCAACATGTTTGGCACTGCAGATTCATGAAAACATCCTCTCTATCATTCAAAGCGTCTTGTTTGCCAGCAGGGGGCAGCGGAGAGTAAAGACGCATGAAATGCAGTGTAAAGTGTTCCTCTACAGTCTCGCTCATGGTAGATAATGGCTGGTTAAGTGAGGTGGGCTGGCAGTTAGCATATAACTTGTAGTTAAAGACAGTTACTCATGCTTCTGTATGCATGTTTGTGGTGGAGATGAGGTGTGAACTCATTTTCTGCTAATAGCTCAAGGGCAACAACCAACACGATTTGACTTGCACACCCATACCGGCCTAATGACTCACACTAACAAACACACACCATTCTCAGCCTGTTTTAGTTTCCAGTAAAAGTCTTCTTCACAGGAAATTCGCCTGAAAACGAAACGAGCCACTTCCTTTCCTGTAACGTGCGCAGCTTCCCCTGGAAACACCTGTGTTGGAGTGTGTTTGTGTGTGTGTAAAGGTGAAGAGTGTGGTAAATACTGACAGAAGGTTAGAGAATGGAGTTTGTGTGAATGCAGGATGTTGATTGAGGGTTAACCCACTTTCCCAGAATGCTTTAGGATGAGTCTCATACTACAGAGGTACAATACCACCTGTAAGATGTGACACAAATTGGTTTGTGCCGTTTTCTCTTCAATGGTTTATTGGTATAACGAGTTTTGTATTCAGGTTTTCCATTTCAGTTATTTGTAATGATTTAATGGATAGTCTTTTTATATATATATATATCTTAATATTTAACATATGCAATAACAAATCAACTAGTATAGCCAATCACCTGCATTGCTGAAAAAGCAATGGTGGATAAGGGAAGATGGAGATCCATTGTTTTGTGTGCAGGGAGCAGGCAGACGGGACAAAAGATTGATTGCAGTTTAGAGAGGATGTGATGGAGGGTGAGGGAACGACATGGGGTGGAAAGCAAGAAGAGGTGAGCTGGGAAAAACAGGAGATGATGGAGGGAATGAATAGAGAACAGACAGCAGAAATATGCTCCAAATACAAATCAGCTAAGCTCAATCGATGGAGAACGGGACAATTATAACATGCCACATTTCTTCAAAGTTACATATAATATATATTGTATTTATAACATTATTGTTGAACAAAAAGTGAAATATTATTACAATGTCAAATATATTTTTCATATATTTTAAAATGTAATTTATTCCTGTGATGCAAAACTTAATTTTCAGCGTCATTACTCCAGTGTCACATGATCCTTCAGAAATCATTCTAATATGTTCATTTGCTGCTCAGGAAACATATTATGATCAATGTTAAAATAAATTTTGGTGGTTAATATTTTTGTGGAAAACATGCTAAAAATGCATGATTCTTTGATGAACAGAAAAGGTTTTTGTTAGAAATATTTTCTAAATTTATAAATGTATTTTTATGCTGTTTAATGCATCCTTCTTTACAAAATAAACAAACCTTTGAATAGTAGTGTATATATACTGTTAAAAAAGTATTTCAAATAATCAAATACTTATAATGTATCCCATAATTAAAATAATATATATACTTTGAATAATTAAATGTCTCAGACTTTTGACTTAAACCTATTGACAAAAATAAATATACTAATAAAAATAAATATACTATTCAGTAATAAGTATATGCTGACATTACTTTTTGTGTGCTCTTATGTAAGATAAATGTATTAATTAATATTTTTAAAAAGTTTTCTTTTAGTTACAATTGCAATCAACAGATTATTGCTTAGAGTAACCGTTAATTTTTTTTGCACATACAAATGTTTTTAGAAATCAAAATATGTCAGGTAGATGTGTAATAGTCTGTGAGTTATAAAGGAACAAAAAAAGGAAACAACTGCAATTATTCTAGCTCCTCAAAAATCCTCAAGCGCTTGCACAATTTTCCAGACGCTGGTCTCGGCAAACCCCCACACACACACATCCCTGGACGACAGCAGGACACACACACACACCCTCCTGCACTTGAGCTTGTTATCCTCTTAGGGCCGATGACTTCAGCAGCTCAGAGGAGCTGCACTAGTTTACAGGAATGGACAGGTGTGTGTGAGAGAGATCAGTCGTTAGGCCTTTTAGTTCAAGTTGTTGGTAATCATGTTCCCCATTCTTTCCGCTGGATAGCAGTCAATTTGTGTCTAGGCTCTTCGGTACGGTCCGTGAAATGGTAACGCTATTACTTTGATGGCAGTTTTGTGAGTGAGAGTGTGTGTTTTACACTCTGAAGGGCCCATGTGAGCTGACCAGTGTGTCTTTTCCAAGCCAGGACTATGCATGATGATATTTTAATACCTGATGTTAAATTTAGCTCTCAGATGGGGAGGGGGATGAGAGAGAGTTTCAGAGGACAGAATAACATTTCTGCTACACAGTTTATTTTCTTCATGGTCTGTCTGTCTATCTATCTATCTATCTATCTATCTATCTATCTATCTATCTATCTATCTATCTATCTATCTATCTATCTATCTATCTATCTATCTATCTGTCTGTCTGTCTGTCTGTCTGTCTGTCTGTCTGTCTGTCTGTCTGTCTGTCTGTCTGTCTGTCTGTCTGTCTGTCTGTCTGTCTGTCTGTCTATATCCATGTCTGTCTGTCTGTCTGTCTGTCTATCTATCTATATCTGTCTATCTATCCATATCTATCTATCTAATATCTATCTATCTATCTATCATGCCGTTTAAATTAAAAAAAAAATAATAATTTTAACAATTTTAGAATTATGTTATTTTCAAAATGACTTGCAGTTCAGTGAGTTGTTCACTTCAAACACGTTAACACTTCAAACGATTCAGTGATTGAGTGAATTCAAAGAGCAAGCTTTTACTGTAACTCAGATTTGTATAACTCACTTAACGATTCAGTGAATTATAATTATAATCTATCCCACAATTATAATGAAATAAATATTATCTAATTTAAACAATACTGAAAGGTCTCACTTAGAGTTTATATTTAAACACATAATTCCTCACTTTTAATACTAAAAAAGTAACTATAAGTAAGAATCATTCAACAAATCACACAGTGAATCAGTCAAACAATTACTGAGCAATTATTTTGAAACTGCAAGCTCAGAAAAACTCTGAAAATCATACCTAACATCAAAAAAGTATTTTGCCGTCTGCTGGTACAGGAAATACCCTCAACTCTAATACCATCTCATCTAAAGGTAAAACATGTATTAGTTCAGGATTAGTCCAATGTTACATCTAGCATTAGTCCAGAGTGATTTCCCTGCCTGGATCAATACAAACTGGGGTGGATTACAGTTCAGAGAAATGGAGGGCTGGCGGGCACAAGCCGTAGTGTCAAAAGGCGAGCAAAGTGTACATACTGCATTCATAGAGAGCAGCTTTTACAGTGAGCAGATCTGCTGACGTGTGACTGTCACTGGTTGCAGTTGACAATGGGACAGAGTGCATTGTGGGAAATAAGATTAGCTGCAGTGTGTTCTGGTGTGTTAATGTCACTAACTTGAACATGGTGGGGTCAGTAAGTGACAAAATAATAAAACAAGGTATTAAATAGAAGAAAAAACAATTAACGTGCAAGAAAAGAAACTAAAACCATTAATTACTGACAAAATGACTAACCAAAAGGAATTAAATTATTATTTTAAAAACATACAAATATTTTTGTGAGGAAAGATTATCTCACACCGATAACAATGAGACGCATCTCTGCTGGTCACCTTTAGCTCAAGCTGAGCTGGACAGCTGTCCCTCGGTCAGATAGCTGTCAGTCACACGTCCATCCAACCCAACACAGCTGTTACAAGCAGAGACTACCAATGTCATCGGGTCACGACAGCTGTGTCATGTGTGCCACCTTCCTGCAAAGCTGCACTTGACAGACTGATCCAAAAGCATCAATAGTGAGCTGTGTTGCTGCTTGTCAAAGTATCGCCATCGCTTCTTCTTGAAATTATTAGATTTTTTTTAGATTAAAAAATAAGATAAAACATACTACAAAATATTTTAATTTTAAGATTAAGATAATAGAAAAAAATTCTTAAATACAATTGATTAATAAAATAAAAAATCTAAATGGTTTTTATATAAGACAAAAGGTTTATATTAAAATGAATTAAAAATTGCTTATACGAGATAAAAAATAATTAATAAATTGATTATTGAAATAAGATAATGTATAATATATATATATATATATATATATATATATATATATATATATATATATATATATATATACACACATACATTTAATTTTATATATTAATTGTTACAAGACAAGCCCATTTGAACTTAATACTTTAAATTAATTAACCAAAACAAAAGATAAAATGTAATCAAACTTGACCTCATTCCAAATTAAGAAATTGCTGGTTTAATTGAACACATTATTCTAAATAAGAAAATTGTTCATATAATCTATATAAAAAATTCTCTATTTCTGAAACAAGCTTTGTCTGACATAACCATGCGATAAATAATATTAATATTTAATAATATTTTATAGCCTAACATTTAACTTTTGCAAGATTGATGAAAGAATTCAATGAAAACCCAAGGTTTTACTTGGATATCCATCATATTACAGAAATGCGATGCAAATTAAGATAATATGAGCAGTAATATCAAACATGGCTGGAATAAAAATCAATAGAGGAATATTTTGAAAAAAAAAATACTGTAATTTGACAACATACAGATTACTTGAAACTGCAATGAGAGTGAAATGAGATTGATGGAGGAAAAAAAGAAAAACGAGAAAAAAAATGGATGACAAATGTACAGTGGTAACCTTGGTTACCCCACGGCAAAACAGAAAAAGAGAGAGAGGCCGACCTAGATTGATGGGTCATCCACAGTTCACAGACTCTTTTCAGCCCCAGAATGGAATCAGACAAGAAAGAAATGGAGAACGAAAGGATAAACTGATACAATGACACAAAAATGAGGAGAGTACTGAAGTAGATAGTTATCGAGAATAGAGATCAGTTATTGAGCAGCGAAATGTGCAGGAATAATAGGAGGTCTTACCGTTGTAAGAGAGGCGGGGCTTGCTCAGACACATGATGAAGTGAACCTCCATCTCATTGGATGCCACTGATTTGGAGCAGACAGGACACTTAAATCCTGGAGAGGAAAGAGGAAACAGCTTCGTCAGAACTCTAGAACCGTCAAGAATCAGCTGTGACAGAGATGCAGCAGTCTGATGACAGCCAATGCCATAATCCTGCGCAACATGTCGTGTTCCTGTCGCCCTGCTGCAAATGCATTAACTCGGCTGTTTGTCACTTTGTTGACACAAAGCTTTTTTAACTTAAACGTACAATTTACAAACACATACATCAATGTCACTTGTTCAGCAATGTCATTAAGACATCGGCGGCTACAAAAGGCTCACGTTAGGCTGGTATCGGCAAAGAAACATTCAGTTTTCTTAGCCTGGGATTAGTTTCACATACCTTACCTGCATCCTAAGAATTTTACATTAGCATACATCAGAGCAGTGCCATCATATACCACTGTTCAATGGTTTGTGGGTTGGTAATTACATTTTTTGGGTGGTTTTTTTTTTTGCTAGAAGACCCTTGTGCTCACACCAAGGACGCATTTATTTAATAAAAAAATACATTAAACCTGTACAATCATCAATTATTTTTAAATGGTGATGCAAAGCTGAATTTTCAGCGTCATTACACAAGTCTTCAGTTTCACATGATCCTTCAGAAATCATTGATTTGCTGCATAAGAAATATTTATTATTATTATCAATGTTAAAAACAGTTAATATTTTTGTGAAAACCATTTTTTTTTCTCTCATAAGTAGAAAAGTACTTTTTTCTGAGCATTACATGGAAGGTCATCTATGAAGGCACTGTGCGGTATTGCACAATTAAATATTTAACAGCGACCAATGGCGGTAAATGAATAAATATCGGCTGATATGATACAGATATTATATTATATTTAAAAATATTTACATTTGCCTTCAAATATATGTTTTGTATTAGCCTGGGAAAACCGAGACAACTTCCGGCAAATTTAGATTTGCTCTGAAAGTTAGTCTGGCAAAGAGCTCATTCAAGCCCATTTCCAATTCGTTGAAATCGCGGCACCAATTAGAAACGTTGGGGCGGGCTTTACACAATGACGACAGCGCTGGGATTTTGAAGCAGATTAGACAATACAAAGATGGATGCCGCCATCGAACATCACTCGTTCGAATAAGCTATCGAGTCTGTTTTAAGAGATTTGAACGTTTCCTTTTTGTTAGAAACTTAGCAAAGAACAACACCCAGATGTTTCTCCACCGGCCGTCGCTCTGCATACGTCATCTCCTTCATCGCTCTGAATGGTTTTAGGTCTACCCGCGACGTCCGTTGGTGACGCCTCTCTGGAAATGATTTGTCTATAATGCTTTGCCAGACCATAACTCAGTTACAACTGAGAATTGTAGAATAGTTGAGAACTGAGAATAGTTTTGTATTGCAATGTCCATACAATTCAGAGAGTAATTTGCTTTGTAATTTACTACTGAGAGTAACATGCTTTAATTGTATAAAATAATCCAGAAAACAGTAGCAAAAAGCATGGGTCATTTTTGTTGTTACATTTTGTAGACCTCTATACAGATCAACAGTAAAAATGGTCACGAAATGCAACTATTTAGACATAGTCGGAATCCCTTACTAGTCCATTACCATTGTGTGATAAAGCGCAACACTAGCATCAAATCAACAACCAAAGGGAGCATCCGCTAACATCCTGTCCCTCTGACATCAACCGAAGGCCCAGAGGGGAAAATAGAAAGAGAGAGCCATTCACACATTGAATCTCATCCCACTGAGCCGGGCTGTGTCCTTCATAAACACAGACGCCGCGGCAGGTCATTGAGGCTCTGTTTGGCACCGTTCATCCCACCGTGATGCCCAAAGTCCTTGTTTTGAACAGACAGCAAAGCCTACAGGCCTTTTCGCAAGATTCGTTTCCCAATGCATTGAACTCTAGGGTGAGAAGTGGCAAGCAAAGGTGTTGTTCCTTACAAGACTTTGATGAATGAATTCACGTTCACCAACTATTTGAAAACTTGCCTTGTCACCATGGCTTATAAAAAGCAGGATGGTTGAGTTTGGGGGCTTTTATTGGAGATGGTGCAGGTGTGGTTTTGAAACTGTACTGTACATGAGGGCCTGACCTTGCAGAAAAGGCTCAAAACTGTTCAACTCCCTGGTGGATACTACAAGTTGCTTGCAGTATTCTCAAGTTTAGGGAAGAGTACTGAAGAGGAAGCCGTGTCATAATTGCCTGGAGAGTTGATTTCTAGAAGTTGTAAACATGAGGGAAAAACCTGATTGGATTTCCGCCGAGAGAATCTCTCTTTGTTCAAGATGTGGAGCCTTGGTTTGAGAGAAGCATTGTAATTCTAAATCTAATTAATGGAAGTTTTACGCCATTTCAGTGCTTTTGTTGAAAATTATTTAGGGTGAAGACAGGTTGTTTGCCCTGTGGAAGTAGCCTAAAACTTAAGCTGGATAAGATCTGGTTAACTTTAGAATTTGCCGATATTTCTGTTTTAAATGAGGTAGAAAAAAGCATTAGCATTACAGAAAATGTTTTAATCCAATTAGGAAAATTCTATCTTTAATTATTAGACAGAGAAAATAAATTTTCAAAAGTGAGAGTAAAGATATTTATGATGTAAAAAATATTTCTATTTTAAATAAATGCTGTTCTTTTGCACTTTATATTCATAAAAAATCCTGAAAAAATGTCAGGTTTCCATAAAAATATTGAACAACTGTTTTCAACATTATTAATAACAATCTTTTAAACATGAGACTTTTTTAAAAAACAAAACAAAACTTTTGAACAGTAGTGTACATATGCAAATAAAAAATTGCTAGAAGTATACTGGTATAGGGCCAGTGAAAATGCCAGGTCAAGTAAAAATTGGATTTACTATCCTGATGGGAAAAGTTTCTTCAAAAGTGTCTATTCTTGTGTTAAATAGGAAGAAAAAAACAGCAAATGAGTTTGGAACATCATAAGGGCGAGTAAGAGAAGAAAAAATCATTTTGGGTGAACTTCAGTAAAAGAAAGCAGGTGCAGATAGTCTAATGAACAAAAGCAGCCATGCCAGAAAAAAGAGTGAGACAGAATAAGAATCCAACCAGAGCCAAAATGCAAAGTCAGTAAAAACACGGCACAAAATTAATGCAGGGCTGAAGACAGTCCCATCTGTCAATATAACCCAAGTTCGATACTCTCCACCCCTAACTCTAGAGCAGGGGCGGTTCTAGGAGCTTAGCCCTAAGTGGGAATAGGTAGCAAGAGACCATTTCCTAAGTGGTGTCTCTTTGTAAATTGGCACCACTATATATATATATATATATATAGTAAGTCACTTTATAACACTATAAATATATAATATACCAGTCTTTCTGCAGGCGGCTTTTTTATACAGGAAATCGCAATGGAAGAGGATTTCGATATATCTAAATACGTTTAGTGAAAGGTAAAACTTCCCAAATCTCTGTGTAAACAATGAGTGACGTAGACGCGCAAGCGATCACTTCCGGCGCATGCGCAGATCTAAGCGCTCATGCTGTCAGTTCAGTTGGACATGGCTGTGGCTACATGAGGTAAAAACAATATAAATACTGTTCGTTTTCTCACACAAACCGCTCGTTTCGTGTCTTAGGCCATCAATGTGTACTTACATTTACGAGTCATTCAATCATGTTTAATTTTGACTTCTCTGTGCATGCTCTTTGAGGTGAACCGAGGGGAGGACCTCCTAAACCTCCATTATATGACTGATCGACAACAACGGTTTGACCGAAAAATATCAAAATTGAAAATACTGTGGAAACAAAGACACCTACATCTTGGATTCCCTTGAGATAAGCTAAAACATATCAAAAATTAATTTCAAAGTGAACTGTCCCTTTAAAAACACATGAAACGTATACACTTGAGTCAATACTGGCCTGATCTTTCAAAAAGGTGATTATAGTTTTAGGGGCGATGAGCCGACAGACATGGGGGCTAAAGCCCCCTAAAAACGTCTAGAACCGCCCCTGCTCTAGAGTGCGTCTTAACTTTAGCGCACACCCCAACCTCTAAATCCCACCCCAGGAACCCATGATGATGCCTGACCCAGTTTTCCCTAGGCTGCTATTTTCAGGCATTCCTTGGGGACAGATGGAGAGAGAGAGAGAGAAAGAAAGAAAGAGCGATGGAAAGAAAACTGAAGTGGAAAACAGAGGTGTGGAAATCTCAGACAGGGATGTCCCATCTCCTGAGGTGTGATTCACTGAAACAAAGCTACCAAAAGGGGGGCGGTGGGGTTCCATCTGTCAATACAGAGAACTCGAGTCGCACATGCGAGAGAGGCCAACTGTCTCTACTACTGCAAGTATCACATAGCGCCGAAAATATCATCAGCAGCTCACCGCAGCAACAAACAGACCAGACGTCTTTCATGCCAAACCGGCCATAATGACAATGAGCTTATGAGATCAAGTCATTAGACTTATTAAACTTATTTGTAAATTACCTCAGCTGACCCCGTCCAAGTGGATTGTTGGTTCAACTCCAAGAGCAACATAGGTTTTGCTTTTGATGTCAAAAATCTTTAAGTATAATCTCATCTTCATGTCATTCAAACCAAAATGACTTTCTTTGATCTGTGGAACACGAAATGAGAAATTTAGAATTTTGTCCTGATTGTGGCTTTTCATGTAATTGCAAAGAATGGGGACTGAAGCTTTCAAGCTTTGAAACGGATGCAAAAGCAAGTGGTCCACATGAATAGTCTATTACTCAAATTTTCAGAAGTAAAACAATTGCTTTGTGTGAGAAACAGACCAAAACTAAAAGTCATTTTTCACTGATAATCTTCTTCCAGTGAGCTAACACGCTCAGACTGATTCATTGAGTCGGTTTGAACTCAAGAATCAAATCAGTCCAATGAGTGAATTATTCAAACAGGTTTCGTGAACTGAATCTGATGTCAGTTGATTTTTTTGGGCGATTTTTTTTTCAAGTTGCACAATGTAGAAAAACTCAGTAGGGAAGATTTTCAGTGGTACAAATGTCAGTTTGTTCCATACCTATCATATGACTTCTGAAGACTTAAATACAAATACAAAAATCATGGACTACTTTTATGGTACATTAGCACCCTGTTTAGCATCCTGCTTAAAATGGAGTAAACTATCACTTAAAATATGAAGTTCAGAAGCTAGGCATCATGGCTTGAACATTTGTAAATAATGTTGGGATTCTGATGAGGGCAAGAGTTTATGTAAAAAGGCTGGAATAGAGCGATGGGCCCCTCAGTCAGTGGAATCCTAAAGGCTGCTGGGAAGACCAGCTGCTTGATCTCACAGTGCGTGGCTTAATTAGACACTCTATTGGTCTTAATGAGCTCTGGCTCAAGCCTGGACATTAATGGGAGACTGGGGGTTTGGAACTTTCAGTCTGTTTGTGGGTTAGTTGCCACCGTTGTGTGTTTTAGTGGTCAAGGGGGACAGCTAATGGTCAAAAAGACTCCAGGTAGCCAGCCCCATCAGGCCAATTGCGGCTGAGCTCGGACAGATTTGGATAGGCTGTGGATGTGCGGATTTGGCCTGATTTGCTCTGAAACACAGCACATTTAGCCGCTTTCCAATGCATTCTCATCGTCATTGGGCGTCATATATTGACGGTTTTGTCAATGCGTATACATCCAACGCACATGGCACCCTTTAACGTCAATATAACACGCTTCGGTTATGAGTAGGTTTAGGTCTGGGGTAGTGTTAGACCACTAGGAGGCACCTTCTATTACTGTAATAGTAATTCTTTATTCATGTTCTGTAATATTTATTAGTCAGGATGCATTTTTGGTTGGAATATAAAAAAAAAATCATGGTATTACCCGGTCTCCCCTGTTTATTTTTGCAGCTACAATACAACTAACACCCATGATTGTAAACTATGCTTTTACATTCTAGTAATTGCTGACTCTATTACTCCAACTCTGAGCGAACTCTCTGCTCCTATCCACGGTGCGTCTCGGTGCTGCGGTAATCACTCCGCCCAGGTAGCAGTGCTTCGCCTTCTTAGAATATAGTTCCAATATTTATACGGTTAAATGATGGCTGTGTCTCATATGACCTTTTTCTTTGTACACGCTGTGACTATACAAATCACAACATGTAAATAGGAAAATGTTTGCATTATTTTGTCACTTATTTGGGATTAGTATGCTAGCTGCAACCATTTACACCCAGTCTTTGTGCTAAGCTAGGCTAGCTGTGGGTGCGTCAAACAGAGATGCAGCATGCATGGAGATGAAAAAGATATGTATGGACTTATCTAACTCTGGGGGATATGGTGAATAAGCTAAAGTCCCAAAAAGTCGGAGTGTTCCTTTAACTTAGGGGCCGCTAACATGACACCTTTCTAACAGAAAACCCTCAACGCACTCATCCTCAGAAAACAGTGCCTGGTGGCTCGAGAACACAAACCCTGAAATAGATTCCAAGGTGCAAGCCTTGAACATTATTCAACTTGAACATTATTTCTACTATATGAGTTCAAGACATGCACACTAGCTGCGATATCTAGTGACGACACCAGGTGGACTTTGTGCTTCTTATTGTCAGAAGACCAGGGGAACTTTGTGCGTGGTGAGCAAACCTTTGATAATCTAACATTTAATATTTTAATAAACCTTTCTGCACATATATAATCGACCTAATGTTTATTTATAATGAAGCTATAATCGTAAGTTGGCAGACATTGACATAGCGGTAGAATTTAGCTCCAACCCTGATTAAACAACTTATATAGTTATTTTTATATCAAAGTTGTTCACTACACTTGCAGCACCAATCAGCATCCGCTTCACCTCATAAAAACAATCCAGGCTTGAGACTCAGAGAGCATCTGCACATATCTGAAATTGAGTCGTTACGCTCTGCATCTGTTAAAGTGTCCCCTGGCTCTCTTCCTCCGAGCTGACGTGTTCCTCAAGCAGAGCTGACTGCTCCGTCTCATCTCCATGCATTTTTGATGATACCTCTGCATTTAGTTCTTGCTCCGTTTCCCACGGCCAAAGATGAAGTCAAATATGTATACAGACGCTCATGCCAGACTCTAAACTCTGCAAACCAAAATTCCCAAGACTCAAAGACATGTTGCGCTGTACAAATCCTATTTTCTCTTCGAAATTGTAAAGATAGGACCTTTTTCAGCATGCAAAAAAGCATGCAAAAGTAAAACTAAAATTTTTTTTTTTAATTCAATGTGTAAAATAGATGAATATTTGCTATCAATGATAAATATATTTAGTCACATGACTTCACTGTTACATTTAATTCTACAGTGTCCAGTCATCTTGGGAATGCATTCAATTATATTCTAAAATAAAATAATGATAAAAAACTAATTAAAATCTTTTATATATATATATATATATATATACTCTGTGATTGGTTCATTGTTGCATTTTCAGTTGAATTTGGGGAAACCACTTGAAAATTTGTTGTGTTGAGCTATTTCAATTACTATTGGTTTATTTGTTTATTGAAAACAGCTGAAAATCTGTAAATTTAGCCAATAAACCTGTTTTGTAATGGGGTTGAATAATTTGGATTACAACTGTACATATACATTTATATACACGTATGTACATTTGTTTTCATTTTTTTATATTAACCCTAGTCAACTCTCAATCAAAGTATTGATCTGTGTCTCCTCACAGGGTGGCCTGAAAGATTCACTGTTTTCAAACAAAATGGTTGATTACAATGAGGGCATTAACAACAGACACCAGCGATGCTTAATCATTCAGCAGTAGCATGACTCTCTAAAGGCACTCGATGATTACATCATAGAACCGCATCGCCAAGAGAACCCAATGCACGACTGACAAACTGTTTGAGACTATTCATACACTGCTTGAATGTAACATTCAGAGTGCTCCGACATCAAGCAAATGAGCATATGTCATGATATTTTAAGCAGAAGTGATTAAAGGAACGATAGCCACTTGTAAAGACAGACAGGCCTTTATACAAGCAGGAAACACTGCATGACTCAGCAGAAAACCACACACAAAAACAGGTCAAACCATTAAAAGGTGTTAAGCGCCCTCAGGACCGACTAGAAACTGCCCAGAAGATAGTGACTTCCTGTGACCGTTCATTTGTCATAACACGCTACAGCTTAGCACGGTACACACATCCATCACTGCTTGCAGAACTTTAAAGCTCGGCTTCACCCGCCAGCCTCTTTCATTAAAAAAATATTGATCTGTAAAATATATAACTACTCTGTGGGGGGATATAGGGAACCATCTCAAACACTGAAGTGTTTAATGTCTCGTTGCTATTAAAATCCCCCCTTTTCGGTTAAAGCTTGACAAGCAGTAATTTCTCCCAGCCTGACCTTCATTTGGGTTTAGAAAAAGGATACAGCCGACGTACATCTGCACCAATACAATGGCAGAACTCCATTGTCTGCTCTTCTTAGGTGACGTTTATGTCATTGTACTACATGTTGCAATGACTCTGACAGCAAACAGAAAGAACACTGTAAAAAGATATTGTTGGTTTAAATTAAAAAAGTAAGCAACCTTAAAAGTTTGCCTTAAAAATTTAAGTTCATGAAATGAAATGAAGATTGGTTTAATCAACAGAAACTCAAAATATTATGTTATCTGAACCACATAAATGATCTAAGTTGATTTGACAATATATACCTATATTTTAAATTCCATTTCAACAGTGTTCAGTAGGCAGTTTGATGGAATTTATCACGTCATGTGTAAACAACAGAACAAACAATAGAAACTATATTCAGAAATGACGTTTTATGATATGTTTAAAGTGGGATTTACAAGCCTAAGACGTAACTAATTCATTTTTTAGAGATACTAAATGGGTCCCCATTATTATTAGTGGTAAACAGTATAAATGCCATCTATTATTATAAAAAGTAGATGCACATAATTTGTACAAACAGACACCAACCATTTATTAATAAATTATTGAGATATATATATATATATATATATAATATTTATAAATATTATCACAGAATATAGAGAGACAAAAGATAGATAGACATGATGATATACAGTAGAGTACATGTACTATATATATATATATATATATATATATATATATATATATATATATATATATATATATTATAATGTTTTTATTATTGTATATTATTGTAATATAATGACTTTATTAACTCTGAAGTTCAGACCAACTGAATAATCAGCCTCACATGTCACTCGATTCTGCAATTGATATATGAGAAAAGTACATGGGATTTTCTAATTTGCTGGTTGGTTTACACTGTATATCACTTTCATCAATGGCATAATAAATTATTAGTCTAACACTCTGAAAGGAAAGAGCAGAGGGAAAAGAGGAGTGCAGGAGAAGAGCGAGACAAGGACGTAAACATGGTGACACAGCAGCGTCGAAGGAGGGAAGAGAGCGAGAGTGAGAAGACAGCGTGACAGCTTTCTTTAAAGCAGTGCCCATCAGGACAGTATTTCTGTGTCTGCATGCCGCCTCACAACGAGCAGCTCTGCCGTTTGAAGCCTCGGATTCGAGAGCAGATGAGTCAAGGGCATTCCCTGTCACTAGTTGCGAGGGCGTTGTGTATTGGCTTATTCAGCGCAAGTGTGTTTGTGGTTGTGTGTAATCACTTTGTAGGTTATACACAAACACATCACTTTTAAGTGTTTATATACCGTACAATCACGGAGGATATGTGTATGGCTCACTGGTTGCTCTTTCACAGCTCAAGAAATCGAATGAAGTTGTTTCATTGTGTCCTCCATCTCACATGTTTCAGCTAAGATATTTTACATATTATTAGAAATGAATTAATTATACAAAGAAAGGACAGAACTATAAAATAATAGTGAATACCACGGATCTGATCACTTAGTCCCGGAAGAATATGATGAGAAGTGCTTGAAATCTTACTGATTGCAGACTGATATCATGATTGGTATCTTGGCGAATCTGAGAACAGTTAGAGATTGTTGAAATCTCTTCAGAAGCTCAAGAAATGAGACGTGATATTATAGAGATTATATAAATTATGGCAAATACAGAAGTTATCATCAGCAGCTTAACTGTTTTCAACATTTTTTTGAGCAGAAAATAAATGATTTCTGAAGGATCACGTGACACTGAAGAATGGAGTAATGATGCAACTAAATATTCAGCTTTACCATCACAGATATAAATTATATTTTAAAATATGTTAAAATTGAAAGCAGCTTTTTAAAATTGTAATACAATTTCACAATATTACGGTTTTACTGTATTTTTGATGAAGTAAATGATAAACATTGCTAAAGATTACATTTATCAGTTTTATTAAAATATGAATAATATGTGTGCAAGGCATATATTGTTGATTAAACAAGTAGTTCACTTTAAAAAGACTTTTGCTGATAATTTACTTGAGCGAATCTTTTTTAAATGATTTAAATGAACGAATCTTTTCCGAGTCAATTTGTTCCTTTTGTTCGTTGAATGAACCAAATGACACGAAAAAAGATTTGTTCATTTTGATGAACAAGTTTGAACAGGAGAGTCACGAACGCGCATCATAGAACAGAGCAAGGCAAGCATTTGAGCTTATAAAACTTAAACTTTGTTGTTGTTTTTTTTTTAAATGAGCGATCGTTTCACTTGATAAGACCCTTATTTGTCGTCTGGAATCCTTTAAAGCCCTTTGAACAGTTTGCACTGAAACTGTCTTTTGGACGTTGAACAATTTGGTTACCAGTAAAGTCCATTATATGGAGAAAAATCCTCTAATGTTTTCATCTTAATTTCTTTTCGACTGAAGAAAGAAAGACATCGACATCTTGGATGACATGGGGGTGAGTAAATTATCAGCAAAAGAGAGACCAAGAGAGAACTAACAATATCAATCGGTCAAGCAGATATTTGTTATCCCAGACTGAAAATAATCTCAGATATATTGATCTGTCACTACATAATACAAAGCTCCAAACATAACCCGGTTAAAAGACACAGATGAGCACACAAAGCATTTAAATGCAAAGAGCAGAAAGATATAGCGCATGAAAGAGATAGAAAGCGGCAACAAAAACAAATCAATATTGCATGTTGTTTTCGCTGCATATCAGCTCTCAAAGAATGCTGTTTGCGCGGAGGCTTATTGTGTCTCGACACCAGCGGCGGCGGTCATCTGAATCGCTCCTGAATGAAACGGCCAGGAAGCCCATACATGGACATAACCGTGTTCACATGACATCAGAACGAACTCTCCTCAACTAGTTTCAACTTATTACCTTCAGTGGGAAAAGAACAGCTGTTTCCATGGCAACAGCAGAATGAGAGGGAGGTAATGACATGGAGAGGGAGAGGAGTGTCTGCCAGTGTGTTTATGTGTGTGTGGTTATAGATGCAGACATACTGTTTTCCTCTGTAAACTTCCTGATTACAGGATGTTGTTTTGGCCTTTCAGAGAAAAGACGGGGTATATTTTTCCCGTCGATAGTGCGTGACAATCACATAACAATGTGTAAGGTCTCAAAAGACAAGGAAGTGAGCACACAATGACGAAAAACCAAAGCAACCATTGTAAAACTACATCGCATAGGTCCCTGGGGTGACACAAGTCACCCTTGTGCTTGTCACAGGTTTATCTTTAGCTGGTCTCTGCTGTATAATGGCAAGGTTTGGTCCCCGTTCCTTGGAAACTGTTGTCATGGCCTCTTGCTGTCTGCTAGGCGCTCCTAATTGGCCAGCCGTTTGCACTAGCGGCTCCTCCTTCATTGAAGGAGCTGTGGCAGCTGTCATTCACAAGTGTGAGTAACGGGGCAGGGGGAAAATGTCTTTCTGGCGCTCTCTCACTCTCTCTCCCTCCCTCTGGGTCTCGATGAAATGAGTGTGCGAGTGTTGTGGGGGTGGCAGGCTTGTTGAGGCCGCATGTAAGACTGCAGACTGAAAACAGCGGTGGCAAGCGACAGGGTTGTCACAGCAACAGCCGACCTCCTTCAACTTTGCAGTGTGTAGCTGCGTTCCGATTCATAGGAGCCCTACGCAGTGTACACTGATCCATACGCACAAAGAAGGTTACATGTGTAGATGTTCAATGCTATCAAAACTTGATTTAACATTTGAGCTGTGCAAAATAGGAGTCGAGTATAATGGCACAATCTAATAATTTAATACACATTATCCTTTTGAAAATACCTGAGGAGAACAGATAAACCATTTACTGTTGCGATGATGTGTTTATTCTCTTTGTTTAATTAGTCCAAATGTCTCGGTTTGCTGTTTATTCAGATATAGCAACAGCTGGATGGCTGCATCCGAACTCGCATACTCTTGAGTAGGTACTTATTTTGAATAAGTAACTACTTCAGGACCGCAAAAAAGTATGTTCTATATAGTATGAATGTAATCTGGACGTATGCATTCACCATGTTTGCCTTATCACATAACCTACTAGCATCAGTCACCACTCATAAATCCTCTCCCATGGCAGCATACAGCATTTGCGGCAGATCCGAAATGACCACAGCAGCGTCCGCGTATTTGTAATGATTAGACAAAGCTTCGACAGTTGAATGAATACATCACTCTCCTTAGTGTCAAATATACATTTCGAATTAATAATTGTTCCTAGATGAACAAAACCTGCAGCTCCCGTTGACAGAAATCTTATTGTAAACATAATCCTCTGATCATTTGGACTTGTTGTTTCCAGCTGGTCACGACCATATTTTAGCGATTGGCTATGGCAGATCCTGAGTGACTCTGGGCAGATCCAATACTTTTGAACTTTAACAGAGTACCCACCTACAAGAAAGTAAACGTTTCTCAATGGAGAGAGGCCAGACTCTCTGTACAAATGAAATGTACGAGAGTCTGGTTGAACCAGGCTACTCTGCCATAGAGTATGTATGAAACATAAATTACATGTGAGAGTTTAGCCCAGTCCCAAATGGCACCCTAAACACTTGGGGTCTTCCTACGAGTCCGCACTTTTGTGACGTTACACCGCTTTGACTGTCGGGAAGAAGTCTGCTGCAGAGCTTGCTTCAGTGACAAGACTAAAAGTGAATATGAAGTGTGCCATTTGGGAAAGGGCCTAAATATGTCCTTGCAGTCTTGTGGACTGACAATGGCTGCTGCGTTAGTGTCCGTTAAGTCCATGAGACCCTAGAGGTTCTCATTTGTCATTTTAGGTTTCAGAAGGGTGCTCCCCCTTTGCGGTCGATATGCACCCTGGATGCTCACTTTTGCCGAGCTTGGACTGAAGAGAGCTCCGCAGCAGGCCTTTTCCTGACAGTCAAAGTGGCATTACGTTACGAAAATGTGGACCCGTAGGAAGACCGCTAGTGTTTAGGGTGCCCATTTGGGATAGGGCCTTTAGCGTTCCATAATGCTCACATACTCGTATTCTGGGTAAACATAGAATTAATACTGCCCTCTACAGATATTTGAAGTAAACATATGATAATCCATACATTTTTATCCGAATGAGCACACTTTTTGTGTATAAAGTCCAGAGGGATGCAAATATAATAAAACACGAAAGGTGTCAGCAGTTAACAGGTTAATATTATATTTCTCATTCAATCTGTAAGATAACGGAGTCAGAGGTTGGTGGTATTGGCCCCTTTTGTGCTCACTCTTGATCGTCAAGTCCTTAAGACTAAGGTGATGAGTCATTTTCACGGAATACAAAAAAAGTCCACACTGGGAACTAACTTTCTGGGCGTGTGGGTAGAGTGTCTTGCCTGTTCGAAACCTTACAAGCCAATAGCAGATGCGTGCTGGGTTTGCTTGTGTTTAGGGGGCAACCAGCGTTAAGGCGTAATAACTATACCTAGTGTATGTTGGGAAGTCAACCAGATACTGGCGCCTTGATTATCTAGTGTCAAATTATCATTTGCGTACTATTCACTTTAAATATTACAGATATAGCCAATACCATTAAATTGCGACACCCCTACATACATACATACATACATATACTGTGTATATATATATTTCCCACCTAACATTATACTTTAAAATAATTTGTCATACCCAAAATTCCCTAATTTAGAGGACAGCAGGTGTACGTGTCTGATTTTGTTTCAGGGCCTCTGTGACTTCCTTTTATGTCTGTAATATGCAGCACATGTGTATGTGCATTTGTGTCTTTGCATAAATGTATTACACCCTGAGATAAGACAGAGAGAGAGAGAGAGAAACCAGTGAGGCAAAGAAAAAGCAGAAATAAGAGAGTGACCTACATTTCTTGAATCGTGCTGCCAGACAGATCAGCACAGATGTTCCACAATCCCAACATTCCTAAAAGACTTACCACAGAAACCAGCATCGTATCACTCTATTTCAGTTGCAATTAATGTAAAACGTTGATGTTGACTAAATACCATCTTTAAGACTTCCATTGTGATATCAGCTCAGGTGTGAATATATATGGTGGAAACACAGGAGCGAAGGCCAGTGAATGATTACTCAGTTTTGTAATGGCTGAGCAATAATGATTAAACAGAGCACTTTTAGTACAGCGATTACTTTTGCTTTTAATCTGCTTGCATGCAGCAAACAGGTGAATGAGTGCCTCAATAAGTTGACCAGCCTTCGACACAAACGCTACAGCTGTAACGTCAATGGACCAGCTTTGAAATAAACAAACTAGCTACAGTATGTAGAGAGCATAAAGACTGCTGTGACAGCGCAGAATGGAATTGATAGTTTTGACAAAAAGATCAGCAACTAAATAATTTTGGAAATTAAACTATTACCAACACAATGAGCCTACTTAAACTGAACAACTTTAAATGACTTCCAATGAACAAATGTCCATTAGGCAATTTTAAATCACCAGGGCTTGCTCTTTAAACAAAGGCAATTATTTATTATTAGAGGTGCTTTTAAAGGAAACCAAAACCATCCCTACTATTGCTCATGCTTATAGTCCAGCCTATAACCAGTCCCACACTGTTTGTGATAAGAACATGAGTGACATCTCAAGTCATGTGGTCTGTTGAGAGGACATGTCCCAGCTTTTTTCAAAGCAATTATGACTTTCTCCTGGCAGGCAATAAAAAAAATCATTTATCCTAGGATTGGAATATCAAATAAACTTAGCTAGGTCCTAGCAACACCCTAGCAACCAGACACAACACACTAGCAACCATTCAGAACATCATAGTAACACCCTATCAACCACCCAGAAAACACCAGCAACCATTCAGATCATTCTAGCTACAGAACAGCGATAACCTACTATGGTGTGGAAGTAAGTTTTGCACAGACTAGCAGAACTTTCTGTTTCATATAGGCTAGGTATTGTTTGTTTTACATTAATTTGAGTCCATTTTTAAATTGACAATGCATATTGATAAAATCAATTTTCAATAGAAATT
Source organism: Cyprinella venusta (assembly GCA_038021265.1). NCBI lineage: Eukaryota > Metazoa > Chordata > Actinopteri > Cypriniformes > Leuciscidae > Cyprinella > Cyprinella venusta. Next base: position 13,258,971 of record CM075886.1, on the reverse strand, counting down.
CAGAAGGAAATTCACCCTATTCAAATGCATCCCAAAGAAAGAAAGAAAGAAAGAAAGAAAGAAAGAAAGAAAGAAAGAAAGAAAGAAAGAAAGAAAGAAAGAAAGAAAGAAAGAAAGAAATTCCAATTACCAAAGATGGTCAGTGGTCACTGCAATGAAGTTAATGTAAATAACATGGATGACATTTGACACAGGAGATAAATTTATAAAGCAAGTAGGCTTGAAGTTATATGTGATGTGTTGCAAGTAGGCCAGCTACTGGTGCAAGCAGAACTTTTGTTTGCCTAGTGAGAATAAACAGAATTAACTTGTAAGACACTGATTGAATCCAGCCTCATTCATGCTTTGTGGAGCCAGGGGGTTGATAGCTCTATAGATTATTCAAGCTTACCGCTTACGTATCAAATCCATGACAATAATGTTTCTTCTGAAAAGTCAAACAAAACTGCAAAACATAAATGTGCTTTTGTTAAACAAAAGTTGGGGTTTCTATGCCACTAAAATTGCAAGTACAATGAGTGTCAAACAGGTTTCCTGAACACCCTCTCCATCTACGATTGGCCAGTCTAACGGATATTCCCGCCCTAAACTCAAACAAACTGAACAATGTTATGAAACAGATTAGTACACTTCTTCGGAGGAATAAACCTAGGAAAAACATACTAGTTGTTAAATAAAAGCATAAACGAGTTTTGAAACAAAAAAAATATTTATGATATTTTACATTTAAGGCAATATATAAAAAATAATGTCATTGGTATTACTTGGTATACTGAGTTTTAATCAATAATTTTTTTTAAATAGATTTTTAAAATATATTTACATTTAATCATTTAGCAGAAGCTTTAATCCAAATTGATTTACAAACGAGGAGAGTAATAAAGCAATTAAAATAACAATAGGGCAAAAATATGTATTGAGACCATTTCCAGTTTAGTCTAAAGCAGTACACCACCTATTTTTTTAAATAGATATAGAATACAAAAAGAAAATAAAGTGTTAGTTTTAATGGATCAAGTGTTGCCAAAAAATATTATTTTGTGTTCCACAGAAGAAAGAAAGTCATGAAGGTTTGGAATTAAATGGTAAATAAAGGATGAGGATGAGTAAATAAATGACCAAATTATCATTTTTGGATGAACTGTGCTTTTAAAAGTGGAAAAAAAGTTTTCATATTTATGCAGTTTTAAATTATAGATGAACTGGGCTGAGATGTGTGAGAATGTTTAAGTCATTGTTTCAGAAGAGTCATTTCCATTTCATCAAGCGTTTGACATGAACGTATACCTATTTACTAAGTCTTACTTTCAAACACAGGGGAACAGGCAGTATTTTTCCAAGAACCGTTTCCCCTCATGATCCCTGAACCCCACCCTTTAGAAAGGCACCTGACCTCTCCTGTGTTCACTGTGACATTCATTAACTCACAGTAGCAACCTGGCAACCTGTGTGTGATCACTGTTTAGAAGCCAAATCACACACACCATGACATTCAGAGCTGAACGCCTCACCTGCTAACATGAGCTACGTTCCTTGACAATAAGGGGAACCTCATTTGGTGTCAGTGAAATAACCTTTAAGGGAAAAACAGAGTCAGATTGTTTACATCTGGCATGTTTCCTCTGGAGGCCACATTTGGGGCTTGTTTAATGAGCAGCGAGGGACTGAGGCTGGAAGACATCAGAGCGCTGCGGCTCAGGCCTTGACAAGCCCAGTGGTGGTGTTTCAGTCCTGAATCAATCGTTCTTGTTCACTTCCATGCACTGACTCATATTTCTTCCTCTTCCTTTAGATGCAAATGACTGCTTTGCTGTCTTAAGGACTGCTATTGTATAAATATGATTTCACAGGTTATGGTGAAGGAGCATTGTCTATTGGTTAAAACAAATGTACGCATCACAGAACGAGTTCATTTTGTAAGTCTAAATAAGGCTCAGAGCAGCAATGAATGAGAAATGTCAATAACTTAAATAAAACAAATAAGAAAGACATCTTGGTCGTGAAAGGTCAAACGTATCTCTTACGTTTAGTTCTGCTGACTAACAGAAAGAATGTTGTTTGTTCAGTTTATCAAGTGGGATACGATCTATGATGTGAACGATCTATGTGGAATTATAATAACATATAATTAAATAACGTATTATGTGACTAAGTATAGCGCAGGTACCTCTGTGAGATGTCTGCTAAAAAAATCTGTTCATCTTGAAAGCATCTTCTGTGTAAAAATATCTGATAAACATCAGTTTTATATACATTCTAAATCATCTTAAACATCTTCAAGATGCAGATGTACACCTTGCAGATAGAAATCAGAGATGTACTTGTGCTAATAGGGATATTATTGTCTTTTTTTCTAAAGCTTGTTTAAAGATGGCATGAAACAGAAGTTGTGATAGTCACATTGTGTCAAGTGAGATGGCAAATCGAACAAGAATGTGGGCGGGGCTTGATTTTGCCCATCAGCAATAGAGTGCCGAAGTTACGACGTCACTCTGTAGGCCAAAATGCGGAAGTGAGTTAGCATTTTAGCACTCCCGGTTCCCTCGCTCAAAAGTCTGTGGGATTTTTGAATGGGTTTTTGCTCAATCGCCTGAATTAAGACCTATGGTTAACAAAGACTCTAAATATTTTCACGTTTTGATCTATGACATAGAACACAAAGTTATAACCTGCTTGTGAATTTTTAAACTTTATTGTGTCTGCTTGTGTTTTTTAAAATCTTTATATAGGCTTCAAAATGTTTACATTTTGGATTAACTTGTAAAGACTATCTTGATAGACAAAACTTGTAAGGGTCACAACTCTTTGTTAAACACAGATATTATTTTTTTGCGATTTTCCAAAAGTCTATGGGGAAAATGCATAGCTTTTTCGACCGAGGGAACCCATGCGCCGCTAGCTTCCGAGTTTCCTACAAAGTGATGTCATCACTTCCGCACTCTATTGATTAGATCATTGGATCGTTATAGTTTGCTATTAGAGTCATCACTTTATAGGCCAATAGCCAGTCAGCATCACACTGGTTCCCAAGGCAAAAACTATATATGGGATTTTCCACAGGCTTTTGAATTATAGCAAAAAAAAGAAGAAAAATGTAAGCTTACAAACGAACTACACCAGTCCAACATCACCATCACTAAGCCTGACATCTCTTACATTTTATCTAAAACATTTTTTCCAGAGAGTTTGTGTTAGAATAGTTTTTTTAGAGCACAATTATATAACTCTGCTGTAAAAGCGGACTGAGATTACCTGTTCAATGGGATGACATCTAACGTCCCCAAAAGCCTCTGTAATGCCATTTAGCCACTTGTTAGCAACTGCCTTTTTCAAAACAGTAACAGACTTAAAAACAAAATACGTGTGGGGTAATATGATGTCACATAAAAATGTGAAAATGTCTTGAACTTGTGTTCACCCCAGACATTATTTCAGGAATTTAACCAAAATCCCATTCAAAAAAACAATTGACTTCGGGAGGATGGAACCGGAAGTGCAAAAATGTTTTCAACTAGTTTTGCAGGTGATGTCATACCTGAAACACTCTTTTGCTGCTATCTCATGAGAGTGATGAGACATCATTGCACAAAGCACAGAACATTAATGATGAACAGCAATATTTCTTTTAAAAATAGGAATTGTCTATTTTGATTTCACTGTGACTTTAAATTCATGGGAAATATAAATGAATGAATTTAACAAATCGGCTCAGCGAATTATTCAATGAATTTCTCGCACACAAAAATAAACTCCATGGACGATACCTACATACAGTGAACAAATGTTTTTGGTGAAGTGATCAAAAAAAAGAGTCTTCATGCGAGTCTGGGATAAATCAATGTCCCTAACACTATGACCTAGTCGGAGAGACCTATTGTGGTTCAAGCTAAGCTGATGATAAACATTGATTTCCCTCCCTCTTAAATCACTGGCTAATTGTCCCAGTAAGATTTGGCGACAACCTGGCTTATTAATATCACTTCGCGCCAGTCGAGTCCAGCCGTTGGTCAGACAGGTCTCGTGCGCATTCCCCCTCCCTCCGGCGCGAAAACTGGAGCAGCAGCAGCATATGCCCTCAAGTGATATTCCGTACTACATGTGGTGGCATCGATGTAGCTTTGTGCCACTGCGCCCTGTAAATGCGGAGTTTGAGTTATCACTTACCGCTGTGGGCGCTAAACCATCGGGGCGCGATGTGCAGGGGCAAAGTGTCTGCCAACGACGCCCGGGATCCCAGGTAAAGCATACCGTCCGTGTGGTGCCCCCCGCCAGTTTCTTGGTATCCGTTCCCGTTATGAGCAGGATCCGAGCCAGACCCCCCTCCTGCTCTGTCCGTGTCTGTTCCTCTGGGGGTGTAAAACCCGAAGGGCACCGTGGCGCTGTGATCTATGCCCATCCCCGCCACGGAGCTCACCGAGCGGCTGCGCAGTCCCATCGTGCCACCTGGCCGGTAGTGCCCGAAGTGGGCCGAGGGTGGCACCGCGCTGTCATCTGTTGAGACACCGGGAAAAGCACCCCGGGGCCGCCCCGCCGTACTCTGTTTGCCCCCCATCCAAAAGTGTCCGCTAAAAATGGGTGGGGGTGTCACGGAAAGGGTGTCACGGATCGCCCTGCGGCGCTTCTCGAGCCTCCTTCCAAACAAGCGACCAAAACAAGCGCTAAAATCCGCGGTTGTCAAGTCTGACTAAAACAGCTGTGTCTGGCAGACGCAACAGCCCATTTTCCTGGTCGAATCATGGACCTAAAGTCTCAATAATCACCTTAACTCACGCGGGAACAAGGGGGTGATAAAGCCGTACGCGCGAGCAAAAACGCAACACGTTCTCCGCTTAAAAGCAACTGACAGGACAGCCTGCCCAGAATCACCACGCGCAACAACACATCCGCAGTACTTTGAATGCGAAGGCTCTCTCTTATTCAAAGAGGAATGACTCAAAATACATCAGTCATGATGCCCGTTCAGTGTATGTATGCGTCCAGGTCCGCTCGTGCTCCCTCCGTCTGCCTGGAGATTCGGGTCAGCGTGTGCCGCTCCCCTGCACGCGCAGATCCGTCCGTGCGCTGCTGCTGCTCCGAGACAATAGAGGCGGTTACTGCGCATACGCGGATTAACAGTGGCGAGATGTGTGCTGTAAACGCCAGCATGGATTTACAACATCTAGCCCAAACAATCAATTATTGAGAAGTTAACACAGACAACGTCTCGCCTCCAACAGACGCTTGGTGATCTGAATGTCAGAGACATTGTTTAATTTAGGTACTCCTCATGTTTTAATTTGCAACCATTCAGTCGAAGGCCTTCCAAATGCTTGATCTGGCATTTGAAATGCTATCTGAAAATTAATGTTCTTTCATCTTCATAATGGGGCCAAAAATGCGAGTGTTTTAGGCCAACAAGCCATGAAATTTCAGGCCCATTTGACAGACAAAAAGAAAACCATGTTTAGTTTAAATGACACAGCTTGCAATAGATCGCAAACTGATAAGTGCATCTTTCACTGTCAGTTTGCAATTTAATGTAATTTATGGCAGGACTGTTTTATTGCCAATTATTTAGCATGTTGCATTTTTACATATATATAAATATACATTTTATATATATATAAATTTTGTGTGTGTGTTAATAAAATAAAGCAAATTTAATATATAGAATGTGATAGTAACAAAATCACCATTTATGGAAAATCCATATTTGCAATATATGATATTTTAATTACAAGGTTGCAGATAATTAACCCAAATGAGCACAAGTGGAAATCAATGAGTAGGCCGACCCTAATAACTCAGGACAAGATAAATAACAGCAGAACCTACATTTGTTCCTTGACAGTTTATCAGCATCCCACCTCCACCCCATCTCCTCATTTTTAGTTCCATCTACTCTTACCAACGGGGGTGTACTCTGGGTTCAGGCAGAAATTCAGAGCCCTCCACCCGGACAGCACGCCAACGCATAACCTTTACCATAATAAATTTATGTAGATGTGAACTCGTGAAACAATATAAAACTATAAAATAAAATACAATAGGCCTAAACTTCCAGCAAGACGAAGCATCTCTCTGTTGTATCACTCGCAGTAAATCAATACATTATGCTTATTATTATTTCTGCATTCATAAATTAAGTATGGACCATATCACTGATATATGCATTGCATTAAACTTTTATCTTTTAGAGGCATGATCTTGTAACCAGGACCATAACATAGACACTAATGTAAATTATTACATTTGCTTCCACTAAGGCTTTTTAAATTAGCATAAAATTCATGATTTTCATATTATTCCAAGTGCAACTGCTGCCTATCTCACAATTAAACAATATTTCAGTTAATGTAGTCTAATGTGTTCAGGGCATTGAGCAATGTCATACTGAGGACCATTTTGAGAATATAAAATAATTTATGGGTAATCTAACCATGCAGTTTATGTCCATAAAAAGAATCAGTACTAAGCCTGTTCTGCAAATTTGGCTGTGCCTGTGACCATCAGTCAGTTACAATCCGAGAACTTCAACTTTCATTGTGTGTCTGCTTATATTGTGTTGAACTTGAAAACAACTTTGGAATTCACAAAACGAGATAATATAGTTTTATAATTCTGTTCAATGACAGGCCACAAATAAACCATTGTTATGTTTACGTGAGAGCAATCGTACTTGTAATGGTATGCAGCACTATACTGTTTCGTGTGTAAATTAAAGAAATAGCGACATCTTATGGGCAAAGTAATAAATGCGCATGACAGAGTTGAACATTTTATCTTAGCGCCATAATAACGTAAAAAGAAAGAATATTTTTTTTCCGTTCCTACTTAATTCTACTTTCTTTTTATGTTTTCTCGTCTTCTAAAAAGTTCGTTGCTTATTAAAACGACTCCAACTAATTCTAAAATAAAAATAATACTGAGAAACTGTGAGGCTCCATCTCTCTGTTATCGACTGCTCTCGCCTGTTCGATGCTTATTCTGCTCAATGTTCCATTACTTCTTATTTGAAGTTGCGCGCCAAATGCTATGACAGTGCTGTTGTTTTGACACGTTTTTCTTCATTTTTTACCGTCTGATAGATTTTGTTTACTCATTTATCGTTCGATTATTGTAAATAAATAAATAAATGGACGCGCTATCCTACATGCCCGTTCCTCCGGGTATTGGAATGGAGGAGAATTTCTTTTCTCTGGATGATATCTTACTGTCTCACGAGCGACTGCCGTGCAGGACTGAGAGCGCGTTCCCGAGACTCGGGTTCCTAGAGAAATCTAGCGAGAGCCGCGACATACCGGAGGTAACGTTATAACAATACATTTACCATAAAAATGTGTTTTAAAGTGGTTGTCAAAGCTTTTCTTGCACTTTTATGTGCTATGGTATTTAAAGATTACAAAAACTTATTGAGCTGTTTTTCAAATGTACACTTAGATCTTCTCTTCCCAGATATTCTCTTAATCTAAGCCAACAACCTTTATAAAATATGAACGATTATGTTTGAACTATGAACAAAGCATGTGAATATGTATCTGTATAAAACTGATTTCCACAAATGACTTTTGTCCCTCAGATTTAGCATAAAGCCATAATTTCGCCCATTTGTTTTCTTGATTGTAGTGTAACGTTACTTTACCAAGAGGAGCAAAAAATAAATAATACAAATAATAAAAAAAGTAAAATTTCTGTTTAATACATAATATGGCCGCTATGAGATTAACCATGAGATTTAGGCAAAAGGACAAGATGGTTTATGTTTTATGTTTCATTAGAAAAATGATCATTGATTTCCATAACTAATTTCCACCACAAAATGATAGTGTTACCACTAAAACAATATTGAATATAAAGGTCTGATAAGAAAATAAAGTTAAGAAGTTTGCATCACTGTATATTAGTCATGCTCATTTCTATCACAGACTGATCTCATGAAGTAGCGTGAGTATGACACGCCAATACCTATTTCCATTTTTTGGCGTGCTATCAAGACGCATAATCGCTTTTCAGCGTGTTTATGAATGCCGTTGACTTAATGTTATATAAATATATGACTTACCTCAAACCCATCCCTAAACCTTACCATCACTTTGGTTAATGGCATTTATGACTGTTCCCTTACCATCCTAGGTAAAAAAAAGATATGACTTACCTCAACCCCATCCCTGAACTTAACCGTCACTGGGGTTAATGGCATTTATGACTGGACATTTGACGGCGTGTGCGGACACGCTGAATGACGCGAACGTTAATGGCGTAGACAAACACGCACACACGCAGATAGCTCAAATGCGTAGAGAGAACACGCCACTTGACTCGAAAGTGGCGTGTATGTTTACGCAAAAGTCATGATGTCATGTTGTCTATCATGCAACCATTGTCAAATGTTACATTTTAGCTACTCACCTTTCCAACTTACCTCTCTTAAGTGTCACGTGGGAATTCGCTCTCTTCTTCTGTGAACAGTAAATCTCCTCTTTTTTATTGATCATCTTAATCATTTTGACGAGCACTGTTCGACCACTGAGGCAGACCAGCCTAAAAAAAAAAAAAAAACTTGGTGTCATCCTAACAACAGAGTGGTGCATCAATAATATTAAATATTGGTGTGTGACAATTTAGATGTTTTATTAGGGGTCTTCTCATAACTTCATATGAGAAGAGAGTGTCCTTTCGCAGATTTATTCTTGTGTTTGTATGTTTCAGGGCACAAAGATGGAGATGCCGCTCTGGCTGGCCAAGGGCCTGTATGAAAGGAAGAGGCGAGTGCTGTCCATGGAGCTGCCGAAGGTGTATCGTGAGGGCTGGAGGACAGTGTTCGGGGCAGATCCCACTGTTGTAGACCTGCAAAAAATGGGGCCATATTACTATGGTTTAGGCTCCCAGATGCTGCATTTTGACAGCCCAGAAAACCCAGAGATTGCTAATACCATCCTCCAGGTGAGCATGTACAGATAGGTAGTCATAAAACAATAAATTATGACTTTAAAGAGCATGCAAATGCAACTTCACATGCTAAAATGATGCAAGTTAAACCAACTAAGGGACATGCATGCATTACTTATCCATCTGCTATTTCTTACATCAACCAGTAGAGGGAGCAATACATTTAAAATCATTACTAGCACTGACCAGTTGCTGGGCAGACTGGTATGGCAGGTTTTAATTGGACTTACAGATCTGTTGTGTTAAATCAGTAAATGCAATTAAAGCACCATGTTATTTAAGCTTAAAGGATAAATTCACTTTAAAAAAAACTTTTGCTGATAATTTACTCACCCCCATGTAATCCAAGATGTCCATGTCATTCTTTCTTCAGTCGAAAAGAAATGAAGGTTTTTGATGAAAACACTCCAGCATTTTTCTCCATATAATGCACTTCAATGGGCACCAAACGGTTCAAGGTCCAAAAGACAGTTTCAGTGCAAACTGTTCAAAGGGCTTTAAACGATTCCAGACGATGAATAAGGGTCTTATCAACCGAAACGATCGCTCATTTAATAAATAAATAACAAAGTTTAAGTAATGTGCGTTCGTGACTCTCTGACAGGATAGTGCATAGTTATTATGGCTGGCACTGACTTTTGGTTGTTGTATATCAACAAGCAGCTATAAACATTAAGTTTATTATAACATAATATATTATGTTTGAAATTGCAACCACAAAATGACCTTAAGTGTTTAATTAAAACCATGCGAGAAATAGTGGATTGCACCATAAAGTCTACTTATTTTGATAATTTCTAGTGCTGAATTAATTACATTTTAGACTTTGCTGAAAAGAAGCATTAAGACGTCTTTATTATTTTTTCATCAACTGTCCCTGCATCCTCTAAGGATGTATAATTGTATCTTACTTCTAATCTCTACTGTCCCCATCTCTCTTATCAGACCTTCATTGGTCGTTTCCGTCGGACCATGGACTCATCCCAAAACGCCTACAATGAGGACACATCAGCGCTGGTGGAGCGATTGGATTGCTTAGAGAGAAGCTTGTTTAAGTCAGGGCAGAGTGGACTTAACAGTTTTCAACGGTGGGAAAAAGGCCGGTCATCTCACCTCACTGCCTCTAGTCTAGTTATCAACTACAGAAAGAGGAAAATTACAGACCTACAGTCTTGAAAGTCCAAAAGATTGAAAAAAAAAGGTAAAAGTAAAGTTTCTTAAAGAAACTACTTCAGAAAGTGGGTTGTGTGTATATGTGTGATATTTAGTGACTTGTATTAAATTGTCTTTGAACTTTTTACTAACATTTGTGTATAAACTATTTCAATGTAGTATAATATGGTCAATAAATCAATTTATTATATACTTTTCACTGTTTCTTTTTTGAAACTTCATAATCATATATATATATATTTTTTTTTTCACCTTGAGATGTGCTTTTTAGAAAACAATTGACATTCTCCTTTGATGGGCTCTGTGTTTAAAGCCAGGGTATGAGTTTGCATGTCATCCACATCAATATCCAAAACATTTTAACAATGATTATTTCCAGTGTTCAGACTGAAACATAAATACTTAACATTAATGCATTTATGCTCTCATGTAAAGGGTGCTCGTTTCTGGTAATCCATGAGCTCTTACATTTAGAATATTGGAGGTGACATTTGTATGCGTCACCAGGTTGTACGTGAGAATGTGTGTGTGTGTGTGTGTGTGTGTGTGAGCAAGCCTCATTTGCGTCAGTCAACACAAGGGCAAATCAAATCACTGGATTTCCCCACATCTCTGTGCCCCTTTCTCTCCCCTCTCACTTACAACAAACCCACCAAGTTAACCTGTCCTTAAGATCATGCATGTATTTGAATGCTCTTTTCTGCTGTATCAAATCAAATAATTCAAATACTGCATACTACTGTACAAATGTCTTGGTCTTCTTGTTTTAATGAGCATGTTTATGAAAACAGAGTCCCAGCTGCTTGTTCATGTGTAAAATGTGGGTCAGCTGATGTGGATGATCTCATCCGTGATTTCGGATTGGAAGTTATTGATATATCCCTCTGGGATGGTCATATTGACCTTGTTATCTGCAACCTCAGCCGAGTTGGTTTGGGTTGGGCAGGAGCGATTTATTGACCTTTTGAAAGGTCTAAACTAAAGAAAAGTCACTCATGAAGTTACGTAATTTTTACTGACTGTAATGAATTTATTAAATAACCATGTTCAGACATTAAAATAAAATAGTTAATGATCCTAAGGAGAAAGTGTTTATTTCTTCTGCCTTTATTGGTGTCTAACAGTGGTTACAGCTGAGAGCTAGTAACCAGAAAGTTGATGATTTGATTACCCCAAATTTTGACATTTTTCTTGGGCTTGTAAGCAGCCAAAACACACTAGAAACTCCACAGACCTATTCAGAGCAGTGCCATGACAGGTATATCACAGCTAGGCTGTCCCTCCCGTGTTTTCAATGGCATTCGCTGTAAAAGGCCATATAAAGCTCCTAGGTCACTTATAATTTTCCACAGCTCATATTGTCTGGGGTTTTTTGTATACTGAAATTACTTGGAAAGATATTTGCCAGAACAATGCACAAACACATTAAATAACAGTTCAATCCACTGAAGAGATGTATGTCTGTCTATCCTCACAGTCACACTTTCATTCCTGTTAAGAAAAAAAGAAGGTACTGCTGTGCTCAAGGTCTACTTGCACCATCAGTTGGATATATCATTTTTGCATATCATTGTAGATCTTTCCATGCACTAAGTACAGACTTAAAAATCCTGGGTTTACCATTCCATGGCCTCATAGTGAATTGTATAGTTTTTCACCAGGACCCATGCTGGGTCTCCAAGAACACTGCCATTTCTTGTTGTTGCTCAATGAATCACTCCTGACCTGGATTCACAGTGGTGGCTTTTCTGGCATGAGCTAGTGATGTACTGTTAAGAGACGTGAACATGGAGCTGACCCAACTACTGCCACTTAAACCAGTTAATAGTCTCTGTGTTTTTGTTAAGAATTTTTTAAGTGACACTAAGGCAATAATATTTTATGAAGATGTAGTCCAGTGTTCAGTTTCAGAAAACAAGCTGAGCCTTTTACAGAGTTTGTATGCAAGCACAAAGTATCCACAGTAGCATCATCTCTGTAGCAACACTGCATAATTTGAGAAGACTGGTGCTAGAATGTGTCATTGTGCCTTTAGATTGAACTGAATTTGAATAACACAAAGACAAAAAATACTCTGATGTGCACTTAAAGGGATAGTTCACCCCAAAATTAAAATTCTGTCAGTAATTACTCACCCTCATGTTGTTCCAACCCTCTTCGGAACACAAATATATTTTTGATTAAATCTGAGAGCTGGATCACATAAAGTTCAAAATCTGAGACTGGCCCAAAAGTTATTAAAGACATTGGTAAAATAGTCAGAGTTACTACAGTGACTCGATCTTAAAGGACAACGGTGCATCTTAAAGGACAAATCTTAAAGGACAAATGAAGCTTTGGTCTAATAACACATTGGTACCTAGTCAACCATTTTCTGAGATTTGTTTTCATGATAATCGAATGTATAGAGTTTTATGTCTAAAAACTGTTTAGCGTATAGCGCTAGTATATAGGGCATAGCGTAAAGAAAAATAAAAATCGCAATTTAATACCACTAACAAGGCTCAATATAGCCCCACACGGTCTCTGCAAGCAAAACAAAGCATTGAGAACTTTGTAAGTGTACAGACAGTTTAATAAGACGATATTTTTATTTTATTTTTAGCAATTTTTATTTTTCATTACTCTATGCCCAAAATATACGCTAAACAATTTTTAGAGATAAAACTCTTTACATTCGATTATCATGAAAACAAGAGAACAGTCGACTAATTTGTTATTAGACCAAAGGTTCATTTTTGCGCCGTTGTCCTTTAAGTTTATCAAGTGATGAGAATACATTTTGTGCGCAAAAAACAAACAACTTTATTCAACTATTGATTAAAACGCACAAAGCTTTTATGTTTACGTCAAATGTAGGCTCACGATTGGCCGATGGTGGTCATGTGTGTGACGTACAAACCTAAAAGCTTTGCGCAGTCTCACTATGTGAAATCTCGAGGCCCACAAAGAACGAAATGAATAGTTGAATAAAGTCGTTATTTTTGTTTTTTTTCGTACAAAATTTATTCTCGCCGCTTAATAAACTTAAGATTGATCCACTGTAGTCAACCTGACTATTTTAACGATGTCTTCGATGACTTTTGGGCCGGCCAGTTTCGATCTCTTAAGAAGCCTATGCAGGAGTGATCCAGCTCTCGGATTTAATCAAAAATGTCTTAATTTGTGTTCCAAAGATGAACAAAAGTCTTACGGTGTTGGTACAACATGAGGGTGAGTAATTACTGACAGAATTTTTTTTTTTTTTTTGGGGGGGGGGGGGACTATCCCTTTAAAAGTGAAAACATTGACGTCTTTTCACAATCCCTTCCTCTATCAACAGTCCTCTTATTCACTGCAGAATTATTCATTTTTTTAACTGTGAGAATCCTGCAAAAGATTTGAGATCCCATCTGTCCTCAGCTGACTGTGTTGCATCTCTTTTAACCTAAGTTGGATGTAAAGTATTTACTAGTGTTCCCTAGAGTCTGTCTTTGAGACTTGTTGTTTCTTTTAGTTATTTCACAGAGCCTATTTTCAGACCTTTTTGTTAAAAAAGAACAGACACGACTTGGAGGAAAAAGAGAGAGAGATGGAGAGAGAAACAGAGGTGTCAGGATTAGCCGTATCTAAGCTAACGCCCACACACTGCTCTTCAGATGTGGCTAATCTCTCCCTGACTGGGTTTGCAGTCACTCTTGAAAGTGTGGGAGTTTAACACTGTTTTAGCCCTAACACCCTTTAAAAAATTGAACCTGTAGTTGACATCTGACATGAGGCAATGTCCACTCTGTTTTTTTGTTCCATACATTTCTTTTGTACTACATCAAACAAACCGTTAGTTATCAGGTTCTTTGTAAACACTACAGGTGCAATCACATTTATAATGTATGTGCTAAGTGGTCTATAAGATTCAGCTCATCTACCTATCATCATGTTGAGTTTGTTTAGATTTTAACATGAACGAAAATGTGGATGTCCAAACATGTGAGTTTCTTTGTCCAAATTATTCCGTTTGATCTCATATTTCCTAAGGTTTCTGTACTGTCAATTATTTTGTAATATATCTATATACATAATTTTTATTATAGGCACTAAAATCCCACCTAATGGAAACTTTGTGGATGTTAGATGTGTTAGAACGGATATTAAGGTGTTAGAAAGTACTGTATTGCCCTTCCCCTTTTAATCTACCTGCAGCGACTCATTACAAATTTTTTTAGCATTATTTTAGAGATCCAATTGCCTTTTTCACTGCTGATTGACCTGTCTTGTTTAAATAGGCTGAGCTATTATAAAAGCATTTATTTTGCTGTATTTTATGTATCTTTTTCTCACCACCTCTCTCCTTACTTTGTTTCCCATTCTCTCTATCAGTGTCAGACGATGCCAGGTTGAAGGACAAGTGTTTTCAGGCTGATGAGGAGAGAACATCCATAAATATCAGAGTCGAGTGACCTGTTCTGCTTCGTTCCCGCTATAATGGAGGGATGAGTCATAGCTAAGCTGTCCATCTCTCATGTTTATCTCTCATTTGAGTGGCACATCACCACATTCATGAAAGTATCATGCTTCAGACAGAATCTAATTTGTATTTAAGATTGTGCTGAGACAATTAAATTGCAACCACCTACTTGTGGCAGTGCAATTTGCACAGGCAACCACACAAGTAGCCAACCAGTAGCCAATCTCTGCAAGTAGCCAACCATGAGCTACCATCGTTGTCTGCTAGAGTAATGCCTGTCCCATTGAGTAAGTAACTCCCTCACTTTTTTATCTTCAATCATGTGGAATGTCAAATAAATATAAGCATTGTGTTTCAGACAATCTGGATTCAAGCATGTGCTGAGGCAAATTCAGTCTACAAGGGATTCAAACAGCACAAGTATAAGTTCCTATAAAAGCAACACAAATCCAACTCAATATAAATTTGTGATGCAACGTGTAGACTGAAATCGCGTTTTTCGTGATCAGTTGCAGACACCACAGTTCAAATCTCATTCATTTATTTCCATTTATTTTGCAGCCCTATGTGCAAGTGAAAACCTCTGACACTCCTAATTGTGATGTCTTTCCTTTAGACAGATGCACTGACACTCTCCACATTGCATTGGGAGTGGGACAACAATTTTGCCTCCTTGATAGCACGTCTTGAGTATGTCCAGCTTACCAATGAGCAGTTTAAAGTTCTCATTGGCACAGATACAGACAAACAAACCTCAGACAAACAAAAGACTCAAAACGTGCTTCGCCTATCAACTGTGGTCCAGAGTGCTGCCAGATTTCTCTCAATTCACCACTTCAAATCTGGCTATAGTCCATCTACTGTTATAGACCTTTCCAAAAAAGGCATCTGACCTATTTCTCCTTATCGCAGAAGTAATATAGAGACAAATAAGGGTTAATTAGCCTGCAAGACTGCGAGCCAAGAATGTGTTACCGTCTTAAATGTGCAACAAACAATGAAACCGAGAGGAATGTACACTGTGCTGCACTGTTGTGTACAATAAGTGGAGATAACTGGCCTATAATTCCTAATGAAAGTAAACAATCGTTCGGGGCTGGTTTGAGCTAGTGTATTGGCACATTTTGCGTTGAAGAGTGGAAAGCAATCTTCAGCAAATAATATGTCAGACTGTAGCATAATGAGAGTTGGCATCTCTTGTTCAGTCAACTCAACAAGTGTGCTGAAATACTGTACTCTCAGAAGTTTACAGACTGGGGCCATGGCCGAATAAAATCGATCAGAACACGTTTGATTTGATTTTATATAGTTAAAATTGTATTAGTAGGAACAATAGAGTAGTAAGTTGGCATGTGCACCTTTTCCCCTCTTAACTGAGCCAACAATATAATTGAGATTGCTGATTGTGGCTCCAAAGTTTGTTATATGGTCTATCCAACAGCAAAAGACCCTCAGAATTGCCAGGGAAAGGTTTTATAGCCGTTTCAAAATTGCTGACGATTTCTACCCAGAAGCTATTGGCTGAGTCAGACTAGTCATAGGCAGCAAGACTGTCTTGGTTACAGGATTAAAGAATATTAAAGAAAGTGAGACCGCAAGGGGAGACAAGGCATGTGTCAGTTTTTCCATCCTTTAGATGTGTTGATTGGGATATTAATTTGCTATGATTCAATGCTTTTTGCGTCTTGCAAATGATTAGCAGTTATCACCCTCAATATCATCATCATTGTCAATATTGCGACCAGCACAAACAATTATTTATTTATCTGCATAAAAACAATCTAGTCAGGACATGCAGCTAATTTTGAATGACCATTAATTAAAAAGATTTTGTTGCACCCATTTTGATGTAGAGTTTGGATACCTGAACTATGCTAACCAGTCTTGAACCCTTGACTACCCCATACATTGTAGATAAGACAATTATAACAGCATTTATCTATAGAAGGTATGGTAGCAAAAACTGACCAATTCCAAGAGTTAGAGGGAGGATGAAAAATAGGCTGAATTGCAACTGTTTTTGGTGCAAGAAACCTTGACTAAGATTAGAAGTAGTCTTCAGGGGGAAAAGTAAATTGCCATAAAAGAGTACAAATAAGTAAACAGTGCTCTGTAACAAACATGTGTATGCACGTATGTGTCTGTGTCTTCGAATAATGCTGTGATAAGTAAATGTTTGAGTTTGTTGTGGCAGTGTTTGGGTCGGTATATGAGTATGCATTTATAATCACTTGGGAGAACAGTTTCTAGTAAAAACTGCCTCGATAAAAGATCATGCTGCCAAATTCATGCCTTCTCCCTGAAGTGCAAGAATTGCGTGTACAGAGCTGCCACTTGTGGTCTAATTGGACAGCCTTTCATCCTAAGCCTCCAGGCTTCACTCATCCCTCACTATTTCTTTCCCCTCTCTGTCTCCTTGATTCCTTCCTGTCTGCCCTTTGCTCTTCTTTCAGTCCTCTCCTGTATCCAATTTCTTATCTCTCGGTCTCTCTCCTGTCTGTCCCTCTCTGTGTCCCTCTCTGTGATTGCTCTTTCTCCCTCCCTCTATCTCGCTCTCATCTGTTGGTATGGCTCAGGCTGCATCATCCAAAAGGACACGTGTTCTCTGTTTATTATAGAGCAAAAAAAAAAGGGAGGGGGAGTGTGAGCGAACGAACGAGGGAGGGTGGAACAGAGGTAGAGAGATTCACACAGAACAGCCCTCATAGGGTAGACGGCATCGCTCTGAAACGCACCCACAAGCAAACAAAAAGAGAGGCTAAACACATCAAAATCTTTTTAGACGACAACAGGAACACAGTCCCTAAGCAAAGGTAAGAAAGATCTCCTTAGTCATTGCGGTGATTGTTGTACAAAGGTGCAAATTAGAAATATCATTCAAGAGAACTCTAGGACATCTGTTAGGTTAAGTTGACAACTTGGTTGTTTTGAAGACGTGGCAAATGGTCAAAAAGTGCCTCAACAATGGGCCTTGAGGGACTCCACCTCAGGAGAAACATTAGAGTCCCTGCTGAGAGTATTCCAGCGCTTGTGTCATAAGCTACGCTTCATAGTACCAGCCTCTGCATTGGCGTCAATGGGTTGTCTGCAGGTTAAATTTATTAACCCCACAAAATAACTGCGTCAGACAAGGACGCTTTGCCAAAAACAGCAAGCCAGTGGCGGTCCATCCAGACCACCCCTTAAATTCAGGGTAAGTCTATTAACAGGTGTCCTTTTCTCTTCATTGGAGAAATGCTATCTGCTATGGTGCTGTATCTGGGTCTGTGTTATAACTGATAAGCACAGCTTTTGTTTTCTTAATCTCAATAACACTTCACAAAATATCTGACGCCAGTGTACCTGGTTGGGTTCCAGCTTGCATTGGGAGGCCACGAGGGCTGTGGAACTTTCCAGGGTGGATAACTGGGACTTATCACAAGCCTTGACACTTTCAGCTTTAAAGTGGTGATGGATGATGTTGTTAGCCCACGCATAAAGATGAACATTTTTATGTTGGGTTTAAAATAAAACAGTTGTAGTTTAAATACATCAAATGGCGACTACCACACCTGTGGTTGACAAAATAGCATAAAGCTGAAGTAAATATCTATGTAACTCAAAGGTTGGTGGAAATTTAAGCAGGTAGTATAATTACTGTGTGTGATCATTAAAGCTGCAAAGACGAATAACAATGTGTGGCATGCTTTTTTTTCTAAACAAGTGATTAAAGTAAATATTTTAAGTAATATTTAGCCTTGTAAAAAGAAAGATGGCATTACTGACGCAACTTGATGCAAGGCTGATCCTTTTTTGGTTGCTACGTATCCCTGCAAGACAACAATGAGATGCCCCCATTTCTACATTACATAATAATGCAACAGACGCCTTGGAAACTTTTCTGTCTCACACACATCCTGAAAGCCTTCCCTGTTAGAACTGTTGGACTGTTCTCCACCGAGCATGGAAAAATATTTTTTAATAAACTGCATGTTAGCTCTACTCTAACAGAAGCTCCTGGCTTGAAATTTATATAAAGAATGTCATTTACAAAGGATTTTTTAAAAAATGCCTGGAACTTTTCAATAAAACATATCTTGGAAAGAGGCATGCCCTGGGACAAGTTTACATTTTGGACTCGGAGGAGGCTTCCTGAATACTAAGATTTTTCTGAATACCAAATATTGTGTATAGCTGAATTACAAATGGATCTTGTTTTGTACTGATAGATGGGACCCGGATTGTTCTGGAACTTTCCATCCAAGACTAGCTGCACGGTTCCACAGAGCCTGCTGCAGACAATGTACGTAGTTCCGCCTGTAACTGAGGTTGTAGCCTTTTACTTTTTTTTTTTTAGCATCCATGCCTTCATTTTTTTTGTTTGTCACTTTGCTTGTGAATTCCATGGCTCGTTGATGTGTCTGACCACCTTGATTTGTTGACCAATCACTGGGCAATGGCCAAACAAGGCCAAGTGTCAATCATTACTCAGCACTAGATCATTACTCATAATTCATTGGGCAATAGCTGTTGATTGTTCCAGCCTTGAGTCTGTGACCAATGCATTGATGTAGGTTTATGTGTCCAAGCTGATTTAATGTAAAAAGATTAATTCAATCATTTAGGTTTCATTAACTATATACAGTAGGAATCTGAATTGGTCTTGAGGTCTTGAATATCTTACAATCGGTTCTTGCTTGTATGTTATTTGATAATAAAAAGTAATGTCCATACATGTTGCATTTGGAGATGTATTGGCCTTGATGTCCATTGTTGTTTTGGTGGCTTTGGTACTTTGGATGTTTTTCTGTTCAAAAGGGTTCTGCAAAACGTCTGCATTCCTTGACCTCCAGTGCCACCAAGCTTAGAATAAACTGAACCTCATGATACCAATTTCACTTTAATGAACTACAATAAATGGAAAAAATCTCCATAAATTTGACTGTGTATGATTGAAGAAAGCCATTATGGGTTTGATTGTATTGTATTCTGACCTAAATAGGTGTGCATCTGTGATAAAAGCTCAGGCCAAAGCGAAAAATCGCTTCATGAAAGCTTTTAGATGCAGACTATTTATCAAAATGGAACCATTAATCTTTAATTGAAAATGCACCTAATATCCCTGGATTGGTTTCCTAATGATCCATACAGTAGAAACCTGTTTTAAGGAAAGGTTCAGCCAGCTTACTGTACTTTTGGCCAAGGTAAAACAGCCTTATTGAGGACCACATACCAACTCACCATCTGTCAGACTGGCTTAGAGCACTGGGCAGCTCCTGACAAGTGGCAGTGTGAGGGGTTGGTTAATTCTGGTGGTACAACACTATCAGGGCAGATACTGTAGCTGTTATTGACCCTTCGGATGTTACCCAGAATCCCTCTGGAAGTGTGGGATCAAGATTTTGTGAGTTCCACAGCTGCTTTTTATCTCAAGTTTAAAAAACCATATTCTGTTATTGTCTATTGTTTCCCAAATTGGGTAGTACGTCTCATAGAGGGGGCTCAGGGTTATAAAAAAGGGGGGTGTGGCGAGGCCAAGGGATAGTGTACAATCAGCAGATTGTTGTGCAGAGAAACCTCTTCAGGGTGATATAAGACCCCACTGTGAAATTATCCCACTTAAGTGGCTATTTGCCACAAAAGTAAATATATGAGCATAAAATATTAATTTGACATTTTATAACTCCAAAATGACACAAGATTATAAGTTGTAGCGGTTGTTGTCATGGATTAACAGACTGCTAGATGGCATGGTTAAAGAATCAGAATTTAGTAAAAAAAAATGTAAAAGAACGATGCACGGTTCTGCACTAAGCGAGTGAAGGTTTTGTCAGTGCCAAATGTAAAGCAGGCACTTGTAATGTGACAACTACCAAAACAATGTGTTTACATCAGACGCGACAGCCTGATGTGACAAAAGCAAATAGAAAATCAGTGATGCTGTACACTGGATGCAGCACGACACAACAAATTCCCGACAATAAAACTGATGCCAGTTCTATTTCTGACATATCCATCAACTGCACAACTTCTGACACAAAGGACAAAAATGTTTGTCCATTGTAAACAGCTTTAAGAAAAGAAAATATGATGAGGCATATCTCACATACAGATTCACAATGGTGGGTAATAAAGAGACCACATTGTGTTGTGTCTAAAATATTAGCTTCTGACATTATTAAGCTAAAAGATGCACTTCACATTCAAACACAAAGAGAAGCCCGTTGAAGTTGTAGTACTGTATTAATTACAATGTTTCATTATGTCCTTAACACAATCAGCTGGCAATTACATCATTCTCTAGTTGGCACAGTTGATTGGTATCAATATCAATGGCTATTGATACCTGCTGTTTGGGAATCACTGGACTAGGGCGTGCATCAGTATATGACTGTAACGTTCCTGGAACAGTCAATTAAGTCTAAGGGTTACGTGAGCTTGTTTTATTTCCATTTGAGTATTTTCTGTTTCATCTTCCATTAACCTCTACATTTGACTTTGTTAGAATATTAGACTTGAATGAAATATATACAGTATATATTAGTAGAACAAGAAGATAATTCATTCTATAAAAACACATAGAAAAAAACTTAGAAATGAGACCAACCTAGTTTTTAGTGGGTGTAAACGGAGGATAGTTTCCAGTATTTGCCTTTATGTTTGACTTTTTCCAGACAGTAACAAGTTATAAAAACAGCTATAGCTCAGGTCTTCTGCTGATTTCTCCCATATTTCCACATTGACATAAATTTTACATCTATTTTCTATTTCCTGGTTGATGCTGCCAGTATGTGGGTGGTACTTAGCACTCTTTACACCTTGCTTAAGCAGCCATGTTCTATTTGCCTTAATCATGTTAGCATCCAAATGACTAATTAAAACTTTGATCACTTGTATAACCTAATAGCGATGCCAATGAGACTGTATTGCTCAAATTCTTGGCAGATTTGTGCCAAAATTTTTTTTGCCTGTTTTGTGTTCAGAGAATGACTTGATAAAGAGAAATCCATCTGACATACAGTAGATTTAGTTGTAACAGATTTTTTTTTGTGCACAGCATAAACACACATTGTCTTGTTCTAACCCAGTTTCCAGGTATTGATGGGATTCTGTATATCAGGTCAGACCCTTGCCTTTAAACAAATGTATTGATTTGGTGTCTGACATATTCTCTTCCAATGGTCATTCTGTTGTCATATTCCCTCATGCACTTTTTTATTGTCACCAGGCCAGGTCAAATGCCAGCCCTGGCTGATGTTGTCAGCTCAATCTCACTCAATATGTGTCACTCTATCTAGATCAATGGCCAACATTCTCTAAACGTGTCTGAGAGTGCCCATCTATTTTCTCCAAACTCTAGTTTTTTTTTCTTTAACTTCAGTTAGGACTAGTAGTGAAGCTGTCGAAAAGGATAAAGGAAAGTAAAGGTTATCCAACTCCGTGAAGATTGTCTACTGGCATTACTATAGCATACCATGGCAACACTGACAGGGTACAGAACCCACAATAAATCCCTTTGATAAGGTTGGCTACAGGTTTGTTTTTGACATGAATGTATTAGTTCCCTGTACTGTAATTTTTATTACAAGATAACATTAATGTTCTTGATTAAGAGCAAGTTTAAAAGAAAATACTATTTATATTATATTATAGACCTAAATTATAGAGTATATACTGTACACTCCATAAACCATAGACCAATACAATTTTAGCCAGTTATTAGCATTGCATGCAAGGTTGCTATTATTGATCCTACTTAAGATTTTAGGTTTGTTTAAATCTCTAATCCTTGGCTTAGGTACCTTAGGTACCTCAAATTGCCTAGCTTGATTAGAAGAGGTGTAGTATTACTTTTATAAGCAACTGGGCTAAACATTTTCACCTGGCGGAGAAAATGTGTGAAAAAAGAGTTGAATTTGGGACCTATGTTTAGTGAGGGTGGGCTCTGTTGACTTCAACTAGTGAACAACAACATGCCACATCCTAGAAAATACTCGGAATACCTAGCAACCACATTGCAATGGTGGTTGAGTGGAGCCACTGGCAAGCACCGCTCATGTTCACTTTAGAAAGAGTAAAAATGTAGCTCTATTATAGCATACCAAAACAGAGTGCTAATGATTATAATAATGATCTGAGAAAGGTCAGTACATGTGGGGGAGGGGGAGGGAAGATGAGATGGATCTACAGAGTGAATTGTGACAGAGAGGAAGGGAGGGAGGAAGAGAGGCCAATTGGGGGTATTGTGGTCATGTCTAGACCTCGTTATAATCAACTCATGGGAGGTGTTATGCAACCAAAATAATCATTCCCTGCAGGGCTTTGAATCATTCTATCCATTCACATCGAGGGTTTGATTTACACTGCCCATGATTACAGGACTAGGACTTTTCTGTTGGCTTGAAGGGTTCTGAAGTAAACTCAGTTATTGTTTGACTTTACTGAGAGAATTATATGTCAAAGTGCTCTGTCATCTCTTGGGTAAATCTGCACTTAATATTTGGATTTTTTTTTCTTTTCTTTATTTCTATGTTCTTGTTTATGAGGAACTTGTCCTCAAAGCATTTAGATTAGGAGGTTAGAAGGTTAAATGTTACTATAGATGTTAATGACGGTAACTTCGCCTACATGTTTATGCTATCAATATTTCCATTAAGGTTGTAAATGAAGCCATTCTTCATAATCTTTGTCAATGTTTTTGTAGATTTTTTTAGAGATGAGTTAATTAGCACTAGGCTGCGGAGGTGTTTGTTAGCTTAGCATCATGTTATTGAAATATCAACTGACACAGATGGAGCTCCCGTAAGCCAGCAACCCTCAGCTACACAGCTGGAGTTTAATAAGTAGTCTACCTGATGGAAAGGTACATTGTCTCATCCATCAACAGATCCCTTCAGACAACCTGTGTGCTAGTGTCACAACTGGTGTTGTGCTCCTGGTGATTAAAAAGTTTGTACCTTTTTCGTGTCGTCCTGAACCTAACCACCAAACAACATTCAAGCCATGTTCACAATGCCACCTCATTATAAGTCCACAAAACCCCATACTCACATGCAGTTTTCTATTGTTTGGAGCCAGACTGAAAATTCAGCCCTGCTGAAAATGCAATTAAAACCAACTCCTGATGGTAGCTGGTTTTACATGTGGTGTGTCTCAATTCGCTCCCTAGTTCCGTACACTGCCCAAACATTCACTCCCTTGAAATTTCCAGCAAGCATAAGCTGCTTGTGGAAAATGTTATCTTCTTCAAGTCATCTGAATAATTATGTTGCTGATACGATTTAATGCATGATGTCATAACCATGTTGTATGTAATTGAGTCATTAGTATCCTAATACTTATTGGATCAAGGACCAAATGCTTTTGTGTTTATGGATTCTTTCCATGGAGAACCAGGGAGTGGAAAGAGACACACGGTTACTAGCTGGTCCACGCAGTGGGTCAGAGGTCCACCTATAGTCCCCACCAGCTTAACACAGCTTGATTGGTTGACAAGCTTTACCACCTTAAAGACCCATGGGATATTGTTTAACAAGCGCAGTTGTACATATTTCCTATTGAAACAGGAAATTTGGGCTTGGCATAATGGAGAGGTTAGGTTAACAGGCTTTAGTAACGTCGTAGTTGTAAACCTACGCACTTGTTAGTTGGCTACAGGTGGTTTAAGGGAGGGGGGGGGGGGGATGAGTCATCAACATTTGTGGTCCATTTTGGTAGAAGAAAAATTCTGTAAATTTTAAATATATATCTAGTTAAAGTTAGTTTATTTCAACTTTTAGAAGTGCACTACAGTATAGATGACCTCAAAGCTAACAGACATGGTGTAAAAGCCACAAAACTACAGTTTGGATATCATCGGGTCTTTAAGCTGGTGTGATCGGATTTTTTTTCCACCAGCAGGGAAAGCCATGTATGAAAACCATCATACATGGTTTGAGCAATGGTAGTGTGGGTAATATTCCAATATTGGAGCAGCAAGACGAATTTGATTGGATTAGGGTTTGCTGTCGAATAGCCTTGTTAATCTCAGGTGTGTGTGTTGCCATGGTGATTGCAGGTTGCTCTCCAGGATGGCTGCCATGAAGGATCAGCAATTCACTGAGGAGAAACCGCTACTGCCAGAATCCAGGGGACAGGAAACAGAGATGGTGAGTATGTGAGAGTGTGTGCATAGCTAAATATAGTAGACCAGTTAAAAATGTCCCCGTTTTTAGGCAAGAGTACAAAATATTGGATGTGTGTGTTCACGATAAAGGATTTATCTACTGTATGCTCACCAAATACTGCATTTCATCTTGATCCACACATATTAAGCTAATGTGAAATGAAAAGCATGGCATGTCTTTAATGTCAGCAGAAAAAATTGGCTTTAAAATATCAGTTAAAAATTTGGGACACTGGCAACAAAGAGTGTGCTACTTTCTGGCTTTTCTTTAAAAGTGCTCTGTTCTTAAGAGCACAATTAATAATATATTAAGATATTTAAGTGATACTAGTAAACCTGAAATCAATATATTAATAAACGGAGCAGTTCCAAGAGGGTCCTTGCCCCATTGTATTTCATTGTAATTTTTACCCCTTATCTAATTATAGGGTTAGTTCACCCAAAAATGAAAATTCTGTCAGTAATTACGCACCCTCATGTTGTTCCAACCCCCGTAAGACTTTTGTTCATTTTCGGAACACGAGAGAGAGAGAGCTAGATCGCTCCTCCATAAGCTTCTAAGGGATTGAAACTTGTCGGCCCAGAAAAGTTATTAAAGACATCGTTAAAATAGTCCAGGTGGCTCAATCTTAAGTTTATCAAGCGAAGAGAATACTTTTTGTGCGCAAAAAAACAAACAAAAATAACTTAATTCAACTATTCATTTCCTTCTCTGAAGGCCTCGAGTGAGTTCACATAGTGTAACTGCGCGGCGCAACAAAGAAGCGCTATGCTGTTACACTACAAATTTTCATTTTTGGGTGAACTATTCCTTTAAATCAATGTAGACAACCAATCAAAAGCACTGCGTTCTTACAGCCATTAAAAAGCTGAAAACATCAGGAAATTCTAAAATTGTAATACACTTTACAATAATGTAATGTGTTCACATTAGTTAATTCATGAAAGCGATGAAAAACATCCATTTTACAGGATTTATTTGGTTATTAGTGTCTTGGTTTGTATTCATTTATAAATATTGATAAATAAAACTTTACAAAAGTGAAAAGAATCTCAAGTGTAAACCCTAAAAAAGATGATAAAAACTAATCAAATCACAAATGATAATCACACTGTAAAAAATGATTGTTGGTTTAACTTAAAAAAGTAAGTAACCTAGTTGCCTCAAAATTGTACGTTTATTAAAATAAAAAAATTGAGTTAATACAATGAAGAAGATTGGATTAAACAACAGAAACTCAAAATATTATGTTATCTGAACGACATAAATTATCTAAGTTGAAAATTTTTTTTTTTTTTACAGTGCACAATTTATTCGTCAAAGCTTGTTGAATGGATTTTTATGTCTGCAGGTTACTTTCCCACATATCATTCATGCTTATAATTTTTTTTCTTAAGCTTCTCACCTCCGGCACCAAAGCATTGTTCTCCGATACTATTGAGGGCACTTTCTGCTGTAGTGTGCTGTAACTAGTGTTTGTGTCTATGTGATGTGTCAGGCTAAAGGACAGTGTGTGCACGTGCCGCTGCCCTGTGCTACGCCTTCCCCTCACACGGCTCGCCCCCCAAAACGCTGGCATGCCATCGCCCGACACTGGCTCGGCCTGACGCGCCGTCGGACCAGCGGGTACTTCCCGGTAGGCTGATAACTGACCATGTCCACCCCTCCAACTAAGGGATACTAATTTGTGTCAAGTCCTGCAATTATGATCGAAAAGACCAAACAAGGACTGATATTTTCTCTCAGCCCAAAAACCCATTTGGTTTCACATGGTGTGATGAGTACAACATAGAAATGTTCTTTTTGGCACCATGTTTCATACACACTGCTAAGCATTAGCAACATTTAAGCAATAGTCATTAGATTAAATAAATGTGTCATTTTTTCACTTAAACTAATAGCTTTTCACATGACAATAGTATAAAAACAAGCAACAAGTAAGATTTGTGAATAACGCTTAGGCTTTGTTCAGACAAACAGCTGCAAAACTTTTTTTTTTGACAATTCAGTAGTTTACAGTCAGAAATTCAGACCATCACATGAAATCTGGCTAATTAATCTGGTTTTCACAGATTCATTCAAGTTTTTGTTGGTCGAATTGGATTTTTTTTAAAACATGACTAAAATGTCATAGGCTATGTTAAGCTTAGAAATGCCAATAGCTGTCTGAATCCACTCCTTTATGTTAAAAAAATGGCATTCACTATAGTGAATGGATTAACAAGTGAATGATTTTGTACACAAAATATACATAAATGAGTTAATAGCAGAGTAATGGCTCTGAATATGTTGTCATAATAGCATGATACTACACTTGTCTCTTAGCATTGTGCTAACACCTATCATTGCTATGGTAACGTATGCAGATATGCTGGATATTGACAACACTGTATAAACAAATAGATCACTTCCAAAATGGCATTACTCAGGGTGGTATTAGAAATGCAAATCAGATTTATGTGCAATGTGGACAAAGGTTTATACCCTGCAATGTCATAAGTTACAATTCCTCAAGAGGCAAAGTTGTTTACCTGTAAGGCTGCCCCCTTTTGCACTTCTGAGGTACTGCATTAGAGTTTTATCCTGAAAAGGAGTGACACCTGCTGGTCCGACATTAAAACTGCTTCTGCTTTTCTGCTGCCAACAGCTCTAACTGCATGCACTAACCTCTTTCTTTAGGTTTGTGGGTTTATTCCAGCTTCTGCCAATCTGCACAAGAATAGCATTATAAGTTCTACTAGCTTTTCCAAAATGGATGCTTTGTTTATATCTAATGTAAAGCTCATGCTAACTCATGTTTCCTTGCCTTTTCAGAAGAATGAGATGGATTTTTTTTGTCAGTCCTATAGTAGGGATACAAATGTTTGGCAAGAAGATGCTGTCCTGTTCTCAAGCTGTTCTTTTACACCATTTTTGGTGATAATTTCACCTTTTTTTCATTGCATGTTGTGTTCTTATTTTCTTTACTAATTAATTCTGAGGTTGGACCAGCAAAACACTACCATTATACTTCCATGTATAATAGAGTTAAACAGGCCTCATTTCAGCAGTGAAGCAAGCTCAGCTTGCATGTTTTTATCTTTCCACAAATAGCTGCTGATCTGAAGCCAGCTTAGCCACCCACATTCTAACCAACATGTCTAGTGAAACAACAACCAGTGGTGTAAAGTACTTGAGGAATTATTGGGGCATTTTTACTGTACTCAATTTAAAATTTGCACTTTTTCTTATTTACTTTACTAAGTATAATTCTATTTAAACCTTGAAAATACATATACTGTACCTGTATTACTGGGTCAAGGTGATTTAAATCTAGATTTTACTTTCCAATTTCCTTACTTTCCAATTGTACAAATCAATTTTGCTTTCACTACAAATGATATTTTGGATTCTATACTTTAACTTAAGTACGTTTTACACAACTGAGAAAAAGCTCATTTTTTTCACAGCAGAAACAATAGTTCATGTAACTGTTTCCATCATAGAAACCCTTTCCTCGGTGACGGGACCTTGCAGTGTGTTGCTCCAAATGTTATGTAATAGCATATTAAAACAACTGTACTTCTGACATTTTGTGTTCCTTCAGGAAAACTGCGATACCTTTGTGGCGACAGGAGACTGGAAGGTACGGTGACTTTTCCCTGTGCATATTTGATGTTTACATGTGATTTACATTTAAACTGCCCATCTTTGAGGGTTTTGAGCCATTCATGTCAGATTGAAAATGGTGCGATTGACATAGCGTCATTATTTCTTTTTTTGGCATTTGATTATTAAAGACCGAGAAAACAAAGAAAGAACGAAAGACATGGCGGCACTGCTATGACCTCCAGAGTACAGATTCAATCAATATCCACTTCAGAGCACTAATGGAAAAATAGTACCAGTCTACTGGTTAAAACTGGTAGTTTAATCGTTCTGTGCCAGATTATTTTTTATTACAGATGTGATTTTTAAATTGTAATTCGCACAAATCTCTTAATATGACGTCAAAATGGACCCTATTTAAATTAAAAAATGTATTATTGTGCAACAATATAATATAATATAGCCTAATATAATATAATATATCCATTATATAACTAAGAGTTAAAGAAATCTAATTGTAGTTGAAATCTGAGATACAAGTTGAGGTACTATGAGAACTTTATCACCTCAGTTTTATCTGTCTCCCAGTTTGCATCATCTCTTCACACCTCTAACAGAAATAGGACTAAATCACAGAGAAATGAATTGAAATAAAACAGTGAGAAATCCAAACAGCGGATGGGGCTGGAGATGATAGGATTTGGAAGCAGCACACTCATCGAGTGAGAGGTTTTAATTGTGATGGAGAACGGATAATTAAATAGGTGTTTGGAAGTGCAATATGGTTACCTAATGGCAAGCAAAAAGAAAAAGATGTACGAAGACAGAAAGAAAGAAGATTACACTGAAAGTTAATAAACCAAACATATTTTGACTTCTGATGTGTTCACACAGCAACAGAATACGGTTGTCGGCCCTAAGCCGCACATTTTCAGGGCTCAAATACACATTCTAGGAAAGCCCATGTGAACGAAACTGGACCGGACAAATAGTTCCCTGTCACGTCATATGTATAGTGCAAGTAAGCCACTCTGTGTAAGCCACTCTCTCTCTCTATATATATATACAAATATACTATATACATAGTATATTTGTATTGGGATGGGCAGTAACCAATTATACCAAATTGTAGTTGGCACAAATGTATGATTTAATTTGTTTGTAGTCTACAAATGTCTATTACAAAAGAATAAGCACTAAAAATCTGTTAGCACTTACTATTTGTGTGGTGTGATGCGGTTGGCAGTCCATTCTTTTTTTGGCAATGACAATGCAGCTGTTTACACCTGTGTATACGAGGAGAGGAGGAGATAAAGGTTGTGCATTTAAGCGAGACCACAAAAGCCAAGTCAGCCACAAAGGGATTAATCTTGAACATACACAGAGAAAAATACCCACACTCAAAAGACGCAGTCAAGTCTGCAGACGCTGCCACACACACGACTCGTGTCACATTGAGCGTGTTGCGGGAGCCTTTCCTGGCATTTATTTGACCTGGCCTATTTTACTCTGTGTATGGTGTCTTTGTCTAATAATATTCAGAAGGATAAATTTGCACATGAAGGAGCAGTAAATCGTAAATAATGACTAATTTTTTAAAAATTCAGAGAATCAAGCACTATATCGCTGCTAAATTGCAATAAAATGATTGAATAGCCATCTTAAAGGCCTTTATGAGTATGCGGAAGATAAAGATAGAAAATATGGGACAAATACAGAAAGAACACAATAGATTTAGACTGACACAAAGCCCAGCCAATCACAGGCAGCCTGTTTTTCGCAGTCAGCCAATGAGAGGTCAGGGGTGGGGTGTGAAATGTACTGGGGGAGGGGACAGCAGTGCTGCAAAAACTCCCTTGATGGGGAGAGACAAAGAGACGCCGTAGCAACAGCAGCATCTCTCTGGTTACCTGCATCTGAGTCCTATTGCCCGGAACGGACCCTGTCTTCTTCCTGCTCATACTCCTTTAAGCAAGCGTACACAGTCTCTAAAGAGCCATGCCGGAGTGCTGGGATGGGGTGAGTGGGATATCTGTAATTACAGGAATGTAAATAGAGAGTAAGAGAGGCAATGCTTTCGTTTTGCTAATAATAAACAGCAAAAAATGGTTTTATAACAATTTGTTGGCTATATTATCATTTTTAAGTGTTTAGCTGGTTAAATAAATCTTGATTTGCCATGTGGTCATAAATAACTAGCTTGACCTACTGAACCAGTAATTGTGAAACAGTTCCACTGTTGCATATTTATAATAATAATGTCAAATTATTTAAATTTATAATAGCTAATTATTACCCCTCCCCCCCTAAAATTATTATTTTAAAATCTTTTTGAATTTAATAATAGTAAAAAAAGACAAAATAAGAATAATAAGAAGATATAGACACTAATTTGTTTCATCTTCATCTTAAAATCATGTATTTGTGATGTTGGGATTCTGAGTTCTGCAGAAATGTCCAGTCATGTGTGAGGTGGCCATTTGCACTGACACACTAACACACTGACACGGTTGAAACGTGCTCTCTCTAACGTACCCCTGCAGTAACCTGGCGCGCGTGTTCAGAAACGAGTGTTTGTGCATGTGGTAAATCTTATGTCTGCAGTCTAATAACAAAATCTTCCTAAAAGGACAATCGTGTGACCTTGAACAATACAAATGAGCAGCTACAAGGGAATTTCTTCTGAAACTATGATGCTTTACTATTTACTGCCCCATATTTGCATAGCATTGCGTTATCTAGGTCAAAATCCCTATTTATCCTATCAGTGTTTGTTGAATATTATCTCCCTAGAAAACATGCTCAACGTTTTGCGGCACAGTGACAGCTGCCACAAGATTTACTTTTGACCTAAACACAGAGGGAGACAAACAGCTGCACTAAACTCACACACACACAGACTATTTGCATCTGGTCTGACCTTCCACGAATTTTCCAACATCAAAAACTCCAAATGAAAGGGGCTTAAACCCCACAGGAGATTTATTTCCCGTCTCTCAGTGGATCTGCATAAAGCTGCCTGTGAGGTGTCTGCTAGGATTTGTGCATAACTCTGGAAGGCTATGCTGAAATAATCCCCAGGGCAAAAAAAAAACACATACATTCATCTCTCGTCTGCTTGGACAGATAAAGTCTGAGACTAAATGTGGGTCAGATTAAAATACTGGTTCTGCCAATTAAAAGCTTGTTACGTAACCATGTGCAGCCAATCTGTGATCAGAGATGCTTTATGATAAATTAATTAGTCTTGTTTTTTAACTCTTGCCACTGTTGATTGAATTGATACTATATACAGTATATATATAAATATATATACTGTATATAGTAAAACATATATATATATATATATAGCATCAATGAGATGCAGATATATATGGGCCAGAAGGCGCCTCCTAGTGGTCTAACCCAAACCCTACCCCAGACCTAAACCTACCCATAACCAAAGCGTGTTATATTGATGCTAAAGTGTGTTGGATGTATATGCATTGTCAAAAGCGTCACTATATGACACCCTAGGATGAGAATGCGTTGTATATACATACAGTAAACTTCAGGTCTCTCAAGTGATCCATTGTAGGTCAGTGGTTATTAGGAAAAGTCTGGCCTGGACCTTCTCAGACTGTTTGCTGAAATCGCGCTTTGTTGTTTTTGTTATTGTAGGAACATGACATTGAAACCCCTTATGGGATGTTGCATGTGGTGATCCGTGGGGCTCCCAAGGGCAACAAGCCAGCTATCCTTACCTACCATGATGTTGGGCTCAACCGTAAGTAAACAATTTTTTTGTATTTGTTCGTACAAAGGTAAACTATACCCACATTTCTCTATAAGACCCAAAGCAATAACAACTGCACCATTTCAATCTTGGTACACCATTTGTCCCCATGCATTGACCTGAAGTTAATTTCCCCATCTCCACAACCAAAAAGAGACGCTTGTGTGTTTATGTGTGTACTTACATATGTGCGTGTTCAAAGAGCAGCCCTCTGGAAGTAATGTGTGTGGGCGGTGATAAGAGCTGTAATTTGGAAGCCAGCTGACTGCAGTTTATCAGTTCTGTTAACCGATTGCATGGTCGCACAGGTGATCAGCGCCCCATGTGATGATAACTCAGGCACAAAGGAATTGTTTTATACAAAGATATACTAGGCAAAAACACAGATATGGCAAACTAGATTGATCTTTTATTTGTATTTATTTAGAATACTTATACTATATTTTCTTTTTTAATTATTTTATATAAATTATGTATTTGTTAAAAATTATGTATTGCATTGATTTAATACTTTTATTTAGCCTATATAATATATAAATTATTTTATATGTAAATAAATATAAATAAATTTATATATATATATATATATATATATATATAGCACAGCTTTTTATTTCTTGTTCATTGTAGCTTTACCTTTTAGGAAGGAGTAGCTATAAACAAAAGGGAATGTCTATCTATTTTGTACTAAATGGGAATTATGGAAATTTAATCTATGGCATGATGAGGAACGTTAGATCCATTTATGGGTCATCAGAACAAAGATGGCAGGGTCGCTATTGACCTTGATATTAAATTCCACATTGTGTCAATGTCAACCTTGGCCGAGAGCTCTTTTCGTCACTTACAGTAAGGCTTTCCTGTTCTCTATTGCTCCTCTCTACATCCTCTTTCCACCTAATCCCTTCCTCTCCTCCTCTCCATGTCTGCCCATTCCTCATTATCTATTCCTGAAGTGTGTTATTGTCTGCCAGTTCTTATGCAGTGTGAGAAACAGAGCGAGAGAGAGAGAGAGAGAGAGAGAGAGAGAGAGAGAGAGAGAGAGAGAGAGAGAGAGAGAGAGAGAGAGAGAGAGAGAGAGAAATATGTAGGTCACAAAAACATACCGATCATGCAGTGTTTGGGGAGGGGAGTGGGCAAGGTCAGCACTGCGGCATAGAGAAACTCTGACTCTCCTCTCTGCTGCAGATACGTGTATTAGTATGCATGGCCATCCTTCCATCACAAAACATGACTCAGAGAGAGAGAGACAAAAAGAGAGAGATGTTCAGATTTTTGGGGGATTCAGAAGACTTATAATACAGCACACAAGTTATATGGATGACTTCCAAAATTTCTACTTTTGCACTCCACAGAATAGGTAACAGCATATGGGTTTGGATGGAACAACATAAGGATGAGTCAGTATTTTGAGATGGGTTCATTCACTAAAGGGTATGAAACTCGAATATGATCCTGTCACAATGCAGAAGATTTAAAAATGCAAGTTTTTTGGTGAGGAGAGTCAATTTTAGAAATCCAATTTCAGAAGTTAGTAGGGTAATTCATTAAATCCATTGAAGGAACAGTGTGTCTAAAAATAAAAAAAATCCTGTCATTTTTTACTCTGGGGGAATTCAGATTTCAAAAGACTTATAAGTTAAATGAATGACTTCCAAAATTTCTACTTTTGTAGTCCACAGAATAGGTAACACCATATGGGTTTGGAACAACATAAGGACGAGTCAGTATTTTGATCTATCTATTGCTTTAAATAAACTTGAAGATCTGCCAAAATACCATTTGATGTTGATTAGGGAAATGGCATGATGTAAAATGAGTTATTAGTGCCGCTTGAGCAGTTATCTAGAACACTGAAGTTGTTTTGTTTGTTCATTTTATGATCTAGCCTAAATAGGCCAATGATTCTGGAAAAAGAAATGAGCAGAAAGAGAAGAAAGAACGAACTGTCCCAAATTTAAAGTATTCTTTTATAATCAGTAATGTTATATAATGTACGATGTTATGAAAGGGGATCAAATGAAATCTGGGATAACAATGTATTACATGGTAGTTGGAGATGTACGATGTAAATACCACAGGCACATAGGAACATAATCCTTCTGTACCATACATGGCGGTATAGCCTATTTATCGAGGTACCACACTATTTGTACCATCATTTTACAAAGGTAACCACACATTATGTTTTTGTAAAGGCTACAATGTCTTGCTCTCTTTCTCTGAGCAGACAAGCTGTGCTTCAACACCTTCTTCCACAATGAAGATATGCAGGAGATCACTAAGCATTTCGTGGTGTGCCACGTGGACGCCCCAGGGCAGCACATTGGTGCCCCCCAGATGCCACAAGGGTATGATGAACACACAAATTAACATTTATACAGTATTAGCCATCTTAAACACATATATAATGAATATCGACATTCAATCAATTTGGAAAAAGAATCATCTTAGCCTGTCAGCAGTTAACTCTGTCACTGCAACAACCTGCTATAATCTTCTTTAAATAAAGACCAAACTTATGTAACTTATTCCAAAGCATTAATTACAACCATTTAAGTTCAGATCTGCTAAAAGGCAGGTGACATAGTTTAAATAAGGAAATGATTGTCTTGTAATGTCGGTTACTGTAGGCCTACTGCACTATCCCACTAACTGCATTGTTACTCGCTAAATAAATACGTGGACACGAAATATTGATTTGAGTTTAAATTATTTTATAATCTTACCTGTAGGCTATGGCCTTAAAGCATCCGCGAAAAAATGTGCAATTTACTTAACAGTAAACAGCAACAAGACGTCGAACACCTCAATGAATACTTCAGTGCTCTGAGGTAATTTTCACTCTAAGCTGAGACACAAGATGGCGCCAGTTGCGTTTGATGAAAGGAAAGCGCGCGAGTTCGAGGCGACCAATCAGAATCAAGTATTCCAGAAAGCAACCATCCATTAAAATTTTATTTTTTGGTCTTGTTATTCCTAGGTATCAGTATCCCACCATGGATCAGCTAGCTGGGATGCTTCCCAGTGTGGTGCAACATTTTGGGTGAGTTATTATGGTGAAAATCAAGTTTTTAATGTTTTTAATATGTCTGGTGTTTTTTTAATGGGCCATGCCTCAAGACAAACCATGTGCAAAATTCATAAGTCAACACCATTGCTGAGTGTTTTCTTTTTAAAACTGCAGTTTACCGAAGACAGCCTCAAAATCGTTAATCTTACACATTGTAACCAATCATGTCAATGTGAGGGCGGGCTATAGCATATCATTAACTGCTGCTGCCAATTAGGGGTTCTCAAGAGGAGCCAGGTTATGATATGAAAAAATTGTGTATATTTAGCAATATTTTGTATTATATGATATCATATATAATGATCTGATGGACTATATGTCTTTCTTAAAGCATTTCAAATGATATTGATTTTGATAAGGCATCTGTATTAGCTGTTTGATAATCATTTTAATTACCGTTATGTTTCCAACATTGTAGAGAGGGACAACATTATTTGACTATAGGGGGACTTTAAATATAGTCTGTAATGTTAATGTAATGATGACCTATTCATTACTCAATGTTCTCTTTTCTATAGCTTCAAGAGCATTGTGGGAATTGGAGTCGGGGCTGGTGCCTACATCCTCGCCAAATTTGCCGTTAGTATTAAATCTCAGCCTTTTATGTTGGTCAATGGTCTTTTCATTCACATTCAATGCAATTCAACTGTGCTTTCTACACGTAGCTGATTTTCCCTGATCT
Source organism: Cyprinella venusta (assembly GCA_038021265.1). Classification (NCBI taxonomy): domain Eukaryota; kingdom Metazoa; phylum Chordata; class Actinopteri; order Cypriniformes; family Leuciscidae; genus Cyprinella; species Cyprinella venusta. The sequence goes on along the minus strand of CM075886.1, from coordinate 13,223,163 downwards.
TGTGGAGGGTCTGGTTCTACTCAACATTGACCCCAATGGGAAAGGATGGATCGATTGGGCTGCAACAAAATTGTCTGGACTCACCAGTGCTTTACCAGACACTGTCCTGGCCCATCTCTTCAGCCAGGTAGAAATAAATCTACATATGTTTCACTATGGATACACATATAGAGTAACCTTATAAATAAATAATAAGAATTACAATAATAGTAAACACATATCTAAAACTTGATTTCTTCATCATAATGCCATTGATATCTCAAGCTAAATGTTATTTAGCTAACATAACATGTATTATTGTATTTGAATTACAGGAAGAGCTTATGAACAACACGGAAATTGTGCAAAACTACCGCCAACAGATCAATAACACCGTCAACCAGTTTAACCTACAGCTCTTCTGGAATATGTACAACAGGTAACTGCACATCGCCTCGCTAATATGTGTGCAAGTCATACATAATCCATGAATTGAATAAAAAATGCTGATTTGGTAAAATGTTTTTTTCAGCCGCAGGGATTTGGAAATGAACCGCAGTGGCTCTGTGCTAAATGCTAAGACCCTGAGGTAAGGACTATGTTAATTTGACTCTTGAGTAGTTGTCACATTTACATACACCTGTGTGATCAGACTAAATTCTCAATTATCATTCTTGCAGTTGCCCAGCCATGCTGGTCGTTGGTGATAATGCTCCGGCTGAGGAAGGCGTGGTGAGTCTCTGTGTGTGATATTTAGGGAGAACAAAAAAATGTAATCATGTTTTGCTCATAATTTTCATTTCAAATGTTCTTCCTCCAACCAAACGTCTTTCCTTTCCGTTTTTCCGTCATATTTGTCGAACGAGTACGTGTTTTGCAATTCAGAGAGAGGTCAATCCCTTCTGCATTCCTTTCTCTTCCTTTGTTTTGCTCCCTCTTTCTCCATTTTTCTCGTGGGAGCAGATGGCACCGGCCCCAGGGTTGGTCTCCCGGGCTTTGCCAGCTTGTGTGCACTGGATATTTTTAACTCTGTGCCATGGTCCTTTAATCTAACATATGAAAGCTGGGTTACTGCCCCATCACATCTAATCAGACACACAGGGTGAGAGATGAGGGAAAAGAGGGACACGGTGAAGGGATGAGATGGATGAGTGAGAGGTAAATGACAAAAGGATGAGAGAAGAGAAGGATTTGAGTAATTGGGTCAAGAGGAGGAAGATGAAAAGGTTGGAGCAGTAGAAACAACAGAAGGATGAGTAAGAGATTAAGACGGAAATAAATAAATAGAAAAGCAAGATGCTACCAGTGAATCGTTTGGATGTAACTTCTCATTTCTTATTATTACAATATTCCCCATTTAACAATAACAGTACTGTTAATTGTCTGGTTTTACTCCAGTTTCTGTTCTAAATCATCCATACCTTCAAATATATACACAAATTATTTTAAATTATTAAACGTCTATAAATATAACAATGATATTGGTTGGGGGAAGTACACATAGAGGATAGATGGGTTCCATCTGTATCACATATTGACTAATGCAGACACTTAGTGCTGGAATATGACTCATCTCTGCAGTGCCGCTGTAACTGGGACAGACCTCAACAACACACATACATACTCTCTCTCTCTCTCTCTCTCTCTCTCTCTCTATATATATATATATATATATATATACAGTATAATCTCTGCCCTCCATCACACCATCCATTTTACTGCCAATCATTCAACTGCCTTGTAAAAAAAAACTTGTTTAATCTTCTCTGACTTTTTTTTTTTTTTTTTTGCATATTCGTACATTTACATTTTTGTAAAAAACAGTGTAAATGCTTTCTATTCTTAGGTTGAGTGCAACTCAAAGCTGGATCCAACCAACACCACATTCCTGAAGGCAAGCAAACAAACATACTGTAGAAATAGAGGTGAAACATTTTGGCATATACATTTTCAGAAATATATGATAACAAATGTATTTGGTTTCTTTCAGATGGCTGATTCAGGCGGAATGCCTCAGATTACACAGGTGAGACTGCTTGGCGTGTCTGATCTCAGATCAGTCTTTAACAAAATAGTCCATTACAAGGGTGACCCAACACCGTACCAGAATTTTTTATTGATAAAAATGTCCCTAAAATCAAATAATGATTTTTTTTTTTTATAACAAAACAAAATTCAAACTGAATTTGTACAATTTAAAGCTACACTGTGTGATTTTTACCCCCATCTAGTGGTGAAAAGGTATATGACCATCCAGTGAATATTAGTTTCTGTTCCTCTCAATTCCGGTTTCGTTTTAACTCCTACGGTGGCCAATGTAGTCCAAGATTAACATGGCTTCCAGTTCGACCTCGTCCATGAGTGTTAACTCAAACGTAAACGCGAAAGGCGAAGCTTGAATTAATGGGTATGTCCCTCTTTGGCTAATGTACTTTTTAAGATGGAGGGGCAACATGGCGACCACCATCAGAACCCCTTACCCATATGTATTTTCAATGGCATATTACACACTCGCGAGAATACTTTGATTACTTGAACGAAGTAAATATACATTAATGAGCACATATATTTTTGAAAGAACTAAGTGTTTTTAGATAAGTATGAACTAAAAGAGTTACACAGTGTAGCTTTAATGATCTCAGCAGCCAATAAAACACTGTCGAAAAACACTTTTTTTTTTAACAGCCTGGGAAACTAACAGAGGCGTTCAAGTACTTCCTGCAGGGAATGGGCTACAGTAAGTCTAATTCATTTAATATCATTTTGACTGTCAATATATTTACTAACAAATGTTTCAGGGCAAATCAGCACCAAAATCAGTGCATTTAATGATTCTTTGACTGCCAAATGTAAACCGATCCAATATTATGTGTCCTTTCTCCCATGTGTGTCTTTATCCCATTTTGAGACAGTTGTGAGTGTATGCATGTAAATAAATGTCTGTGTGGAGGTGCTGTATTTGTTATAATCTGTACTGTATGTGTATTTTCCTGCCCTTTCTCAGTTGCTTATGTGAAGGATCGGAGAATGAGTGGGGGGCCAGGTACTTCCTGCTTCCTGTTCACGCCTGCCCTCTTCCTCATGTTGATGATACATGTAGTTTAGCCTTCTAATCCCTCGCTTTTTTTGATTGGCCTTGATTAATTTATGTATTTGTCCTTCCCAGACTGATATTTCCATTCATTCATTATTTCCTTTATTGACCAGTGATTTTTCCTCTGGAGGAAAAATGTGCTTTGAATGCGCTCTCAAGCTCTCTGCATGGCAGTTATTTGAAAACATAAACTTAGACTAAAATAACATGAAATATATATATATTTTTTGGCTTAGAATTATTTTAAAAAGTTTAAAATGTATACAAATTTGCTCCCTTTCCCTGAAATTTAACCTTTAAAAGAGCATTCACAGGCTGCAAGATCTTTTGTAAATTTTTTTTATATTTATATATTTTTACATAATATTTTCAATATTTTCTTATTTTCAGTACAAATATCTAAACATAAAACCAGACACAATTACTTTAGAAGCAAAAATGCATAAAATATTAAGATTATATAAAATCTTTCTTGTTTTGATCAAAAATCAAAATGGTCGATTTATGTTTTAAACAAAGGGAAATATTCATCAATGGGATAAGGGAAGTGAAATCTAAAATGAAAATCTGAAATAAAAATGAAATTGTTACACAATCTTGCATGTGTATGTTTAGATATAGATTTTTTTACTGAAAAACAAGAAAAATATCTATTAAGAAAATGAATTTTTGCACTGAAACCATGGGCATTTATATAGAGAGATTATAATTGGATATTTTTTTGTTGGATTTGAGTCATTTTGGTGTATTTGAATGTTATCAGCTTGAGGCTGAAATTATTCTCGACCAAAAGTTCAAGCATGTCATCCCTGCCTCCTCTGCAACACATCATGCAGCCCAGATGAACTTCCCCGTGGATATGAAATGACTATTCATCTCTCTTTCTCTTTTTCTCTCAGTGCCTTCGGCCAGTATGACCCGTCTCGTTCGCTCTCGAACAGCTTCTCTGACCAGCGCCGGCTCCGTGGATGGTTCTCGCAACCGTGCATGCACAAACTCAGATAGCAGTGAGGGAGTTGGGCAGGTCAGCCACACCATGGAAGTGTCCTGCTGAACCCTCGTGCACTGTCTCACACGCACACATTTAGAGAGACGTGGCATGGAAGGAGAGCGTGAGAAGAATGAAGGTCTCATACTGCTTTCATTCTTTCTTTCTCAGTCCCTTTCTCTCAGTGTTTCAGTGTTAGCACTCATAAAGGATTAGTTCATCCAGAAATGAAAAATACTTCAATTATTTAATCACCCAAAAGTCTTCAAAAACCTGACTTTATTTCTTTTGTAGAACACAAAAAGATATATATAGTCCAAGCTACTTTTTTCGATATAATGAAAGTGGATGGTTACCACAAATTCTTTGCGACTTTTTTTTTTTTTTCGTGAATTGGCTTCAGAAGACTTGACAGGTCAAATGCACCACCTTTATGATGTGCTTTGTTGCTTTAAGAGCACGACAACACTTGGTCCCCATTGAATGGAAAAGAGCAGCTTGGACATTCTACTAAACATCTGCTTTTGTGTTCCACAGAATAAAGACATAGAAAAGGGTTTTTATTTTGAGTTGAACTTTTCCTTTAACCTGTAAAAATTAAGACTTGCTGTCATTTTCCTCTTCAGAACAGTGTTTGGTTTCCCCCCATTTTGTAACGCGGGTTCTTAACGCTCAATGTGTCAGTGTTTCTGCACCCTTCGCTGGCTGCCTCCGGCCTTGACCTTTCTCCTAAGACAAAACTACAAGTCCCATCAGCCCCTGCTCTCACTCATTCCTGTCCTATGACAGTCTTTGAGGAGTCACTGATGGGTTGGTCCTGAGGAAGAGGACGAAACAAAGCAAGAGAAAGAAGAAGGGATGGGTTTTAAACCAGAGGGTGATTTATGAGTGACATTTGTAACCGTGAAATGCTCTCCCTCTCAAATATGAACGAAATCAAAGCCATTGTATAGTCAAAGAGGGCGAAAATCTCAGAAAAACAGTTGCTTTCGGCTAATCGTCTCAGCTCATTCAGTCATCGGGAGTGTATGTATCACCTCATACTTATTTGAATCATTGGAGCTAAATATGTAAATGAAGTATGAAAAAACAGTTTTAAACAGGTTTTCCCCATTAAAGTTGTATGACTGATTCGCCATGTTAGACTGCGTATTTGTCAAGTATTACATCATAAAAGACAATGGTCCCACACAAATACCCTTTTATTGTGCACTCAATGTCATATAAAAGTGGCTTTGCCTGGGATCGTTTCTGCACAATCTCCTTTTTATAGACAATCAGCTTCTAACCCGAACCAATCTGTGTGATAGGGTTTTCATTGCGTTAATGGTACAGAATCAAGGCCTCCCGCTTCCCTTACAGCACCCAGCCCCGCACAAAGAATATACCAAAGCTACTGATAGAAATGCACACACAAATGTATACATTTCCCAATGAGGGCTGGGCTCTGCAAGGTAACGGCTTTTGTGTGCACACACACTCAATATACTCACGCTGCTTGCAGATAAATGACACTGAAGGATTCATGTGTATTAGAATCAAGAAATGAAATATGATTGTAACTACTGCAAGCTTGTTTCATAATTTAGATTATTAGTTTAGTTATTTTTTTGTGCTATTTTACTGTGGACCCTTTTCTCAATGGACCTTTTCACACGGCTCTTTGTCAACATAGTTGGGTAAACTTTTATTGTTGTGAATGGAAACTTTTGCAAATAACTGTTTTTGCATTCCACTTGACTCCAATAGCAAAACAATAAATAAATAAATAAATAGCATTTTTAGCAAGAAAAAATAAGAGATTGATTACGGAGGTCAGAAGAAAGATATTTTCCATCACTCCATCAGCTGTTGTAGAAACACTCGCACATCAGCGTTACATAGTTTTCTGAAATTGAATGCCAAGTAATATAACACAAACTATAGTGTTATAACATGAAATGTTTTTAATACTAGATTTGTGATGTTAATAATTGTGGGACGTGCCATCTCAGTCTGTGATAAAGGTCCATTATTGGAAAGATGTGTTGTTGATGTATGTGTACAAACCCAACACTATCTCACGACCAATTGTACGAATTCGACGAATGATTAAAAGTGTCTAATTTGTACGACCTCACTCGTACGAATTCGTACGATTTGTCTAAACCCACGTGATGGGTAGGTTTAGGGGCGGGGTAAGAGGTAGGTCATTTGTATTTGTTTATACGAACTGGCCAATTCGTAAAATATGTACGATTTAGCAAAATCTAATTCGTATGAGTGAGGTCGTATGAATTGTTACGAATTAGCCACTTTTTAATACATTCGTCGAATTCGTACAACTTGGTCGTGAAATCGGGTTGTACAAACCACACACAATAATCGGAACAAATCACCAACATTCACATGAATGAATGAGCAAATCAGCGGACAAACTAAATTAAAGGGTTAAATATATGATTAAACAAATAAATGAATGAAATTTAATTACCTTCCGGAGGTGACTGACGTGAGCTCAGATCTGATTGGCCGGAGCTGCTAACATGGGACTTACGAGGGCGAAGCAACCATTGACTTTCCATTTCACACTCGCTCTTATTGAATGTCAGTTTTCCTGCAGCTTCCTCAAACAGGAAGTGCACAATTACAACTTTTCAGGGGTGTTTCCTGTGTGTTTGTCTGTAAGGGGCGGGGCTTTCTGGAGCATTTCGCTCCAAGCTCGGAATGTAGGGCAAATCCCACCCCCAACAAACCCAACCCCCAAAACAAGGTGCCCCGCCCCTCACAGACACTTCCAGTCGCCCCCAAAGGGCTATCGACCCAACGCATCGTGATCGACCTCACTCCGTGCAAAGCTGGGCGCAGCACTGTAGATACTGTACAAAGAGAAAGATGAATGCATGAAACGGAATAAATGTGGAAAATGAGATGAGAGGGAGAGATGGAAGGAAGAGACCCGTGGAGGGTGTTCAAAGCGGGAGGGTTAAAGACAAATTCAAAATATCGACAGATTTCCTCCTAAAGACTCAATAGACAAACACATGTTCTTCCCCAGTATTGATTTGCATGAGTTTTGATGAGTTTGTCCTGATTTCCTGTCTGAAGTATGCAGTCGTTAGCTCTTATTAAGAGAGCATGCCCACCTTTCAAAGGTACATGTTTTTTCTCCGATCCCTGATCTCTGCCCGGGGGCCCTGAATGTATAATGTCCTTTGGAAGTGCTGTACAGTATTGTCGATGTGGCCCCGTATCACCTTTACTCGAATCAGGGCTTGCACCAGTTTGACCTGCCACACCTGCCTTCCCTTTCAACCCTTCCCTTCTCAGTCTATCTTCTGCGCTGTAGATACTTGCTGTTTTTAGGGCGTAAATCTAAAAATTGGTCTGTACCATTAGCTTTGTCATGTGGAACTGTTATACTTTTGATTTTCCTTGAGTTCCTTTTTTTATAATATAGTCATTCTTATTTAACCACGTGTTGCATCTCTTCTTGTGAGAATTCAATGAGTATTATTATTAATATGATTACAATTGTTACGATTAGCCATTGTTTTGTATTAAGCAATAAGTTGTTGATGTTTTTTTTTTTTCTGGAAGGGGGATGGTTGTAACAAATATGTCTAAAGAAACAGTAGGAGTCACTCTTAACCTGCTTTACCATAAGAAAACTATGAAAAATAATGTGTTTCTGTAATATGTACATCTATATACAAGCTGTCACTGTCTGTGTACTACAAATATGAACGTGCAACAAATAAAAATGGATGTACAAACAGGATCAGGTCTTATTCCAGTTTGGCTTGTATTGACCCACGAAACACACACACACACACACACACACACACACACACGCACACACACACGCACGCACGCACACACACACACACACACACACACACACACACACACACACACACACACACACACACACACACACACACACACACACACACACACACACACATTTATAAGTAGGCTATATATCGCCATGCTATGTATGTTGTCTTTGCGCTGCTGCTGGTGCGTGGCGATAACGTCACAGATAGGCAGACTGAATCGAGTCACGTTTGTTTAACGCCTGTATCATTAAAACTAAAGTTATAAGAAAAAAAACATCCACATAAAGTCTGACATGCTTAAATTCAATGCGTTATTTCCTAGTATGGATACAATCGACTGATTAACTTTTAAAACGATTTTAGATCGATATGCCATCCGGAAGGACAACTAGCAGAGCACAGATCGATGTAGTTGGATCATATGAATATAAATAGATAAATCGATGTAGTAGATTACACTCCTAATATATTAGTATAGTTCTAAGTTGCTTTTATGGAAACCTATTCCTTCCACATTTGAAAGCCATCATAAACTTGTTGTCATAATTGTCCTTGTCATAATTTGTCTGCAGTAGTATCCAGCTCACACATTTCATAAACTTTGCTGTAATTTATTTCAAGAAACAACATTTGCCATACATTTGTGAATTTCTTCCTCACATGCATAACAAAGCTAAGCATTTAAAGATGCAGAGAAAAAAACATTCATAAGCTGCATTTTAATTAACATACTTAAGATAAATGTACATGGTGAAGGGAATGTATACCTTTTAATATAATATGATAAGACATATTTAATGAAATTTCTAGTCACACTTTATATTAGGTATTGTTAACTACTATGTAGGCCTGCTATTTTCATAAAAATAGTACAATGCACTTGTGTTCATACTGAATTTCAAAACACTTTTCTGCTACTGAGGTGAGTCAGGGTGGGATGGTTTAAGGGAGGGTCAACAGGGTAATCATAGATGTAATTCCAAAAATGAATTAGGTAATAAGTTTAGTGTAAAAACATTTATGTACACAATAAGTGTTTTGTATCAAATTATTCATTTAAATGTACATAAAAGACACCTAATATAAAGTGGGACCAAATTTGATCGAAACCACAGACTCTTTGAAACTAGATGTAATCTTTTTTAGACGTAAAATCTGATATATTCATTGCCTTGCATTAGCATACTTAATTATCTCAATTATTATCCCTGCAAATACACACTTAAAAAATTATCTACTATTTTTACGATCTACGATCATTTGCAATGTACTATTTTAAATCTTTCAAACTATTTACTACAAACAGTATGTGAAATAGGATGCAGCTAGTAATGTCTCAAATAACTGGAGACTTACTGAAAGATGAGCTCATAAGTTACAATGTAGGCATCACTGTAGACATACAGCAGATGATCTCTGGGGTCATAGTTTAGAAACTGAATATTAGTCTGCATCTTCTTAATATTAATTTTCAAATCAAAGCGCTCTTCTTTTGTCTTGGTGTCATAAGAGTAAAAGATCTCTTCTGTTTCTTTATCTAGATAACGAGTAGCATAAAGCACACCGCACACCATGAAGGTGTTTGTGGCAGTCTTTTTGTGAAGAGAAGTGGACCATGTTTGGTTTAAAACAGGAGGGTTACTAGTCTCAACTTTACTGATTATCACATTTCCAAAGTTGCTTGTGGTTGCGTATATAACATAAACGCCCGATTCATCTGTGGCGAAATCCATATCTGAATAGGAGTATGTGGCGCCGAGATGTGCGAAAGGAAACTTGCTGCTGTAACCCGTATCTTTAGGTAAAGCAACAGTACTGACAGCACGAGTCGTCATGTTGAACTGACAGACGGAGTATGTGTTGTAACAGTTATAGTAGAGCGCATTGCCGTACATGACCATGTTTGGTCCCTGAATTGTGTTTGTTGTGGGGTTTGAGTTTGATATATATGTATCTTTTGGTCCTATCCCTAATAAAAGAGTACTCAAGGTACCGTACTGGCGGATAAAGTTACCGTAAACATTACTAGTGTACAGCACCACCAGCCAGTACTTGTTCTCGTCTCCTGGAGCCGGCTTTGCATCTCGACCCCAAGCACCGTAAGTATAGGAGGTGCTGTATACCGTGAGGGAATACGTTCTTGGTCCCGCCACACTGACCACACGGCCCAGACCACAGCGGGCTGCAAAGAAAAACAGAAACGTAAGACTTTCTGCTGTGGTTAAAAACGAAAAAGCTCAGAAAGCTTGAGTTAAGCGATTTTTGGGGTCTTAGCAAACCTGGGAGAACTGTAGGAGGTGCTGCTGTAGTAGTATTGAGCTCTTCTTTACACTGTTCCAGGTCCCTCCTAACGCGCTGGTTCTCTCTATTTGTCTTTATCACCTGCATTTTGTCAAACGTCTCCAGTTCCGCCATTTCGTCTTTCATATCTTCAAGCTTTAAAGGGATAGTTCACCCAAAAATTAAAATGATGTCGTCCCAAGCCTGTAAAACCTCTGTTCATCTTCGGAACACAGTTTAAGATATTTTAGTTCACAAGTTCACACTTACAAATAAGTCAGATAGAATAAATGCGTATTTGGCGTGCTGTCCGAGGAGAGGGCTCCGGGCCCGTATTCTCTTCCGGTTCTGTCCGCATTGACGCTGCACACAGAACCGGAAGAGAATACAATGTTTAATAAAGTCGTAGTTTTTGTTATTTTTGGACCAAAGTGCATTTTCGATGCTTCAAAACATTGTAACTAACCCACTGATGTCACATGGACTACTTTGATAATGTCTTTATTTCCTTTCTGGACAAGGATGGTATATCGTACATACATTTTTAGTGGAGGGACAGAAAACTCTCGGACTAAATCTAAAATATCTTAAACGGTGTTCCGAAGACGAAAGGAGGTCTTACGAGCTTGGAACGACATGATGGTGAGTCATTAATGACATTTTCATTTTTGAGTGAACTAACACTTTAAGAAACATATCACATAGTACATTTTTTTAACCTCTATATCTGTAGTTTGAAGACAACAGATGAGCCTATTAAAACTTGGATGTTTTTTATGTAAAAAATAATTATTATAGAAACACAAAAGAACCAAATAAATGATTAATATTAGAAAACAATAATACTAAAAACGACAAAGCACTTTTTTGTACGGCACGTCACCTGAGCTGCAGTCTGTACACTGAGATGATGGTAATTTCGGGTGGTCCTGTTGAGTTTGTTGAGGAGGTCCTGAATCTCGGCGATCTCTAACTCGATGATGCGCAGAGACACGGCTCCATATAGATTCCTGTCATCCTCCTTTTCTAGCACGATCACGTTTTCCTCCACCTGCTTGATGCGTTGTTGTAGACCCAGCATAAGCCTGTCTAAATCTGTCATCTGCAGATATTTACATTAACACTCATATTAATTTAGTTATTTAAACTACAGATAAAATTTGAGAAAAAATAAACTTTTAATTCTACCTTTTCTGAAGTGATGGTCCTAGTGCATTGTGAGGCAGAGGTTGCTACGTTCTTGAGTTTTTTCTCAGGGAAAGCAGGATCTGAATTTTTTAGATCGCACACGCAGTCCTTCCCTCTCACGGACTGTGATGACCAAATGACAGGAAATTCAATTATACAATACAAGCAAAAGCACATAATTTTAAATTTACTAGTCTTGTAGGAAAATATAGTGTTGATTTCTTTCTTACCTGAGTGAAAGTTAGAGGAATGAGGATCAACAAAATGAATATAGACTGACTCATGTCTGTAGAAAGTGGACGCTGTGATAAACAATGTTTGGTTGAAGCTGCAGAGTTTTAAAGCCATATCATTATGGTGAAATAACAAAAAAAGTGAGAGATACTTCTTTATTTCTGTGGGTGGAACAGTTTGTTGCAATCTTCGTCTTATCTTTGTGGACACCTTCAGGAGGTCCATGAGTAATGAAAAATTGTATTGTTAATCATGAACTGACAAATTTTCGATGCTTGTTTTGCCCCACAGTCGGTGATATTGCAGATTTGTTGTGAGATGTGTGTTGGTTTGGTTTTTTCTTCTAAAGTTCTTTTGTAATACTTAATGCATTTGCAACATCCAAGCGTTTATGTTGTTTAAAGCATTACTTTTAGTCTTGAGGTTATTTGCTCATCATGCTCTCGTACCTGTTGGTCCTCACAGTCACAGTAAGTCCCATCTTTAATATGTTTTGGATTTCTTTAATGACTTATTTGGAATGTTTTTTTTTAATGGAACAAAATGAAATTTTAAAATTAAATATGAATTTACAGTATTGTTTATTTATATTTATTATAATTACTTTCTATACATATTAAAGTGGTAATATAATAGATCTCATTATTTGACTCCCAATAAAATGAATTTGTACTAATATGTTAGTTCAATGATATGGATATGTTTATTATATGTTTATAAAATTAAATATGAATTTACAGAATTGTTTATTTATATGTATTATAATTATTTCTATACATATTAAAGTGGTTATGTATTAGATCTCATTATTTGACTCCCAATAAAATGAATTTGTACTAATATGTTAGTTCAGTGATATGGATATGTCTATTATATGTTTATAAAATTAAATATGAATTCACATTATTGTTTATTTATATCTATTATAATTACTTTCTATACATATTACAGTGGCTATATATATAGAGAGAGATCTCATTATTTGACTCCCAAAAATTATTGAAGCATTAATTAAGGTAACAATTTAAGGTTATTTCATTCTAATAACTTGTTATAATAAAATAAATTAAAGTTCTTTTTTTTTTTGGTTAAATTAAACTCATGCATTAATTTGCCATGTAATTGTTTAAAAGGCAAATATTCAGTAAAATGCGTGAATTGTGACTTGCATCCAATATCTTGTGTTTTCATGTGTAATCAGGCGACTGCTCAGGCTCAGAGAATTCCAGGTGTAGAGCAGAATGGTTCCTGCGTGTGTAAATTAAGCAGCTCTATCTGGGCTTTCCCCACTGTGAAATTCGAGGAAGTCGCAAATCAAGTCCAGACCTGTGAGGACAACCTTATACAGTTTCATAAAAAGGTGAGATCCTTCAAAGTCATACTGTAGATTCAAATAATCTCAGTGAACTCATTTGCATTGTAAACTTCCAGGTAAAGGACAGAAATGTACAACTGCCAAAGATGGAACTCACTCTTAAGGAGATCACAGCCCGCCTGAAGCCGTTTGAGTATCTGAACACAAACGGCCTGTACAACGCCCTTCACCTGCGACAGCTGATGGAGGAACTTGACGAAATCTACTATACTGCCAGTGATGCTCACAAGAAAAGCCCCAGCAAAGAGACCAGTGACCTTCTGAAGGAGGTAGATCTTTCTTAAAATAGTGACTAGGTTTCCAAAAATACCCAAACATCATAAAAAAGCACCATAAAAGTAGTCCATATGATTTTGTTATGTTATTTGAGTGGGTTTTTTTATATACTATTAAAACAATTATTATTTTAATAAATTCTGTTTTAGCTTTATTGTTTTTATATGTACAGTGGCCATTTTATATATTATTTTGGTGTGTGTATATATATATATATGCCTAAGCTTTATTTTAATTACAAAAAACAACTTCGTTTTAGTCAACAATAACAATGGTTCCAAGTCTTCTGAAGTCATGTGATAGTTTTGAATGAGAAACATTTAAATCAAAGACATTATTCACTGATAAATTGTTTGAAGCTCATCTTTAGTCATACACTCGGCGTCACCTTGGGGTTCTAAGGATGCGTCAAAATGGCCGCCATCTTAGAACAGGGGTCTTGTCATAGTAGCTAGCTGCTATCTCTGCCTTTACTTCGAATTAATGGATGGCAGCGGACTTTCATGCTGCGGATGATGTTCACGAATGAAATCTGAATTAGGAAGAATGTTTTCTAAAAAATTATTCTTTTACAATTTTTCTGGAATCAATGAGAAATACATGTCTAACTGTTAGAACGAAAAAAATTAGAAAATCGCATTCATGATGATTTATGGTGATTTTATTTCCTCTAGACCTTTGTCTACATTGACGCTGATGCATTAAAGTTGAGGGGCTCCCCTGTTCCAAGATGGCGGCTCTATTGACACATTCGTTCTAATGAACTGCTATAGCCAAGGCGACATCTAGTGTGTATAACTATGATTTTTAGTCAGCAAACATATTCAAAAATCAGAAGTGGAATATTTTCTGCTCATTGAAGTTCCATGAATTGAAAATTCATTGATTGCAAATGAACAAAAGATTCGCCAAAAAATGGAAAACGACAAAACAGATTTTCGAGTGGATCCAAAGGTATGTTGACTATGTTTCTGTATTCTGTTTCTCTCAGTTGACTAGGGCAAAGAAGGACGTCCAGAACATGTACAAAAGCAATGTCTTCAATCTAGAGACAATGAAAACCAGGCTTCGTGACCTCAACAACAGAGCACAGAACTGCAAGACCATACCTGAAGACTTTAGAAGTAAGTACATGACTCTCAAAGAGAGGAGAAATGTTTTGACATTTCCACTGAGATCTCATTGATGTTTTCAACAGCATTGTGAAAATCGGTTTGCTCTTTTCTTGAAAGAGACTGTAAAATATGTTTACCTGAATATTAAACATATGACCAATACATATACGATGCACTTGCAGGCACTTGTCATCAACGTATCATGTCCAACATAAGTTCTCCAGTTGTCACCAAGCTCAATTCCATCAGCAAGTCCTATATCTCTGGTGCTTGGGGTAGGGAGGCCAAACTGAACAGCAAGGAACGTTATTGGGAACACTGTCTGGTGAGTGGACACAAGCATGGGAACACAATCAGGATGTACAACTCGTACGAAGATTTCATGGCCAGCAAGAACTACAAAGATGAACAGATAGCATCAACCTACAGCCACACAAATGCTGTTCAGGGCTCTGGCACTATACTGTACGACAATACTGTATTTTACCAATGTTACAGCACCGCTGAGATCTGTAGCTTCAACATCACAACACGAGCAACCAAGCGTGTTAAACTGGATGGTGCCGGAATCGACAACAAGTTCCCTTTCTGCTACTACAGCTGCCGTGACTGGACAGACATCGACCTGGAGGCTGGCCGAGACGCCGTGTGGGTGATATACGCCACCGAGGAGAACCACGGCAACATTGTCGTGAGTCGCTTAGACCCGCTGGAGCTCAATATCACACACACCTGGAAGACACGTCTCTTTAAGAGGTCCGTCACCAGCACGTTTATGGTGTGCGGGGTCCTGTACGCTACACGCTATGTTAGCACTTACCAAGAAGAGGTGTTTTATGCCTTTGATACAACCACTGGTCAAGAGATAAACACTCTTTCTTTGCCTTTTGAGAAGGTTTCTGCTGGAATAGCCAATCTAAACTACAATCCTGTTGACAGGAGACTTTACATGTATAACGATGCCTATCTGTTAGCATATGATACCTTCAACTAAGAGTCTTTTATATGCAGCTAAGAAAAAACAAAAGCAATACCATAAAGTTTATGTCAGTCCAAAATGCACAGCATGCAGAAAATCTTTTTTTGAGTCTTTTGAATTGTTTTTATCTAATTTTGTAATTGCAATAAATGTTCTTAATACAGATTAGCAAATGCTTAATAAATATGCTTTAAGCACAGCACTTCTTTGTCAGTTTTTGTCTCTGTCAACACCTCTCTGTCAATATTTTTTTTAACATTTTTTACTAAATACTGTTGCAAACTGCACACTTTCTTTCAGTACTGTAATGTCACAACACATACTGCAATAGACCAAATGTGATCTCATCAGTCTAGGCTTGTTGACAGTCAATGTTCATTTTTATAATATTTGAATTCTAAATATTATTTATTGAGTTGGACCAACTTAATTTTCGAAAATTTAAATTCTAAACATTAATTATTGAGTTTAACCTAATTAATTATGAACAATTTAAACTGAGTTGGGCCAACTTAATTTTCGAAAATGTAAATTCTAAATATCAATTACTGAG
Source organism: Cyprinella venusta (assembly GCA_038021265.1). Taxonomy (NCBI): domain Eukaryota; kingdom Metazoa; phylum Chordata; class Actinopteri; order Cypriniformes; family Leuciscidae; genus Cyprinella; species Cyprinella venusta. Next base: position 13,207,281 of record CM075886.1, on the reverse strand, counting down.
TTGGATAAAGACACCTGGTTCCCATTTTTGACATTTCTTAATACTTAATACCCATGGCAAAACCATTCATGAAACCTGCTGAAAAATTAGGAGATACTAACAAACACAGAGAGAGATGGATCAGTGACAACACAGTGCTTTATTGAACATCAAACAGGTTATCACAGACGATGGTAATTTGCATGTTTACTCGGCTCATCGTCAGCGAAAATCGCTTAGCTGTGAACGAAAAAAAACGTGTTGAAAAACGCTGACGAATAACCCGCTGATTTTCGTCCCGGTGTATACGGGCCTTTATTCTAGTCCTATCCGACCAATGCTGCTGTACAGCCAAAACAATCTTTGTTGATTTCATTTCCTATTATCGCTGTAAAGCTGCTGTAAACAATCTGTATTATAAAAAGCGCTATAAATTACATATTTGGCAGTGATTTTGCTGACAATAAACTAAACTTAACTTAAATGAAGGTGACTTGACTTGTTTGCCTTTGTTTCCTGTCTCCGTATTTACCCAAGTTTGTTTCCATAGCGATTGATTACAAGCCTTCTTACTGAAAGATGAGCTCATAAGTTAGAATGTAGGCATCACTGTAGACATACAGCAGATGATCTCTGGGGTCATAGTTTAGAAACTGAATATTAGTCTGCATCTTCTTAATGTGAATTCTCAAATCGTAGCGCTCTTCGTTGGTTTGGGTGTCATAAGAGTAAAAGATCTCTTCTGTTTCTTGATCTAGGTAACGAGTAGCATAAAGCACACCGCACACCGCACACCATGAAGGTGTTTGTGGCAGTCTTTTTGTGAAGAGAAGTGGACCATGTTTGGTTTAAAACAGGAGGGTTACTAGTCTCAACTTTACTGATTATCACATTTCCAAAGTTGCTTGTGGTTGCGTATATAACATAAACGCCCGATTCATCTGTGGCGAAATCCATATCTGAATAGGAGTATGTGGCGCCGAGATGTGCGAAAGGAAACTTGCTGCTGTAACCCGTATCTTTAGGTAAAGCAACAGTACTGACAGCACGAGTCGTCATGTTGAACTGACAGACGGAGTATGTGTTGTAACAGTTATAGTAGAGCGCATTGGCGTACATGACCATGTTTGGTCCCTGAATTGTGTTTGTTGTGGGGTTTGAGTTTGATATATATGTATCTTTTGGTCCTATCCCTAATAAAAGAGTACTCAAGGTACCGTACTGGCGGATAAAGTTGCCGTAAACATTACTAGTGTACAACACCACCAGCCAGTACTTGTTCTCGTCTCCTGGAGCCGGTTTTGCATCTCGACCCCAAGCACCGTAAGTATAGGAGGTGCTGTATACCGTGAGGGAATAGGTTCTCGGTCCCGTCACACTGACTACACGGCCCAGACCACAGCGGGCTAAAAACAAAAGAAAAACGAATATATATATATATATATATATATTTACACAACCTAGTTGCTAATAATGAAAAAGTACAGGAAGCTTAGTTTGCATCAAAATGGAATATTGCAATGTTTGTTGTCATTATATTTTTAATAATGATATGCCCTTGTGATATTTAATCAAAATAACTGGAGTGAGGGCAGGATAGCCACTCACATGAGATCGCAGCATCCAAATATCAAATCAATTCCCAATGGACACAAAGATCTACCCTACATTTATTTCTCGTTCAAGAATCCCTTTCAGAAGACACTTACTGATACTATTGCAACTTCCACTCATGCCCACTTTAAGGGACTATTGGGGACTTTAGCGTACCTGATGAAACTGTAGGAGGTGCCGCTGTAGCCTTGAGCTCTTTTTTGCACTGTTCCAAGTTCTTCTTGATGCGTCTCTCTCTATTTCTCTTAATTACTTGCATTTTGTCAAACTTCTCCAACTCCAGCATTGTGTCTTTCATAGCTTCAAGCTACCAAAGGGTGAAAAATGAGAATTTGGGCAGTTAAAAGACAAGTACACTCTCAGAAAAAAAGGTACAAAAGCTGTCACTGGGGCTGTAACTTTTCAAAAAGGAAACTTTTGTCCATTTTAGGTGCTAATATGTACATTTTAAGTGTTAATATGTACATTTTAGGTGCTGATATGTACATTTTAGGTGCTAATATGTACATTTAGGTACTAAAATGTACATTTTAGGTGCTAAGTACATTTTAGGTGATAACATGTCCATTTCAGGAGCTAATTTGTACATTTTAGGTGCTAATATGTACACTTAGGTACTAATATGTATATTTAAGGTACTAATATGTACATTTTCGGTGCTAATATGTCCATTTCAGGAGCTCATATGTCCATTTTAGGTTCTAATATGTACCACTGAGGTACCAATATGCAGCCTTTGGGTACAAAAGTGTGAAAAGGTACAGCCCCAGTGACAGCTTTTGTACCTTTTTTTCTGAGAGTGTAATGTATAAAAAATAAACCAATAAATGCCCCATCCTTTATCATCTACATTTAATTAACATTAGTGTCAGATGTGCGTGGTGGAACCTTTCCAGGTTTAAGATAATTTATACTAACATATTTTTTATTTTAAAGTGTCACTTTCTTTTGTTATCTGACCTCTATTTGAAGAACTACATCATTGTATCACTTTACAGTAAGGTTTAGTTCGTTAGTTAATAGTTAACATGAACTAACAATGAACAATAGCCTACTTCTACAGCATTCACAATTCTTTGTAAATGTTAATATTTAGTAATAGATTATTATAAATGTAAATAAAAGACATCTTTTATTTACATTTACAATTAAAACAACTTACATGATTTTTTAATATCTGTTTGTGAATATTATTTAAGTAGCCTACTTTTTTCTTGGAAAGAAAATACTTTCCATTGCAATGGATTTGCATTTTTTTTGTACAGCACGTCACCTGAGCTGCAGTCTGTACACTGAGATGATGGTAATTTCGGGTGGTCCTGTTGAGTTTGTCGAGGAGGTCCTGAATCTCGGCGATCTCTAACTCGATGATGCGCAGAGACACGGCTCCATATAGATTCCTGTCATCCTCCTTTTCTAGCACGATCACGTTTTCCTCCACCTGCTTGATGCGTTGTTGTAGACCCAGCATAAGCCTGTCTAAGTCTGTCATCTGCAGATATACATTTGATTAATGACATTTTATTTAATTGACTTAAAATATTAAAACTCAATATAATGAAATAAATAAAAATATGTCATTTAAATATCTTTTTGTACCTTTTCCGAAGTGATGGTATCAACGCATTGTAAAGCAGTGGTCTCTACTTTTGTTAGTTCGTTCTTAGGAAAAGGAGGATCTAAATTTTTTAGATCGCACACGCATTCTTTTCCTCTCGCTGACTATGGTGACCAAATGACAGGAAAATACATGATAAAGGAATAAAAACACTTTCAAACAATATAATCACTCTACGATATATACTTTGAGAAATAATATCAATAGCAATTGTAAAGTGACTTTATTTTCTTACCTGAGAGAAACTTGAATGAATAATAACCATCAAAATGAATAGATTAGACTGACTCATCTCTAAATGAAATGAACCTAAAAACCTCAGAATAAACACCGTTGTCTGGCAGCGGAAGATTTTTTAAAGACAAATCATTATGGTGAAATAATAAAAGTGAGAGAGGCATCTTCATTTCTGTGGGCGGAGGTCATTTGTTTCAACAGAGCTTGCTTTTAACTTTCAACCTTTTCTTAACGTCTAAATTATACAGAGTTGAATGAATGGTGGTGAAGATTTGATGGTGAATTTCTAGGTTAATTATTTGTCACTTGGATATTTGATATGTGTACAAAAAAATAATTAAATGTAACTGGAGACAAATGAAAAAACAAGAGTGGATGTGTTGTCTTATCTCTCTTGACATATTTGGTTGGTCAATGAGCAAAGTGAAACTGTAATGATTACTAACTGTGATTAGCTTAATTAAACCATGAATTGGAAAATGTTTTGCCTTTCAATCTCACCACAACATATTGTGTTTTTGTGCAAGTTTGAAGTTGAACAAAAAAAGGGAACCCAGAGTGTGCACATGTGCATTCAGGTAAGGAAAGGGTCAGGTTATTACAGATTAATAAACCAGCAGTAATTTTTCACTCACATTTTATTTCAAGTGTGATACATAGCCAATTTAAAATGAAACATGTAAAAATCATTACATTTATTGGCAAATAAAAGACATGAAACAGTATAGTTCAGAAAACTTCCTGAAACATGACTTCATATGTCACAATGTAGGCATCACTGTAGACATACAACAAATGATCACTGGGGTTATAATTCATATACTTGATATTAGTCTGCATCTTCTTAATGTGAATTCTCAAATCGTAGCGCTCTTCGTTGGTTTGGGTGTCATAAGAGTAAAAGATCTCTTCTGTTACTTGATCTAGGTAACGAGTAGCATAAAGCACACCGCACACCATGAAGGTGTTTGTGGCAGTCTTTTTGTGAAGAGAAGTGGACCATGTTTGGTTTAAAACAGGAGGGTTACTAGTCTCAACTTTACTGATTATCACATTTCCAAAGTTGCTTGTGGTTGCGTATATAACATAAACGCCTGATTCATCTGTGGCGAAATCCATATCTGAATAGGAGTATGTGGCGGCGAGATGTGCGAAAGGAAACTTGTTGTTGAAACCTGCATCATTGGGTAAAGCAACAGTACTGACAGCACGAGTCGTCATGTTGAACTGACAGACGGAGTATGTGTTGTAACAGTTATAGTAGAGCGCATTGGCATACATGACCATGTTTGGCCCCTGAATTGTGTTTGTTGTGGGGTTGGCGCTTGATATATGTGTATCTGTTGGTCCTATTCCCAATATAATAGTACTCATACTACTGTACTGGCGGATAAAGTTGCCATGTACATTACCACTTGACAGCACCACCAGCCAGTACTTGTTCTCGTCTCCTGGAGCCGGCTGCGGATCTCGACCCCAAGCGCCAAAAGTGTAGGATGTTCCATACACAGTGAGGGAATAGGTTTTAGGTCCTGAAACATTGACCATGCGGCCCAGACCACAATGATCTAAAAACAAAGCAAATATGTAAGTCTGATACATTGACGATGGGGTATAGCTGTGGCTACATAAGTTTATACGCTTTTGAAATTGCGTCTACATCCGACGCACATAGCACCCTTTAGCGTCAATATGAAACGCTAGATATATATGGGTCAGAAGGCACCTCCTAGTGCTCTAACCCTAACATAACAACAGACCTAAACCTACCCATAACCGAAGTGTGTTCTATTGATGCGAAAGGGTGTCATATGCGTCGGATTTAGACGCAATTTCACCTATATGATGCCCTGGGATGAGAATGCGTTGGTTTATACATGCCTGGGGGAAGTGAAGGGGCTGGTGTTGTACTATTGAGCACATCTTTGCACCATTCCAGGTCCCTCTTAACCAGCTGGTTCTCTCGCTGTTTCTTCATCACCTGTGCGTGGTCAAACCCCTCCAGCTCCGCCATCGTTTCCTCCATGTCCTGAAGCTGTAGGAACGAAGGATTAAATAAGAATAAGTAAAATGCACATAATTCACTAAATGTCCCAGTGAAATAGTATTGAGGAATTGTGGAACTGAAAGGTAGAAAAAAATGCAAAAAATAAGTAGATTACTTAAAATACTATTTAAGATGTATTTGATGAATTAATATTCGGACATAAATTTTCACACAATGCAAAACACTGCTGAAAAGAATTTTAATTTAAATGCACTCTATTTAAATGGAATTGATTTGAAATAAATGTTTCCATTTCGTTGAATGTTATAAATTTTGAATATGATCATGTTCTGTGACACCTAATATGACTACGAAACAATATGTTTGATATTTTTATCTTTTCGTACACTTACTGAAAATTATCAATTTTGATTAGGAATTCATTTAACACTTGGAAATAAACACATTGCATAAAATTATTATTGAAAGTTGAAAGTGCTGTGGTGTAGATACATTCACCTCTGTTGCGGTATGTCCACTGAGCAGCTGGTAATTGTAGGTGGTCCTGTTGAGTTTATCCAGAAGGTCTTGAATCTCCGCTAACTCTAATTCAATAATGCGTAGAGACACGGCTGCATACAGATTTCCATTGTCTTCTTTTTCCAGCATGGACACATTTTCCAGAAGCTGCGAGATACGATGTTGTAGACCCAACACAAGCCTGTCAATCTCTGTCATCTGCACACATTTGAAGAGAAAACAATTTTGCTTTAATTACAGATTGTATAGAATTATATGGCACACTGTAAAATAGGTTTTTAACCTATGACTGATTTGCAATCATAAAAATCACAATACGACAGTATGTTTTGATATTTTTATACCTTTTCTGAAGTGATGTTCCCTGTGCATTTTAAAGCAGTGATTTCTACATTCTCGAGTTCATTCTCGGGAAAAGCAGCCTCAGAATTTTTCAGCTCACACACACAGTCCTTCCCTCTCGTTGACTGTGGAGACGGAATAACAGGGTTAACATAATTCATTCCAACATTCAAGCAAAATTACACCTTAAAAATTGAATACAACCAAATTTGAAAAACATTTTTTTGAAAATAGAGTCAGAAACCATGTAAAAAGTTATTATGTTAGTAAAAGGACAGTTCAAACTTTACCTGTGATAAAATTAGCGGAATGACGACCATCAAAATGAACATGTTTGACTGACACATGTTTGAGTTGGGAATGATTGGGATCCTGTAGCCTTGAGAATAAAAAGACAGAAGCAGAAATTTAATGCCAAAAACCCAGGATTGGTCAGTAAGTCAACATTGCTGACATGAGAAAAATATGAAATAAGGAAGTTCATCACCTGATTCTGCAAATATTTTGAGATTGCAAAAGGGTTTGCTTTATAATATATATTATTTGCATATGTAAATTATTCAAACTGAGCTTTGAAATAGCCTTTTTCTTGATTTAGGAACATAAGAATTAAAGGAGAAGTTCACTTTAAAAAAAAAAAAAAACTTTTGCTGATAATTTACTCACCCCCATGTCATCCAAGATGTCCATGTCATTCTTTCTTCAGACGAAAAGAAATGAAGGTTTTTGATGAAAATATTCCAGGATTTTTCTCCATATAATGGTCTTCAGTGGGAACCAAACGGTTCAAGGTCCAAAAGGCAGTTTCAGTGCAAACTGCTCAAAGGGCTTTAAACGATTTCAGAAGATGAATAAGGGTCTTATCAAGCGAAACGATCGCTCATTTAAAAAAATAAAGTTTAAGTTTTATAAGCTCAAATGGTCACCTTGCTCAGTTCTGTGATGTGCGTTTGTGACTCTTCTTTTCAAACTCGTTTATCAAAATTAATGAATCTTTTTTCATGTTATTTGGTTCATTCAACAAATGAAATGAATATTTTTCTTAAAATCTTCATCATTTAAAATACGTGTATTTACAGTTTTTGTAACACTGTGCTGACATAAGAAAACTAAGAGATTGTGTTACCGTCATCTCAATATCATGCAGTACTGAAACCAGTTTTCAGTCTTCATCATTTAATAAAATTGCAGATCTTCGCATAAAATTTATGATGAAGTAGAGATAAAAAGATTTTATTGGGGAACTTGTGGTAGAATTTTCCCATATTTCTCAACTAAATTTCTTCCTAAATTGCTTAAATGAGCCATATGTGCAATTTTCACATCCTCTTCAACAGACCCCCAAAACTGCAAATCTGCATATTGGCATAACTAAAATTGCACCATAGTGTTTTTGTGGTGGTTTAAAGCAGATCTTTAGTCTTTCAGCCCATTCAGTCAACATGTTCACCTACCTGCTGCTCCTCACAGTCATTGTAAGTCTTCTCTTTGTGTCTTGAATTAGCTCACAGGTTTCTACAATTCTTACATCTCTGAAAAATAAGAAAATATGAGATAACTTGTGTATGTATGACATCTGATTGTATTTGTACATAAGGCGACTGTCGAGGCTCAGAGAGTTCCAGGTCGACAGATGAACGATTCATGTTTGTGTAGAATAAACAGCTCTATCTGGACTTTTCCCGCTGTACGGTTTATGGAAGTCACAAAACTGATCCAGACCTGTGAGGAGAACCTGAATGAATTTGAGGAAAAGGTAAGGTATCAGTTAAGCTTCTTTATAACGAAATTGTCACTGCAATGATTTTAGACATCTTTCATTACAATTGAGAAGAATCTTGAATTTAGGCAATATCAATGACCTATCGGTGACTTCCAGATGATTAACACAGATGCAGAACTGCCGTTAATGAGAGACACTCTTCAGAACATCACAGCCCGTCTGAAAGCGTTCAATTACCTTCACACGAGTGGACTGTACAACGCTCTAACCCTGCGACAGCTGGACCAAGAACTCGAGAAAATCCATCAATCTGTGAATGAATCACACTTGGAGAAGCCCACCAAGGAGACACACAACTTGTTAAGTGAGGTAGACATTGCACCATATGAACTTCAATATTTCTAAACTCTTTTCTCTTGTGATCAGTGTTTCAAATCAAACTCAAATCAAAGGTGATGACAACTATTTAAATAATAGTGAATGAGACAACAGTTTAATGATACCATCTGTGATGTTCTCAGTTAAATAAGGCAAAAAATGATGTCCGGAGGATGTACAAAGATGATTTCTTCAACCTGGAGACTATGAAGAAGAGGTTGCGTGACCTCAACAACCGAGCACAGACTTGCAAGACCATACCAAACAATTTCAGAAGTAAGTTGCTATTTGTGAGTTTGTGAGTGACCTTACTAGGAATTACTAAGGTCCAAAAAGGTTGTAACAAACTAAGAAAAAGCTAACTGTGATGCTACAATTACTTGCAGGCACTTGTCATCAGCGTATCATGACCAAAATAAGTTCTCCAAGTGTCACCAAGCTCAACTCCATCAGCAAATCTTATATTTCTGGAGCTTGGGGTCGTGATGCCCTACTAACCAATCAAGAACGTTATTGGGAACACTGTCTGGTGAGTGGACACAAGCATGGGAACACAATCAGGATGTACAACTCGTACGAAGATTTCATGGCCAGCAAGAACTACAAAGATGAACAGATAGCACCATCCCACAGTGACAAAAATGCTGTTCAGGGCTCTGGCACTATACTGTACGACAATACTGTATTTTACCAATGCTACAGCACCGCTGAGATCTGTAGCTTCAACATCACAACACGAGCAACCAAGCGTGTTAAACTGGATGGTGCCGGAATCGACAACAAGTTCCCTTTCTGCTACTACAGCTGCCGTGACTGGACAGACATCGACCTGGAGGCTGACCGAGACGCCGTGTGGGTGATATACGCCACCGAGGAGAACCACGGCAACATTGTCGTGAGTCGCTTAGACCCGCTGGAGCTCAATATCACACACACCTGGAAGACGCGTCTCTTTAAGAGGTCCGTCACCAGCACGTTTATGGTGTGCGGGGTCCTGTACGCTACACGCTATGTTAGCACTTACCAAGAAGAGGTGTTTTATGCCTTTGATACAACCACTGGCCGAGAGATAAACACTCTTTCTTTGCCTTTTGAGAAGGTTTCTGCTGGAATAGCCAATCTAAACTACAACCCTGTTGATGGGAAACTCTACTTGTACAATGATGCATATCTTTTATCGTATGATACCGTCTTCTGAGGGCATTTCAAATGGAATTACCCAATAAAAAGTTGTGTTTTAAATTCAAAACTGGTCTTTTTATTTTCTCAAAGCAGGTATATAGATGGTCCAGAGACTTTTACTTCTGGCAACCAACAAGAGAGCAACTCTTAAAACATGACATTCAAAAACGATACGAGATTGAAGAGCAAATAAGCATTTGAATTACAATAAGGTAAACTATTTATAATGAATAGAATGCAAATTATATCACCCTCAGACATGCCTAAAAATCTGATGAATATATTTAAATTATACTTGAATGTATTCATATATTTGACTGTAGAAAGTATAAGTTTCATCAGCAGCCTCCAGCTCCCTCTGGTGTTTGTATGAAAGGTTCTTCAGACCGTCCTCTTTCTTGCTCTCCTGTTCCTGTTGTCTGTTGATGATCATCTGGAAATTAGACAATCCAGTATGTCATTCCTTACAACTCAACTTTAGCTAAGAGACGAAAAGCATTAACTATTGGATCAGCATTAATTATTGGATGAGCCATGTTCAAATCTGTTGTAAAATAGCTAATGGCTGACACTGTGACCCCACTGGCCCACATCATTTGTTGCGTTTCATAAACAACATCCAGTTAAGATAAAGTATTTGCCGGAAAACTTGTGATTATAATTTATTTATTGAAAACTGGTATCTTTTATACTCCACTTCATGTAATGCTTAAAATGTCTTATTTCTTCACTAAATGACTACTTGGTTTGACTGAAGCAGATTCACACTTGTTGAGGACTCATTATTGTGCCTCTCTTCACTTCCTTTTTATAGACACTATTGGTTTTATGGGTTTTTCACTGTTGAGCCAGTAGAGCTTTATGATTCATTATAACTCAGCATAGTCCATGAGTCACAGACTAGAAGACAAATGTCAAAAGTCAAAAGTCAGTCTGAAGTTGTTATTGGTCAGTCAATAGGTAATTAGACAGGCAGGGATCTTGTGGCTAACCATTATATTATATTTATTATTTCTAGATGAAAAAAAAAAACCCACACACACCTGAGTCTGAGTCATTGCTGTCCAACAGTGTTTGCACACTCTTCAGCCTGTACTTCAAGAAGCTGTTTTCTAAAGAAAATGTACACAAGAGTAAAATTATACATTCATTATTTTGAATCATGTATGGACAATAAAGACATGGCAGGTGAAAGAAGTAATGAATGGGTAGGTCTAGTATCTAAGATAAATATTTTTCAGAAAATCCCTGAGAAGTTATGCATATTGACAGTGTTTTATTCTTCTTCTGTATATCAGTTTAAACTTTTAATTTTTATCAGCCAATTGTTTTTAAAATAAAATATATTTTATTTTAAAATGTCCCTAGACTGTAAAAATTATATGATCAATAAATCATGAAAAAAATGTTTTTTAAAATCAAAATAAGCCATTTTAAAAAAATGTAGTTATACAAAATTAATCATAATAAATTTAAATATTTTTTAAGTCAGTTTAACGTAGTTTAAGTTTAAAAGACTAGCACTTAAATTTAAGGCAGCAACATTTTTATAGTGTAAATCTATTCTTAACACCCTCATAATAATAACAATAAAAACTAAATTATCAACATATATATTATTATACATCAAGTATGTAAATAAATATAAGACCCAGTGCTAATTTATTAAAATCATATCATCAATAGCTGAAAGAACATACTGTATATATATATATATATATATATATATATATACACACATATACAGTATATATACATATATAGTAAATTATAATTGAACTCCGTAATTGAAACAATTTAGTACAAATAAAATACAACAATAAAGATAAAAGTAGAAAAGAGAAATAAAATAATAAGATAGTAAATAGAATAAAAAGAATACTATAAAAAATGAACAAGATAAGCATTACGATTAGAAAAAGAAATAGAAAATGTATAGAAGATATATGAAAAGAACAAAATGAGATACAAATAGAGTGAAAAACTGATCAATTTTAGAAAAATATAATAGGGAAATGGAAAGGATAATGTTAGAGAAACAGATGAAAATCCTGCCCAAAATTTAACACCAAAATGCTCTTGAGACTTGACTTGTGAACACACCTGGTACATGTAGGTGCTGCTTTAACCTTCATCATTTTGCTTAGTGTAAAGAGAAGGCAAATCCTGGGGTAAAATGAATTTGCAACGGTACTGCAAACCTACCTACATCATGCCTCTTTCGTTTTTCCTGCTCTAGCTTGCAATTGAGACGTTCCACTTCCTCACGTTGTAGATCTAGCTGAAAAACCACTCAACATTGAAGTGTACGTGCACACACGCACACACACATGAGGAACTTAACATAGAAACACAGAGTCTATCTGTGATCATAATGAATTGACATCTGTCACTAAGTAAGAGGACCACCAAAAAATCGCACGAAATGTAATATCACCTGTTCGCGTAAGGTCTTGACCTCTCTGAGTAGCCTGGTGACACACACCACCTGTTGCTGATATGCACAGAGAGCCTGTGACCTTCTAAGAAACAGAGATGTTTCAGAGAAACAGAAAAACAATCAGATGTTGTTTAATACATTTTAGGTTATTATTAGTGGTGCTTGCTAGCTCATATTTAGGGTTAGAACAAACCTAGTAAGTGCATAGCAACCACTAAGAACAGAAGTTAGTGAAGATTAACTCACGCCATACTCATGTCTATCTCCAAATCTTCTAAACTCAGAGAGAAAACAGGATTCCTCATCTCTAGGTCTAAAGTGAAATGTTTTGAATGAAAAAATGAAGTTATAATTGTGTATTCGTGTGTGTGTTTGTGTGTGTGTGTGTGTGCGCCTCACCTGTAGTAAAGGGTGGCAGGTAGCTCATAAGAATACTGTTGGTCCATTCATCGTTCAGTTCTCTGTGTAGTATACCAAAACAACTTTTAGAGGTTATGGAGTTGTATTAAATCAAATTTTGAAGTTTTTTTATATAATTGCTTAATAAACCCTGTTGAATTATGTTTGATTGTAGTATCAGTGTTATTTGAGTATTTAAATACTGTTATAGTATTTATTGAGACTTTTGAAATAGTTTTTATTTTTAATATAAATATATAAAAATATATATAAAATATATTTTATATTTTATTTTTCTATATATATATACAGTGATGTGAATAAATTTGTACACCCATGCTAAAGTTGCCTAAAAAGAGGAATAAAAAAATTGTCTTTTGGAAATTGATCTTAATGCCTTAATTAGAAAAACTAGGAAAAATCCAACCTTTAAGGAGACCAATTTTCCTTTGTTTATAAATTATGTATCATAAATGAATAAATGTTCTCTATTAAAATACAGGGTGCATAAGTCAGGACACCCCTATGTTAAATTCCCATAGAGTCAGGCAGATTTTTATTTTTAAAGGCCAGTTATTTCATGGATCCAGGATAATATGCATCCTGATAAAGTTCCCTTGGCCTTTGGAATTAAAATAGACCTACATCATCACACACCGTTCACCTAAAGATTGCCTTTTTTCAGTATGGCATTTAGAGCTTGTAAATATGATTGCCATCTCAGAAAAAAGGTACAAAAGCTGTCACTGGGGCGGTACCTTTTCAAAAGGTACACTTTTGTACCTAAAGGGTGCATTTTGGTACCTTAATGGTACAAATATGTACCATGAAAGTACCAATATGCACCATTAAGGTACCAAAATGCAACCTTTAGGTACAAAAGTGTACCTTTTGAAAAGGTACCGCCCTAGTGACAGCTTTTGTACCTTTTTTTCTGAGAGTGTTGAGAAAGTCATGTGTGTGTGCAAAATGAATTAAAAGGGTGGTCTGTGGGGATGCTGTCTGAGGCAATGTGATTTTTGTGCCTAGATATTTATTGTGTGATTTTTAAATTTAGATTTAAATTCCAGAATCTGTGTGATAGCACAACATGCAGTGTGGGATGGCATCAATACTTGAATTTGTCATTGAGGAGGAGGTCGTCTGTGAGCTCGTGATGTTTGAAGAAACCAATTGCACCTATGTCAACATGAGCAACAAGTGCATCATATTGCCCTACAATAGACTGAGTCTTCAGAAGCTGAAACAAAGTCCACAAAATAAACAAAACAGTCAAATTGAAGTCATTGCAAAAAAACTAAATAGCAGTACTACATGCAAACACCAGGGGGCAGTGTCTAGACAAATTACAAACCTCTAGGCCATATTACTTAGGCACCCGAAGTAATTTAAGACACAGCAGAGCTGATATACACAGTTATTCACAACTATCAAAGCAGAACATGTACAAGAGGGTTGACAAGGTCCAAAAAGAAGCAATTTGTGCATGTGTTTACCTCTATGATGTAGCTGCCAATCCCAAGGTTGCGGTAGCGTTTCCTAACAGCCAAAAGAGAAAGCTGAAGCACAGTGTCTCCTGTAGATCTACAATTTCACAGACAAAAACAGAAGTCAGTATCTTCATTAGATTAGCATATTGCTTGATTTTCTGAGAAACATTGTTTTTAACTGACACATCGTGTCTCAACATTCTAGTTAGGGTGTGTGTAAATGGCAGACACTTGGGGTTAAACTAAACCACAGGCCATGTGGAAGCCATTGGCACAAATACAGAGTGCAGAAGAGGGAAAGGAGCAAGAGAGGAAGCCATAGTCTCTCATTGACTGGTAATAACACAGCACAGTCAGCAGGGCAGGGCAGGTTTCTTTACTCTTCAACCCCTCTGGACTGGAAATAGAATCAGGGTGGAACAACACCATTCAGTGGGATCTCATAATGACAAGCTTCATTTTCAAGTTTTGATGATATAAATAAAGTCTTTTTTTTTTTTTTAGAAATCCTGGATGGTATCCACTCATAAAGAGCTGAAATGCTGACTGAGGCTATATGAAGGAGAGTCAGGAGCTTGTTCTTGCAACTGAACAGTCTTTGATTTAGACAAGGTGGAAGAAGATTTTGCACAGGTGTTTTATTACGTTTTAAAGCAGACAAATAAAAAGTTTGTGAATGGGAGTAGGGTTTAAGGGGTTGTCAAACATTTTAAACATGCTTAATTATGCATGTCGTCACACCTGAGAGTTAAATTGTGAACTATATATATATATATATATATATATATATTGCATCCCTAGTTTAGAGTGAACATTCCTTGTAGAATGCAAAAAACAAGAGGTTTAGCTGAACTTTGATCTACATTTTGTGTAATATCCATATTTTGTCTGCGAAACTTCCTCTTTATTGCAAAAAATGACTATAAAATGCAATTGACAAAGCTTTACTGCATTGTCAGATGATATTATAAGATACTAACAGAAGAAAAGTATCTTGCTTTAAACCATTAGTGTTTTATTTCACAAAATAGTATTATATGGCTCTTTCACTGATGTTTGATTGAATCAGGAACTGTGGTTGTACTTTGCTTACAGTAGCTTGACTTCATAGCAAGCAGCAGCCACGATCAGAGATTCAACTCCTACGGCGGATGGCGGGATCTTTCCGTCTTTTCCTTGTATTGCTCTTCTTTCTTTCCTTGCCCTCGCTCCGTCCACAAACTCCTGTAGGCCTTCACAGAATCGCTCCCAAGACCATCTACAGGGAAACAGAATAAAAATGTCTAGAAGACTTGAAACTATAAGAAGAGAGGTCTGGTCTGAACCTCCATTTCCCACATGAACACCATAGCGATGTACTTTATGTCTACAGCATGTGTGGTAAGGCTCCGACAAGATTCTGAAATCATGGCTGCAATCAAAAGTTAAAATACGTATTTGGATAGTCACACACCCTTACATTAAGTATTACTAAAATTAACATTTTATTCCTTTTGTGAATCCGCTTGGCAATTTTGTACAAAACCAATTTTTCTTCACCATCAACCATATGCTGTCACACTATGCGCTAACATTGTCCCAGTAAGAGACCATAATAGGATACAATTGTCACTGAAACTTTGTTACACAGTTGCGCTGGCATAGAAACTAACCGGCATACATGCATGGTGGCATTTGTCATTGTTATTGACTATAATAATGTCACGATGACCTCTGTTAAATGACATAAATAAATAAACATTCACTCCAGTTCAGTCCTTTCCAAATCTACACCTGTAGGAGGAGGGATAGAACTGA
Source organism: Cyprinella venusta (assembly GCA_038021265.1). Classification (NCBI taxonomy): domain Eukaryota; kingdom Metazoa; phylum Chordata; class Actinopteri; order Cypriniformes; family Leuciscidae; genus Cyprinella; species Cyprinella venusta. Next base: position 13,191,555 of record CM075886.1, on the reverse strand, counting down.
TAAGGAACACTTGGCACACTGTTTGCCAGAGAGGATCTGGGGAAAAGCCGTTGTAATTCCATTATCTTTAACAGAATCAGCAAAACGATTTGTGCCAAATCATGTCATATTCTCTCTCATTAAATTCTCAATCAGAATGATTGATTCATTTTTAGTCTGTTTCTCACACAACACATATAATATGGCTTCAGAACACTTGGAAATGGTGCTTCAGAAGATTATTAAATTGTTCTTTACACTAAGAAAATAATAGTTATTTTCATCGGGTCATCCGATGCCCATTTTCCACAAGTTGGTATGATTCTTTAGGGTCTTCATGTAAAGTTTATATAACATACTTTGCTTAAAATTCCTCAATGGTTGTGTAAAACACCCTTTTTATCTCCTCAAAAACAGCCCTGTTCACAGTGACCCGTTTCGGCGCATGTCTCTTTAATGATAATGAGCAACTGCTCAACCCAACCCACCGACACACAGCCTTGGCTGACAGTATACAAATGGCTGAGGGCGGAAATATGTTAATATGAGACAGTCTGTCAGTGGTCATGGGCGGAGCATGAGCAATATGACATCATATTGCACAGAAAATCCAAACGTCTTGATTACAGAGAGTGTTTAGGTTTTGAGGATAAAAAAAAGGAATGAGTGGATTGTATGGTGGTTGTGTCCACACACTGTAAAGACACATTTATATGCAAACACCATATAAAAGTGAATTTTGCATCCGAAGACCCCTGTAAGAACTGTTAACTGTAAGAGTTCCAATGGTTTTGCTGCTAAAACCTATTTTTGGAACCTTTATTTTTAAGAATTTATGTAAAAGAGCAGCTCAGAACATTGTGTGTTTCACTTGAAGCAAAATGAGGGTGAGTAAATGCTGACAAAGGTTTCATTTTTGAAAGCGAATTCGAAATCCACAACATGTGCAGGCCAAAAAAGGTCAATCGTTCATAGCAATGTATGAAGCACTGCCCACAAATAAGTCACTTTCAAATCAAGCCGTTTTCTGTTGGCCAATGCTGGGAAACCATTAGCGAAATCTGTTTGGGGAAATCTATCAACCTCACATGAAATTCCTAATCGTGTGGATTCCTATTCAAATGATTGGATTTCGCCCATGAACATTTTGCAGAACAACGTAGCCTTAATTTTTAGGAAAGTTCAACCTGTCACTTGTCTCCTCTTCTAACGTCTCCTCTGAACTCTCCTCAGAGTCGCTGTATAGCTCAGCGAGCAGCTTGTGTTTGGATTCAGCTCTGTCTGTTGTTTTACAGGATACTGGGCTCAAATGTGTCTCCTTGTTTCTGGAAGCCCTGTCCCTGTAGTACTCTAAAGCATCTGCAAAGAGAAATCAGCATAAATTAGCCTTAGGCCAACACTCATTCTATAAAGAATTATGCTCGCTAACATAATTTATGCTCTATTACCCGACCAAGGTGAATTACAGTACATACCTACATGGTCCTGTGATAAAATAATAGTATGTATCCCTGGGTAGTGCACAGTTTTGTGGACGTCTCTGGGGCCGACATCAGGCAAGGATGTGTCCAACAGAGCCACCACAGCCCGAAGAACATCCTCGTTCCTGATCTGCAAGATCAAGAGTCACACATGCTCGAACAAACATATGCACGTATATGTCAACACAGCACAAAAAAAAAATCAAAACATTGGCCTCGGGTTATGTAGAAAAGAGCAGTGGACTCAAGATGTCATGCGGCCAGCAATTCAGTGCAAAAGAACGACTGCAGCGTGACGCCCACCCCCCACACCAGTGTTTGCAAAGCTCTAGCTGTGCAGCAGTGGGGAAAAAATCCATTCAATTAAGACTGGGAGTTCCTGGACAACACGATGGGAGGCTGAAACGTGACCTATATTCCCGATCGCGCTGGCTCTATAATTTCATATTTTGTGGAGTAAGAGCTATAAAAGCCCAGATAACATTTCAAAAACAAGGAGGGAGTTAGTATGTGAAAGGAAGTGGAATACAGCACTCAATAATCAATAAACATCAATAAAGGGAAAGCAAGCAAGATAATAAAAGAGGCTAAGTGGGACTGAAATGAATTAGTGTGTGGGTGGGTGTAAGTGTATGGGTGTGTATGAGGCAATTTTTCATATTTATGTTGTTTCATTTCCAAGTGAGCTGCCTACATAAGAAACATTTTAAGGCACTCTTGACACAAAGACTCTTCCAAAAAGGCTCATGCAACTTAATTAAGATGCCTTCTTTTGACAAAATTCTATTTTACATATCCTTTGTGGAAAAGGCAGTCACAGAGTATTGCAACAATTGACAAAATTAAGTTCTAAAAAATGTAAGCAAGTAAAAGTAAGTCGTTTTTTTTTATTATTTCAGGACAAGTAGCCTATCTAGGCAGAAAGCAGAAAGGCAGCTCACTAGGTTTTAGAAAAAAAAAGATTTAGGGTACACTACGTGTACACGACAGCTTCTAGTGTTTGGACTTCTTGTGTGATATCTATCTAGTGCTTTAGTAAGAATATTAATTTAAAATAAGAGAGAAGGGTATGCCAACCATAGGCAGAATTGCAGGAGCATCTCTGGTTTGGAAGAGTTGGTAGAAGTTGATAATGATGGGATGAACGCTTAAATCACTATCGAAGCCAACATTGTGGAGACGGACCACACATCCCTCCATCGCTCACCGCTGACCAGCTAAAAAGAGAAGACAGCTTTATAAACATGATGAAACTTTAACACTTTCCCCTGCTAAAAGGGAGACTGCAGGCTTGTTGTCCCAGGTTGAAACATATTCTCAGGACAACAGAATTAAATAAATGTCCACCGTACAGTAATTTTGTTACATACTTTTAGCAAAAACAATTTTTAGGCCTATTTTAAAATGTTAGAAGGCCTTAATTTTTGTGTTTTTTTAGGAACTGCTTAATAATTTTGTTCATGGTTGAATGTTTCCTTTTTAATTTAAAATAAACTATAAAACCTTTAAAAACAGATATGTTGTGGAAAATTGGCTCTTTTGATTAGTTTGGAGACAATTTTACATTTCAAACAAATGAACTATAGGCCTACTTGTACAGTTGTACTTAACGTTAAATCTTCAGTAAACAAACAGGTTCCAATTTTTTGAGACACCGTAACTTACCCCCAGCTATTGAGTAATGTTGTCACAAAACGAACTGTATTTTTTTCAGGCTAAGTTAATAACGACAGAAATATTCGATAAACTTTTGTATTCAAGACGTCGAGTTAAGTAACTAATACAGACGTTGAAAACAGAACAACAACTAAACGTTAACTCATAAACCCGTTTATTTAACACAGACGGTGAGTAGGCTAACACCTATTTACATGTAAATCTGTAAATATTAAGTACCTCTATTTATTTAGTAATGTTAATTACTAAATACCTCTAATGTCTGCTTCAGAAACGTTGATATTTTAGCAACCTTCCTTCGCAAACTTGGCTGCGTTGCGCTTGTGCTGTAGACTAGAGCCTGGACAGCGAGTGTCACTATAGCAACGGTGGAGCTGGAAATCAATCGCAGTGCCTCATGGGATTTGGAGTCCCCAATTACGAACACACAATGACCACGTATGACGGGCACCTGGTGGTTCTTTATGAATAGTTCACACAAAATAAAAAAATGTCATAATTTACACATCAGCAAAGCCAGAATTACTTTATTTATTGAACACAAAAGGGGTGTTAGGCACCACTTTTTGTAGGCTATAAAAAACAACAACAACAAAAACTGTCAATTATTTTTTTAACAAATGTATCTTGTTCATTAAAAAATAAAGCAAACTGTGATAAAGCTAAGATAAGACAGCTGTTTTAAATTCTAATAACGAGTATTACTAAAGTAAAATACGACTCCGAGAACTGTCAATCCTAGGCATTGTGAGGTTCAGGCCATAAAGGTAGGCTGAACCTAGGCCCGATTGCTACACCAAAATAGTCAACTACATGTTTTTGACATATTGATTTTCATTTTCATTACAATTGTTTTTTCTACTGGTAACAGCAATGCAACATTTATTGTCATTGTGGTTGTACTAAAAATTCAATTTTCAAGGCCCATTCACATTAAAAACCAAAGAACGACAAGTTGCCAACTATATGGGCCTTGAAAAGTGGAATTTCTAGTAAAACCACAATGACCATCAATTTGAAAATGAAAATCAATATGTCAAAAACATGTAGTAGGGCCTATCCCCCAAATGCTATTCCAAATTCACTCACTAAACAGGTCTTTTTAGTGAACTGATTCAAAAGATTCGAATCAGGTGGATGAATCGAAATCCCAACCGCTAGTGTCCGTTGGGTGGGGTCTCCGGCTCAGCGGATTGAAAGGCGTGGCGTCGGTTTGTTTCGCGGGGAGTGACGTCAGTGGAGCTGTTCAAAGCGCGCTGGTGCTGGAAAGAAACTCAGCGTCGTCGTCAGCATTTGCAACGCGGGTCGGAGAGGCGGAACACGGCGAGAGAAATCAGATTTCTGGAAACTCGCAAGGAAATAGCGCAAAAGGAGGCACTCACCTGTTAGGCTACTGAATTGTGAGTATTGAAAATATCCCATTCGACTGGGTTAAAAAGGAAAAGTTACGGAGAGAGCTGAGACGGGAAGAAGGGTTTGCCTGGGAGCGTAGCAGCAGCATCACCTAACACGCTTCTTTGTGCGCCTGGAAGGGGGTTTGCTCTATTTAAATGTTTGACTGTTCACTGATGAATTGGTTCACAGAAATGCACTGCCTCTGGCTTTAAAGCTTTGATTTCGTAGCACTATTGGAGTCGAGAGATTTGAATAATATTTGCATGTGCGCGAGGCTGTGTTACTCTTGTGTGGTTGATCACTTATCCAGAGAGCTTCCTTCCGACAAATGCAGTTGCCACCGTCAGCCATCAGTTTGAGGCAAGGCATGCATTTTGAGTCAGGTAGGTCTCGCAGCATCTGTTTTGACAGAAATGTATAGGAATATGTCAGTGTTTACTGTTTCTTAATTAAAAAATGATAGGTGCATTTTCAGTTACAGCATTATGAAATTATTTTGCATCTTAAATCCATGTTTTCATATCCTTGCTTTCAGATTAGACTGCGTAGAATTCAGAATTGTTTTGTGTGCAATTTAAACCACTGATCAAGGTGTGGCAACTGTAGCGTCTGTGTTTCTTTAACCCTATTTGTCTAGTTGTTCTCCATACAACCAGGTGAATGCTATATAGGCTAAAAGGGTTATTCTCTGTGACAAGGGACTGGTAGTGGTAGTATTAAACAACACACTCTCTAAAGAAAAAGTTGTGGTCCTGTGAGCTTCTGACCGAGTTTCTACTTGTACACACCCTAATGACCAAAAATACATGATAATGTTAAAGTCAGTTATTTTTTTCATGCAAATCCAATACAAATTTGACAAAAGTGGTCTATGTGACTTGGACTCTATTGCAAGTCTTTTAGCGAGTCATTTAGCTTCTTTTTTAAGATTAAAAAGTCCAGGTTTGGAACAACATTTGAGCGAATCAATATTTGAAATGTTCATTTTTGTACAAACCGTCCCTTTAAGCTGTGCTTCTCACTAATAGACTGACCACTTCCTCACCTGTTTGATGTTAAGCATTATTGGAAGATAGCTTTGGCTTAGCCATTAAACCTCCCCTGTTTCCAGATTTATAGGTCCATCTTTCCTCTGGTCTTTCGGGAGCCTCTCAAGACAGGCATTAGTCCAAGTCACGACAGTGGGCGAGGGAAATGTGGTCACTGTATTGAAGTGATGACGCAGTGCTAATCCGACACAGCGGGTCATTTGCTCACTGGATTTGCTGAAGTTTCTTCATTAGAGCACATTATTTGAATGTGAGACAAGCACAGGACATCAGACAACACCGCTGCATGTCAAATACTCCGGTCAGTGTGCCAAAACGGCCATCAGGAAGTGTTCACGTGGGGTTCTCGGGCAGATAGCCATACCTTCGGTAATTACGTCGAAACCATTAGAGGAACAGCTGAGAGGAGCTTGTGTCATCCTGATATGTTTCTTAAGAGCTGAAAAGCATGATACATTTAATCTGCCAGAGCAGGATGTGCTTCAGTGAAAGCCACAAAATAAATACACACTCTCAAAGATCCTCATATTAACCATATGTGGATTATTCTACAGTTAGTCACACTACTGAATACTTAGGGAAAAAAAAGATACATTTATCACAGCCTGGTCAACCTTCAAGTGTGATTTGTCGACTTGAATGGTAAAGGATATTTAGGAACACCATACTAATACTGTGTTTGACCCCCTTTCGCACTCAGAACTACCTTCATTTTATTTTGCATTGATTCAACAAGGTGCTGAAAGCATTCTTTAGAAATGTTGGAGATTTGTGGGATGCACTTCCAGGGCACGAAGCTCCCATTACACTACATCCCAAAGATGCTCTATTGGGTTGAGATCTGTTGACTGTGGGGGCCATTTTAGTATAGTGAACTCATTGTCATGTTCAAGAAACCAATTTGAAATGATTCAAGCTTCGTGACATTATTCTGCTGGAAGCAGCCATCAGTACATGGTGGCCATAAAGGGATGGACATGGTCAGAAACAATGCTCAGGTTGGCCATAGCATTTAAACGATGCCCAATTGGCACTAAGGGGCCTAAAGTGTGCCAAGAAATCATCCGTCGCACCATTACACCACCACCAGCCTGCACAGTGGTAACAAGACATGATGGATCCATGTTCTCATTCTGTTTACGCCAAATTCTGACTCTACACTCTAAAAAAAATGGTGCTAAATAGCACTAAAAGTGGTTCATTGGCTTGTAATCATAGGGGAACCACTTTAAGTGCCATATAGCACTATGTAGAACCATAAGAGGTGCCATAGAGCATGTTAATCACCCCAGAGAACCACTGAAGAACCACTGAAGAACCAAACTGGGCTTAGTGGTGCTATATAGCACCATGACCACCGCAAAGAAACTCTGAAGAACCTTTTTTTTTTAGAGTGTACCATCTGATTGTCTCAACAGAAATCGAGACTCATCAGACCAGGCAACATTTTTCCATTTTTTGTCTTCAACGGTCCAATTTGGTGAGCTCTTGCAAATTGTAGCCTCATTTTCCTATTTGTAGTGGAGATGAGTGGTACCAGGTGGGGTCTTCTGCTGTTGTAGGCCATCCGCCTCAAGGTTGTGCGTGTCGTGGCTTCACAAATGCTTTGCTGCATACCTCGGTTGTAACAAGTGGTTATTTCAGTCAAAGTTGCTCTTCTATCAGCTTGAATCAGTCGGCCCATTCTCCTCTGACCTCTAGCATCAACAAGGCATTTTCGCCCACAGGACTGCCGCATACTGGATGTTTTTCCCTTTTCACACCATTCTTTGTAAATCCTAGAAATGGTTGTGTGTGAATATCCCAGTAACTGAGGAGGAGATTGTGAAATACTCAGACTGGCCCGTCTGGCACCAACAACCATGCCACGCTCAAAAATGCTTAAATCATCTTTCTTTCCCATTCTGACATTCAGTTTGGAGTTCAGGAGATTGTCTTGACCAGGACCACACCCCTAAATGCATTGAAGCAACTGCCACGTGATTGGTTGATTAGATAATTGCATTAATAAGAGATTGAACAGGTGTTCCTAATAATCCTTTAGGTGAGTGTATATGATCTCCATATGTTGTTCTATTGCTTATTTTGTGTTTTATTTTTTGATCATGAATGTGAAGCGTGACTGCTGCCGCTCTGGCATCCCTGGAGTGGTTTTGATTCAGGGATACAGGCTGGATTTGCTCAGATCTTGTGTCAGATGGCTTGTGTTCGATAACAACTAGTTACTGCATTTTCCAAAGTTTGCATGGATCATGCTTTGTGATCTTTTAATTGTATTCAAGAGTTTTGTTTGAGACCGTTTGTGCTACTTTGTATCAAGGAAAACAATGTTTATGACTGCTGTGTCACAGTCAATTATAGAGCACAAGTAAAGCACATTTAAGCATGTTATTTTCCCCAGTCTCTACTCTAAATTCCATGGTTTTATGAAAACATGCGTCAGTAAAGTATCTACATGCATTTTTATGTTTCTTAACCAAGAAATGATTTATTCGACAATAGAAACCATGTGCTGTTATGCCCCCTACTGGCTTAAATACTACATCCTCCAAACATCGCCTTACTTTTCTCTTAAAGAGACACTATACCACATTGTCCAGAAACATTATGCTGAAAACAAAAATTATAAAATAAACATAGACCAAATATACTATACTATATAAATATAAAACATGCTCAAATACGAAAAATATACTATAAATGGGAATACAAGATACATCAACAACAATCCCGTGTAGCAGCAGGGTGGATTGTAGTGATGTGGCAGTCTATTTTTAAGACAGGTCTTTAGTTTTGCTATGGGTCAACAGACGTCACACTAGGGGAGTGCTGGGCCAGAAATAGGGCAGGTATAGCACAAGGGTGGATGTGTGTATTTGTGTGTGAATGTGTGAGTTTTGGACACAGCTTGTTTAGCCTCATTTAAACACAGCTGAAGGATGCTTTTGAGTGCTGAATGACACGGCAGGCACAGAGGATCCATTCTGTGTGAGGTTTGCTCATGTTTTCTCATGCTGTGAGGGACTAAAGCAGAGTTTGCACATGGTAATTTAGTGGCCAAATATATTAAAAAATACATGCTTAAAAAATCCTACATTGAGACACAAGATTTTAGTTCATCCAGAAATGACTGTGCTGGTTACTGTTTTACATGCCATTGAGGGTTTCAAACTTCACATTGGATGCAAACACATCATAAAAGTATCATAAACATGGTCTGTATGACTCTTGCTTGACTTTTCAAAACATTCTGAAGCCATACGACTGCTCTGTGTGAGGAAAACAGAAGACAGATTGAAGCCGATCATCAAAAAGCAGTGTCCGAATCATTCATTTGAGTCGGCTGATTTGAATCACAAAACCAGGTGAATTGATTCATTCACAAAATGATTAAATTCTAATTAGCGAGATCATTTTTTGTTGTTGTTTCATAAACATCCTAAAAGTATTATATGATCTGTGCAATTGGTGTTCGATAATCCAAGCATCCTGATGCCATATGATAGTGCTGTACGGGAAACAAACAAAATTCAAGCCGATAATCAATCTACAATGTCTTATTCAATTAATTGGTCATATGAGTCAGCCATTTGATTCACAAAACCGGTTTGATTCATTCATTTACAAATCATCAAATGCAAATTATCAAATTTCGAGTATCGCATTTTTGGGCGACGATGACCCTAGCAGCTGATGCTGATGCCTATTCAGCATTTCTATTTCATAAACATCATAAAAGTATAAGTATGGTCTGTATGACTTGTATACAATATTTCATAGCCACTCTAATCGCTGAGCAAGTAACAATTTTTTTCTTTTGAGTCAGCTGATTTGAGTCACAAAACCAGTCCAACTGATTCAGTTCTTCAACTCACTCGATACTGTACATTGATAATAATCAGATCGATTGCTCAGTCGGACTGAAAAGCCTTCATCGATCAATCCCGTTGAGCTCAATTCAAATCCAATTTTGATCTGATTGAAATGTATTGGTGGTGTTGATCTTAAATAATCTCTTTAAAGTGAAGATTTTAGCCACGTAAACCTTTCAATCGGACTACTTTCTTAGCTGGAATAAAAAATAGCTTGTGTACATGCACAGTGCCAGCATACAGCTTACATTTAAATGTGCATAAATCTATTTAAATCTTATATATAACAGTGCTTTTGCAAACGTCAGTGTCAGTGTCCATTCACTGTAACTGCATGTAAAAATGCATTAATTCTTCCTTTGTGTTGTACTTTTGAAAGTCAGACAGTGAGTAAAGTATGGCAGAATTGAACTTCTATGTGAACTATCCCTTTAAATCGGTCTAAAGAACAATATTTACCTCACCATTTCTGAGCCAGACTTGTCTCCTGTGTGTATGTGTGTGCTGGCTGATGTTGGCAGTGCTCTGTGAACAGACTGCATTAACATGAAGAGATTAGATGTCCTCCGCTGGTACACAGGGAAATATGAATGCAACGAGAGAGAAGGATTTGGTTTTTGTTCGGTTAATCTGCCCGAGCAGCACAATACGATTGTGTGTGTGTCCTTGTAGGTCATTTTTAGAACATCGGTGTGCTCAGCTCTGGTTTAACACCACCTAGTCCTAGCCATCCATCCGTTAATGGATTGACAGGCATTTGGTGAAGTGATATGTTATTTTGATATAGGATCGCTTTAGCTGTGTGATAATGATAATCATAATAATTGTGGGCAGCGCATGTATAGATGGAGATAACTGTGTTTGACATGGTTGGAGTTATGGACCCATGCTTTGCTCTTTCTAACTCTGGCTCCGTCCCTATTTTAGGGCTGTGGTTATGGTAGAACCTCCAGTTAAGAGACGCTGGTTGTGGGTGCACTGAAGGCCATGGCTGCCGGTAGATTACAGAGGGAGCTTTAGTTCAGAACCACCCTGATGCACCCTGCTCTTTCCGTCAGGGGCCTGTCGGCACAGGGATGAGGTCTGTCATTACCTGCAGGATATGAGCTGACCTCGAAACAGATGAGAGGCTTTTCTGGTGAAGAGATGTGCATGTGTGCTGGTTGGAGTTGGAAATGTGTGCTAGTATCGAAGTCATCTGATCATTTCTGGGGGGTCAGGTTTGTTTGGGGGGCGGGGGCGACGCCCCTAATGACTGATGCTGATCCATATTCATTCAAACTTCATTCTCAAGTGTCTGATTTGTAATATCACCTTTATGGTTATTTAGTTATTTTCCGACATTATGTAATAAACATATTACAATGTATCATTTTAACATCACTTAACTGTGAGGCAAATGTTTTATTTAGATGGTTCACCAAAAAATGAAAATTCTGTCATCATTTACTCACCCTCAAGTTGTTGTTTTTGCCACATTTTTGGGAATCAACAGACCCCTTTTGCACCGACGTCACAGTTTTAAGTGAAAACTAGAGGCGGCCAATACAAACCAGCACAGATTCGGCTACAAAATAAGGAGCTTAAATTATTGTTGCTATTAGTAGCCCTCAATCGGATCATGGGGTGTATACGACCCCAATCGACTTTTACTTAACAAAAAAAGGGAAATAGTGGAATAAGATTTTGTGACTTTTCATACATTATCTATCTATACACACAAAAAACTGGGCTTGATTCGATTGTTCTAAAGGCATGTAAAAAAAAAATGCTTACACTTCTAGTCTTCGGGGTCAATATGACCCCACATTGAAATGAATGGGAAATGTGAAAAAAAAAACTAAATATATTTTCTTCATGTGTCAAAAAAAAAAAAAAAAAAAAAAAAATCCGGCATAAATCTGAAAATTTTTACACAGAAATGAAGGCCTAGTACTGGAGAATAAATGGACATTTCATATGCTAATGCTAAAGCTAATGGTGTAGTTGAGGAACTGTGTGGTATATGGATACAAAAGTACTTTGTATCTCCAAAAACACAGCATTAATGAATAAATGAGAAGTAAACAAAAAAATTATATATTATTTATACGATTAAAAATGTATATTTTTTGTACAATTACTCAATCAATTGTTGGGGTCGTATAGACCCTGAAGCCCAGAAGTGTAAACAGGAAACGAAGACCAAGATTTGAAGTTTAAATGTCATCTTGTTGTGTTGTTTGGTGCAAGAATTGATGAAAAATGAATATGCCGTATCTGGAATTTTTATTTCTAGAAAATATTCACATCATTGAAATTGCACCGTAATGTCACTCTTTGTGAAATTTAAAAAAAAAAAATTGACATGCTTGGGAGCATTTGGGAGCAGGCGTCTATCAGCGAATCCAGCATGTTTTTGAAGTGTTGATCATTGTAGCCAATCAGAGACATATATGTTGAGTGGGTCAACACAATGGCCAATCAGTGTTTAAGAATCCATTCAACAGCGAAGGTTTGTCAAATTTTTTAAACTTCGGCAACTGTAAACACTTTTTGGGCCACTGTATGTGTGTCAAAGGCAAGTTAAAGGCATGTGTGTGTGCCTGTGTGTAATTAAGCTTGATGGTCCCCTGCTATTATAAACAAGTAGCAACTCTACACATCAGAGACGTATGGATGTGGGCTGCTGCGGTGCCAGGCAGCAGGAGAGTGTGTCGTAGGTACTAATAGGCTGTCACAGAACTTGTTATGATCAGCAAAAGAACATGTGCACCGTCTCTGTTCGACTGGGACACCCTCTCTCTCTCTCTCTCTCTCTCTCTCTGCCACTTATGACCTACCGTTCACATCTGTTTCCTTTGCCTGAGAGGTGGCGTGTTTGGTTTTTAGGGCGGTTACCCTGGCAACTCAGTTCTCGTATGCTTGAGTTCGCTCTGACAATGCCGCCCCCTTTCCACCCCTCCCATCCTCTGCTGGAGCTCTGGGCTGTGCCTGTCTCGTTCTGTTCGTCTGTTCTGGCTGTGATGTAATAAGACATGAAGGATCAGGTGCTCTCATCTTGACACATCAACTCTGACTGTCTCAAACACATGATGGACTCACTTAGACACAGAGGAAACACAAAGCAGTTATAGGCCAATATTCCAGCCCAGGCAGATTAGATTCAGGCTATTTTGAGATTATTGTCTCGTCCGATTTAACAGCCTGGTGTCTGTTGCGAAATTTACCAGCAGTGTCGTCAATGGATAGTTATTTTTTAGGGTGTTAAATTCAGATATTTTGTGTATCTATTTATTAATATATGTTTCTGCTCCTCAGATATCTTAATTGGTATTCCATGTTTTATATTTTATTTCATTATTTTTATTCAAACATGGACCATCCCAATACTACAATGTTTTTATATAATAGGGTAGTAGTATTGACCACAGTACATGAATATTAATATGGTAAAATATGATAATTAATCTATGATACCTCAGTAGTGCAGGATGTTTAACCTGACCATTTACCTGAATATATAGTAATGAGGCATATTGGCTCTGATATTCGTGCCAATATTAGATTTCTTTTTAAATTTTAATTACTGGTCTTAATTGGCTGGCATTGATGTACTATGTTAAGCATATAACATTTCAGAATTGAGATTTAACTTTTTTTTAACAGACAAACAAACAAAAGAGACACATAATTGTTATCAAACAGGTTTTCAGACATAAAATTTCTCACTGTAAAAAAGAAAAAGTTATTTCAACTTAAATTTTCAAGGCAACCGACTGCACAGAATTTTTGAGTTGAAGATATCAACTTATTTTTTTAAGTTTTACAGAACTACAATTATTAAGTTGCGTCAGCTAAGTATTTCAAGTTCTGACAACTAAGTTTTTTTAATTCAAATTACTGGAACTTTCAAGTCTGTAAAAGTTTACTAAATTGAGTTTAAATTTACCCCCCCCCCCCCACACACACACACACCTTAAATCATTCACTGACAGTAATCCAGTTAATTTATGCATGTTTATTTGAACCACTTTGGCACAAACAGCTTTACATTTCCAATGTAAACAACTGATCTTGTTCTCAAAGCAAATACATTTGTTGTGTTGTTTGTTGGCTATTGTTGTCAGAAATCAGAATACCAATACTGTGTTATAGCTTCTCATTTTGTGGAAAAAATATTAAAAGAATAAAGTAAGCAAACGACTCATTTGCATCAGAGCTGAGGAACATTTGGATGCCATGCTTGATTGTGGCTTGTTTTCCCTTACTATGCATGTTTGGATGATATTTTGACTGTACACTACTTTCAATCTGTCTTCAAAATGCCATTGACCACCACATTAAATCTACTGGCAAAACAGAGAGAAAAAACATAGACAGTAGACACATGTCAGTGGTTGTCAATAAAATACAGCCAATCAATTGAATTCACAACACAGATCTCTATTTGTTCCTCGAGAGAGTATGGCCTTGCGATGCGTTATGTTGTATTTGTGTGTGTGTCTGTTTGTACACATGTGTTTCATTTGCTTACGTGCATGCTTTCGGAGGCGGGTCAGGGTTTATTGATTTGCAAGTTGTCTTTGTATTCAGCCACAAGTCTAAAAGCAATTTGTATTTGTGTGGATCACTTCGGGTTACACATACAGATGGAAAAAGCGAATGAGAGAGAGATGTGAGACGGGGGGAGGGTGGAGGATGGAGGAGAAACAGGTTAAATGACCACAGAGAAAATATCATAGAGGAATTGTTCCTCCAGTAGACACAGTGTGATACATGTAGTAGTGGAAAGTGTGTGCTTGTGTGTGTAGCAGAGTATTGATCCAGCATGATCTAGATTTGAGAGTATATTTAGAGCAAACACCCTGTAGAGATTTGGGGGGGGGGGGGCACTGGCCAAGAGCATGATGGGTAATACTGAATCATCATCATAATCCTCTGCCATCATTCCACAAACCGAAGGATCTGTGCACAGGAGCTTTAATTCATTCAAAGACAAAGACACAAGAAAAAAAATGCTTGACTTTCTTTTTTCTAATTTTATATTTGATCGTTTGTATATTACATTAATATTATATATTACATTTAATTAATAATTGAATTATATGAATACATATATTTATATTAATTGAATGTATTAAAATGTATTTGTATTTTTTTAATTAACAATTTGAGTGAAAGTAGAAAAATAGATGTATTTTTATTTTTTTATTAAATAAAAGTTCTAATAATCTAGTTTTTATTTTAAATACTTATATTAAAATTATTAGGCGTTTTAATTAATTTTGCAAAAACCTGATGATCCATGTTATCCTGCATGATTGTAGTATGTTAAAGAGCAGCTGCTCTGAGGTTTTGAGCTTTTGTACAAAGGACTTAACATACTCCGTCACAAATCTGCTTACATTTTGATTTGTGACCTAAAAATAGTCTATAATCTTAAATATTTCTTGTTCATTTTGCGTCATAAACATAAACAATTTTGGTCAGAATTCTCTCATTTTGTTTATTTTGAGGATTTGTAAATAAAAACACCATATTTTCAGTGTGGCTCCAGATTGTTGTACCCCACTGTACAGTATATTCATACACAAATCACAAGAAATGAACAGTGAGAAAAAAAAACTAGCACAGCCATATATAATAGCACCTTGGCTCTCCTCTGCCATCCTACGCACTTCTTCACTCAAACACTCTCTGTCTGTCTTGCCCCTGGAAGCCACTCAATCTCACAAGCGCCCACACAGTAAAAGCACTCGTCACCTTGTGTAACCAGGTGTCAGGGAGTCTGGGTGAGTAATGGTCGCTCCCCGCAGAATGGAAATTGTGGCACAATCAGACTTGAGTTAACTACTGCTCTTTGGAGAACAGAAACTGTTTTAAAATTCATGGATAGTTTAGGGTTAATCTCATGAAAGGGGTGATAGAACCAGTCTTGCCTCACCAAAAGTTGCTCTTTTAAAGCCCTATTCGCACTGGATTAGTATTACCTGGTGTGACCAGGTAGTCGAGACCTCTAGTCATTTGTAGTATCTGCAGAGGTTGTCGGTGATCTTAATTCTGTGCGAATCGGCCATTTCTTTAATTTGTAAAGTAAAAATTCCACCACAAATATCGACCATATTTCGCCGAACACCGAGCTCCTGTCATAATATTAGTGCTGCGTACTTATATGCATTAGGAAAACACCTTTGTTTGACCGGATTTGATCCATGTGTGCAAACGCCAAGAACTTGGTTTTAAATTATCTCTGACACTAAGATCGTGGGGCACGTGAGTTGATCTGGGGTGCGTTTCCCGTACAACGATGTAAATCGCTGCTTCACTACCATAGTACGATGCATCGTTGGAGAAATCAACTAGCTAGTCGAGACTGTTTCCCGAAACTCATTGTCGCAAAGTATCGTTCAACCACGTTGGTTTCGCACGTGGTGGAGTAATAACTACTTTTAATGAAACCGTTTCAGATCCAATTAACGCTAGATTTGTTAATATAAATTACAGACATGTAATCTGAGGACTATTTCAAATTGTTCTCAGTTATTTTGCTTTATCAACTCAATATTTGGCTCGTTCTTACAAAGTAGAGCACGTTCGCACATGCGCACTCTTCAAAATCGGTACTTTAAATCTTTACCAAACATCTAGACTAGAATATCATAGAAACCACATAGCAATGTGTTAAAAACAGTCAAAACACTGTACCTATGAAGCGCCCATCAATTGTTTTCTTAAACAGTTCAAATGTATTATCACAATTAAATCTCCAGTGGGAGGTTTGTTATTGAAACAGCTCTCGATTGCCAGATTGATAAGGATTACAGTTACACATGAATTGATTAATGAAGGATTATTGAGGATCTGACGGTCATAATCCCTCCACAAAGGTGTCACATTGATTAGCAGAAATGAGCTTTTATCTACCATGCAGCAGGAATGCCAATTTGATCTGTTGATGGATTAAATGATATCACAAACATTCTCCAACTGCAATTAGCTCATATTTGAGCATGAGAATACTCAAGAGAGGCAATGCTTCGGCTGGAATTTCCTCGTCTCATTTATATTGTGTAATGTCTACGACTTAAATGAGTGAAAATAACACTAGCTTCATTAACACCCCTGCATACAGCAAGTGTTGTCATCATGGGATTTGGAGACACTTGCCTGGTGATTGCTTTCCCTTTTCAGTGCTATGCATTTTATTTAAATTATGTTAAGTGTAGGCTAGAAACCCATTTGCAATCTATAAGTCAATCACAATTTAGTATCTATTGCAATAGTAAAACTTACAATGTGTATTGACTGGATATTACTAGACAATAGCCTGCTCTTTTTAAGATATTTATTATGTTTGCACACAAAAATTGTGGTTAAAATATAACTTGAAGTGTTCCTTATGAGACATTCATATGCTGTATATGTTTTTATAGTGAACACACCTGTTAAATATATAAATATTATTGTCTGTTTTTATGTTTTAAAATATTTGTTTATATTTCACTTGTACATATATATATATTATTAATAAAAGTTATAACATTTATTTATAGATTAACAGAGCATATTTTTAAAAAAATGTTTTATATATGACTTCATTTTTGCTCTGGTGCACAGCCAAGGGCTGTTAATGACGCTGCTTTAAAACTATTTGTGTAAAATTCGATATAAAACTAAAAGTGACTTGACTTGATTTAAAAGACTATTTGGAGAATGAAAATTTGTTGACAATTTAATGTTGAATTTGCTTTGCATATGGGTGAAATCTGTTTGATGGAAGGGTAACTTTTTTCTTATTTTACATTTTTTAATTTAATTTAATAAAAAAAATTGTTTTTTTACAAATTTTGCTTGAAGACATTACCTTTATTGAGTTTAGACCACTAAAGTACATATGTAGTACCGATAAGTGTACATTAAATAATATGTTTGTGTTTGTATGTGGGTGTGTGTCATAAAGGAGCATTGACCAGACTGATAGACAACAGCAATACTGTTCATGAGTGAGTGCAGTGTCGCCATGGCAACAAACTCCCCTGAGTGTGCTCAGTGCAGTGTCAGTCGCTCGCTCTGGTGCGCGCGCACACACACACACACACACACACACACATTAGTCAAGAATAAGCAATGGCCAAGTTCCACAGGAAATTAAAGATGAGATAAATGAAGCATGATATAAAAGTGATAGGAGCACCTCAGGGCTTTTGCGTATGTCGCAATATGTTTCATTAAGCTATCCTTGTTGATTCTATGAAAGTATGAAGTAAATTATCTGTATGGATCATGTTTCAGGCCTTTACAGTTAATGCTGTCTCTTTCTTCCTTTATGGCTATCTCTCTCTCTCTTCCTGTGGTTCATTAATAATGAACCAATAGGAAAGTGGCACAGAGCTGCTGATGAGTTTGCACTGATCTCTAAAGTTACCAAAATCAGCACTTAATGGCATGCACACCAAAAAAACATCCTGTCCACACAGAAACGCACATGCACAAAAACAAATGAATCAGTGATATAAGTGAAACCACTATATGGAGAAAAAAAAATTGTTTTTGACTGAAGAAAGAAAGACATAAACATCTTGGATGATGAGGGAGTGAGTAAATGATCAGGAAAGTGATAATTTAACTAATACTAATAGCAGAAAGCCTGTGCTCGTCTTGTACAGATCAATTCTCTGTATATTCACTGGTAAACCGCCACAGTCATCAACGTGACATTTCTCAGTGTCTCTCTCTTTACTCATGGGGAAAGTTGTGATCAGTATTGATTAGGTGAGGGATTTGTGTTTAAACAGATCTATAATTGAGGCTTTCTAAACAAAGTGTTAGGTAACAGACTTTTTGTTGGTGTTCGCATTCATTTAGTTTATTGCCTTGATTATCAGGCTTCTGGTCTGTCCTAGAGCAATATTGACTCTCGAAGGCAAGATATTGAAGGCACACAAAACATTTAAGTGCATACATTTAATGTAAACACACGGAGCGGTGGCTGGGATGATGGAAATCACTGTCTCCTAAACACAATGAGGAATTGTTTTGATATTAGGAACAGAGATATCGGGATTATTTTTCTAGACATTAATTAGATGGAGAGCGTAGAAATAATTACATCAAGAGAGACTTTATAAAATAAATATTAGATTAAAAACTTAAACCAAAAAAAAAAACTGAGAAAAAAAAAGAAGATTAGAGAGAAGATTTGTTTTGGGAACTAACTCAAAAATAAGCTGAAGTAAAAGTACTGAAACTACTTCAAAGATTTAAGCTAAATAGAAATATTGATTGAAGCTTAAACTAAAATGAAATGCAAACTGATGATATAAAAAATAAAAGCTAATTTGAAATATGAATAAATACTATAATAGTATGTAAATAATATTAAAATGAAACTTAAATTTAAATTGAACTCTTTTTAAAAAACAGGCACTAATGACAAAGCAAAAAAAAAAACACCCTAATACAACAATAGTATGTAAATAATATTAAATTATCAGTGTCATGAACATTTTTCATCAAATTATACAAAATACCTAAATTATATGAGCTTTGCTTTACATGTTAATTTAATCCTTAAAAATATTTTCTGAATATAACTGAATTGTCAGTGTCACATTCTTTGTTTAGGAACTTTCTGAGAGTAATCTTGCATGTTCACAGGGCAGCTCATAAAAGACAGACCCAAAGTGGATAATATCACTTACTGCACCTTTAAATGAAGCATCAAAGGGATCTAATGTCTTCTGTGCAATTAAAGAGCAATCTTTCAGCTATAAAATGTTCCTCTGGGCTGGCTCAGATCATCAAACTGGGGACTGATAGGTTTACATATATTTATCTGTCCGTTACAGTGAAGATTTAAATGTGTGTATTTTGTGGTTAAGTATGTGTGTCTTCTACAGAACCATATGGCAGCACTGTTTAGGGTCAAAAGAACAGCATGACCTTCTCTGTGAATGTTGAGGACATTGTTTTTGCACCAGATTCTCTTTGTAAGCTTTCTGTGTGGTGCGACCTGAAAGCTGCTCATCAGTAGTCAAGCTTAACCTAAAGACACAATCGCTTAACCCCCCCTCACACACATGTGTGTGTGTGTGTGTGTTTGTGCGGTAATGCGCATGTATACAGAATGCACAGCTGCAAAGTACCACAAGTTCATTCGCTACACTCTTCCTTTTCCTGTTCTCAAGCACAGACGTCCGTCTCTCAAATTCTTTCCTGTACTCGCTGCGGACGGTCAAAATCAGCCCTTTCTGAAAAAAAATGATGAGCTTTTTCCACACGTCTAGGCCACTATGCAGCCGGCACAGATTAGGCGGCAGTGATGGATAACACCCTCGAAATTATTATTCCACAGATTGGGTGTGTGTGCAGATGAGGTGAGTGGGGATTACTTGTACGTGATGCTCTGTGTTATAGACGTCTGTATGTTTATAGAGTAAAATCCATGTGGGACATCTGTGCCTTAGCTTTTGTAGTATTTTTAGAGAACTTTGTGTGAGAAAGGTTAAACAGTGTTTACAACCCATATAAGTTCCATAATGTGGTGTGGAACTTGATTTTATGTATTGTGAATGTATTAAATAGTAACATTAACAATATGATAGGCAAATGTGATGTTAATTCTCGAGTCGTAAACAAGTGGACTTGACTTGTATTCATTATTTTGTCTCTTGACATCAGTGGGTTTCATTGAAGTTACAAACCCACGCCAATAACATGCATTTCCTGGTCGTGTCAAAGATTGACATATACTTTGATCTGGTAAATCTTTTGATCATTTAGGTCAGGGTTTCGACTAGGAGCATTTGCCACAAAAAGGCAACCAGCATCTCAACATAAAAAGGCAGCTAAGTTTTAAAAGCACAATGGCTGCTTTTAAAGTAGCTTAATTTATACATTTTGTATTAGTTTATGCCCTCATCTTGTATATTTTATAATCATTAAGTTGCAGCAGGTGGTGGTTGTCACGTCTGGTTAAATTTTGTGTCTATGGCAACACAATAAATCTGCAGCGGGCACGTAGTACAGTTTTTTTGTTTACAAGTTGTAATCTACGTGGACGTGAACCCTTTTTACAAGTCAGAATCCCATGTTTTCCATGTTGTCGCGGATTTAAGGATGCTACGCTGTTCAATGTTAGACATCCACCTGGCGTAGTTCATTGTCTAGTCAAGCACATGGTTTATGTTTTGTTTCAGGTGTTTGATTTAGTTTATGGTTTATGGTTCTGGATATCATAATTGTGTATATGTGCTCCAAAGAGGAGTAAAATACAGTTTCAAATTCTTTCCTAAATATCTGTTTGTGAACCACGAAAAGGTCCTGATCCATGATTTCACTGCATGCTATGATGAGAAAAGAGATGTTTTTGAGATTTAATGCATTTTAGGATTTATGTATTTAATGAGAATTTTTTTACATGACATTTGTTTTAAGATGTTTTAAGATTTTCATTTGAAGGTGATTAAATAAGTGAGGGGATAGTATAAGCATTACAAATGCCCAATAGTTGAAGGGGTTAAAAATCATATTAAACATTTGTCCTTATGTATTTAGTTCCATTGCGCTCTGTGTTTAAATATATATATATATATACAGTATATGTGTGTGTGTATATATATATATATATATATATATAAATAATGTAACTATTTATATAATTATTTTTAATCATACTGAATAAAGTGTGTAAAGCAAAAGAACTGGAACAGCTCACTGAGTTGTTCAGAAACAAGGAACATTTAATCGTGACGGTTACTTTATTTCGATAGTCACTTTAGACGTTCTACTAATTATAAGTAACTTTTCAACTACATGTCAACTAACTCTCATTTGAGTAATAGTATATTATAGTAGACTGTCAGTAGACTGTTGGGTTATGGCTAGGTGTTAGGCTTTGGGTTAGGAGAATAAGTTTACTTGTAGTCACCAAATTACTTATTGTCAGTTGAATGTCTGTTGGGGGACCAACAAAATAAAGTGTTTGCAGATATTATGTTGACAGTCTACTAATACTCTAATGAGAGTTAGTTGACATGTAAGTTAGTAGAATGTCTAAAGTGGACTATCGAAATAAAGTGTTACCCTAATATTCCTCATCGTCTACTCCATTTGTTTGTATGTGCCTGTTTCTGCCTGTTTATTTCATGAGCAAAATCACCATCAATATACAAAGGGACTTAGTTATCATATTTTACAGTGACACCTGTGCAGTGGTAGCTTTTTAAATGGTAATTATCCTAATTTCTCCTTTGTTAAAATCAGTAGGTCATTCGAGATAATAAGCCACATCTGGCAGGCCTCTTTTCCAAAAATAATCCCTTGTGGTTGCACAGTTTGAATAATCAACATGTATAAGGTCAATTGTATTTCATGGGTTTTTAATTCTAGCTTATTTACAAACAATAAGCTATATTTTATATATTTTTAAGCAGCCATAAAATAGCAGGCTACATTTGGTGACCTGACACTCTCTGCATTCTGTGAAATGATTTATTTATTCTTCATCATGATTTCTGAAACGTTTGAATTTGTACTGGGATCCAATTTGTTGATTGCATATTATCCCCTACTTTCACCTGATTGCCTGTGTATTCTGTTCCCCCCTCCCTTTGGTTGTCTGCAGGCTCTGCGCTGACGAGGCCTCCCCTTTCCGTGCCTGGAATATTCTGAATCCCAGGAGGGGTTTTTTGTCATCACCATGAACAGATTCTTTTGGAGACTCTAGCATTGCAGACCCTCACCGAGGAGGGAAGAGGCCGGGCACGTGGCCCCGTATTTCCCATATTCAATGTCGGACACAGCGAAGGACCCAAGAACCATGTAGTGTACCTCTTCCCACCACAGGGGGGCGGGTTAACTTTGTAGTTCTTTTTTGTACTGTTTTTTTTTTTTTCGGGAGTTGGTTAATAAGGTGAGCCAGAAATGGTCTTGCACACCTCTCCCTACCCCAGTGCCTTCCTCAGCTTTCTGAGCAGCCTGTCTTGGGCCTTTGTTTTTCCTTGCTACTGGCTGTTGGACCGATTGTTGGCCTCCTGTGTAGCAACATCACTGGAGAAACGTAGACGCTCCCAGGATCCCTGCTCTTTTCTGGCACTCGGGGTCCTGATCTCTACACCGCTCTACCTGGTGCTGTTACTGGCATCCTTACCCTTCGCCTTCATTGGCTTCCTCTTGTGGGCCCCACTGCAGACCATCAGGAACCCCTACATCTACTCTCACCAGAAACCAGACAAGCATGGTGCCGAGCTGGGAGCATCGGCTGGAACCGGGGCGGCACTTGCTGAGTGGCGCCCACAAGGTCGCAGCTTTTGCTTTGGGAGTGCCAATGTTTGCCTGCTGCCAGACTCGCTTGCACGCTTCAACAACCTTGCGGACACTCAACGCCGAGCTCGGGAAGTGGGCAAGCGGATCCGTAATGGTGCCAGCAGACCCCAGATCAAGATATATATCGATTCGCCCACCAATACTTCAATTAGTGCGGTATCCTTCTGCAGCTTGGCCACTCAGGGCTTCCGCCGCACCTCTTCTTTGGACCATCGTCCAGAGCCTGTAGTCACCACTGAGACTGAGACTGAGGCCTTAAATGAGTGCCCCGTTCACCCATCAGGAGGTACGAGCTCGGATTGCCCAATCCACAGCACTGAAGCCCAGAATTCCTCAGAGTGTCCTCTCCACTCCAATGCAGAAGACCATGCTCCTGATTGTGCTGTCCACCAGTTTGCAGACCCAGAGTCCTCTGAGTGTCCAGTACATAGCAACTTCATCCAGAACTCAGAAGACTGTCCTCTCCATCCGGCTGGAGTCCAAATCAGCATCACCTCTCCTGATTCTGAGCCAGCCGAGGATGAAAAAGGAAACCATCAGACCGGGGACGGGGATACGGGTAGCCTAGAAAGCCGCACGGCCTCTCGGGAATCCCTGGTTCGCTTCCACGCAGCTGATGGAGGCATATCCCCCAACAACACCCTTTCACAACACCGCACCTCAGTGTTCAAAAGACCGATTGGGCGCAAGCGGCGTCACGGAGATGACGGCTTTGACCATGAGATCTCGGCCTTTTTCCCAGCCAACCTGGACTTCCTTTGTCTACAAGAAGTCTTTGACAGGCGGGCTGCAGACAGGCTCAGGAGGCAGCTGCACCGCTATTTTCCCTTTGTGCTGAGCGATGTGGGACGCTATGGGTGGAAAGGCTGTTGCTCACGGTTCAAGTTCTTGAACAGCGGTCTTCTGTTGGCCAGTCGCTACCCTATTTTGGATGCCCATTACGAATGCTTCCCCAATGGGCGCAGCGAGGATGCTCTGGCTGCTAAAGGAGTTCTTTTTGCCAAGGTGAGCTTCTTATACTTCTTTATTATGGCTTTATTTAGACTTAGCATGTCAAGTGTTAAGCCATTGATAGGAATCTTTGCATTTGTCATATTCAGGATACTGCATATATTATTTTTAACTTCTGTTGATTTATGCTACACCCTACCTTGATGTAAATTGCATGTGAAATTGCTTTCAACTTGATTAACTGCACCCCAAGACCTGCAATGTAAAGGGATCTCTAAAAGTTATCATTTATATTCAAACTAATTTTTCTGATTGTAAATTTTTATTCCTGCTTTAAATAATTTGCTGCATGTGATTGATATTGACATGATACATTGGGGCTTGTTCCGGTTCTTGAACGTTTCATGGCATGTGTCTGGAGTTGGACTTGTGGTTTGATCATACACAAACAACCTGAATAATTTACAAGTAGCCCTTTGTTGCCCGGGGGCTTGTTTGAAACACTCATCTGTCATGCTTTTAGAAATGCAGGCTTCCTCTCTTTGTTGAACCATGGTTGGACGTACAGCTCTGTTGCATTATATATGTCTTAATGGGGCTGTGCACTTATGCTGTGTAGATATTACAATTCAAAAAGTAGTTTCATTCTGATATTATATTGTATGCTCATTTTAGTCCGGATATTGTAAAGACAGGGTCATTAGTCTTTCAGCTGCTGCTGCTAGCGTTCTACATAAAGTTTATATAAGAATCTGTGAATATATTATGCTTTAGCAACTGATGGATTATATAACCAAGTTGGTATTTAATTACAATGATAAAAGTCCAGGCCAATCTTTATGTACTGTAGAACATACTGATTTCCATTAGACCAGTTCTCAACTCCAGTCCTTGGGACCCACTGCTCTGCATATTGTGTATGTCTCCCTTATTTAACGCACCTGATTCAGATCCTCTGCTCGTTAGAATAGACTCTATGAACTGAACTGAGGCCATGTCCACACGGACACGAGTATGTTTATAACCGGAGTTTTTCCCTCCTGCGTTTTAAAAAAAAACCTCCGTCCACATGAAAACGCAAAAACAAGACATCAAGCGCTGTCAAGAGCATGCAACACCAGCAGGCGGCGATATGAACCTAACCGTAAAGCCACGTTAGCCAATCAGAAGCCGTCAGCAGTCCAAAAACTCTGGTTTCGCTGTCTACACAACAACACTGCAACCGGCGTTTCAGAAAATACTCACCCTGGCAGAGGTTTTCAAAAATGTTCGGTTTCAGTGTCCTGGTTCTGCGTTTCCGTGTGGCCGAACGGCCGAACCGCGTAAACCGCGTGTGGACATGGCCTGAGTGTGTCAGAGAAGAGAGACATAAAAAATGTGCAGAGCGGTGGGTCCCGAGGACTGGAGTTGAGAACAACTGCATTAGACGATAGTAGATGTTAAAACTTACCTTAACTTACTTAAGTAAACAGTATACTTAGCGTTAGCAACATAGGTTTAATTTGAACTTTAGCCCTGTAACATAGTGGATATGTTTTAGTGAACTTTGAATAACATTTTTCTGAATTCTTTATGAATGCTGCAATGAATTAAACAGTTGAATACAAGTAGTGCTATGCTAATTTTAAGTTTCAATTACAAGAAGTCAATTTGTTTATGCTAGCATATGGATAGTCTATGAGTAAAAGAGAAAGGTTGTTGGGATTTGCTCTATTGTTAGAACATTTTAGTGCTCTGGATTTTTGTGTATAATGACTTGAAATGTGAACTTGAACTTGTGTCTGCAGTTTTGCATAATATTAGCTTATATTTTTTGTTTGAGTAGCGCTCATTTAGGGGTGATCATGAGCGCAGGCTTTTAGGGTGGAGATATCATTACTGCCTCAGCGCTGTATCCGATTCTGGCCACATTCCAGACCTGATCTCTTTTTCTGTCCAAAAGGGCAAGAGGCCAGCCACCACTATATGTCAGACAGAGCTGATAAATACAAACTCTGAATGTGTGCGTGAGAGAGAGCAGCCTGTTAAATATTGAGTACTGTACACAGAGAAACAGAAGGACAATGCCTTTGACCTGTACATGTAAACTCACCAAAGAGATTATTACTTGAATTGACGTTAAATCTTTCACGGGGGTGTAAGTTTAACCAAAGGTTGCTAGAAGTGATTGATGCACTTTAGATACTCCTACAAGGTCTGGGAACTGAAAATTTCACAAAAACAGCAGATCTACTGTCACACTTTGTGGTACTTTTAGATCATTACTCCCCAACACTGCTTTTTTACCCCGGGCATTATGAGTAATAAAAGTTAAGCTTTTGATAAATAAAGACAGACGAACCTCCGTCAAATAATTTGGAGAGGGGGAGGGGTGTAAATTAAACAGGGAGGGATGTGTGTGGAGTAGAGATATTAATTAAAAATGCCTCCCGTAGGAATGAGCGGCTCTTTAATTAGGGCCTTTCAGCATGTATGTTCAGCCCTCTTATTATTATTCAAGAGCTCTCCACACTCTTAACGTCATGGGTAGAATGCTCATTTATGCATTATTGTTAGCAAATTGGTGACGTGTGTGTCCATACATGCCATGCCAAAATATCACTAGCTGTGTCCAAAAAAATAGCACAACTGTTTTTAACATTGATAATAATAAGAAATGTTCAGCGCAACATCAGCATATTTAGAATGATTGGTTACACTTTATTTTATAGTACTTGTACTTTAGTTACAGTACAGTGTACTTACAGTGTACCTACCCAAGAAAGTACTGGTAATATAAGGTAACTACATAAGGTTTAGGGCTAGTAGTTATAACCTTATTGTAATTGCTATAAAAAGTACAGTATGTACATACCGAAGAGGACAATTTGAAAAAAGGGCTACCAAATTATTTCTTAAAGCTACACTGTGTGATTTTTATCCCCATCTAGTGGTGAAAAGATATATGACCATCCAGTGAATATTAGTTTCTGTTCCTCTCAATTCCGATTTCATTTTAACTCCTACGGTGGCCAGTGTAGCCCAAGATTAACATGGCTTCCAGTTCGACCTCGTCCATGAGTGTTAACTCAAACGTAAACGCGAAAAGCGAAGCTTGAATTAATGGGTATGTCCCTCTTTGGCTAATGTACATTCAAGATGGAGGCGCAACATGGCGACCAACATTAGAACCCCTTACCCGTATGTATTTTCACTGGCATATTATACACTCACGAGAATACTTTATTACTTGAACGAAGTAAATATACATTAATGCGCACATATATTTTTGAAAGAACTAAGTGTTTTTAGCTAAGAATAAACTAAAAGAGTTACACAGTGTAGCTTTAAGAATCATGTGACACTGCAGACTGGAGTAATGATGCTTAAAATTCAGCTTTGCATCACAGGAATAAATTACATTTTAAAATATAGTAAAATATAAAACAGTTATTTTAAATTATAATAATATGTCACAATATTACTGTTTTTATTAAAGAAATGCAGGCTTGGTGAGCATCTTAATAATAAACCTGTGAAATCTCACCCTGCTCTGTTCGAACAGACACATTTCTTGACTTCCAATGCTCTTTTGAAACAAATATTTCATGCATCAGCATTCAAAATGCAGAACTATCCAGAACATTTATGGAAACTATGTTGCAAAATAAATCGTTACAGAGGTTGTTTAAATATAAAGAAGAGTTAGTAGCAAAAACAGCTTGGTTAACTCTAAAGGTGACAACAGAACAAATCTGCATAAATAGTACATAAAACCATTCTTACAAAAGTTGTTTAGTTCAATGGGATAATTATGTATGAATGGATTTATGAGTGACACACTCGTGAATTTGTTCTGCTTGTGTTTCATGAATCGATGTAAAATGGTTGAATAATACCTAATTGCTGTTTTCTGTGCAAGAAAATTCGACTGCTGTTATTCGTTGTGTTCAGGAGGAAAAGTTAAATTGCTGAAGGATTGCAAAATTGTCCCATTTAAACTTGAAGATTGTACAGCAATCAGTGCCGCCTTTCAGTAAAAGACCGTGACCCACTGCTCCTGCTGTGGTCAGCTCTATTTGCAATGCTTTGTTAGTGTAAAGTACTAGCCGTCTTCAGCTTTAGTCATGTCATTGCTGTGTGTGTGTGTGTGTTATCAGCTCAGCATTCAAGCTGCCAGCAGGAGTGGATTAGAAGAACGGGAGGAAGTTCATTAGCCAGCCCTCTCTCACTCTGTGTGTGTGTTTGTGTGTGTGTGTGTGCTGGACTTAGCCAGCCGACTGTTTCTCCTTTGGGCAAATAATCTTTAACCTTATAAGAGATCCCACAAGTGGCAGACAGATTCCAATTAGCACTTATTTGCATGTATGCACACTCAATCAAAACACATAACCTTACATGGACTTAAGCTCAGATAAAACATTGTGCAAGGTCACAATACACTTGCACACATATACGACAGTCACAATAGCAACATTTCAGTATCTAACACCGATACCAGTGAAATTTGAATATTAATTTCGATGGGGGGTGGGTCAAAATGTTGTCTGATTATTATTAACAAACAAACATAAAAAATGTATTTTTATCATCTAATTGTTGGTGCTAATGATAATGTAAGTTTTTTTTTATTCCCTATAGACACAAAACATTTTCAGCCCTTTGGGTTTCCTGCCTCCTCTTGTCTGTCATTGCAAACACACACACACACACACACACACACACTTATCCAAGCATGGATAAACATTTGAAATATTCATATGCAAGGACACAGAAAGAGAAAGAGAGGCCATTAAACTGTGGAACAGAGGAAGGCAAAGAAGCTGAGTGAGGAAAAAGCAAGCAGTGAAATGAAAGAGTGCTAGCCCTGTTTGATCCAATGCAATGAGCTCATGGTATAAAGACCACATGGTCAGATTCTCATTATTGTAATTAAATCTACAAATCACCTCTAAAGAATAATGGCATTTATTATCAACCACTGCTGAAATGTAGAACTCAGTATTTGGAAAGTCCAGCCGTTTTGTAGCTCTCAGCATTTTGAATGGGAGTCTTTGCTGGGAATAAGCCAATGGAAGTCATTAAATGATTTACACTGAATGGGCTGTCCGGATGAAAAGAGGACAGAGAGGTGCCAGAATGAATGAACAGACTCACACAAATATACATGCATGCTAGTTTCCCTTTTACTTTTGTTTTTACATGTAATCTTTAGCAAATCTAAATGCCATTTTTTCATACTGTGCATTATAATGTTGATGCCTAAATTCACTTATAGCATTTAAAGCAATTGATTTTTGTATTTACTTATTACAATTTATTTATAGAGTTGTTCTCAAAAGTTTACCCCTTGCAGAGTCCACAAGATTCAAAAATGCACAATGCCTTTGATTCTTAGCTGACGACTGTTTTTATGTTTAGTGACTTGTTCACGTTGTTTGTCCTGAGCAGTTAATTCCTCTATAGGTCCTACATCATCTTTAGTTCTTCAACATCTTTTGCATATTTGAACCCTTCCCAGCCGTCACTGTATGATTTCGTAATCCATCTTTTCACACTGAGGGCAATTGAACAACTCTCACGCAACTTTTACAAAAGCTGAAAACATTTACTGACGCTCAAGAAGGAAACACGATGCGTTAAGAGCTGGGGGTGTAAATGTTTTGAACATTTTGTTTTGGGATGATGAGGGTAAATTGTAATTTTTGTCTTCTGCAAAACATTTAAAGGGTTAGTTCACCCAAATATGAAAATTCTGTCAGTATTTACTCACCCTCATGTTGTTCCAACCCCGTAAGACCTTCGTTCATCTTCGGAACATGAATTAAGATATTTTTGATGAAATCTGAGAGCTGGATCACTTCTTCATACTAGTCCATAGGCTTCTTGAGGGATTGAAACTTGCTGGCCTCGAAAAGTTATTAAAGACATCGTTAAAATAGTCCAAGTGACTACAGTGGCTCAATCTTAACTTTATCAAGCGACGAGAACACTTTTTGTGCGCAAAAAAACATCAAAAATAAAGACTTTATTTCAACTATTCATTTGCTTCTCTCTCTGCCTCGAATCAGGTTACTAGTTTAATAGTGTAAGCTTCTGTTATTGTACAGTACGTCACACGCATCACACACATGACCACCGTCGGCCAATAGTGAGTCTACGTGTGATGTAGCTCGACGATATCACACTACGTTAACTGATTAGACGCTCAAAGAGAAGGAAGTAAATTGTTGAAATAAAGTCATTATTTTTGCTTGTTTTTTGCGCACAAAAAGTGTTCTCGTTTGGGTGAACTAACCCTTTAAGTATTTTCTGGAGCTTCTAAGTCCTACAGATTCTGCAAGGAGTATTTTAGGTGTTACATATGCTCTTATCAGTCGACATTCAGCATTTCAATATCCAGTATTTAGTCCGTCAGCTCACTAATGTGCTGATATTATGCATAAAAACAAGATGAAATTGTGAAAATTGGTGCAGCTGGATAAAATGATGATATGAGCAGGTGTTGAACCTCTCAGAGCTGTGCATGCTCTGACTTTTAGCTTTTAACATGGACCCCAGACATCTGAGAGAGTTATGACAGAAGAAGCTGATCGAGAGAGAGAGTGCAACACCGCTCAGGGGTGTTTGACAGCACTTCATAAATGTTTTTGCATTTCAATAACATGTTTGATGTGGCAAAGTTCTCACTCTTCAATCTCTTTTGTCCTCCTGCTCTGTTCTCTCAGGTGCAGGTTGGAAGCTCTGCTCAGGAACAACGAGTCGTTGGATATATCACCTGTACTCATCTGCATGCTATTGAAGGTAGGTGTCTACACACAGACTACACAGTGGGATTCGAGTCACATCATAGTGACTTAAAGGGATAGTTCACTTTGAAATTAATGGACGTGGACCCACATACCTGCATTATATGACTGACAGACAACAACGGTTTGTCCGAAAAATGTCAAAATTGAAAATACTGTGGAAACAAAGACACCTACATCTTGGATGTCCTCGAGGTAAGCTAAAACATATCAAAAATTAATTTCAAAGTGAACTATCCCTTTAAAGGTGCAGTAAGCGATTTCTGAGAAAAACTGTTGATATTTGAAATCGACCCAAACAAGCACAAAGCCCTTCTTTGCTCGGCACCCCAAAATTTGCGTTGAGGGGATGTTTCTTTATCATAGCTGATGCGAAGATGACGAACAACAAGGAAGAACAAGAAATAAACAATGCACACAATAGTACTGTATATACAAGCAAGAGTTGGTTGATATTAAAAATGATATCTATTGAATTGTTAAATCTGTAATTATTATCATTAGCCTACTATTAATGTTGTTTTATTTGTTTAATTTTAATAAATGATTTCACCTCAAATCAAGTTCTTGAATTAAAGGAGTAGTTCACTTTTTAAAAAACCCTTTTGTTGATAATTTACTCAACCCCATGTCATCCAAGATGTCCATGTCTTTCTGTCTTCAGTTGAAAAGAAATTAAGATTTTTGATGAAAACATTCCAGGATTTTTCTCCATAATGGACTTTACTGGGAACCAAACGGTTCAAGGTCCAAATGAGAGTTTCAGTGCAAACTGCAAACTGTTCAAAGGGCTTTAAATGATTCCAGACGATGAATAAGGGTCTTATCAAGCAAAATGATCGCTCATTTAAAAAAAAATAACAAAGTTTAAGTTTTATAAGCACAAACGCTCATCTTGCTCTGCTCTGTGATACACGTTCGTGACTCGGTTTGAACTCGTTCATGAAAATGAACAAATCTTTTTTCAAGTCATTTGGATTCGCTTATAAAACTTAAACTTTATTTTTTTTAAATGACAGATCGTTTCGTTTCGTGAAATATAATAAGAATGAAAAATTAACAAAAAGTTGTTAATTAGTGTCATTATAAAGTTATTTTTTGTAGTCTGGCCTACAAGGTTCCTACAATGTCAGCTTTTCAGGCGACACACTAAACCCCAGTGGAGTTGTGGTACTCTGACTGGAGCGTTGATGCTGAGTGATCCTGACAGGTTTGTCCCGATCCTACAGCTCGTTTGCCACACATCTGAGTAGATTTCCACACAGAGCAGGGAAGCGGTTGTGTGTCTGTGTGCGGTTTTTATGTGAACCGTAAAAGAAAAGCTAGTCTTCTCTGCTTTATCTCAGTAGCTCGTGTCACGCACACATACCCGAATCGGCACTTCACGTGCGGGGCCTATGACATCACTGCATGTTGACCCCTGTTCTCCGCTCCGATTAATCAACGTGTCCCGCTCACCCACAGGGTCCCGGTTCCCATGACGACGGGCTCTATTTAAAGCTCGCGGTCTCTAGCGCTCATTTTTTATGAAGACATTCTCCTGCTATTCCGGGATCCACCCACGCCTCCGTGTGTCTGCCACCCATTCTAATTATAGAGCAGGGGCTATTTCAGGAGGATAAATGAAACATGAGGGAATGAGACAAGAAACGGGGAAGAAGGCAAGATAAACCTGATTATACTGGAGATGATGCTAGACAGGGACTTTTCAGTTATTAGAGGAGGCAGAGCATCTCTGGTTATTCTCAATCGCTTGTTTTCCTCTGTCAAACTGTGTGTGTGTGCGTATTTGTACACGTGTTTCATTTGCTTACGTTCATGCTTTCGAAGGCGGGTCAGGGTTTATTGATTTGCAAGTTGTCTTTGTATTCAGGCACAAGTCTAAAAGCAATTTGTATTTGTGTGGATCTCTTAGGGTCATGCACACAGATGAAAAAATACAGATGTGTGTGTGTGTGTGTGTGTGTTATAGACAGTGCAGAGGCGGATTTAAGTTATTCTCCTGATGTACACAAGGTTACTTGCCTTGAAAATACTGAAATGTGTTTTCTTTTGCAGGTTTGAGATTTCAAGCAGCCAAGAAGGAAATTGTATGGCTCAGTGGCTGCTCTTATATCAAATATCGTACATTTTCAGATAGAACAAAAAAAATGTGTTTCTGCAAATCAGTATATTAGAATGATTTCTGATGGATAATGTGACACTGTAGACTGGAGTTCTAATGCTGAAAATTCAGCTTTCAACTAAAACAGTTACTAATAAGTCATTATATATATATTACAGCATTTTTCACCTAATAAATGCAGATTTGGTGTGATTTCTTTCACAAACATTAAAAATTGGTAGCACAGACTACAGCCCACAAAGTACAGTGCAAGTAAAACAAATTTACAGTGTAGACTATTGCTTGAAATAGAAGTTAATGATGGGAAAGCAAGCGAGTCGGGAGGAGTGCTCTCTGGTGGAGATCATGGGCACTGCAGCTGGTGGAAGGAACAGGGAAACAAGCACCATTTTAATTTACCGACCCCAGGTTGCCTTATAATGGAACAATAGGGTAAACAAGCACCACTTGCCCTGTAACTACATGGAACGAGAGTATATTTCCCCAGTATTAAAAAAACAAAGTTGCAATAGTCTTTGAGAATGATCACCAACACCGAAACCTGTCATCATCCAATCACAGCCCCATGCTAACGTCAAATTCCTTTCACTTGCTGCGTCTCATTTCAAAGGCTGCATACACCGTCGAAGTGGTCTCCTTTGAGAAAAGTATCCACAGGTTGCACTATTTTACACTTCACAAGGAATAAGTGAATTTTATTACGGTTATTTTTTAAAAAAAATTAGACATCCTTGAAGACGTATGTAGTCTAGGCTTTTAAACACAAACCTAACTTGCGACACTGAAATGACATACACAGTGTGGTACAGTACAAATCGTTTGAGTGTCCCTTATTTTCCTATAAAGAACCACAATTGTCCCCTATTTTCAACACAGAACTAATGAAACAAGCTAAAACAGCTGCACCTATATATAAAAATATATCTGTATGTATTGGTACACTATTATTACAAAAAGGTATGCAGTGTACTGTATGTTCTTGCTAAATTCTTCCCAAACGTATTGTTGCCTATCATAATTGAGTACCCCTTAGTTCTAAAATACTTATTTGATGAATTTCCTGGTTGTGACCACTTTATTCCCCAAACATTACATATCGTTCCCTTAAACCTACATGTATGTATAATTACCAAATGTTGCATTGTAAATTCCTTTTCCTTACGCAGTACTTTGTGGGCTGTTACAAAAAAATGTGCAAACTTTTGAACATTGTAGCATTGTGAAGTGCAAGTGAACAAAATAATACACAGAATGATTTGATTGACCAGTCAGAATCAAGTAATGAACATTTGGTAACACCAGAGGTGCAGAAATTACACACTACACCTTTAAGAGATTTTGTTAAAGGTTATTTTTTAGCACACTTCAGCTACTGTTTGAGGTTTGCAATTAAATTGGTGTTCTTTCTCTCTTCTACACTTGCCACTGCCAGCTCCACCAAAGCAGAAGGGAGATGTTGCAGACATCCCCTCTTTTTCTATGCTTCACTGCGCTCTCGCACTCTTCTTGGCTCTGTTTTCCCACCCCGGCCTCATTAAATCGCTACATCTGCCATAACCGCCTCAGAACGAGTCGTGAAAATGTGATAAACCGAAGGCACATCAGTGCGACGCCATTTCATTGTATTACCCCCAAATCAAATGAGTTGTTTTCCACGATGCGATCCGTGCACTTTTTATTGAATAAAACCCAACGTAAAATGATATTTGTGTTTTATCAGATTGAGTTGCTGATTGTTTGTGTGAATCTGTCTTCCTCTCTCAGGTGATGCATCTGTGCGCTGTGAGCAGTTGGACATGCTGCTGGAGTGGGGCGCTGAGTTTAGGAGGAACACCTTGGCTCCCATGGACGACGAGAAGGTTCTGGAAGATCAGGTGGCCTTCGACGTCATCCTCGGAGACCTCAACTTTGACAACTGCTCTTCGGGTACCAGCATTTTCTTCGTTAGAAAACATCTGGGGTTTTAATACTAAAGCAATAAGCAGGCCATGTGGAATCTGTAGATTTAGGATATAAAGAAATGCCCTTCAAGTATTTATTTATTTAGGGCAAAATTTGTTACACCTTTGGCTACTAGTAATAAATGTATAATAGCTGGGTTTAACATGTCTTAAAACATTGCTTTAACAACAATCCCAATTTTACTCAAGTTATTCAGTTTTATTTAGTAAAATTTAGGGCTGTCAAACGATTAATCGCGATTAATCGCATCCAAAATAAAAGTTTGTGTTTGCATAATATATGTTGGTGCACTGTGTATAATTATTTTGTATTTATATGAATACACACACATGCATGTATATTTAAGAAAAAAAATATTTATATTTATATATTTATTATATATAAATCTATATACAGTATATATGTGAAAATATTTCTTAAATATATACAAGCATGTGTGTGTATTTATATATAGAAAATAATTATACACAGTGCACCAACATATATTATGCAAACACAAACTTTTATTTTGGATGCGATTAATCGCGATTAATCGTTTGACAGCCCTAGTAAAATTATTTAAGTAAAATAAAAAAAGCATTATATTTTCAATAATTTTTATTAATAATGATGATATAAATTATTATTATATCAGTAGTCAGTAGAATTAACAATAGTGTGTACATATAACAATAGTTATACTTCCTATTGTTTTTATTAATGTTATTTTTTTAAATAAATTACAAAATGCAAAATAAACTTTGCAGAAGAAATGTTTAAAATTATTATTATCATTATTAATATTATTGCAACATTTTTCCAAGTGTTTCACCATTTTTTATTACTTCTAATAATAATAATAAATAGTAATATTTACATTATTTTTAGTCTTTCACATTATTTTTTACATCATATTTTAGAGCCATGTATATTGTAAAATTTACTTCATATAATGGAAGGAGGTGGTCAACATTAAACTATCTTGTTGTGCATGACCAGAAGGAGGCAATGTAACCCTTTCTGAAACTCTTTCTGTCTCGAAATGTTTCTGTCATTTAGAGGATAAGCTGGAACAACAGCATTCCCTCTTCAATCATTATAAAGACCCCTGTCGTCTTGGTCCCGGAGAGGACAAACCGTGGGCCTTAGGTGAGTTCAGGAAAAAGGGTTCAAAAAAATGTACAGACAATGTCATAAAAGCTTGGGAGTTGTGGGTTAGCGGTATTGCACTTGTGGTTGACCAATGTGGGTTTTTCAAGATCTGCATGCAAATGCCACATCTAGACAGTAGAGTGCTGATATAATAGATATATAATCCAGATATATATGTGATATCGCAGAAGAGTAGTTGATACAAAAAAAAATCATGTACATGTTATGTCAACATCAAGATTTCAATGTTTAAGGAAAAAGTGTATGGGCCCTATTTTAACGATCTGAAACGCAAGTATCAACTTTGTGGGCGGGCCTATTTTACCGGCGGGATAAATGACTCTTGCGTCCGACGCATGTTTAAAAGGGGTTGGTCTGAAATGGCTTCATTATTCATAGGTGTGGTTTGAGCGTAAAGTGAAATAAACCAATCAGAGCGTCATCCAACATACCCTTTAAGAGCAGGTGCGCATATTGCATGGTGGATTGTTATTTATTATTATGGCGAATTTACCAGGAGCGGTTCACAGCCGAGGACGCCGACGTTTTTGTCAGGGCTGTAAAAGACAGAGAAGTGAAATTGTATGGGGGTGGGTGGCTTGAAGGACAAACTAATTTTGTCAGATGTCCTTATATACTGTAAATATTGCTACTATTGGACAAACAGGTCTCATCCATCATTACTACAATTAGCCTGAAAAATTTGGGTAAATGTTTAAGCTGCCTATATTTTTTACATATTCATGGACACCACAATGATTTCCCTCGTGCGTTAATATTTTTCCTTGTTATAATGTATGATTTGCAAAAAAAAAAAAAAACTGCTGCATCTGTATTGATGAGAGAATCAAAGTGTATGGTCGATGTGCACCCGCTATATTATGGCCAAGCATGCGCGCTTAAAATAGCATTATGAACAACGCAGGTTTTTTTCTGGTCAGTGGCGCAATTGTTTCCTGGAACTGCAAAATAGCACTATGGGATGTTTGCGCCGAAACACGCCTCCTTTTTGCGCCAACCCGCCCAGTGAGTGCAAGTTCGTTTCAAAGTTTAGGGAAAAGCCCGCTTTGCGCGGGTTTAAGGGTGTACTCACACTAGGCACGGTTGCCATGAACCGGGCCCGAGTACGATTGTCCCCCCTCCCCACTCCCCCTCTGGCCTGCACTCACATAGGGTTTCAGCATTCGTGCCGGAGCACGCTTACGTCATCATTATGGTGCGACGGTTTCCATAGGTTTCGGGATAAACAAGAAGAGTGGCGCTCTCTGAACACTATGGAGTCCATCGCTCTGTTTTCTTTGTGGATAATTTTATGTCGTTTGGTCCACGGTGGTCCACAGCCCTCTCACAGCCTGTTGTTAAACAGATGTGTCGCCTTTGTGGCGCGGAAATTTTCACGTAATCGTGCTGCTCGTATGAGGAGGTTTGCAAGGTACCAGCTGAAGTGCAGAAAGGACTTTGCAGCTTTGATTACGGACAACAGTTCCTAAAAAACATGACTTCACACGTCCTGTTCCGTGCTCCAGCACGGTTAGCGCTCACACTGCATGCGAACCGCGCCCGAGTCCAACTGAACCGTGCTCTGGCCCACCTCTTCCAAGCGGGCCAGGGCCGGCTAATCGAGCCGCGCCCGGGCACGGTTCGGAGCACTCACACTAGTCAAACGAACCGCGCTTTGGTGGTCAAACGCGCGCGGGCACGGTTCAAACTGCTAGTGTGAGTACACCCTAAAATAGGAATGATACATGCGTCAGTGTACAAAGTCATTTGCGCTGGGTGCAAGATAGGGCCCTATATATGTAAAGGGATATATTAATACAATCATACATTTTGTTTAAAATATTTGATATTTGTATTAAATATTTAATAGATAACCTTTTCCTCAATGATCTAAAATAGTATAGTAACCATCTTTTTTCCCCCACAAATGTGAGATTTTGGAGTTCGTGTCAGAGCTAAATTAGATGTCACACGCCTATGCTCAGCGCGCCGTACGCAGATGGTGCACTAGATGAGCTGGCAGGAGACCACAGAAGAGAACTTCTTACCAGCCCCACTTCTGAAATAGATCTAACGGAGTGCAGGCCTTTAATGATTTTAGTGGGCGCCATTAGTGGGCGTGATCCACTTTTCTTTATAGCACACCCTGTTTTTTCTCTCCTCTGAGGTTCAAGGCCTGGTGAGAGTACGAAGATTGACACTCTATCTGTAAAAATGTAATGGAAAGACGACAGTTTTGTTACTAACCTCAAGAACAGGGGTTCTCAACCTTAATTTGTTTACAACCCATTTATTTTGGTTCCAGGATTCTCGCATCCCACACAATTTGGTATATATAATATAGAAAATATTATACCAAAATGTATGTGTTATATATATAACACATATAATAAAACAATACAATATATGATAAAAAATCAAGTTTACAGAGTTTGTGTCAGTACTACATTAAACTACTATGTTAAATGTAATGTATAATAATGCAATGCGGAAATATTTGTGGTAATGCCAAATTTCTTACCAGTAAAAAGTGGCCACATTAAATATATCTAGTCAGTGTTCAGGATTGTGATATGTATCGAATCGAATCGAAATCGTAATTATAAATATATATATATATATATATATATAAACAAAATGAGTATATATATACAGCTACATATTTTATTTTATTATGTTATATTATATGATATATGTTCTTTATTATACTATATTTTATTCCAATATTAATATTATTTTATATATATTGATTGATTGTTTTTCTAAATATGGAGTTAATCATTTAAAAATCGCGTATATACTGTATATATATATATATATATATGAAGAGTTCAGATGCAAAAGCCTCTAAGTGCCATTTGAAATTTTCTTCTATAATGATCATTTTTTATCAAGCTTGTATATTTAAGTTCAGTAATTTCACTTAAATGGCAATGAAGATTACCTATTAATTGTCATTTAAGTGAAATTACTGAACTTAAAGAAAATTTAAGAAAAAGAAGAAAAAGAAAAAGAAGAAAATTTCAAATGGCATTTAGAGGCTTTTGCATCTGAACTCTTCATATATATATATATATATATAGAGTTAATCATTTAAATATCGCGTATATATATATATATATATATATATATATATATATATATATATATATATATATATATATATATATATGTATGTATATATATATATTGCTGAAGTAAAAAACAGTGGTCACAAAGAGCACCTTCATGGAAAGTACTGGAACTATCAGTCTGGCTATGGTAGAATTAGTGAAGTATTAAGAGGAATAACAGAAGAGAGGAAACGGTTGGCTGGAGATGGCCAATTAGAGTCATGTATATATGCATATCAGAACCACAGTCGTGACTCATACAGATTTCCCTTGAGCTCATTTTAATGCTGTTGTTACTCTGGTCCTTCTCTTAAGTGCACATAGAAATCTGTGATCTTAGGGTCTTTTCAGTAGTCATACTCACAGGAAACAAATATATTAAAAATCTATATCTCCAGCTCATATATAACCTGATTGTGCTGCGTGTTTTGTTGTACAGGTACATTGCTGGACACGACTGGGCTATATGATGAGGAGGTCAGCTCACCAGAGAGCCTACAAAAGTAAGCTGAACACAAATATGTGTGTTTACATAGATTATGCATTCACGGTAAACACTCAGTCATTTAGCATTTCTCTGACAGAGTGATGGAGAATGAAGAGGGGAGAAAAGAGTACTTGGTGTTCCCTGCAAGCAAGAACCATTGTCCCAGCCAGAAGGGGCGCAAAATCCCCCTGAAGGGCAATGGCAGGAGAATCGATTACATCCTTTATAAAGAGGAAGGCTTGCAACCAGACTGGAAAGTGGTGAGTTAACATTAATAAACCTACTTCCCTTTCCAGGTGCATTATGCAAATTAGGAAAACATTAACTGAGACTAAAAATTGCAGTGAATGCAAAACACATGGGAAGTCAATAAACAAAATGGCATGACTTTGCAACGAATAAGTGGAAACACAGAGCATATAAGCATATCTGACACATGTGTTCCAATTCAAATGTTCACAGGTATACATTTCTATATGGTATATATGTATATATATTTCCTGTTATTTTAATAGTTATTAATGACTTGATCTATTACCCTTAACAGGATATAGAGGAGTTGAGCTTCATCACTCAACTTGCTGGATTGACTGACCACCTCTCAGTGGCTGCAAGATTGGTTGTGTCAACAGGAGAAGAGGAGACTTAGGACCCGGCCATAATTCAAAAAAAGAAAATCAATGCCACGGAGAGAGAGGGGAGAGGCAAAGAGAGAGCGAGAGAAGTGAGTGAAAGGAAAAAACAGCAGGAGGAGGCATTCGTCAAGCCTCCTGACAGATGAGGGCAGGGTGATTGAAAGGGTTGATAAGTCGTAAAAAACACGATGGATGACATAGATGGAGAGCATAGACGAGAGAGGGGGGTGAAAGAAAGGCGAAAACCACCAATCAGCTGAAAGCAGCGTGCAGGTGTGTGATTTTCTGGACCGTAGTTTTCCATCCACCCTCGGACTCTCCATGTTTACATCTGAACTGAAGAACAAAATTAGAGATGAACTTCTGAAGCTTCTCTGGGGCCCTTTGATCAGGAGGCCATTTTCTGGTGCCATGACCCGGATATTTCGAATGAAGGCTGTTGCATGGGAGAATGCGTACAATGACTGTTCCGGGCGTCCTTTCACACAATATGGACAAGGACATGTACGTCTGTGCGTTTAAAGTTATTCCACCGCAAGATCTGTCTCTCAGCGTTCTTCAAAAGACCTCAGCAAGTGTCTTTCTTTTCTAAAGTCTTTCTAAGGTTTCTATGGCCTCGTGCCATCTTTTTAGGGGGAGTTTATATACTGTTATACAATACTGATGAAGGTTGCATTGTACGGCCTCATCTAACACTAAGTAAAACGATTAAGAACATGTTTCGTTGACCGCTGGGATACAGTGACCAAGCCCTGACGTGATCCAGTGTTGCTATCTCTGCCAACTATGGGAAACCTGAGCAATTGTTGGGGATTTAACCCCCGAACTCTCAGTAGATGCATGTTTCTCACTGCACTGCCATGTTTGCCGTGGCCTGCATGTTTCGACGTGAACCCCAGACGCAATTAACACAGGCTGTTTTTCACAAAAACAATCAAGCCCCTCCCCTTTTCCTTCTTGCAGTATTGCTGTGGCTCCATCACCGGAGAATGGTGCCGTAAAAGGCATCACAGTGTTCACTGTTTACATATTTGAGCCAAGATTGTCGTCCCCTGCAAATGTTTACACACTTATCAGGCAACGGTACCCCAAGAACTACCCCAGGTAGACCCACCGAAGCTCGCTCTTCATGTGTTAACACAATTACTTTTATACTCTTTAAAATTCTCTTGTTATAAGTTGTTATTATTGCTATTATTATCATTATTCTTATGATTACTATGGTTCGTAGATTTGACATTGTTCATTTGCAAATGACTACATTCCCCATGATGCATGTATCTGCTTTTGCTGTGTTAGAGGTTTACAGCAACCTAGTGTAGAGCTTCTCCCTGTTTTGACTGACAGACTAATTGGCCAATCAAATGCTGTGTTCCATTCAGTTTCAGGAAATACCAGATAGCTATGAAAGAACATTTTTTTTTAACAATACTAGAAAAATACTTGCCTAAGAAACGCTAAGGAGAATGTTGTTAGCTATATACGTAGACCATGCAAGTACAATTCGCGCAAACATACAGGGGTGCGTTTCCCGTACAATGACGTAGCTCACTGCTTCACTACCATGCAGTTTCGTTTCCCGAAACCCACTGTCGCAAAGTATCGTTCAACCATGTTGGTTTCGCTTGCGGTGGAGGAATAACTACTTTTAATAAAACTGTTTGAGATCCAATTAACGATAGATTTTTTTTTTTATATATAAATTACAAACATGTCATCTGTGGACTACAGTATTTCAAATTGTTCAAAGTTGTTCTGCTTTATTACCAGACTCAATATTTGGCTCATTCTTACATAGTAGAGCACGTTCGCACATGCACACTCTTCAAAATCCGTACTTTAAATCTTTTGACAAACTAAAAGACGCAAATTCCATTTTCATGTATTCTAAATAAAAGACACCAGTTGTACTGAATGTCAGCTTGCTTATTTTGCTCAAGATAAGGATTTATTACGTCCAAATGTCATGCAATATAGAAATGATGCCTCTAACCACAGGTCGAGAGCTGTAGTTCAAACTACACAACTTTGCGAATGTTCCTTGGAACGATGGTTTCGGGAAGCACCGACTCGTTGAACTATGCTGATAACGACGGAACTTGCGACCATAGTTGGCTAACGATGCTTTCGGGAAACGCAACCCAGAGCGACCAGTGGTGTGTTACCCATAGCTAGCCAACTTTGGTCGCAAGTTCCATTAATCTCTGTTGGGAACAACGGAACTTGCCATCATAGTTCCTTTAGGGAAACTAAGCCCAATTCCTGTATAAATGACACTTTTGAGTCTGATTCTTTTTTGGTGGATCAAAAAATACAGCTCAACTAGTTCAATTCCCAAAAAAATTACTCTTTTGAGTCAAGGAGTTCCAATTCCCGAATGAATGACCCTGTTGAGAAAGTGAAACCCGGGAAGTCCCGGTTC
Organism: Cyprinella venusta; assembly: GCA_038021265.1. NCBI lineage: Eukaryota > Metazoa > Chordata > Actinopteri > Cypriniformes > Leuciscidae > Cyprinella > Cyprinella venusta. The sequence continues at coordinate 13,149,180 of CM075886.1, read as the reverse complement.
ACCAATGAATAACTCTTTTGAGTCAATTCTTTTTTAGTGAATCAAACATATGTATCTTGAAACTAACTGTGAGATTTAAATCAGCTTTTCTGATGGTTGTTTATATGACAACGTGTAGTTAAAGACACGTTTATGTTTTTTTGTCAGTAGTTTTTATGATATGAATGAAATATTTTTTGTTTCTTTAGAGTTTTTAGTCAAAGGCCATCTTTTGTAGGCTATCAAAAAAGTGGTTGTGAAAGCCAGCGATAGGAACATCCAACATTAAACTTTGAATGGAACGCAGCATTAATCTAGTCCATATGCACCCACCCGCCACTAATTTTAATCTTGCGTATCATTCATTAATCGGGTCAGTGTGCCATTATAATTAACCATTTCCAGATCCACCAATACTATATAAGGGAGCGCAGGGTGCAATATGGGCTTACTCATGATAGTGGAACCCCTGATTGATTATTAATCTGAGGATAAACTCTTCCTATCGTATCTAAACTGACATCATTTTCCAAGGTCAGTGTTCAAGGGTTCAGACAGGGAGAGCTGTAGAGATGCATGCAGTGAAATAATGAAGCTTCACAATTTCTCACTATCATCGCTGTCCATTAAGATCTTAATGTTCTCTATATATTGTTTTTGAGACTATATACTTTTTTGTTGTTGTATTTTAATTTTTTTTAATTCGAGGAATGCGGCTTACTGCAAGCTTTAGGCTGGTCTGGCTCTCAAAGGGGAAAATGGAAAGGGAAAAGCTTTCTCAGTGTCAGCTCTTTATAACTGCATTTTGGTTCTGCTTTTTATTAAAAAAACCCTCTTTGATTCACAGTGTGTGTTTGCTTGATTACTCATTAGAAATGTGATTTGAGGAGTTTTGTTTCACGTTTTCCCTGAGGAATTTCCGTGAATGCATCTCTCTGTCATTGGAGTTGTAATGTTTTTGAAAGTCTCTTCTCACCAGGGCTGCATTCATTTGATCAAAAAACAAAACAAAACAGTAAAAACAGTAATTTTGTGAAATATTACAATTTAAAAAATGTTTTGAAATGTATTTAATTCTTGTGTTCAAAGCTGAATTTTCAGCATCATTACTCAATAATTTTAAAAAATAATTCCAAAATGCAAATTTGCTGCCCAAGAAGCGTATATTATCAATGTTAAAAACAGTTTCTTAACAGTTTTTAGGAATCCGTGATCCTTTTTTTGTGCGTGTGTATTTTTTACTTAAACCCAAGCTCCTATGAAAGGACATCGAGAGACAAACACTTCCTTTGAGGTGGCAGTGGCTCAGTGGTTCATGTTGGTTGTCTACAAACCAGAAGGTTGGTGGTTCAATCCTCGGTTCCACCTGACCAAGTGTCGAGGTGTCCATGAGCAAGACACCTAACCCCAGCCGCTCCTGATGAGCTGGATGGCGCCTTGCATGGCTGACACCGCCATCGGTGTATGAATGTGTGTGTGAATGGGTGAAAGCGCTATATAAATGCAGTCCATTTACCATTTTACCATTTGAGAAAGTTTGGATTTTAATGCTCAAAATGAAAATAAAACATTTGTGATCCCATACAATAGTGTATACAAAACTTTCAGTTTACACTTTCTGTGTATCTTAAAAAATTCCACAGGAAGCGTGTTGAGTTAAACATTAGTAAAAACCCAACACTTCAGGAAGAACACACATTAACAAATTCTTCTAAAGGAGATGGTAAACATTGGCTTTAATATGATTGGGTGTGCACTTATGCAGGTTTTCATATAAATAAAACAATGGCCATTTATGAAATACACACATTTGGATTTAAATAGGCATAATGAACTTTATGTCATTATGTCAATGAACGCAATGTTAATTTACCTCATCCTCAACCAACAGCTATTACTTTAAAAAGCAATGACAAACCTAATATATTTTAATTAGTTATGTTCAGTCATTTTATTTTGTATCCAGCTCAGACTTTCATGATTAAACATTGTGACATTTAGTCCTTGGGCAGAAGTGCTTGGTATGTTCAGAGCTAGATCTCTATTAATATGACTCACGTCATTTGCCTTGGTCAGTATGGTAGACCAAAAGAGGATGTGATACTAGCTAGGGCCTTTACTTTCGTATATGCCAAATGACCTATTTTAGTGGTTTTCAAATGGTAGACTTGTTTTATTAGAGTGGACAAAATACCACAAAGTCAGGGTACATACATGCCATGTCAGAAATGTGAAAAATATTACTTAACTTAACAAGTTTGTCTTGAGCACTTATGTTATTTCTGAGATTGCACATATGTCAAAGAAATGTCGCGCTCCTCACTTGCAATGCAAAACGAACATATACGGGAGTATACATAACTTTTGGTCTGGTTCTCAAGGGAGCTTGGTCCTCACTCTTTACACCGCGCACACTTATCCTACAAGGTGTCGTGATCACTTTCCTCCTGACTGCTCTCCTCACTATCTTCTTTCCTCTCAACCATTGTAGATGATGATTTTTTTAATTATTATTTTATTAATATTGATGGCACAGAACAGCATGAATATTATGCTGCTGTCACTTACTTATTTGAAGTTCAGTGCCAATATATATTTTACCAGATAATTTTTTTAAGAATTGTCCTCATGCACGACAGGATCACATGGCTTCAAATGAAAGTAGCTTGATTTATTTTAAGACCATGCAACTGCTACTGAATATAACAGCAGCATGCACAATATTCATTTTAACACTGCATGCTTGTCTTGTCTTGTCTGGGGTGTCAGAGTAGTACATTTCCTCTCTTGGTGATCTTTTTTTGTACATGTTTTCCTGTTTCGCTGTTGTAACATTTTCCTCTTTTTGTTCGTTACAGTGCACGGCATGCATACGGAATAAAAACATAATTCTAAAAGTACAAATGTTTAAAGGAACTAAAACTAATATTCATGTTCATAAATGACTTATAAATGAGGAGAACAAGAAGCAATAAAACCAACAGAGCAACAACATGTAGCTAAGTGCTGTGACAAGTCCCAGTTAGGCCACGTTTACACAAAGCCAGGTATTTAGCGAAACGAATATTTCCCCCCTCTCCATTTTCAAAAATAACATCGTTCACACACCCGCATAAATACGCCGTCGAGCGCCATCATCATAACTAAAACGATGCCAAACGAGTTAGGAGGTTAGGAGTCGGACGTAGCGTAGGAAACGTCGACGTTTCCTACGCTACGTACGCCGACTTCCATTAGCTACCTGTGAACGTGCGTCGATCGTTGCCGGAAGTCAGATATTTTCATTTATAAAGTTTTAAATATGTATATTTTTACGACAATACCGCACGGATTACCCTCAAAAGGCATTCGTTTATCCCACTGGAGCCGGATGGATCCCTTTTGTGAAGGATGTATGCATATTTTTGGGACTTGAAGGATAACTGAAAATGTGTTCGTCTGAAACAAGATTGATGCATCTCGACCGGCTTGAGGGTGAGTAATGCATAGGTTAAATATCATTTTTGGCCGAACAATCCCTTTAATCTGCAGGACCAGGTAAGTTAGTTCTAGCAATGTGAAGTTTAACTCATCAACTCCAAGGCTGACCTAGAAGCAGTTTTATGGTTGATGAACCAAGCTAAATGGAGATGCTGTGTCAGCCAAGACCACAAGCAGTTCACGTTTAACGGCACCTGTAACTTCTCATTTAACGTTAACTAAGATAGAGATATTTATGTTACATTATGTTAAATGATCTAATATGTCATAGATAAATAGTATTTTAATCTCCTAAATATTGAGGAGTGAGTGGTTCACTTCCAAAATCCTAGACTAAATCTACCTTCTAATTTCTGTAATGAGGAAAGCTACTATAATATGTTCCCCTTTTGTATGAGAACATAATTGTATACAGTACCATAAATATGATGCTGAATAATAATATTGCACCATGAACATATGTGAATGTGGAATGTAATTGTAACATTTTGCTTAAATTATTTGTTTTCTGTATCTTTAATTTAATCTTTTTTAATGCTGTCTCAGCTAAAGAAATCTTTTCAAAATCAGAATTTTGTTTAGGTTTGGTAATGCAGTACTATATCAGATCTAGTATGATAAAAATAGAGATTCCTTTTTTTTTAAAAAGCCCTTTTTCAAATGTGAAATAAACAATGGGATATCTTTGTTACATTAGATAGTCTAAAAAAGTCCACTGGGAATTGTATACAATGAGTAATGGATGCTAAATTGTTTCCCCTTGAAATTCTTTAAAATCAATTGGACTATCGCATTAGCGGATAGTTCTGCAGAATAGCGATAATTTGTGAATCATCAGGAATGTACCTTATTTGAGTATTGAGCTTTGTGTGTGGCTTTAAAACAATCCCCAGGATAGAAATACACAAAACTCACTGAAGCCTTCTGAATGAGAATGTAAATGTGTATGAAAATATAGTGAGTCAGAGCATGAAAGGACATTATAACTCATCGACATCTGTCAATCAACTCTGCAACAGGTGTATGAAAGGTTTGGTGATGCTGAACAATCCACCAAATTTTCTTTTAATTGTTGGCAAAAAGTATTTCTCAAGATTGCATGACCTTTAAGCGATGAGGGGGTGTTTGAATCTTTAGTTAAAACTGTTCACTTGTGTCTACATGCGAAACTGTCAGAAGTTCACACTATTAATGTGACATTTGTCATTAGCAGCACCCCTTTAAAAAGAGGAAATGATACTTGACGGGGCATTTGGGGCCTTATAAACGTGGCGCCTATAGTTTTAGCCAACTAATTTAGAATTGAAATGAAATGGGCTTTTTTAAATAGAAAAATATATGCTACCACTAACAATTAATCATTATCTAAGCATTAAAAAACAGTTGAAGCATTAGTAAACATTAATAATAAGTTTATACAGCTACAAATGCTTTATTCTTGACTTATATGCATATAATGTGTTTAACAATTGTATTTTCATACTTTATTAATGATCAATTTATAATTTCTAAATTAAGTATTGATTTATTAATATAATGAGATGGAAAAATAGTTTTGCGTTCCCCCCCAAAAAAATTTTTTAATGCAAACATTTTGCAGGAGAATGCAAAAACATTGATGTGATTTTCCCTCCAATTTCATATTTTCTTTCAACACTAAAGTTCCTTTAAGGCCTTTAAATAACAATCATATTTTAAAATTTGACTTAAAATTTGAAGATATAAACTGTAAAAATGAATATGCTTTATCTAATCAAAAAAAAAATGTGGCAACAGATTACAAGCAATATTATTTATTAAATTTAACAAATTAGATTTGAGTATTAATTAATCAAATTAATTCTTTAAAAGTTAACCATTTAAAATGAGCAAAACTTGCAACAACAACCAAACAAACATACATTTGTGTTTGTTTCAAACCTGTTTGTTTTAGGTTTGCTTTAAAATGACAGTTTTCTCCTTCAGTGATTCTGTTTGTTAACATCAGGTGTTTTCAATTTTGGCAATATAAAATAAAGAGTCCTTAATTAATCTTTAACGTCTTTCTGTTAGTGACATATTTTTGTAATTTTTTTTAAACTTTAATTTGATTAATTGCTACTCAATTTTAATTTGTTAAATTTAATTAATAATATTGCTTGTAATCTGTTGCCACGATTCTATTGATTAGATAAAGCATATGCATTTTTATAGTTCACCCAAATCTGTCTATACGGGGCACGTCCCATTGGCCCTCCAGCCAAATTGTTATATTTTACCAAACGATTATATCTTTATCATGTGTTTTTTTTTCCTGTTTGAAATCCACATTATTTAGGAAAGATGACAAATGTGTTCCTCCTCTGCAATTCCATTTGCATTCTTCAAAATTCATGTTGCATCTATTTTCCTGTCTAGTATAATGGCACATTGTGTTCAGTACTCCAATGTTTTTTTTATGTCAAGCCACATGCGAAAGAGGAAGTGAAAGGTCGGCTGTTAGGGCTGCCCCTTAAAATGAGACAGTATTGTTTAACCCACAACAAATATGACTTGTGACGGACATAATCACGTGTGGGAAACTGACGACAGATACTGCTGTACTTTCATTCTGTGTGGGTGAATTTCAAAATCAAAATCCCCCTCCTCAAAATCCACCCATGAAGGGATCTCCCCATCACAGAACCATCTGTATAAATGCGGATGGGTTGAGCCATAAAGCATCGAATCCAGTTTGAAGAGCTTCAACAAGAGTCTTTGTTCATCCAGAGATCTCGTTAAACAGAACAGCCAGTATGACTTCTTCTCGCTTCGTCATCTTCTCCGCAGTGGTGGTGCTTCTCTGCGCAGTTAGCCTCAGTGAAGGTATGGAGACACGTAGTTGATATTGTATTACAGTCTGGCTATATATTAAACAAAATGTTAAAAAAAAATGTAGTTTCATATTAAAGATTTTTACCATTTTTCTTCAATCTAGGAATGCGTGTTTCACCACAAAGATGCTGTTTCTCCTTTACGGACCGTCCTCTGCCAATCAAATTAGTGGTCGATTACAGCATGACAAGCCAGCAGTGCCCTAAAGAAGCTGTACTGTAAGTGTTACAACAATATATCTGTGTTTAGATGTGAAGGATATTGTATTGTGTTTATTATATTTTATTATTATGTTTAAGTAGATTTGAACTAGGTTGACCAAAAGAGCAAGTTGACGTGTGTTTTGATGGTGCTGAAATTCTCTTTACAGGTTCAAGACTGTAAAGGGGCGTCAGGTGTGTGGCAACCCCTCTGACTCATGGGTACAGAAGCACATGGACACCATTGACCGTATGCGCAGTATCGGGAGCCAGGGGGCCTTGTGATCATGTTGACCCGCGTCTTTCGACTTTCGATTGTGGAGTCTGAGCGAAACTGAGAAAAAAAGAAGAAAAAATGCAATTATTGTACTCACCGACAAACGCATTGTTACTAACTGATCAGCATATCGAAGCTATGGGGTTCAACAATCCAGAATGTACGTTGTTTGGATTTATCTTTTTGACTCGTCTGTCAATTGTTTTACTAATGTATTTCTAATGAGAGTGTTTTGTGCTTAAAAATATAAAGTATTGCAGATGATTAGCCTATAGCTCAAAGTAGACATTTATTGAAGAACATTTTATGAGTATTTTTTTAAATATTTTTTATTGTGTCGTTAGAGAAAAAAATTCAATGACGATCTTCATGTAAGTTTTTGCAAACTTAACCTCATAATAAAGGATTTCGAAAAAAAAATTCTGGATTTCGATTTGACTTTTTCACACTTTTGTACTGCCATGATTCACACAGTTCACACTTACTGTACACAGGTTGTTAAATTTCGATATAACTAACGTTCATATTTACATATTTGAGGGTCCATTTAAGGACAACTTTGGCGCAAAATGAACCTTTGGTCTAATAACACATCGGTACCTAGTCAACCGTTCTCTGAGATTTGTTTTCATGATAATCGAATGTATAGAGTTTTATCTCTAAAAACGGTTTAGCGTATAAGGCTTGTATATAAGGCATAGTGTAATGAAAAATAAAAATCGCTATTTGATACTACTAACAAGGCTCAATATAGCCCAAAACTAACACAGTAACATAATGAGGGTCCATACATGCAAATAGATGCTTTGAGAACTTTGTAAGAGTACAGACAGTTTAATAATAAGATATTAGTTGCTCACGTCACATCTACGTCATCAAGATCAGTTTGAGCCTGCGCAGTGCGCTCGGCCATCAGGAAGTGAGTGCTTCTAATTGACTTCACTTTTCTCCGTTGAAATCTAGGGGTCGCTGTGTCCATTTCTTTTACTGTCTATGCATGCATCCTGTTACCGCAATGTCAATCATTTTGTCACAAAATCCTCCATTCAATCTAATTCAATAAACTGTATTTTTTTTTTACAGTAAATTCTTACCATTGTAACATGTTCACCTGGCAGTCGTGAGTCTTTCATGTGGAGACTCTCCTCATGTGTTTGTATATATGCATGTATAATTTGCAAATATAATGATGCATTTAAAAGTTAATGGCTAAACTTATCTTTACAAAAGTTCACAATGCTGCTGCAGATGGAATATAATAATGTAGCCAACATTGAATAAATACATTTTCGTCAGGTTTATTTACTGATAATTAATCACTCAAAGCCCTTTATCTAAACCTCTCTACATAACCGCTGGACTCGCGTGTCCTCCATGTCTGTAGTTCTTTAACGCTTTTCGCTCTTGTAGTTCTAACCGAATCCTCGTCCAACACGCAATGGGTTGTGGGCAATATTAGCCGTTAGAGTGCGCATCAATCTGCATTTCGAATTCTGAGAGAAAAAATAGACCATCCGGTAGAGCCAGACCGATTTATCGGCAGACCGATATTATCGGCCGATATTAGGCATTTTCCAAACTATCGGTATTGACAGTTATAATGGCCGATGTATGAATGTTTCAAAAATAAAATAAAAACGGACGAAACATGCTTGAACCATGTCATGAGTGTTGGACTTGTATAGTTTGTCCACCAGAGGGCACTCTACTCCGTCCCTGTTGGCAACACTCGTTGAGTTGCTCACGATACATACATTGCTTGAATAACAATTAAAAGAACATCCCCATCAGTTCTCTTAACTCAAATAAGCATGACAAAATTTGTGACTATCATGTCCAGTTTAAATAAATAAATAAATATATCGGCCGATATATCGGAATATCGGATTTTAAAACCCAAAAATATTTGTATCGGTATCGGCCTTCAAAATCCTTTATCGGTCGGGCTCTACCATCCGGTATCTTTGGAACAATTTCAACATACTACGATTTGGGATGTACTAATTCTATTTTCGAATACTATTTAGTACTATTATTCGAATTGGGACGTTACGTAGCATGTGAGTCGCAGACAGGTCCAGATATTTAGCATGTAAATATCTCACGGGCAGATCGCGTATTTGATCATACACTGTGCGATTGTCACTCATGTATTTCAGGAATTTGTCGGCGAGTGAAAAACGTGCAGTGTACTCGACATAAGGCCCGCTCACACCAAGAACGATAACTATAAATGTAACTATAAGGAAAACTTATAGCGTCTGTCCACACCAGCGTTCTGTTTACCTGCACTCGTTATCGTTATACATGTGTCGTTATCGTTATAGTTGTGGTGTGTTCTGTTTTCATAGAGTTGGACGATTTTTAAAACGTAATATATCATTCTAATTATATCAACCCTAGTTTGAAAGGACCTAAAGTACACACTGCCATTAACACCTCATGAAACATACAGGAAAAACTGTTTGATGTTTTTCAATGCTTTCCTCAGACGCTGAAAATAAACAGCATGTGAAGAGCATGAATATGAGGCAAGCGCTGTTTACATCATAGTTGATTTCACTACTGCTAAACATCTCGTCATTGGACGCGCACGCGATACAATGTGTTCCGTCCCATTGAAACCATTGCTTTGTACATTGTACACCAAATGGAAAGTTTGAGTGTGACGTACAGTGAGTGATCATTTTCAACCACACTGGTTTGTGGTCATGTGTATTTCACTGTTGAACTTGAGAAGGTGTCTTCAGATATAACCAGACTCAGTTCTCTTTTCTACCCCCCAAACAAACGTCATGTTGGTGCTATATAGGAAGTGGCACTGTCTATTTTAGATCTAGATACTGTGTGTGTGTTGTATGATTTGACCATGTAGAGGCAGTGGCCAAAACTTTAATATTAAGACTAAAACTATAGGATTAAACCCCTGAGAAACAAAAGAGGTCACCGACTGCTGATTTTGATGGCATAGTCACAATCATATTCTGTGTATTCCCATCTCAACAACATCATTTGGCCTTAAGTGTTTTCAAACTTTTTCTGGCCATTGACCCTTGAGATTTCAAGTCTGGTTACTAGTATATGTGTAATATATGTGCATACTACTTTATATCGTTTACATTGCAAAGTCATTAAAAATCAATACAAAGGTAGAGTCATAAAGGCTATTTAACATTTAATTTAAGAACTATGAACTTCAGAGTCAAAGTTTGCTAACACTTAGCCGTCGTAAACTCTTTTGACAGACTATGAGTTGACATTCGTGAAATGCTGGAAGTTTTGAAAAGCTGTGCAGTTTGTATGCAAATAGAATACCTTCACGAGTGGATTTTAGCCGCTTTAAAAAATGTAAGTCGGATAAATGTGTCTGGAGAAATACGCAAGCATGGTTTTGGTAAGTCCAATGGGTGGAAGAAAAGAAATTCAAGAAAAAAGTGTCTTTCATATTGGCAGATGAGGAGTTCTCGGCTGACATCTGGTGGTGGATTTTTATTTACTTTAATTTTTTTGCCGTTGTTGCAATCATGGTTTTGATTTTTAAATATCTCATTGAGATTTATGTGAATTATATCTAAAAAAAAAAAAAAACACTAAAGGCACATATAAATACGAAATACTGTAAATGCTGTAAATCATTAGTACAAGCTTTTGATTCAGTAGCCTATGGCACCTGGTAGTGTTTTGCAGTCCTCTACTGCCACCTACTGATTAAAGGCTTCAGTCTGGAGGCTTTCTAAGATGGTAGAGAAGGATGCTAGGCTACAACATGTCAAATTTCGGCATGCAAGTATTTAGATAATGCCATACCAAACATTTGTGTGCAGTGCTTCTGTTCGGTCATTGTAAGATTACAAAATTCCAAGTAGAGAGGAACACACGGTCTTGTGGACCCCATGGGACCCTGCAGATTTCTGGATTGATCTTCAGAAAGGTCCAGAGACAACTTATTTTTTTAGTTTGAGATCAAATAAAAGTGTCTTTTATTTCTTAGTCTAAAACTGACTAAGAACATACCGTTTGTGTATGTACTAAAATAATATATACTTGATATTAATAGAATTAACTATGAAATATCTTCAGTGGATATACTGTGTCCTTCTTGGTACTGTTCTGCAGTCTTTTAATGCCATTTAGTGGTGGAAGTTTTTAGTCTGATTATAGAACTAGGCTACATTATTTTGTAAAGTTTTCTCAAAATATGATAGACAATAAAATAATACTAAAATGGTTGCACTTTATTTGGCAGTATACGCACTTACCTAAGATATCTTAGGTAAGTGCGTATACTGCCAAATAAAGTGCAACCATTTTAGTATTATATTATTCAAATATTATTTATTTATTAGTATTATTTGATTCATTTAATAATTATAAGGTAACTACATGGTTATAGTTATTCATATGTAATATACTATAGTCTCTTAATTAGTAGTATATACAAATAATCAGTTATTCATTCATTGTCACTGTAACACAATTATTATTGCTTAGAGGTAGAGTAATAATTGGTAGAGCAAGGCAAGTTTTAAGTCCAAAGTCTTTATGTATCGTCGCTGTCCGATGAAAACCGCGTATGTCCATTTTTGGCGATTTTGAGATTTTTTGACAGATAGAATGTCCAGGTTCATTTCCGTGTACTGCATGCGTCACATGATCTAAATGACCAATGAAAAGTTGTGAAATCATGTCATCTGATTTCCACGTATTTCCATTTGCTGTCAAAGCTGTCAGTCACGCAGCGTATCTCCCATAGGCAGTATAGTATCTCCCCGCCCTGTGGAGGCATCTCGCCGGTCTCGGGAAGTTTCTCACCGATCTCGTCTCTGAGACCCCTAAACCTGGTATTAAAATGCGATCTGTACCCAGATAAGTTGTCCGGATAATAAAAAAGCCATGTTAATGCAAGGTATAAATACGTTGTGATCGTATTGTGAACGGATCTGCCTGACCATCTGGAGGTAACGTTAGTTAGTCTGTCTGGCTCGCATTCAAGTTCGGATCTTTACTTGGTGTAACGCAATCTGGTTGTTGAAACCACATTTACTCCTTCCAAAAATGCTAAAAAAATAAATAAATAAATAAATAAATAAACGAGTGAGAGCGTGTTATTTTATAGGCTATATGACACGTTATAGTCAGATATGACGGAGCGTCGAAAGTGAAAGTAAGTCACAGTCACAGACGCAATCATCTTCACAATCACACAATCATCTTCAAGTAAAGAAACGAAGTGATCTTACCAGGGCATCAGGCTGTTGCCACGCTCTCTTATTGATGTACAGTATGTCTTTGATTTTGAAATTAGCTGATGACAAAATGCATCTCATATAAAATGCAGCTTATATCCGACAAAATTACGGTAGGATTGTGTGAATAAAGTATCAGTCTAGCATTGCCATGTCAGTGTATTGATTCATTGTCTCTTCATACTTTGCAAGAGACATTTAATAAACTTATGTATTTGATAAACTGATCGTGGCCCATTCATCTGTCAATGAAACGCGATTTGGTCATTCTAATTAATGATCGGAAGAACGCGTATCGACCACCGTTACTATACAATATGCACGTATGTCCATTTAAACTTGATTTTGGGTCAAATATGGATTATATCATCACACTGGCAAGAATATGGTTACATTTAAAGATGTTGTGACAAGCATGACAAAGCTGTGTTCAGCTGTTTTTAAAATAACATGTTTTTTTCACTTCCTGAAAAGTAACCGTTTTGGACATACGTGGTTTTCATCGGGCAGCGACGGCTTTTGTTCATTAGTTGTACCATATTTCACTTATTGTTTGTTTGATCATCAGTGTTCTTTCGATTATTGTCTCATATTGTACACTTGTATGCTTGAAACAAAATAATAATAATAATAATTTGCTCATAGGTAAAGAGTTATATAATGTTTTTTATGCTTTGTTAACTTATTAACTATAAATAGTTCTCAGTTTAGGTCACTGAAAATGGGAAGGTGTCAATAATGAAGTTCTTTAACAAACCTTTGTATATTAAAGTAAGTACCTTAAAATGATAATAATATCTAATGATATTATTGGTTTAAAGCACTTAATTAATGACAGTTTCCGTGACCTAATCTAAAGTGAGAACTATAGTCCTAATAATCAATTAACAAGTTAACTTTATTACATTGTATAGTTAAACAATGAAAATATTGTTAATTTGAGTGACAATGAATAAAGAACTCGTTTGTATATTGCCTTGTATGCATTAACAATGTAGAGACTACAATATATTAACTATGAATTAACTATAAACTAATAGTTTGTTAATGATTTTTACTTTATTATTCTACGCTGTGGAACACAAATTGTCTTATGATTTCTTAAAGCATCCTGTGGATCTCTTGGATGGATCTTCAGAAATGTCATCTTGTAGAAAGAAAATGTGAATTATTGTTTTAGAAGTAAATCACACCTTTTTTTCTTGTCTGTCAATACAAGACAAGCTTCCTCTTTTCATGTCATTTGTATATTTATACATAGCATATTTCAGTTCTGCGAAATGTGTTCTCTGTTCGACTATGAAAAGTCACTAAAGTTTGGTGCTGACTGGGTTTAACAATAATGGATTTAGTAGCTTTAATCAAACACCTTTATTCAGATTCAGATTGATCATAAATCAATTATTCATAATTGATCATAAAATCTTTAGATATAGTAGTCTATATTTACTACTGAGCAAAGCCTGAAAAGAGGAAGCCGTGTTGCTTTCCTGAAACACGTTTTCAGTGAATCTGAAAGAAAAGTGCCTTCCAAATTCTTACATGAAAGACACAGCCGAAAAAGGATGTACGCATCTGACAATATTGTTACTCAGAAATGCATTTACATGAATGTCTTTATGAAGAATTGCTCTCCTGCCATATATATAAGAAGGAGCTCGGGCGTTATTCTGGACACATCTGATCTGAGATCTTCCAGCTCGATAAGACTCTTTCTGTCGTTGTGAACAAACATCTTGTAGAATGAGAAGCCTGATGTTTCTGCTGGTCCTGGTTCTCTTCTGCTCTGTGCAGATGACTTCAAGCGGTGAGGACTCTTTCAATGTTAATTAAGATTAAATTAATTGTTTCAGATGATTTTTGTCAGGTTAGTTTGATTTATTGCATTCGGTGAAAATATAAAAATATAGTAACTAACAGGAGTAATTGGCAACATTTATTTTATTTTTTTGCCTGGTCATGTGTAGATTTGTGATAGTCATATTTGTCGTTATATTTCAGCGCCCAGTGCAATTAGTGTGACACACTCAAACTGCTGTATGGAGTTCAGTAATGTGAAGATTCCTGTGAAACAGGTGAAGTCTTACTACTGGACCAGCAGTGAATGTCCCAAACCAGCCATTGTGTGAGTGTCATCTTAGACATTATTTCATTTTAACTGCAAAGTTAATCTGAATGAGACACTCCAATAAAAATGTTGATCTAAACTAATCTTGTTTTGTCCTTTCCCCCTCAGGTTTGTGACATTTAAAGGTAAAGAGATCTGTGTAGATCCAGAGACCACCACCTGGGTGAACCACCATGTTGATAAAGTGGACAAGAGAACAAGAGTCTAAAACAAACAAACTACTCTCTTTCTATGTGAACTGAGCATTTCATACTGTTGTGCTGATGTGTATATAAACCTATTTTATTTACGGAATAATATATGTGATTGGATCGTTGTTTTAATAAAAAATGAATGATAATTTCTATTGTCATGCAGTATTGTTTTTATCCACTATTGCACACATTTTTAAATACATTTTTTTATGTAAATTATATCTGGTGGATCTATGTTATGAAACAAAGTATATGTATTAAGTTTCTAATTCATGAATTGTCAACTGACAAAAAAAAAATGTTCAAACAACACATATCCCTTGTAAGTACTAAAATACAATATACTTCACTGTAAAAAAATATTTTCATGATTTGTAATCACAACATTTTCTTCTTTTGTCAAATCTAGTAGTTCAGATTACAATATTTTGAGTTTCATTGTATTAACTCATTTTTTTCCATTTCAGTGAACTTAAAAGATTAAGGCAACCTGGTTACTTATTTTTTTAAGTTAAACCAAAAATATTTTTTACAGTGATGATAGAATTAACAAAATGAAATATCTTCAGTAGATGTATGTGTCCTTACTGGTACTGTTCTGCAGTCTTTTACTTCCAATTTGTGGTGGAAGGTTGTAGTCTGATACGCTTTCAATGAGAAAGATTTCTTAAAATATTCTAAATAATAATAAAACCACATTATAAATCTTGTCAACTGTTGCTGAAACCAAAAATCTGTATGTGTAAGATTACAATTTGTAATGAACTGTTTGCTATAATTGCATCCTAAAACAAAAATCAGGAAAGATAGAAATTGTACAGGAAACTTCTAGATAGCGCACGTTCTTTTCATTTGGAAAATCTCTGCTGTGTAAAACACCTGAGAAACGTCTTTAAGATGTCAGTTTTACATTCTAAAGATGTTTTCTAAATGTCTATTTAACATCTGACAGGAATCGTCCTTGAGATGTATATTCGGATAAGTAAACACTCTAAAAAATACGTCTTCCAGATGTAAACATGCACATCAAATAGACATCTGATCCAGATCTCTGGGTGGATCTTCAGACATTTCCATCCAGAGACTCTCCTCCTTTCTTCTTTTAGTCGGAAAAGGATTAATGAATGTCTGAATAAAAATACAATTTTAAAGTTCAATGTTTAAATCGGAGGTAAACTAAACCTACTTTTCTAAATGTGAATAAAAGAAAAACTGCCCTTTTCTTGTCATTACATTTGCATATTTTAGTTCTGTAAAGTATAGTTTAACTGTTGTTTCTCTATTAGACAATAGTGGATTTAGTAGATTTAATCAAACACCTGATCCAGTTTTTTAGGGTCTTTGTGGTTACTTTGCAAGTAAGGTGGTCAAGGTTTAGCATCTAATACTTGGTGATAGCAAAATTCAAATTTAAAACTCTTCAGATTTAGTACGTGTAAAAAGGTGATGACATGGATTTTTTATTTTATTTTACTGTAATCAGTTAGGTTCACTTATAATGTCAAAAAAGTCACAAAACAAATACAGTATATGCAGTAAGACCGTCATTTACAGACAAAGCATTGTGAAATAATTTGATGTAGTTGCTGTCAGATCCAGTATATTTGCTGCTTCATATCTCAAATAAATGTTCTTGTGAACTTTCTACAATGTGCCTCGTTTACAAAACAAAATGCCCCAAACAAACATATAACCCTTCATCCAGAACCATGCTCCTGTTTCCGACACGGGAATCCTTCTGAAGTCTGTACACAGATGCAAAAGTTGCAAATGTTTTTCCCGTGTGATGTCACAGATCCCATATGGAGCTTGATTAAAAGCTTTTTTTATACTGAGGATGATGCTCTAAGCTCTGAAACTTGCAGGATTTTTTTTTTCATGGTACAAAGACCTCTTATATGTAAAAATTGAATTTTTCGTGTTATGGGCCATTTAATGCTAAGCACAGCAGACTTGAAAAGAGGAAGCCGTGTGTTGTTTTCCTGAAACACGTTTTCAGTGAATCTGAAAGAAAAGTACCTTCCACTTTTTTACATGAAAGACAAAGCAGAAAAGGGATGAAGAAAAGGAAGAGACAATATTGATACTCAGAAATGTATGAAGAATTGCTCTCCTGCCATGTATATAAGAAGGAGCTCGGGCGTTATTCTGGACACATCTGATCTGAGATCTTCCAGCTCGATAAGACTCTTTCTGTCGTTGTGAACAAACATCTTGAAGAATGAGAAGCCTGATGTTTCTGCTGGTCCTGGTTCTCTTCTGCTCTGTGCAGATGACTTCAAGCGGTGAGGACTCTTTCAATGTTAATTAAGATTAAATTAATTGTTTTCAGATGATTTCTGTCAGGTTTAGTTTCATTTGTTCCATTAGGTGATTTGAAAATTAAGCAACTTTGTAATAAGTTAATAACAAATGTAATTGAAAACTTTTGGGGGGGTTTTTGTGCATATTTGTGATAGCCCTATTTGTCTTCACATTTCAGCTCCCTTCGCATTAAATATGGCAAACTGCTGTATGGAGTTCAGTAATGTGAAGATTCCTGTGAAACAGGTGAAGTCTTACTACTGGACCAGCAGCGAGTGTCCAAAACCAGCCATTGTGTGAGTGTCATCTTAGACATTGTTTCATTTTCAAACTGCAAAGTCAAACTGAATGACAAACTCCATCAAAAAACGTTGATATAAATCTTGTTTTGTCCTTTTTTTCTGCAGGTTTCAGACATTTAAAGGTAAAGAGTTCTGTATAGATCCAGAGACAACCTGGGTGAATGGCCATGTTGATAATGTGGACAAGAGAACTGCTGCTGCAACAACAACACCAATAACAACAACACTAACAACAACAATGCCAATAACAACAACAACAACACCATCAACAACAGCTGCTGCATCAACTGCTATACAGCAAAGACTCGCAGCACAACAGTCTAAAACAAGCTACACTGTTTCTTCTTGAACTGTGCACTGTATATGGTATATCTGATTATTTCTGATGTGTATATGAAAATACTTTTTTAATAAACTATAAATTATTATATTTTTGATGTTTTTAATGCAATCATGGTATTTCAATTTATTTTATTTTTAGTATGGTTAATACAAAACAGTGTAGTGTATATAACATGATGTGACGTAATGACTTAATATAGCCTACTAGTCGAGACTCTTCTTTATATGTACAGATGTGACGTAATGACTCAATATAGCCTACTAGCCGAGAGTCCTTCTTTATGTGTACAGATGTGACACAAAGACATGCTCGAATCTCCCATGGAAATCCACCAGCTCCACTGGAATTAAAAACATTATTACATTAAGTTTTATTTAACTTATAAACTTAAACTTATATTAAGTTTTATTACATTATTATTATTAAGTTTGTGTTTTCAGGCCCCCAAAACCATTGTTGTGAATATAAAGGACCAAAACACACAGTTTTTAGTTGAAAATGGTGTTGTGTAAAGTAGCCCCTGAGGCCACATCATGCAAATGATGTTTAATGCTCAGTGCTTAAAATTCACCCTTAATTTGAGAGGCAGATCATGAGCAAAATATTCAGTCTGTTGCAGTCTTACAGCGCAATAATGCAGAGCTGCAATTTTGACAAAATGAAGCAGTGAAATACATGAATGAAAGTAAATGCTGAGGAGGTGATTTTAAAACCACACACATGATGTAACCAACGCATTCACACTACTTTTTTTCCCCTTCTCATTACTGGAACATGAAAAACTGTCTGTCTGGGTCAAACTGTTTTGTTTTTTCCATATAATTTTCACATTTTTGAAGAGAAGTACTCTAGTTAGTAAACTAGAAAAGTACAGAGGTCCTAAAAGGGACATGGTGATGGAAAAAAATATGAGATGGGAGGAAAAACTATATTTCAATGCTTTTGCATTCGCTCGCAAAAGGTTTTGCTTTCCCCTGAGAAGCTTTACGTTCGCTTGCAAACTAAAACATAACTGATGAAGGAAAAATAAATAACACACAATTTTGAATACACACGAACCTCTGGTGGACATCCTGTACATCTCTCTTTCTCAGAATATTTGCCCCTGCAGACAATGCTGAGTATGCCAACTTGAAGAAAGCATTTCTTATAACACTGAGGAGAAATAAAACAGAAGTAGAAAGAGGATGAGGAACGGAAACAGCTCATTTCATTGATGATACTCCGAAGTGCATTTACTTGAATGTCGGTTACAGTATTCTCTCTCATACTCAGTACAATACAAAAAGTTTTTCTCAAAACATTGGCCCTTTAAAATGAAAGTTCAATTAAAATACAAAAGTCTGTGATTATGTGCTCACCGACATTTCATTTCTTTCTGGTGGGGAAAACTAAAAATAAAATTAATTGCAGAATGTTCACTATGCCCTTTTTAAAAATGTTATTCAGTGGTGACCATGGTTATAATAAAGTAAGAATGTCAAGGTAAGATTTCAAATGAAAATGAGTTTCATTCTGTTCCTCACACAAAGCTACCATATCAGATTTTTTTTAAATATGCACACAGGGTGTACAATCTATTTTTTAGGATAATTTATGCTGCTCTTACTGTTTTTTTTTTTTTTTCGGTAACACTTTACTTGAAGGGGTGTGCATAAGACTCACATGACACCTTCATAATCATGACATGACATACAGTATGTCTTGAATATGAAGTAAGGTTTATGCATTTTTATGAAAACTGTCATTAAGTGTCTTTCGCTCAATAATGACATTTTGAATGCAAATATGACATTGTTTAAGATGTCTTTGTTATGACATCCTTACATAAACCATAACTTTTTCCTATTTGTAGCGGAGATGAGTGGCTGTTGTAGCCCATTCGCCTCAAGGTTGTGTGTGTTGTGGCTTCACAAATGCTTTGCTGCATACCTCGGTTGTAACGAGTGGTTATTTCAGTCAAAGTTGCTCTTCTATCAGCTTGAATCAGTCGGCCCATTCTCCTCTGACCTCTAGCATCAACAAGGCAATTTTCAAAACAATTTGCATCTTTCTAAACATGTGATTTGATAAGAAAAGGTCAAACTGTTGTCATAGTTGGTGTAATGGCTAGGTCGGCATGACTGGTTTAATGTTACAGTTGCAAAGAGACGAAAATAGACAAGGGGTGGTTTTGACACCTTTAAGAGAATGTCACATCTCATGTCTGCAAAGATGGAACTGTATGTATATTTAGATACAAATGTACATCACCAATCAAATCTGAGGTAAAATGACCCACACAATCTTACAGCAAAAAAGAGACATCACACAAAGCATCTTTCATTTGGAAATAATCAAACATATCAGAGCATGTGATTAAATGCCGAGCAATGCCAATTAAATGAATAAATAGCCATCAATGACTGGAATAGAAGAGATTAATAGGATTCAAACAAAGGAATAATTAATTAAATAAATCAAACTCTTTAATCAATTGAACAATTTTGAATATGAATAATTTCACAGACACCAAATGTACATAGATTTAGGTTTACAGACAAGCTATTACACCAGGTCGTACTGCAATACAAAGCACTTATTCGATTTTAGATAGAACTGTTCTATCTTCTTATTCAGAGAAATTCTATATGAGAGGACTATTACAGATCAGAATCTATCATAATACCAAAATACTTTTAGGATGAGGTCCGATTTATTTCCAAATTGTGAATTTTCTGTGGATGTAGCTGATGATGATTAGAAAGCCATGCAGTCAGCACCAACTGTAATAAAGGTGAACTAATGCCATCTTGAGGCACTCATTAGTACAGTTCGGAGAGGAAATCTGTTGTGAGAAACACATTGTATAAGGAATGACTTTGGCTGTAAATTAATTATTTTTCTCACCAATAAATCTGGAAACTTTTATTGATACTATACATGGTCCTGTGTATCTCAGAAGCGCAGCTTGTAGGAGGTCATTTGAATTTAAGTGGGGTATTTACGTGAAGTTGAAGTGACTCGTATGTATTATTAGCACATAACAAAGTAAAGAGGAAGAGGGTTCAGAGACAGTGTTGTACTTAGAAAAGGCTGTGTCACTAGAATCAACATATTGGGGATTTTCTTTCAACACGGAAACTAATTCACAGTCCCTATATAAAGGAGTGCTAGAAGTTCATCACATAGGCTACTCTCACCCTCTCATGTGGTTTATCTTACCGTGAGAATGATGATCGTCCTGAAGATTTCGTTACTGCTTCTGCTGGTGTGTTGTGCTGTGCAACTTACCTCAGCTGGTGAGTGTCTGCTTCTGACCACTTTTTTCTCTTTCATATGTGAACCGTTTTAGGCTCTAAATTTAAACTAATTTAAACTATATTAAACCGTTTTTTTAGTTATCATACTGCTTAAAAACGTGTTGAATCACATTTTAATGGTGAATCATTCACTTTTTCAGGTCTACATGCAGTTGAGTCTGCAAACAGTGTCTGCTGCTTTGAAGAAACCAGTTTCAGAATACCAGTGAAACGGCTGAAGTCTTATTACTGGACAAGTAGCAGTTGCCCCGACAGTTATATTGTGTGAGTATCTTCTCAGGTTTAGCTGTATTGCTAACATTTAGTATTTACTCACAGGCTGATTTAATGTTTTCATCTCTGATCTGCTCTAGGTTCGTAACAACTAAGAAGATACATCGGTGTGTCAAACCTGATAATAAGTGGGTCCAGCTGTACATAAACCACATAGACAAGAAAAGTGTTTCAGATTCACCAAAATAAAACTGGAAGCTACAAAAATACTACACATACACACATACCTCTATGAGAAATTGTAAAAAAAAATAAACCAGCAATATTGTATTTCAATAGAGTTGCATTGTACTATAATGTTTTATGTCAATAATATGGGAATAAATAACTTATTGGTCTGATATTAACTTTAAATTATTGGTATTATAATTACTAATGTCAATAAAGCTATTGCACATCAAATGTTAAGATTTCCTTTGTTTTATTGTCTATCTGCCTTTGTGTTTACCATTACTTAACAGTTTAGGTAACTTGACAGTTTTATTCGATTTTGTCAGTTAGTTTACTATAGTATTTACTAAAGCAAAACAATTATTCTCATTTCAAAGTCTTTGATTTATTTTTTTTTCCCATTAATGCCAGTGTCGTCTTCAAGAAAACTCCATAAAAGCAACTGCAAATATATATAATGTTTTTACACTTTGCTATTTTATGAACAAAAGCTCATTAAACATTTTAACTGTAACTTAAAATACTTAAAATATCCTATAATTATTATGAGTAAGACACATTACAACTATTGGAATATTTCACTGAAGGGCACATGTAGGCTTTTATCATTAAACTATAGATCGCATCACCAGACGTCTACATACTGTATACAGTGGTGGAAATGGCCGAGCTTCACTTGGGGAATTCTAGTTGGGGACATATAGATCAGAGAAAATCCTGCTATATTAATGTTTGAAATTTGCATAATGTTTGGAGGCTAAATTCACTCCCCCCAAAACAGTCCTAGCCCAATCCCTAAATCTAAATCTATCCATAACTTTTCCATAAAAACGGAGGAAAATGAAATAGCTGATTAAGAATAGTGTAGAAGCCCCTAACCCTGGTTGTAAGCCTAAACTTAACTGTAAACCAATCCCTCAAATCTGATTGGTTGATTAAGAAGTTCTCATATTCACCATGCTCAAGTATACTCTATTTTAAATTGCACCTGTTAGCTCGGCTGATGTCTTAGTTTGAGGTGCTGTGACGATACACACTAATATAGAAACACATTCTCATTGGCTGACCCGCTACATTAATGAGAAAAATATAGCTTCCTAAACTATTGAGAAGATAAAAAATAGACATCATTTCAATTTCCCTTTAAAAAAATGAACTAACTGAAAAATGTTTACTCCACCCCGTACCCTTTTCCAGCAGCTCCATGAGCAGATGACAAATATTATATGAAGGGTAAAAGTCTGTCGTCCGGTTTTTAATGTAAATACCCACACAGTTCTCAGCCAAAGTGTTTCTAGAATTGCCAAATGTTTTAGTTATGATAAAAGGAATTCCAAGAGCATGTATTTTTACTTTCATGATCCAAACAGACGCTTAGGAATGAACAGTAGTCTGGTTCGCCAGCATAGCACTAGGCCAATCTTAAGGCGCCTATGAAGAAGACATAAATATGCTATTTCCTGTGTGAAATGCAAGCAGCTTAATGCAATTTTAGTTTTCAACAATACCAAATTAAGAGGAAGAGGGTTCAGAGACAAATGTGTGTTACTGGCCCAGAGAATCAACAAGGGGGTTCTTCTCAAAACCGAATTCACTATCTATTTCTGCTAGCAATTCACCACACATTCTTCTGTTGAGGTGTATCATACTTGTGTTACGATATACACAATGAAGATCTTCACAAAGACGTTATTAATGTTTCTGATGCTGTGCTCTGCATCTTACCTAAGCTGGTGAGTGTCTGTTTCTGTCACATTTTAGACTGTAAAGCATTTTAGGCTCCATTTTAAAATCTATCATTAACATATTTTAGCTGTCTCTGTGTGAAAATTATTCAGCGAATATATTTCACTAGAGGGCACATGTACATCACTACAGACCGCAAATGCCTCATAATATGCTCTCCCGTGTCTGTTGAACATTAAAAGTATGTATTTCCCATTTATTTTTTTCTTTTCCTGTTTGATATCTCGATGCAGACATAATTTATTTTTTAAAATAATTGAATTTGTTTTGAAGTATTGCGCACACATCTGCCGCATTTTTCATCTGCGTCCACGTGCCAGCCACTACAAATACCACAATTCATTGTTAAGTCCAGTGAGCCAATGAAATGCGGGAGTGGGCGGAATTCAATGACATCACTACAAGCGGCCAGTCGCGGACCAATAGGGGTTGAATTCTCTAGGAGGAGGACAATCGCCTTTCATGCTCGCAGCATTGTAACATTTTTCCCCCGGCCGATGCTCGCATGCTTGTTTTGGTTCTGTGCACGTTTACGTCCTATAAAACTCAATTTATTTAGTCCAATTCAGAAGCAGCCGTAAGGGTTCATCATCGCTTCTGCACTCGACACTTTCTGAGTCGACTCATCTTTTTATGCCTGATCTATTGGGATTCAGAGTGGGTGTTGTCACAGGACGATGATCGAGAGACCCGACTCAGCTGTTTCCAGCGTTGCAGTGAGTACAATATTCATTAATGTATCTAAATCTGTCTAGAAAATACATTTAAACCACATCTGTTTCATTGAGTCATGGACTTGCATGGTGGTGTGCTAATTGATTCCTAGTGTGACTGTCCCTTAATCATCTGTGTGTTGTGGCAAGCCGTATTCACATTTATTAGGCTACTTAAAACTAACTAGCATCGAATTTTGATATAATTAATGTCACCAATTCAATGGACACTCATTCATTGGATACATTTTCCAATGTTATGTTATTCAGTTTTCAATTAGCAACTAGTAGCTAATCTATCATTCGTTCTAACGTTTGATTAATTTACTGTTTATCACTATACAAATAGTGTACACTATACAGGTAACATATTGCTGATGATTTTTGGTTAATGTATCAACAATTAATTTGTACTAGTAAAAATGGGATTGTTCACAACAGCAGTTGGAATATTTTCTAGTTGGCAGCGAAATGCTGATATCTTTACCACAGATCCCCATATAATTTAATGGCAAACAATTAATATGAGTAAAGGAATAGGAAATAACATTAAAGGAATGTTATCTGGTAAAGGAATAACATTATATCTGGTTCTAATTTATGAAAACAATTGTAGTCACTATTAATTACTTTAAGTAATTAAAAATAAGGACCATTAATGTAAAAAACATACCCTATTTGTTTATATAACTAAATGTTAAAATAGCTTACCATAATCTGTGTTACCTTGATCAAAAGCTCTATGGTTCTTGTGTATTATTGTTAAAGTAAATTATACCACATGCGCTTTAGCTCATGCCAAAAAAACATGGTACTTTCTCCCAAACCATGCAAGAACTAAGAAACAACCTCTTCAGAATCTACATTTTAAGTATATGGTACAATATCTTACTACATCATTAAACATGATGAGGTCAAAACAATATCCGTTTTGCCATGCTCTAGGTGTTTGTGAAGTTGTGAATCACCAATTTTAAAAGCGAACCTAAATTGCTGTTGTGTCAGACCATACGCATGAAATAATACTATGTTGATTACCATTTTTCATTCGATCCTGATTCCAAATGCATACAAATGTGTTTTTTATCAAGTAAATAGTAGGGCTGTTGTGTGTTAATAGCTGTTTGGAGAAGCAAATGAGAATGACAGGCTCTAAGTGGGATGCCCAGCTCTCTTGTGGAGAGCAGTGAGATGCATTTCAATAGGCTTAGATGGAGAGAAGAGCAGCCAAAAACTGTCACTGAGCATATATCATGATCCTTTCTGTGTGAACTTGAAGGAAACTGACTTCATAAATCTACTTAAAATCAACATGGGATCGTTTGTCTAAAAATAAGTGCTCAGGAAAGTGAAGTTAGCCACGAAAAGGCTTGAGATGCCAGGTGATATTTTAGTGCTTTGATGTTTACTCCAAGTGCTTTTTGGGTCCACTATATTTGGGGTCCTCATATCATGTTATACATCCTTCAAAGGATGAATGAATTGCACAAATGTTAAACCTATTCTCAATATTCAGCTTGTGAACACCCACACGTTTTTTCCACCTACACGATATGCATCCTTCAATCTAATGTGGACACTAACATGGATAGAGGTTCAATAATGAAATGCATCCTTCAATCTAACATGGATACTAACATGGATAGAGTTTCAATAATGAAATGTATCCTAACCTAATGTGGATGCTAACATGGATAGAGGTTCAATAATGAAATGTATCCTTCAACCTAATGTGGATGCTAACATTGATAGGGGTTCAATAATCAATGATTTGATTCACTCTTCTGGTCAGATGTTGTGTTGTTTGCCTTGTTGGGGCATGACATCAATCTTACAGTTACGCAAGAGCGCTTCAAGTGCGAAAGCATGGAAAATGCCCTGAGCTGTTCACAGAGCATGGCTATTTATAGACTGGTGTATGAATTATATAGTATACATTTGAAGATGATAGTCACAGTTTGGGATGCAAGTGTCCAAAAACTGACAGAGGTTTCGTATCAAATCCATTTTGTTATTTAAAGGGATAGTTCACACAAAACAAATCTGTCATCGTTTATTTATGCATCTTGTTCCAAAGCTCGTGATTTTTCACCGATATTAAAATTATGGCTGATCATTATTTACTGATGCATATTTGATTATTAATTATGTGACAACCTCTAAATTGCTAATTTGTATGTAAAAATGTAATAGTTATTTAGTATTTTTTTAAATTAGCGACATCGACTGATACATTTTTCTGTTTGGCAGTAAAGTATAAGCAGCTTTTATTTTGACATTTACAGGACTCTTATTTTGACAGCCCTAAGAGCGCCATCACCTGACAATTTTATCAGTTTACTGAGTGGTTGGATACTTACTTTTTATTCATGTTTTTAAACTATTTCTAAATTTGTGAAAAATATTATTATAAGATTAGAGACACAAGATCTTGCTAAAACAAATGTTTATTTTATATATTTATTTTTTATATTAATTCATTTTACAATTAATTGTTTCTAAATTAGTTAAAGGGGCACTTGGCAACTCTAGTCACCTCTTCGCTGATTTCCACTTTTGTTGTCGCGTGTGTTCTCATCAGCGCCCCCTACAGCTGAGCGGCGTGTATTTCTCAACACTGTCATAAAGAAACTCACTTGCGCGGTAGCTTGTGTACCAAGAGTCATTTTTCCCGCCGGTAAAATAGAAACAGCCCTTGATACTTGCGTTTCAGATCATTAAAATAAGCCCCATAATATATTTTGTTTAAATGAAAATATAAAATCAATCCATTTAAATGCTACAAGTGAATTTTGTGGCATGGCATCCACTGTTTCCCAAATAGTTTATTGGCTTAGTTCTGATAAATACATTTGTGGCCATGGTCATTCATCCAGGCCAAAAAGAGTTAACTTGGTGATCGTAGCCCTCCCCGTTCAAACTATCTGCCTCTCTAAATGATCAGCATGGCCCCTACTAGTTAGTTTTCCATTGGCCTACCATGCGTGAGAAGCTCAGCGGAGCCTAAGCACAGCGATCAATTGTGTTTGCCTCGCCTAGCGTGTGCTTCAGCGCTGTGCTTCCGAGAGCATGAGATTACCAGAGAAGGAAAGCGACGGAGAGAAAGGGATGGAGAAGCTTGTGAAGGAGAACTTGCATCTGGACAAGGCGCTGGCTGTGATCTGGAGCGAAATACACTGCCTCCATGACGACATTGAGTTCATGATGGATTTGATACGAAACGTAAATGAGCGTTTGTCATGAGACCCCATGTGTCCTCCCTTCCCCAGCCTCTTGGTTTCCAAAAGTTGTGTTTAGGCAAGCAGTTTTGCAGTTACTTTCATACGTGCTTAACGCAGATCTGTTTACTCATCCTCAAATTAGCAAAACTCCCTGTTATCCTTCGTTGTGGTATCCCTGCATGTTAGTTTAAGAGCATGACTGCGCTCAGGCATTATCCACTGTAACTAATGTTAATATTAGCATAGCCTTTAATATCTTTCCTCTGAAGTCTTCTTGAGTTCTGTTTTGAGAGGGATAACAGTAATGGAGGAGCCGTTCTGCTCTTTAATCAGTGGAATGTGGAGTAAAGCTGTGTTTTCTTCCAGCAGAGGAATCTGGAGGGTTATGTCGGCTTCGCCAACCTCCCCAACCAGGTGTACAGGAAGTCCGTGAAGAGGGGGTTTGAGTTCACACTCATGGTTGTCGGTAAGTTGCAAAATTCTTTTGCTCACCTCTGAGATTGCATTCTGTGAAATGGGGGCCTCTTCTAGTTTGATGAAGTGATTTTTTTTAGACATATCAGATAAAAAGTGTGTTAATCGTAGGGCTGTCAAACGATTAATCGCGATTAATCGTATCCAAAATAAAAGTTTGTGTTTACATAATGTATGTGGGTGCACTGTTAATAATTATTTTATATATATAAACGCACACACATGCTTGTATATAGTTAAGAAATATTTTCATGTATATACTGTATATAGATTTATATATAATTTATATGTAAATATAAATATTTTATATATAAATAAAATTTTCTTTCTTAAATATACATGCATGTGTCTGTATTTATATATACACAAAATAATTATACACAGTGCCCCCACATATAATTATGTAAACTCAAACCTTTATTTTGGATGCGATTAATCGTTTGACAGCCCTAGTTAATCATATTGTTTTGAGCCCCACACAGGACATGGGGAAAAAATATGTCCAAAAATTCCCTTGCTTCAGTTAAATCAATGCGAGAGCATGAATCTGGACACGATTTAACTAAAACAAGTGAACGAATATGACCATGATATATATTTTTCTGTCCATCCATGTTATGTGCGGGACTCCAAAACATAGTGCCATTTCCAGCTATATTAATATTGTTTACTGTAATTATGCCTTCAGGAAACATTCAGGAAACGGTCGTTCAGGAAACACTAAGAGGGTTGACAGGCTTAGCTAAAGTAGACATTGCACGTCTTGTGTTTAAGGTTGTTAAATTAGTATAATGTATATTACAGAGAAAATGACCTCTGAAGTTTTATAGAAGTTAGCTGTTATTTATATAATCATGGTAAGAGGGTTGTCATTTGAAAATATTAGAATGACACATAAAATAAGCTTTTGTTTTTTAGTTTTTTACTTTAAGCAAATAGTCTGTGGCTTTAGATAAAAAATGACTCTATTCCCACATAAAGAGTAGATAGATGATGAGTTTTTGGATGATCAATATTATTGTCATTATCACAAGCTCTCTCTGTGGTTTGGATGCTGTGACTAAAGCTACATTGGAAATATGGATCTCGGTGACATAACTGTGGTGGAGCGCCTCACCATAGTAAGCAGGGTGTGTGTGTGTGTGTCTATTTGCTTCCCAGATCTGGTGCAAAATATTCTCTTTAGTTCTCTCTTCCTCTATTCCTCTTCCAAGCTGTTATTAATTCTTTGTCTTTGTTTCTCACTCATTCCCTATGTCTGTTTGTTGGCTTGTTGGCTAGTTGTCTAGGGGTTTCCTGTTTGGTAAATCGAACTATTGAAATGCTTGCACTGGTATAAGCCAAGGCTGTAGTGCTCGAGTCCGGTCTCGAGACTGTTTTTCTATGGTCTCGGACTTGTCTCGTACTCGCTGGTATTCGGAATCGGACTTGTCTCGGCCGCTGGTCTTGCCAAATATGGCTTTTGGTCTCGACTGAGTCCAGGTGTCTTTCTATTATGTTAATAATATTGAAGGAAAACTGACTCAGAACATTTGAATGGTAGTGTATTTTACACTAAATAATAGCACTGCAAATCTAGTAAGTATTAATATTTGTCTTTCTATTAACAGTGTTTTGATTTCACTAATATTAAAATGCTCTCCCGCCACATTTGCCCTCAGAAGCAAGATTTCACCTCCACAGATTGTCTCCATTAAACATCTTCCTCAGACTGGGCTGAAATTTGCTGTAATGTAGTCAGTGTCTAATACATGTATTAGGGGCTTGCTGGGTATTCTTAATACTGTCCTTGGGCACGTCCAATGGCCTTTTAAAGAACAAAACAGTCGTCTTGTTCTCTTGTCACTCATCCTGACACACTCTACAGGGCTTTGGCTGTGGACTCCAATTTTCCCTCCAAAAATTTCAGGGAGGAAAAAATCTGTTTCCTGTCTTTTCTCTCGCTCTCTCCCTTGTGTTTTTTTTCCACAAGCATTTCCTTTCTTGAGCTTTCCCTCTCACTCTGGCAGCTGGCAAAATGTTTCTTCAGGGAGAAAGCGTTGGAAAATGTGAAGAGTCGTCGAGCTTCGTTTTTCAGATCGAGTTATCGAAGGCTTGTTGGAGGTGGTAAAGCAGGCTTGTTTAAAATATGGTTTTCTTTGTAGAAAGTCTCTTTTAACAGCCGCTTTTCAAGCTGTGTAGGATAATTCACACCTGTACAAGCAACGAATAGAAAAAAATGGTAACAGTTTCACACATGTTTTCCTTAATTGCGCAGTTTGCATTCCTTTACTACAACAACAACTCCGACAGCTGTGTTTGGACAAAACTTGGGATGTTTTAAAGTGATGATTTTTCCAATCGGTAGCTGAAGTCTTCAGACATGACATGTTGTTGAATTCCACGTCATTCATATTCATTCTAATGTGGCTGCGTTAGCATAGCTACCGCTAGGAGCTGCTACTTTTACTATGCTGTAGGTCCATTTAAAAGGCCCCTGGCTGAAACACGGACACACACATGGAGGATATTTAATCCCTGGATTATGAAGCCAAAGCTTCCCCTCTCTGGCCTGCCAACAGGTCATCTAACAACCTGGTCATGGAGCTAAGCCTTTCAGACGATCTTAGCCAACACATGCTAATGTATCCGCTAATGCCCAAATAAACACTGGCATGAGTTTTCAAACAAAATTTCTTTTAAAGTTTCATTCAAGTCAAATATGGGAATATTTTTAGATTGTTCTTTTTTCATTAGACATGTTCTTAACTCTCAAAAGCTATGAGTGTATGGAGTAGAGTAACACCATTATGCCTATCTTCCCTCACTCTACAGAAGCCATTGAGTTTCATTGTGTTGGGCAGATGTTTGTTTAGATGGGGGTTTTAGTAACAAACAATCAAATGGCAGTATAAAAGATATAAGTGGATTAGATTTTGCTGTTCTATTTCCAGTGCAGTCCTCTTTGCTAATTATTATGCTTATTAAATATCTATAATACATGTATAGCATTTGATGCTTGATGGCAAAGTTGTGAATTGTGGGATTTTTTTTTTTTTTTTTAGGGAGTGAACATTCCAGTGGACTGGAAGGGTTTTGCAATCGAGTCAGCCCTTATAATGGTGGACTCCCTGATCAGTGCCCTGCCTACTAAACTAGGGACGTACCCATAAGCAGGGGTGTCAAACTCAGTTCCTAGAGGGCCACTGTCCTGCAGAGTTTAGCTCCAACCCTAGTTAAACACACTTGAACAAGCTAGGTCTTCTGGAAACTTCAAGGCAGATATTTTGGAGATCCATTCATTGACATGATATAGAGTGTGTATGTTGATTGCGCATGTGCAGTGTGTAATCTATCCACCTCATAGATCTTATTTTCTATGTAGGACAGATTGATTTTCCAGTTTGAAGTGACTTTTGTGTGTGTGTGTCCATGGGAGTTTTTACAGAGCATTGCTGATTGTTATCTCAGGCTGTTCGGAGATGAACTCTGACCTTTGTCGCCGAACAATGGATCTTATCATTACAGGAGCCCCACTCTGCAAACCAGTTAAACACACACTTACTATCACACTTGCATTCTCACATTCTTTAAAATCACTAACTACTTTAAAATGTGGCAAATATTTGGTCGGAGTGTTTCTAAAGCTCTAGTTTATTGTAATTAGTTCAAATGATCCTAGTTTGCCCATTGTTTAGAGGTAGTGGGCCTCTCTTTTGCTCTCTGTCAGCTATCTGTTTGTTAAAGAGTTAAGCAACATTATGGCAGTGGTACTAGAGCCCCTTTTATGAGGGAAAAAGAGTGAGGAAGAAAAGGGATAGCTGGGATTAGATGGGGGCAGGGCAGTGGAAAGGGGTGGAGGATTGGCAGGATATTTGAGCCCAGTAATGGGCCCTGGGGTGCTTTCTGGCCCATAGCATGATGACAGGATGGGGTAAATAGATGAAAGTCAAGAAAAATGTGTGGAATCTCTTAGAAAGTTTGTCCATTTATCCCAGTCCTCCAATCCACCCATCCATTAAGGGCAGTAGTAAAAAGTAGAAAATACATTTTAAAAAAGAAAATGGTCTCTAAATCTGAGATCAGAAAAAGCCCCAGTTTTTCAAGCTAACCGTCAAACCGGGGCAGGAAGTGATGCTAGCATGCGCTTTTAATTTGGAAGTGTCTGTTCCCCTGGTAGCATCTCTGGGTCTAGTTCAATGTAAAACCAGTGGAAATAGGGTCTATTTATCCACATGTGGTTGTGCCAGTCTATTAGCACAACTATATACCTTTTTCCTCTATTTAATGGTTTTTCCAGTGTCTCTGTTTGTCTCTGCTGGAGAGGCACATGTCCAGTAGTAGTAAAAGACAGATGATAGAGGGACCAAAATGAGAAGGGGAGGCGAGTTAGCTCCTTTCATCCATGGGTCTGATAAAGGTCAGCCAACTGTGAACTAGACCTAGATCCTTGCTGTGACTGAAGTGTCTCGTTTTCAGAGATCATGTGGGCCGATATTTAATTAAAAGAGGGGATGAGGCTAATTGGTTCTGGCTTTACCCTGAGGGGGTGTAAGGGAAAGAGCGGGAGAAACAGGGCTTTAGAGAGAGCTGGAGCTGGAGACGCTTGCTAATCTACTCATTCTCACCCGTTAAAGCATTGGCATCTTGATTTCATTGACACATCCTGCTTTGAGTGTGTTTGTGTGTGCAAAGCACCAAGCTAACCTCTGAAAATGGTTTGAGCAATTCAATTTGTAATGAATTTTTGGTATGTTTTCACAAACATTTTTTGTGGTTATGTAATAACTACAATAATAGTAAAACAGTAGTAAATATTATTATGAAAAGTTGTTTTATGATCGATCCTAAATGGACGCAAAATACATTTTTGTCTTTGTTTTTGGCTATATCTAACTGCATATAATAGCAGAAGAGAAGATGCTTTTTCCCGTTGGTCTTTCTTGTGTGTTGGTACATGGCTTCCATTAAAATGCCAGTGTAAGTGCAGACCGATAAAACAACACTCTGTCTTTGTTTATCTGTCTTTCCTCCTCCCCCTTTACCTCTCTTCCACTGGTCTCTGATGTCCTCCCACCCCACCCCCACAAAAACGCATAGATGCTCACAGTCCAGTCACTCTGTCTTGTTTAGGTAAGTCCACGTAGCCTGGGGCATGGAGGAGTAAATTTACTTAACAGACAGAGGGTGGGTTTAGTGTCTGTGTGTTATCTCTGGCATAGCACGGAGAATCTTGATGCGTGTCTGTGCAGATGTTTCGGCTCCATAGGATGCACTGGGAACTGCTCCTGCTTTGGCAAAAAGAGGGAGGGGGGTCAGGATTGAAGATTAGGCACTGATATCATGAGGGCATTGGGTCATCTGGGTCTCATTTTCCAATTGAACTGCATTTTAGTTACTTTCTAAATTGCATTACGTCATAAGCTTAAACTCAACAATTTTACGATTAATTTACAACAAAATTATGACTTAATAGTATTTCTTAATGCATACAATCAAGCTCCTGTGATTTAGCTAACTGTTAAAAAAAGAGTCTTTGAATTGTCAAATTTTTGTGTTTGGTTTCATCTTACAGAAGGTGAGTGCAAATGTGTAGTCCATGTTTGTGAAATTATAAGCAATGAGGCTATGTTTACACTGAAACGATCTGAAGAGAAAACGCAAAAGTGGCGTTGAGTTATCACTTTTTATTCTGCGTTTAGACGAGCGTTATGGGTGCGAAATCTGCGTGCATTTGGTGACGCAAAAGAGTGTGAATTTTGATGTAATGTGCACTCCAGGCAGCTAGGTGGCGATGTGAAGCACTGCCACACAACAACATCAAGTCCGAGCCTGCGTACAACCTTCCCTGTCTAGCTGACTTTTGCGTTTTTACCCTTTACCCTTTAAGATTTCCACTCTGGAGGGTGGTTTCACCTTTTTGCGTTTTTAAGCCCCAAAAACGGCGTCGCCTTGTAAACGAAAGGCACATCCGATAAAATATTTTTACGTTTTCACCCGCGAGTGAATGTAAACGGGGCCTGAGACTGGCATTTTCAGGCCTGTTTGCTCTCCCATGTGGTAAATGAATCAGATAAGAATTGGAAGCTCAGGCCCTGAGGACTGTTAGTGGGAAGATTGTTTATTGAGAGAAGGAGCTTTCAACCCCCTTGAAGCCTAGTATCTTGCTTGTGTCAGAAATGTTGAGTGAGAATGTGTATTTGAGTGAGTGAAGAGGGTGTACACTTCAGTGATGCATTGGTGGTCTGCTGTGCTCAGCCAGATGAGGCCAAGTGTTCCCTTCCCCCAACTCAAGAGATGTTCAAAAATGGCACCGCCTCATGCTCATCAGTTGTAAAGAGAAGTGTGGAATTGTCTAGAAAGTCTGTTTTAGTCATTCAGAATAAAATAGATTTCTCCCTCTCTCATTCTTCCTTTTTGTCCACAACATGTTCCCAATATATCCATGAATCCGCTGTCTTTCGATTTCTGTCCCCAGGAAGAAACTATTGAGTTTCTGGCCAGGGTCCCACATGTGCCATTGGTTGGCTCAAAAACAACAAACTAATTGTGTGTTTCTGTGTGGGTGGATGAATGTGAGAAAGCTTGTGAGGATCTGTGAAGAATCTCATAATCATCACCTCCTGTTTAAGTATGGATGTCTCTTGCATGTGTCATTTCATCCCTCTCCCACTTTTTGCTTATGTTAGTGCATTTCCTGGCACCAGTTGAGCATGGCAACTTAATTTTTGTTTGCCTCTTTTCTAGGTGAGTCTGGACTGGGCAAATCCACGCTCATCAATTCCCTCTTTCTGACAGACCTGTACTCCAAAGACTACCCTGGCCCATCTCAGAGGATCAAAAAGACTGTTCAGGTATGGCCTTTAACTCTTGATACTGATCCTCTGGTCTTTGCTTAAAGCTACACTGTGTAACTCTTTTAGTTTATTCTTAGCTAAAAACACTTAGCTAGTTCTTTCAAAAATATATGTGCTCATTAATGTATATTTACTTCATTCAAGTAATAAAGTATTCTCGTGAGTGTATAATATGCCATTGAAAATACATACGGGTAAGGGGTTCTTATGTCGGTCGCCACGTTGCCCCTCCATCTTGAAAGTACATTAGCCAAAGAGGGACATACCCGTTAATTTAAGCTTCGCCTTTCGCGTTTACGTTTGAGATAACACTCCAATGGCGCTTTTCCATTACCAGTACAAGCTCGACTCGGCTCGCCTCGGCTCAGCTCGCTTTTCGTTCCGTTTTCCATTGCAGACAGTACCGCCACAAATAGTACCCGGTCGTCATAGCGATGCCTTTCGTTCCTCGTTGTCCTATCAATCTCTTCCTGGATCCTCTCTTCAGCCACCAAACAAAGAAAAGTTTGTATCTCCTCGTTTGACCACGGCGTATTTTTCCGAGTTGCCATAATAATAGTAAGTTTAGGAACTATCTCTGGCCAAACTATTTAAAAATGTCGGGGATATTCTGGATACTCCATCTGGCGCGTGCAATGATGACGCAGTGAATAGTGACTATTCTCTCCGACCAATCAGCGGTCGGCATTGTTTTCACGTGAAATTTTAGTATCGCCTTAGCTCACCCAGAACCTCGCCGGAGGTGGTACTAAAAAAAGTACCCTAAAGCTGGAACAGGTAGAACTTTCACACAGTGGAAAACCAAACAAAGACGAGCCGAGTCGAGTTGAGTCGAGTCGAGCTTCTACTGTGTAGTGGAAAAGCGCCATAAAGCCCGGCGGAGGTGCAAAAAATCACCCATACCTGTCCGTCTCTTACTACAAGGATAGTTTACCTTTCAAAATAAACCACATAACATGTACAGTGAAGGTGTATCAGTGCACCAATCCTGTTTAAACTGTAACGACACACAGTTTTATAACATTATCTTGAGATGGAGGAGAACAAGAGATCAACGGAGTCTGAAATAGCTGCTCATTTAAATTATCTTGCTCACCTCAATCTGCTAATTCCTCGGGACGTCAGTGCCCTAAATAATGTCATAATGGAATCACAGGATGAATTTTGAGTTTGTAAGCTTTCAAGTGCTTAATACCTTATTTATGATGATTGCTAAAATATGTGATATGAAAAAA
Source organism: Cyprinella venusta (assembly GCA_038021265.1). Taxonomy (NCBI): domain Eukaryota; kingdom Metazoa; phylum Chordata; class Actinopteri; order Cypriniformes; family Leuciscidae; genus Cyprinella; species Cyprinella venusta. The sequence goes on along the minus strand of CM075886.1, from coordinate 13,113,903 downwards.
GGCAATAAAAAAAGATTGCCAAGATTGTTCGCGGGATGGTAACATATAACGGTAACGAACAACATAACTTTTGCTACCAACAATCTATGAACAAAATGAAAAACGATTTGGAAAGGACTTGATACCAGCTTTCATATGTAATCAAATTTCTCCATGTGGTGAGTTTTCCCTGATCGTATCACATATTAGTCTTCTTGTTCTCTTACTTCCCTTACCTTCGACCCTTTATCTCCAGCCACATTATCCTCCACTGCCTTGCAGCCAAATGTGATGTGCAAAAGTCATGAAGGAGGCTTCTGGGGTCTGATTACTTGTCCTTACCTTGGTCCTGGAATTGGAAACCTTTTTTTAACAATCAAAGTTCGCCATTCGAGTGGAACTGTGCTACCTACCGGACCAGTTCAGCTTCTTATGCAGTTCATTAGATTAACTCCATGACTATGGATCCTTGCACCTTATCGGATTAATCGCACGCATGCACCTGATGTTGTTTTTGCCTCTTCAAGTCCTAGTCAACCAACACCTGAATGCGTTCAGACAGCTGGAGTGCAGAGCTCCAATCAGGCTCAAGCAATCACAAACAGATGCTGCCTTCTGAGAGTTCCAGGCCAGAGCAAATGCTCCCAGACTCACCAGAGGAAAGAGACCGCAGAGTTCTGACCTTATATGGATTTGATAAACAGGGTGAGAACAGATGCTGAGGCTGGAACATCAGAAATGTGGGAGGATACACTGCTTGCGATATGATGGAGTGACTCAATTGAAGTGTTTTTTAAAGAGTATAGGAGGGGAAATACGAAGGGGTCTAGATTCCTCTGGAGGCAAGTAGGGTTCAGTAGGAGGTCAAGAATTTTCCCACGAAACCCAACACTCGCATTGACTTTCCCACCACCCTAGAAATGGGACGTGTTCTGAGGTGACCCAGCCCTTTCTGGTATTTAAGTGCAGCCACTCTCGTTTCTCTTTTATTATGATGAACAAACAATCTCTGTGTCTTTGCTCCACTCAAGACTAAGTTCACGGTTTAGATTCAGATCAAAGTTGTTTTGAAGCTTGGTTGAGCTTGGATGACATGACACATCCTTTCTAAAGCAAGTCTGTTGACTTGGTGGCAATCTTGAAAAAAGATACTCAATCATGCAAGTAGCTCCAGTCTACGTGAATGGGTAAAATCAAAATCTCATGCTTCTTTTTGTGATAAAATGGGGATGTCAAATTCTGCTTCCGGAAGGCCACTATACTGCAGAGTTTACTTCTAATCCTAATTAACACACCTGAACAAGTTAATCAAGGTCTTCAGAATTACTAGAAACTTCATGGAAGGTGTGTTATATGACATTGGCCCCTTCAAGAGCAGGAATGGTCACCCCTGCAATAACGTCAAATGCACCAATAAAATCTGACTCAAAATCTCATACGCTTTTCTTCTTTTGATAAAGTTAGGCTAGTCAAATTCATGTGTGTCCTGCAGCCGTCATGTCAAACCCTGTCTCCAATTACTCCCTAAATTCCGTAATGCCTGTGAGCACCCTTCTGAAACCTCAAATGACAAATGGGACACCCTATAGCCTCATAGACTTCACATAGACCGTTACTATTGCAAGACCGCAAGTGCACGTTTAGTCAATGTCATTCCATTCATAGTAGCCTATGTTCTCTTTGTGCTCTGTGTTCATGTGGGTTATTTGCTTTTCTCAGTGCTGTGCAGAAACCAACCAAACACCAACTTTCATCATCTTACAGTTTGAAGGAAACTGTAGCATATGTCACCCAACATCTAAACAAATCCATTCTCGTTTGGATAGATGATCTAAAACCAAAAGGGCTTTGCTTGCTGCCACTGGAATTCAACGGAAGATTCATCCCAAGGCACCACCTCTCTGTTTTTACCACAAAACAACTTTTAGAGATTTTACATTTCATCATGTCACTTGCTGTAGAGTCGGTTCAGATTACACGATTTTAGCCCGATTTTGGCACGATCCATTTGGCGTAGGGTGTTGTGGGGATTCGTAAACGACAACGGGTGTCGGGACGCATGATTCGATCGTATCATCTCATATAGTGTGTCATAGTGGGCGACAACCTACGTCACGTCTGCAATGCGTCACGACAAAAAGACTAGCGTGTTTAATTTTTTTTAACGGTCATCCACGACGGTTCCGACGCTTTTCCGTATACAACTTTCAAAAAAGACAAAACGAAAGAGAGACGACAGTGCTAACGTTAAAACTAGAAGTAAAAATATATAAGAAAACAATATTTTACCTCAGGTTCTCTTTGGAGGATTGACAGCCCATACTGTCCTCTTCGTGCAGGGTTCTGAAGTCTCACGCAATGGCCGTGAGACACACATAATTCAACCAGTTCACACACTCACACGCCACACCGTGTATTTCTCACGCTGAAAAGGCAATGCCGAGCAATCCAGGAAGTCACTCGCTACGAGTTTCGCCTTCTCGATGACATCACGCGTGCCTTTAAACACGGCATGCGATGACTGGTCAGGAAGTAACGTGTAGTCTGACATGTGTCTTGTCCACAACACGACAAGATTTTAGGAGCCAAAATCGCGTAATCTGACACTGTGACTATCGTAACAGTCAAAAAAAATCGAGTAATCTGAACCAGGCATTACTTGGACTTAACGTTCTCTACATCACTACTTTCACAGATGAAATCTCTCTGACATATTAACGTTTCTCAAGTTCATGCTATCCTCTTAAAACCCTTTTTAACCCACTCTTGCACTCTTCTGGGTGGCAGGATGCCTTTGCGTGAAGCACTTGAGCTGTTCCACCATGAATGTCCATGGTATAAATTTGTCAGCCTGGCCAAAGGCCATGTTGTGATGTGTGGCTGTCTAGTCCTCTGTGGTCAGTCCAGGCAGGACATGGAGACAGCGGCGAGAGTATTTATATTCCAAAACAATCTGCAGTGTTTGTGATAGCAGCCACACAAGGGCCACTCTGGTTGCGTCGAATGAAAGTCTTGACATTTTTGTGGCTGTGTCTTTCTACATTTTAATTTATTTCTTTTTCTACGTCGTTGCAAACTGAAGTGGCCCGACGTGCCCCATAAACATCCTAGCATGAGCGAGAATGGAAGAGTTTTACTAACTCTCTCTCCCCCCTCTCGTCTTTTTGAAGAACTAAGAGAGGTTATGGTTATTTTTGTTAGCGAGAAAGTTGCGCATGTGTGAATGAGAGTGCAGTTTTAGAAAAACAGGGGCAGCCAAAAATAACCAGGCCTGTGAGAATACGCGTTTTGACTGAAAGCAGCTGAAATAACTTCAGGAGATGAAGCTGAATCATAGTGACATCGGAGATGACTATTTCAGTGTCTCATCTCAACGCGGCCTCACACACACGGCCTGCCCTAGAATACACCGAATGCACATGATTGCCTGAATTACTCGTTGACTAATCGGAAGATACCAACTATGGTTGATTTTTGAATACTCACTCCTTTTTGTTTTCCAAGTTGGACTAGCTTGACCTATTTTAAAACATGAAGGTGTCTGTCTGTAGCAGCAATGAATTTAAAGATTCATAAACTAGTCAATGTAGCCATTTGTTGGACAACTAGTTGACCTATCCCTTTGTTAATGCCTATATTAGTCATTTACTTCTTTTGTATGAGCTTTAAGGCTAGTGTTCACCAATGTTTGTGTTCTAGAATCATCAATGACCTTTGTAGGCTCACTTTTGGTTTGATGCAAATGCAAGAACTGTCTCCAGTCACATGAGTGTTTTTAGTTTAGGGTTAGTTTGCATTTATGTTTGGTCAATGACATAAATCTGGAGCAAACAGGGAAGGCTGCTTTCTCAGGCTATGTCACATATCCTGTTGTAATAATTCTGGTCCTCCTTTCAGGTGGAACAGTCCAAAGTGCTGATAAAGGAGGGGGGCGTTCAGCTCACACTCACCATCGTCGACACACCAGGCTTTGGAGATGCGGTGGACAACAGCAACTGGTGATTTTAATTTCATGTGCCTTTCAGACTCTTGGATAGACCCTGTTTTAAATCTATTTATTACAGATTTTGATGCACTGACTTCTCTTGCTTTGCATCTGACTTTGCCTTTCATCTCTCCTCCCCTTTTCAGCTGGCAGCCAGTCATTAACTACATCGACAGTAAGTTTGAAGACTTCCTGAATGCTGAATCCCGTGTCAACAGGAGGCAGATGCCTGACAACAGGGTGCACTGCTGCTTGTACTTCATCGCCCCCTCTGGTCACGGGTAGGTACTGCATGCTCTACGAATGAAGCCTGGCATGAATCAACCAGCTTAAAATAGAAGCACCACACACACACATGTCCTGATTTACACATTTTGCACTTTGTTCAGGAGTGGGATGATGTTGGAATTTTGTACGTGAATACTATACGACTGTGGTACAATGAAGGCATCAGAATGTGCACTGATTGAAATGCATGAAATAGAACGGAGATACAGAGGATATGAGCACAGATGGAGATGCATACTTCCCACACCCATATCAAAAAGCATTACATAATGCCCACTAAACTGGGCCTTGACGTCTGATAGGCGTTGCCTTGTTTATTTTTTGAAAATGATTAGATTATTTGGCTTAGTTTTACTAAGGAAAGGAACGTTTGTTAAGACAGAAATTAGATTTGTGATAAAATGACTTTTTTTTTGTGAAGTAAGAATGCTTTATTTGCTGTGGGGAATATTTATTGCAGGATTCTTGAAACATACATTTTATTTTTGGATGTTTTTATATTTATCTTTTTCAATTCATCTGTCCATTGTTGTGTGATTTAATGGCATTGGAATGGGAAACTTCTCTATAATTCTTTAGTTCATCTACACTCTCTGAATAGAAAAAAACAAAGCCCTGTTTACTTTTCTATTTACAATCAGTGACCCCGCGATCCTATGTGTTCAGCCAGCCCCACACATTTTCTTGCGTGCCCTGATTGAGACGCCACTGTGAAGCAACATTCATATCTCTGTGACCTTTGTGTTGCATCTTCAGTCTGGACATTCCTGAAATGTATAAACAGCCCCTCAGCTGGCCCCCTAAAGCCACACAAACACACACAAACGCAGCTCAGTGTAAAGAACAGCCTCTTTGTCTGGAATCTCAAGTGAAAGTGATGCTAAGAGAGACAGAGCAAAGCCCTCATTCCCTCCATGACATAATTTTTGTGGTTTGGAAGGAAACGATGAGAAAAGGGTCAGGGCTGTGTGGTGGCTCTGTGCTGACAGTGGGCCCTCTGCTCTGATCTGTTTATTCATGCCTGTTTCTGGACCCTGACTGGTTTTTACTTCTATTGCATCACTTCAAAAGACTATTTTTTTTGCAATTATATTCTATTTTCAATATCCCTAGAAGACAAAATGTAATGGGCACAATTTATTTATTTCATTCCAATCATTAATTTTTTTTTTAATTTATTCTAGGGCTGTCAAACGATTAATCGCGATTAATCGCATCCAAAATAAAAGTTGTGTGTTTACATAATATATGTGGTGGGTGCACTGTGTATAATTATTTTATATACACATGCTTGTATATATTTAAGAAATATTTTCATGTATATAATGTATATAAAATTATATATAAATATTTTCTATATAAATAATATTTTTTTTCTTAACCCTAAAACCGTATTCTGGACAAATGTTGGCAAAATAGTTTTGATTTATTTTTAAAAAATACTTCCCTTGATCTGAGCGGTACAAAACTTGGTTACTTTTACTAAGTTTGCCTCCTGAACACACACATTTTTTTGGACTCAATTCTACAATGTTAAGTGGGTGAAAAAAAAACCTCCTTAATCTTGCATTTGGGTCAAAAATGGGCACCCATAGAAATGAATGGGAAAAACTGTAATTTAGAGCATTCTAAAATAAGCAAAAATAAGACACCAGGTGACAGCAAAGTCACTTTATCTTTAGGTTTTAACTCTAAGAACTTATTGGAATGATATTTTAATGTAGTTAAAAAAAATTAAAAAATAAAACAAAAATAAGCATCATTTACATAGAAAATATGGTACATTTTAAAGTAAATAAATTCAAAAATACCCTTGAAATAAAAAAAAACACCATAAATGGATAGACAAAACTTTATCGAAGACAGTGATATAACATTTATAAAAAAATAAAAATTAGGATCACACCTGAGTCCTCTGTGCCCACATTTGTCCAAAATTACAGCATTAAGGGCTATAAAGTGAATACGGTTTGAGAGTTAACTATACATGAATGTGTGTGTGTGTATATATATATATATATATATATATATATATATACACATATACGTACAAAATAATTATACACAATGCACCCACATATATTATGTAAACACAAACTTTTATTTTGGATGCGATTAATCGTTTGACAGCCCTAATTTATTCATATATATTTCATTTTATTTGACCATTTGGTGTATTGTAGGGATATCAGCATTACAAATATTTCCATTGTATATTTTATGGCATACAATAATTAATGTAGTAATCTAAATAACAATGTATTCACACCACAAGCAGCTTCACAAAACAAATCTAAAATGTTAATGCATTCTGAACCTTTTTCAGACTGAAGCCTCTTGATATCGAGTTCATGAAGCGTCTGCATGACAAAGTCAATGTCATTCCCCTCATCGCCAAGGCCGACACTCTCACGCCAGAAGAGTGCCAGCTTTTCAAGAAACAGGTGTGTTAGTGCGATTTCACATTTTACTGCTAACGATTTACATTTCACCATTTTTCTCAAGTACACTACTATTCTCTCATCATCAGATTATGAAGGAGATCCAAGAGCACAAAATCAAGATCTACGAGTTTCCCGACACAGAGGACGATGAGGACAGCAAACTGATCCGAAAGATAAAGGTAAAGAGTCCGTCCTGGTCAAAAACCTTTTAACTAACTTTGAGCTTGATTTTGGTAAAACGTTAATAATATAATGTCCGATAATATAATGAAGTGTCCGGACATATATACAGGAGGTAATACATTTGAATTTGAACTTACTTTGTGACCATTAAAATGTCCTATGTAGTATGAATATGGCTAGTATGAATGAAATTCAGATGGGATACTAATGTGATAGTAAAGTGGACTTCGGATGTGCACTGCGGATACAATTCATTCGGACATACTACTCTTTTGGTGTGCTGTTTTTCCCGTACTAAATGATAAGGGAAGTATTCTTATATTTAGTATATTTTAGGACTGTCAAACGATTAATCGCATACAAAATAAAAGTTTGTGTTTACATAATATATGTGGGTGCACTATGTATAATTATTTTGTATATATATAAATACACACACATGCTTGTGTATATTTAAGAAAAAAAATATTATTTTAATATAAAATATTTATATTTATATATATAATATATATTATATATAAATCTATATACAATATATACATGAAAATATTTCTTAAATATATACAAGCATGTGTGTGTAGTATATATATATATATATATATAAATAATTATACACAGTTCACCCACATATATTATGTAAACACAAACTTTTATTTTGGATGTGATTAATCGTTTAACAGCCCTAGTATATTTATTTTTCCATTTCCTGAAGTTAGTGGTTTTGGAGATATAGATTTCTGCCCGACAGTGACGATATGTAATTATATAAACATCGTGAACAACTGGAAAAGTCTAACTATGGAGAAGTCATGGAAACACATTCAGTGAAGATTTCCTAACGCATTATCTAACATACACAATGTTACTTAATTTAAAAAATTTGTTTTTCACCATGGAAAAGCAATGCGAAATGGTTTTGTCATTGAAGTCTTTATTATAACCGCATCCACAGTGTTGTTTGTCTCTCTAGGTCAGCTTGAGGTTATTATTGACGAGATGCGAACTGCTACAGAACTAATTTACCGGTAGTTGTCTGATCCGACCTGATCTGGATCTAAAGATCGATACGAGCCTACGTCAGACCCACTGCATCCGTTCACTTTCCCAGTGTGTGGTCGATACCGACTCTCTGTAATTATGTGGTGTGTACCGACAGGAGAAGATGCCTCTGGCCGTGGTCGGAAGCAATGTGGTGATCGAAGTGAATGGCAGGAAGGTCAGAGGTCGCCAGTACCCCTGGGGCGTGGCAGAAGGTACGTCCTGCATCAGCATGACCCATGCGTTCGTCATGAGGATTGCACCATTTCTAAGGGAATACAAAACAAATGCATGAGCTTGCTGGATGATCTCCCTCCCAGCTGAGGGATTCTGGAAAAGGGATGACGACGACGTATAAGGTTTTCCTGAGAGAAAGACTGTCACCCCTTCTTTTCATCATGGCCCACAAGTGACTTTGTTGTTGTGGTTTTACTTTCCCCGCCTTTCTTTCTTTACAAAGCTCCCTCCTCCCGCAAAACTGTTGTTGTTGGTGAGTGAGTGTGTCTTTTTTTCCTCAGTTGTTTACGTGTCATTCTTTCTTTTCTCTTTTTTTTCTTTCTGTCTGCTCTTTTCCATGACTGGCAGAGGGCATTATTGGTAAAGAAAACCATTTTTCATTTATATTCTCTTCGTTAAGGCCTCCCCCTCCTTCCTCTTCCACCTTTTTGCTGCTCTGAAACTTTGCTGATTGTCAGATATGTGCTCTATAAATAGTCATGAAGAAACCTATAAGCTACAGCCCCCATAGAAAATAGAGCAGCGCTGCTCTCTAACATGTTTATATGTTCTTAATTACCCTTTATGTAGGGCTGGATGATATAGAAAGCAATTATGTTTCACTCTTTTACAGCCTTTTGATGATGCATTTTTCTGATTTGTTAAAAAATGAAAACTCAAATTATGATGTTGTTGCATAGTATAATTTGAAAGTTTTTTGCTCACCAAGGCTGCATTTTTTTGATCAAAAGTAAAAACTGTGATATTGTTAAAATTATAACATTAAAAAAACAGTTTTCCATATTAATATTTAATATATATATAATTTATTCCTGTGATGCAAAGCTGAATTTTCATCATTACTCAAGTCTTCCTTTATAAATCATTCTAATATGATGAATTATGGCTCAGGAAAACTTTATTATTATTATCAATATTGAAAACAGTTGTGCTGCTTAATATTTTTGTGATTAATTTTTTTTTAAGGATTCTTTAAATTCAAAACAATAGCATTTATTTGACATTGTTACATAACTAGTGCTGTCAAATCGATTAATCACGTCTAATAAATAATATGCGTGTGTATAATTATATTTATTAGGGCTGGGCAACTATTAATCACATCCAAAATAAAAGTTTGTGTTTACATAATATATGTGTGTGTATAATTATTTTGTATATAAATACACACACATTTAATAAATATTTCATGTGAATACTGTATATAATTTAGATTATATATAAATATAAATATTTTATATATAAATAATATTTTTTATTCTAAAATATACATGCATGTGTGTATTTACATATATATATATATATATATATATATATATATATACAAAATAATTACACACATTGCAGCCACATATATTTTGTAAACACATACTTTTATTTTGGATGTGATTAATCGCGATTAATTGTTTTACAACCTTAATTTATATATAATTAATATTATATATAAATATTTGATATATTAATATTTTATATCAAATAATACATTTTTCTTAAAAATATACATGCATGTGTGTGTATTTATATATATATATGCAAAATAATTATACACACTACACACATATATTATGTAAACACAAACTTTTATTTATGATGCAATTTATAGCTCTACTATTTATATGTGTGTGTGTGTCTATACATATTTTTATTTTAGATGTGATTAATCTATTTGATAGCACTAATCAAAACCTATATTATAAATTTAAGTTTTTTAACTTCTATATATAACCCACAAAATAACCATTTTATTTTTTTTGTCACGTTTATTTTATATATGCTAATGTGACAATGTTGATAAGCAGCAATGTTGTTTACTTGCAAATATTTTGTGAATCATAGACACGGAGGTAACACAAAGCTTGGCTAAATTAAAACTCCTAATATCTGAAAATGTATGTTGTTACTTAATTTGATATTGCCAACAAAATCATTGCGAATACATCATAAATATTTGAGATATCATCCAGCCCTACTCTTATTTTTAAACGAAACCTTATTCAGACATGCATGCCTCCCATTACTTATTTCCAACTTCCATTTTGGATTTAAATACATTGAGGGGTACACAATGCGTCTTGGGGAAATTTTTTTATCATAGTACTTTTGACATCATCATTTATAAGCATTTTTGCCTCTGAACTCTGATGCGGGTTGACTGAGTGCTAATGTTTCCACCCTAACCTCTGATGAACACTATTCTAACATACGATTTAATAAATGGGACGCGTTTTTGAAGCACCCGTTCATACCTGTCAGCATCAGGAGTTTGCTCTTGCTGTCCCATCAAAAAAGAAACTACAAATCCCATGATCCCTTTAGACATATGACTCCACCTCCTGCCCCTCCCCCTAGCTCCATTTGGCTGGTATCTCTGCTTGTCATCGCTATGCCATGTAACCCTTCCCACAACACACCATTTTTAGTCTTAGTAGCCCATAAATCACAGGTTCCTACAGGAGAGACTTTAGTCCCGCCCCTCCAACTGCTCTCTGACAGGTAGGTGGTTGTAGCAGATGATTGACACGCGGGGCAGTCAATCAGAATGAGTTCTCCATATAGGTAAGGTTCTCGCTTGGTAAAGCATCTTAGGGCTCTATAACTGTGCAGGGAAGATGTTTCATCCTTTAACCATCTGTCAGAAACCAGTGTCTCTGGTCCTTTTCCAGAATCCCATGTGATGACAGCGATGTTTGATCATACATACCTGTGTATGATCACATAACAGCGGTCTGAACTGCTAACTTGTTGTTTATTTTTGTGACTGTTTAACGTTTTAGCATAATCAGTTTGGTATCTAAATACTAAATTATGTTTTCATTCAACCACCTGACTTGTTTTTTGATTTTCCATTTGTCTGATGTTGTTAAATTTATGTTCCGTCAACAACCTCAGTTTCTGATCCTGTTTGCTTTAAATGTTTAATTTGTCACTGTGTTATGTCTGTTTTTAAATGTTTTAACGATTAGGGATGCACTGATATTAAAATTCTGGCTGATATGAGTAGTCATAGTAGTATAATTCTATACATTTTTGCCTAAATAAATACTAAAATAAATGCAATGTGAAAGTGAATGTAGGCATCACAAAATTATATTGTACAGTATGAGTTTTGAGATTTATTAAAGATTACATTTAACACTGTTATCAAAGTTTTTTTTTAAACACTGTCTAAATGTACAAATATAAAAATATACCAAATTTCCAATATTGACTGATACTGATAAAAAAGGGGCCTATAATCGATACGGTATTGATATATCAAGCATCCCTATAAAAAAATTGGTTTTGACTGGGGTTTTTAATCAAAATAGAGGTCATCATAACTGCATACATCCAAAAATAATGCATTTCATGTCAACTTTTATTGTTACACTTAACAATTTTACTTCATTATATGTTGTAGTCCTGCACATGAATATACAATTTGTGCCTACTTAAGAGCTTAACGTTGTATTTTCAAATTTTAAGTTAAATCTAAAAAATATCTCTTAGGTATTCTAAAGTTTTGAAGGGTTTGTAAGTCATTCTGATGATGTTATTGGGCTAAAACATCTGTTTCCTCTCGTTTCAGTGGAGAACGGTGAGCACTGTGACTTCACGGTCCTGAGGAATATGCTCATCAGGTAAGATGAGATCTTGGTAAATTAACACTGTGTCCTGACAGGTTTCCAGCATCAACTCGCTAATTAAGTAAAATAATGTGGATGCTAATGTGGATGCAGATCATTTCTCTTTTTAACAAAATACATGTTGCATATCTTTGCTAATTAGAGTTTTTATCAGCTAACTGTCCATTGCCGTTCCAGGACTCACATGCAGGACCTGAAGGACGTGACCAATAATGTTCACTATGAAAACTACCGCAGCAAGAAACTAGCAGCCGTCACCTGCAACGGGGTCGATGCCACCAAGAACAAGGGCCAGCTAACAAAGTACGAGGACACTTTTGTTTTTAGTTCAATTTTTGTAATTAGCCGTTTCCATCCACCTATTTTTATGCTAATTTTGTGTTATCGCATAAAAAATCACTGGATGGAAATGCATAAATTCTAATATTGCAAATATCTCTCTTGGTAGTCCATTCATGTCCATCCGAAAAGAGTCACAGTGGCTTCACCGATTAAAGGGATACTCCACTTTTTTGGGAAATAGGCTCATTTTACCACTTCCCCAGAATTAAACAGTTGAGTTTCACCATTTTCAAAGCCATTCAGCTGATTTTCGTATATTTAGAAGAATATCAGTCACCAGACAGTTTCTGGTCTCATTGACTTCCATAGTAGGAAAAAATATATACTATGGTAGTCAATGAGACCAGAAACTGTCTAGTTACTGATATTCTTCAGAAATCGGCTGAATGGATTCGAAAACGGTAAAACTCAACTGTTTAACTCTGGGGGAGTTGTAAAATGAGCCTATTTCCCAAAAAAGTGGAATATCCCTTTAAGCAGCTTTCATTTTACTACAGATATTTTGCACCAATTTCCCAGGAAGTGAGGAAATTAATTTTTGATATGTTTTAGCTTACCTCAAGGGCATCCCAAGATGTAGTTGTATTTGTTTCCACAGTATTTTCAATTTTGATATTTTTAGGTCAAACCGTTCTTGTTTGTCAGTCATATAATGGAGGTCTATGGGGTCCTCCTCAAAGAGCATGCACAGAGAAGTCCAAATTAAACACGATTTAATGACTCGTAAATGTAAGTACACATTGATGGCCTAAGACACGAAACGAGCGGTTTGTGTGAGAAAACAAACAGTATTTATATCGTAAAACATATCAAAATTGAATTTCAAATTGAACTATCCCTTTAACTTCGATATACGGGAAGAAAAGACTTTCACAACTTCCGTTTCATGTTGAAGTTAACACGTCTAGTCTGAACATATAAAAAAAGTTCCATGTAGCAATGTCACTCTTGTAGGAGTCCCTTGGCCCAGATGGAGGAGGAGAGGAGGGAGCATGTGATGAAGATGAAGAAGATGGAGACCGAGATGGAGCAAGTCTTTGAGATGAAGGTCAAAGAAAAGAAGCAAAAACTGAAGGACTCAGAGGCAGAGGTGTGTATGTGTTCGGTTTCTAGTTCCATTTAACATGGAGTATCACAAATACTTCATCCCTGTGCTTCCCCGATGCAGTTGGAACGGCGTCACGAACAGATGAAGAAGAATCTAGAAGCTCAGTATAAAGAGCTTGATGAGAAGAGACGCCAGTTTGAGGAGGAAAAAGTCAACTGGGAGGCCCAGCAGCGCATCCTGGAGCAGCAGAAACTTGATGCATCAAAGTGAGACTTTCTGTTCATCTCAATTCCTCAGTGCCCTGCTTTCTCTCTCTTAAACAAGACTTTCTGTGCAGAGTGCATTATTCAGTCACTAAATAATGCAGCTATTTTTAATAAGGAACTGCACTCATGCATAGAAGTAGAGGCAGGCTGACTGTCACATTTGCCTCTTATAATCAAAAATGTTTTTAAAGAAGTAATAAGAAATGGAATTTAGTGTTTCTACAGTTACATTATAATTAAAATATTATGGTAAATTTATATTTGATACATTTAATAAAAGGTATTATTTAAAATGTATAAGACAAATCCAAGATATTGTGCATAATTATTGTGGTTTATATCTTTTCTAAAAAGACACTTATATTTTATATAAAATTTAGGGCTGTGCAAAAATTAATCCAAAATAAAAGTGTTTACATAATATATTTGTGTGTGCTGTATATAATTATTTTGTAAATATAAATACTTATGCATGCATGTATATATTTAAGAATTATTTGTGCTTAAATTCTGTATATATATATATATATATATATATATATATATATATATATATATATATATATATATAAAGACCTAATCTATATTATATAAATATAAATATTTTATATATGAATAACACATTTTCTTAAATATATACATGCATGTGTGTGTATTTATATATACAAAATAATTATATACAGCACACACAAATATATTATGTAAACAGACTTTTATTTTGGATGCAATTAATTGCAATTAATTTTTTCACAGCCCTAATAAAATTATAAAGATTACTGTTATACATCTATTACTAAGATTTGGGTTTCCATAAGATTATGTAATGCTAATATCAAGGCTGAATTTATTTAATTAAAAATACACTAAAAACTAATATTTTGACATATTATTTTCATTTAAAATAACTTTTCTATTTTAATATATTTTAAAATGTAATTCAATTTCAGCATCATAAATCTTCAGTGTCACATGATCATTCAGAAATCATTCTAATATACTGATTCGATGCTCAACAAACATCAGTGTTGGAAACAGTTGTGCTGCTTACATTATATCCTGGATGTTTGATTATATATTTTTTTATTTTTTAATCAATTTAATGTTTCCAATTTCTTAAAAACAATATTACTACCTCCAGAGTTTTGAAGGGTAGAGTATATTACCAGAGCATCACTATTACCAGAGCATCAATACACAAAACAAAAGCAGTGGGATAATAGGAATTATAACAACTAAAATAGGAAAATGTTAGTAATTACAATAAAGTTACAATAGCTATAAGTAACTAATATTTCACTCTGTCTTATTAAATGTATATTTGAAATGGTTCCTGTTGGTTAATTTCTTCTGTCTTTCTTTGTTTTCAGGACAATGGAAAAGAACAAGAAAAAAGGGAAAATCTTTTAAAGAAATCATGAAGCTCCATTCCTCATAACCAGAAACTCCTTGCATCTCTTCTGATGCTATGATGATCTATGACCCCATAAGAAACACATGCAAGCGCTACTGTACACGTTTACTGCACACTCCATTGCACCAAATCAAATAAGTTTATCACCATCTTCTGGTTGACTGTCACATTACACCACATGTCAAGTGCATTTCTGTCTTGACCAACATTCCCTTTGAAACATTAAATGATGGTTATTACAAACAAGACTGTGTTTGTAATATCAACAGAACAGGCTGTTTTCAGACATTTTCAACTCTGCTGACATCATTCGCACACCCTTAGTCTTAAGAAGGTCTCAGTAGGTTTATAAAGATGTGATGGAGAGTGAGATAGATGGATGGAAGCATGTGCAAAGAGTTTATACAGAATTAAGCATGTATGTGTTGAAAAGATGGATGGTTAATGGCGTTTGAGACCTGCTGGCGTGCGTCACATGATGTTGTGTGTTTCTCTGGGGTCATAGACGAACCTGTTTAAACATTATTGCACAGCTAAATGACGACAATAACCGTTTTCCATGTTTTTAAACCATTTGCTGGCTGTGTACGTAGATAATTGTGTCCCTACCATAGTTGGTGTCCTCCAAAATGGCATGATTGTCAACATTAATAACAAACAATAGTCCGTTTTGATATGGATGAATATAAAATAATTCCAATAATATTTTAGGACGTTGCTCGAACGTTCTGCCTTAAATTTGCAGACTGTTTCGGTATTTGTCTGCTCATGTTTTGTTTTTATTTGTGATCATGTCAGAGGTCCCCTCAGCCTATTCCGAAACTGATCTGAGACCTGGCTTTTTAGTTGTTGGAGCTGGTCCTGGATCAGGGCTTGGTGGTCAGTTTTAACCTAAGTGAGTTCAGTATCTTATTTTAGCCATACTTACACCCCTTTATAATAAACTCACTTTACATTCCAAATGTTGAGAAGAATCGAAGCGCTCTTTGTTTCTGTTGGATAGTTTAGATTGGACGGCACGCAGGCTCTATCACATGCCAAACAGCGTGTAGACCGCAACGTGCACAACCATTGCAAAGAGTCCCTGTATGCCTCATGTGTTCACACACTATTATATATTTTGCAGGTTTGTCATTATGCAAGTTCGAACACTCAGTTCTTCCTGTCGTGGATCGCTAAGCCACACAGACGCTCTGAAGTACATGTTTGGTTTTTAGTAGAACAGTATTTTGGAAAAAAGGAAAACTCTTTTCTTTAACCACTACACTTTTTTTAATTGTAGACCTGAACATGGCTCTAGACATGTTTGTTTTCTTATTATTTTTTTGTACATGTATACGATTTTCGAATCTCCAGTTGTTATCTTCATCTGTTATTCTTTCTGCCTAACTGTACATTATTAAACTCGAGATGTTATGCTGATGATGCTCGTCTTGTCTTATTTTATCAGCATTTGTTCTGACAATGTATATATATATATATATATATATATATATATATATATATATATATGCCTAATATCTCACAATATTGAAGAGGAAGTCAAATATAAGCAAATATAACATTTTTATTTTTCTGTACATTTTTCTGTCATTTAAACCCCCCTGTAGTCAATAATTGTGTCCCTTATAATTCATCTTTGATCACCAAAATGAAAAAAATGTCTTTATGCCTTAAAATGTTACTAAAATATATTTTATAAAATATATTATATTTGGACAGTTCTGTCACATCACCCCTGTTAATGAGACAGAACAAAAATGCTTTTAGTTAGAAAGGGGATGGTTCTTAAACTTATTTTGGATACAAACATTGCATTTTCAATGACAAAGCTCACATTTCTCTGCTTTCCCAAGCCGCATCTGGTTTCACACAGAAGTTTCCTCTAAAAGTTGAAATCCTGAGGGGAAAATTGTTGTTTAAATTGCTGTGACGAAACATGATAAAACATTATGTTGTGTGGAATTTGGAGAAGCTTGAGATGTTGGTGAGTTAAAAACAATATTGATCTTCAGAAAACAACAGATTTTACTTTAATAGAGGGATTTCTCTGCAGAACAACTGTGTTCTTGTGTTAGTTGTGTACGTACACCTAAAAACATCTAATCAAGCCTCCAAGAGAACCACCTCAGAAGTCCAGGCCATTAGCAGGACCGTCCAGACCCCCAGATAAACACAAGATATCTCATGGTTTCTGATCGTAAGTTGATCTTCAGTCTTTGAAGAGTTTTTGGACATGTCTGAGATAGTCACATTTGCTTCATATTTTAAATACTGTCTGGTTTGACGTTACATAAAAACTGATCTGAGGTTTGATAAACACTGATATGATTTCAACCCCTTCCTCTACTGAGTTTCCTGGACCTACAATCGTACTCGAATATTCTGGTTGAATGTGGTATGTTGTAATTATATGAAAAGAATTGCAAATATGTCTAAATCTATTCCAAAGCTAAACTGAGAGTTTGTTTCATTTCAATTGTTGAGACTTGGCATTTCAGTTATTGGGGCTGGTCTAGAGTTCATTATATTTAAAAAAAAATATATCTTATTTTATACAAAGGGCAACAAAGATACCTATTGTTGGCTATACCAGATCACACACTCCTTTTGTAGTGTTCTATTTACGCAAACGTGTTTCTTTATTTGCAGGCCTTTGTTACTTCCGGTTGTTATTTTTCATCGTATCTTTGTCTGTTACTCTTTCCGCCTAACTACATTATTAAACATAAGCTATTCACTATTTTTTGCTAAATTATGTAGGCCGATATGGATGTAACACAAAGTGAGTCTGACACCAGGTAATCTGTGTTCATTTTAATATTCATTTGTATAGATTGAGCGTGAAATGACAACAGGTTTAACTTGGTATGATCAGGAGATACAAAAAATAATAAGAAAGTACAGTTGTATGAAGCAATAACAGTAATATTTTGTGTAGAGATGCGTATCCATTTCTGTTTCCGAAGCTGCTGCCCCATTACAGCATCCTCTTTATCCAAGGCTCGTCTGGTTTCACACAGAATTCGGTTCTAGGTGTCATTACCCTAAGGAGAAAAAAAAAGACTTTTTTTGTCTTTGCTACGCAAAATGATTTATCATTTGTCTACTATTAAAATGAGCATATGACATTTTTTTCTAAATAATAGCCTATATTTTAGAGTTAAATATATGTCTACTTACACAACGCCTGCGACAGGACAATGTGAACTTGTCCTCAGAGCACTGACAATCTTTTTGCCTGGTATTTGGAAGTCGATAAAATCGAAGCAACACCTCTCAGGTACTGCAGCATGAGCTGTTGATGAGAGATAAAACGTATATCTTAGTATATAAAAAAGTAAAAAAAAAAAAAAAAAGTATATACATACATTTGTTTTTTAGGAGAGATCTTAACCATATTTAAACCTGTTCAAAATACATGTGTTGAAATACGTCCTTCAAAATAAAGGTCCTTTGTAGTTCTAAATGTTCAAGTCAGCATATTGGTTTCTGGGTTTCTTTCACGCATAATATGTCTTTTTTTCCCAAATCTTGAGAATACATAGTTCAATGAGGAACTTGCAAAATACTGTACAATTATTTTGTTTCTAATCCGATCAATTTCATGCATGAAATATCGCTTTACATTTATTTATTACATACATGATAATTTATTCAAGAGCAAAACTATTCTTCAAGAGAACTTACGCTGAGCCTCAGAGGTCCAAGCCATCATCAGGACCAGTCCAAACACCAAACACAAAGAAGATGCCCTCATGATTTCTGATCTGCAGTTGATCTGGAAGCTTGATAATAGTTGTAGATGTCTGAGACAATTATTCTCTGCTTCGCATTTTTAAATGCTTTCGAAAGTGATGCAAGATATAGATAGTCAGATGTGTGGTTAGATAAGGACATGTATTGCAGCCCCCACCTCTTCTTCAAAGCCTACACGGATAATCACATTTGCTTTTGGCTTTCTGCTTTTTGCAAGAAGAGATTGTGAGGTGATAAAATGCTGGTGTCACAAGTTTACAGCAATGATACTCATCTTCAGACTGTACAATTTTTTTTTTTTTTTTTTTTTTTTTTGCTGATGCTCATTAAAAGAAAGAGTCATAGGCCTACTTGTTTTATTTATCTGTGTTTTACTTTTTAACATTCCTTCCTTTATCTTTTATTCCTTCCTACAAAGATTATAATTCCACTATGGGCTTATGTGGTAAATTCATGATGCGACTTTTTCCACTCGTCAGCATTTGCGTAGGAAAAAAGGTTTAAACCCCACTGCATTTATTTTCAATAAGCAAATATTAAACTATTTATTGAAATGCGTAAATAATTATAATTCTTTATGATAACTTTCAGATCAATAGTTAATTCATACCAAAAAGTGATAAGATCAACTCATCAAAATCATTTAAGCAATTTCAACTTTTATTGAATAAGTTATATGATACTGAACTCGAGTCAGTTTAATATATTTTAAGTTCAAATGGTGTATAAACAAGCTGATTCAATAAAAAAAAATTAAGGTGGAACTGAACTTAAATTTTTAAGTTGAAATGGGGGATTTTTTACAAGGAATATGGATCAATGTTTCATGGCAGATTCAAATATCATGTATAAACACAATTATTTATTATATAAATATGATGAGTACTATTTGATAATTGACATGTCGCTAATAATTACTAATTAAAGAACAAATTCTGATTTAATTTTGAACAATTTAAACATGATAATTATTCTTATACTGATGAAATACAATTCTAATATTTATGTTCTATACATAATATTAGATTTATTTGGATGGTTATCAGACTGCCTATATTGTATTAAATATTTTATATCTATTTATTTAAAAAATAGATATTGTAGACCTTAACTTATTTTTTTAAGTTGAAACAGGGGGATTTTTTACAGTGGAATATGCATCAGTTTCATGGGATTATGGAGGTTCAAATATGAATATTCATAGTCATGTATAAATATAATTATTTATTATCTAAATATGACGTGTACTAATTAATCATTGACATGTTGCTAATAATACTAATTAAAGAACAAATTATGATTTCATTTTAAACGTTGTTTAAACACTATTAATACATTTTAATTAAATAAAATTCTAATATTTATTTTCTATACATAATATTTCATTTATTTGGATGATTATCTGATTGCTTATATTGTATTAAATCTTTTTACCTATTTTATTTTATTAAGATCCCACACAAGTTTTATCTCTCTTTTTTTTAGTGGCTTATTTCGTGCCGTTATTTGTGGAACAAAGTCTAAACCAAAAAAAAAAAGAAAGCCCCTTTCGGCTCTCATTATCAAACTGTGACATCTACGTTCTGTCTAACATTGATGTGATGTTTTTTCCACTTAGATCTTTTTTTTTTTGCTTTGCGTTCCAATCCGTCCATATGAGTTTTTAAGTTTCTTTTAAGAAAATCTTGAATCTTAATAAATCTCTGTTTTAAATCTCTGTTTAGTGATACTCTTTACATATTACCATTCTCTCCAAACCTTTCAAAGTCATGTTAAGTTGTGAGACAAAGGTGATGCATCTCAGCAAGCATCTGCGCAGCCTGATAATGATCTAGTTCAGCACTTTTGGCCTGTGGTTTTTTTTACGATATGTAGCCTCATATGCAAATATTGTACTAGGATGTGTAAATGTGTGAATATGTATATCCGTATCAGTGATAAGCTCACAAACTGTGCATGTCGGTGTGTTTTTAGCAGTATTGACAAATGGAAATATTTGATAAATAATTAGAATATTACATATAGACCTGCTAAATTTACTAATTTATCATGACTAATTCAGCAGAACTACCAAAAAAAGAACTAGCACAAAGGGTGTGACATATTTAATTGCCTTAATAAGTGACATAAGAAACAATGATATGCTAAGTGTGACTCATTTTGTCTTTTAACAGCTTAGTAATTCATGTACAGTGTAAATGTGATTTTACTCTTATCAGTCACACACACATAGAGACTTAACTCTCTCTTCCAGGTTTTTAAGCTTTGAGTATTTAATACAATGCTCTCTTAAAGTTGTTACATACAATCACAGTGTAAAGGTTAATCCACTTAATCTAAATTCATCTTGTAAATACATATTCCACTCAAATAAGAATTAGCTTAATTAGTTTTCAGAAGAGGAGCAGAGCGGAACTTTTAGTTCTCTGGAACAGACACAACCCGTCATTATTCTGAGAAACATCCTTCTGAAACTCTCACCTCAGAAACATTCTGCGGTGGCTATTTATTGCACAGCATTTTTTTGTTGTTGGTAACGGGGTCATAATGGCATTTTGTACAAGTTAATATGAATGTTTAGGATCTAAATGAAAAGTTCTTAATATACTTTTATTAAACATTCTCATTAGTATTGTAAGAAAACACTAATTTTACCTGAAAAAACAGCTCTGTTTTTGGACAGAACATTTTTTTTTACATAATAGTTGTGGGGCTTTTTTCATTGACAGTATGGCTTTTTTAAACAAAAATTTTAAATGAAGACCGATTAAGTAACAAACATACACTCTAAAAAATGCTGGGTTGTTTCAACCCAAATTTGGGTCAAATATGGACAAACCCAAATGTTTGGTTAAAAATGGAATTACAGTTGAAAGTGAAAGTTGAAGTTGGGTTAAATTTTGAAATTACATTTTCAACCCAACATTTGGGTTTGTCCATATTTGACCCAAATTTGGGTTGAAACAACCCAGCGTTGTTTAGAGTGTAGCATAGCATACAGTAGTACAAAGCAAATTGTGGCATTAATTGGTAGGTGATCCGAAAATTGCAATGACTTTTTGTTTTTTAGGAATTTCAGAGAACACATAAGACAATCAAAATCAACTATAAACACTTTAAAGACAGGGATGAGTTTACATACTTTTGATTATGTAGCCTATATAACATTTTGCCAGCAGTATAAATAACTTAACAATGTATTAAAGCCTTCTGTTAGCAATGTTTTCATAATACACAAATATATCTTCTAAATATCTTAAAAATAAATAATGCCAATTCCCTCCAGAAACCGCTCAGCCGGACCAGCAGAGGTCGCCAGTAAAACCTCCAGCGGTTTTTTCTTTGCAGCTCGCTGGAAACTCTGCGCATGCGCACTCACCGCGCGTCTCTTCCCTCCCCGTAGGATCGAACTGCTGCTTGTCCGCGCCACCGAAACGCCGAGCCGACAATGGCACAACTGGTGGGACCTCTCCGTAAAGAGCTCGCCGACTCCGTCTCCTCATGCCGGGTATTAGTGGTCGGGGCGGGAGGTATCGGTTGTGAGCTGCTGAAAAACTTGGTCCTCACCGGCTTTAAGAATATTGAAGTGGTAAGTTGGAGGAAGGCGGACTCTCTTTGTGCTGCACATGAATCAGGCCCCATCATCACCGACCCTCATTTATAATAATCTAAGTTACAATGAAAATGAGAGTCGTTGACTGAATATAACAATCCATTACACGTTGCTTTAAGCGTTTTAATAGAGTAATGCTGTTCGTCTCTTCGTAAACATAGAGAACAGATTTTTTTTTTCTTTGGCGCCATGCTCAGTGACGTAAAATATCCCTTGAAAACATTGACCATTGTGGCCATACTCTACGCTAAATTACCGTAGTTTCCCTGGGTCATCAGCTTTTTTCCATTAAAAACATTTTCAAAATGTAATTTTCTTTAAACGTGACAAAGAACATGATTTATACATGATATCCGACAAATAATGTTTGTTTTGTAGTTTAGTCAGCCATTATTCATATTGTACACAAGGTTATGATAAGGAAAGGTGTTTATTAGATGCAATTATTTTAATTTTCAGTTCTCAATAATCAGTTGTTTACAAAATCATGGTAAAAGGGTTGATTATTAAAGTAAATGTACCACTGACAAATGAAACAAGCACAAAGTGATAAAAAGCTTATTTTTTCCTTGAGTGCATGTCTTAAAAGGATGATTGATGATATCAGTGTTTAATTTATTCATGCTAACAATTTACGTTTTTATTTTTTATTTTTTTTTCATAATCCTCATTTTCAGATTGACTTGGACACAATTGATGTCAGCAACCTCAACAGACAGTTCCTGTTTCAGAAGAAACATGTTGGGAAGTCCAAAGCTCAGGTAAGTGGGAAAACTGACTTCAACTTGTGCGTCATTTAGAAATATCCACCGGACATTGACGACTTTGTGTGTTTCAGGTTGCCAAGGAGAGCGTGCTTCGGTTTTGCCCATCTGCGAACATCACTGCCTACCATGACAGCATCATGAAGTGAGTCCAGTTACGTTATTGTCAAGATAAAGACTTATCTTGAGAACATTTCAAGTGTCTCTAGCTATAACTCTAAATTCTTTATCCAAAAAGTTTGATCTCCATTGTTGTTGTCTTTGATCCCTCCAGCCCAGACTACAATGTGGAGTTCTTCAGGAATTTCCAACTTGTCATGAACGCTTTGGACAACAGAGGTATGATTTATTCAGCAAATCTTAAGGAACATTACCATAATTCCATCTTAAATGTAGCGCTTTTTTTGTCATCCTTGCAGCGGCCAGGAATCACGTCAACAGAATGTGTTTGGCTGCTGACATTCCCCTCATCGAGAGCGGCACGGCTGGCTATCTGGGACAAGTCACGGTTATCAAGAAGGCAAGGTTCTTCTATTATATCACATTTGTTGTATATTCAATTCAATGTTATGCTCTTGGCATTCATGTTTTGTAAATTTCCAAATTGCAGGGTCTGACGGAATGCTACGAGTGCCAGCCTAAACCTACACAGAAAACCTTCCCAGGTTGCACCATTCGCAACACGCCCTCTGAACCCATTCACTGCATTGTGTGGGCCAAATATCTCTTCAAGTAAGTTCTCTTTGATAACATCGTGTCCCGTCTATTCTCAGTGACTAAACTGATGTCGTTCCTAATCTGTGGCCCTATGAAAGTTTTATTTTTTCCAAAAAGTGCTGCACAACAGATGAAAATATGGATGAAATATTATGTGATATTCTTTAATGTTTTATTAGTATTATCATTACTTTAAATACATCATACGGATACAATAGTAATGCATTTCTGCCGTAATTTCTTTAAACCAACCCATTTTTTTTCTAGGTGTGGTGGAAAACCTTTGTATTTCTGTGTGTAGCCGGTGATAGTTTTGTCAAATGAAATGCTGTTTGAGGACAGGCGTTATGTGGGTGGATTATCTTGGATTTGAGTGCTACTTTAATTACCCTAAGCTTACATGTAATTTGAATTGCCTCCATAGTCAGCTTTTTGGCGAAGAGGATGCGGATCAAGAGGTATCACCTGACACTGCTGACCCTGAGGCTGCTTGTGAGTTGCCACACATTTACAACTTTACTACTACAATGATAAACATTTCTGTGGTAGGGTGCTTTTATATATATATATATATATATATATATATATATATATATATATATATATATATATACTTGAAAGAAATATTATGTACGTTTTGGTGCATCAAAGTCAGAAACTACCTTTATATTTATTCATAGAAACCTGTTCTGTCCAGTATGTGCTGCAAGTTAACTAATTGTTCAACAAGCTGTGTTTTTTAATGGGAGCGTTTGATGAAAATATGTTTGTCCGTTGTTTTATCAACCACAGGGAACCTTGCAGATGCAGCGGCCCGAGCTACAGCCTCAGATCAGGATGGAGACATCAAGCGGGTGTCCACTAAAGAGTGGGCTCGCTCAACAGGCTACGATCCCGTCAAAATCTTCAACAAGGTGCAGACTCTTTTACAAACCTGACGTTTAGGGGTAACAATACAATGCAATGGTGACACCAGAATAAAAATATTCATTATTCTGAACCTGAAAAGACAGAATTATGTTACACGCATATTCTTGCACTCTGTCAAGGACCACATATTATGTATGCCCTTTTCTACTGGTAAAATCAGACGTTCAGCATTATCAGGATCCACAAATATTGCCCTATTGCATTATTATACATTATATCAACATTAAAGGGATAGTTTACCCAATAATGAAATTTAGCCCGTGATTTACTCATCCTGAAGCCATCCTAGGTGTAAATGACATTCTTCTTTCATATGAAGATAATCAGTTATGTTAAAAAATGTCCTGGCTCTTCCAAGCTTATTCACTCCCATTATCAAGCTTGGAAGAGCCAGGACATTTTTTTTTAATATAACTCTGATTATATTCAACTGAAAGAATGTCATACGGGATGGGTTCAGGCTGAATAAATCATGGGCTAATTTTTATTTTTGTTTAACTTATCCAATTAAATATATTAGTTTAATGTAGTACTAACGAATCCCTGTAAACATTTTTTTTTCCTGCCACAGTACATGTGTTTCAATGCAAGAATTCGTTGCATCTTTTGTTTGTTTATTTCTCTCTCTCTCTCTCTCTCTCTCTCTCTCTCTCTCTCTCTCTCTCTCTCTCTCTCTAGTGACATCAGTGACATCTCTAATCGCAAAGTGTGTCAAAATGACGTGTATTCCAAACTTTATTAGTTTATCCAAAAATATAAATTCTCTCTTCATTTACTCAGACCCTCATGTCGTTTTCACATATCACTCTTTGATAAAAACTAACTCTATATCGTGAATCATATTGTTTACATCAACAATACATATCGTCACATTTTTAAATCTCGATATTACAATGTATCGTTACACCCCTGCTGACGTTACATCATTACCCAGTCCGTTCTTTTACAAGCGGTCTAAAAGTGATCTTGTGCTTCCTTTCAGCTTTTTAAAGATGATATCATGTATCTGCTGACCATGGATAAGTTGTGGAAAAAGAGGAAAGCCCCATTACCTCTAGACTGGGTGGAAATCCAGCAGCATGGTGAGTCTGTTAAGTCTATTTATGTAAACAAATATACATAATTGTATATAAAATTGCAATTAATAAGGCTGTATGGTGTGTGTGTGTGTGTGTGTGTGTAAAAGCATGTTCTCAGGAGGAGGCCTGTGGCACAGGTCTGAAGGACCAGCAGGTGTTGGGTGTTCAGGGTTACGCTCAGCTCTTCCAACGCAGTGTAGAAACTCTCCGATCTCAGCTGAAAGAGAAGGGTGAGGGTGCGGAGCTAGTCTGGGATAAGGTGAGTTTCCACAAAATGGCTTGAATTTTCCAAAAGTTATGGTTATGTGAACGGGTTCAAAATAGTGTACAACCAATACACTCAATGGTCAGGCCAATGTGAATTCAAAATATTATTGGCTATCTGTCAATTTCTATATATTTCATCAAAATAAAAGAAATGCTGTTTTAATTGTTGAGCTTGCACAATGTTCTCCATGAATTTATATTTGCGGTGCTTTTTTCAGGATGATCCTCCAGCCATGGACTTCGTAACTTCAGCTGCAAACTTGCGAATGAACGTCTTCAGCATGAACATGAAAAGCCGCTTTGATGTCAAATGTAAGTGATTTCAAGGCTGAATGGCATCTGTGATTGTCTTGAATTCAGTTATTTGAAATTCTTTTTAGTTGGTGTTTAAACAAATTTGGTGCTTTTCACCTGCATGGTACTGCTCACTTTTGGGGGGTTTTCCTCTGTGAACAGTAACCTGTTCCAAGCGAGCCGTACTACCGATACTAAAATGTGACACTGCAGATCACTGAATTGTCAGAGTTTCATCACTACCAGCATCGTTGAGTTTGTATAAAGAGATAAAAATACACTAGGTTTAAATAGTCAGCAACAGCCACCGCAGTATAATTTGTTCACACAACTTTTTTAAAGGACTTGCTTTAAACGACCGTCGCACGCAACGTGGAAAAAACAAAATGCCTGTATTGTGGTTAGTAGACGAGGTGGCAACGCAACTATAGCCAGTCTAGAATCAATCTATAATCAGTCTATAATCAATAGATAATCAGTCGATAATCAGTCTAGAATCAGTCTAGAATCAGTCTATAATCCCACCCACTTTGAAGCAGTACTAAACTGCAGTGGAAAAGCGAACTGAGCCAAAGTAAAGCAAGCCGAGTCGTACCACGCCATTTCTTGCT
The DNA here is from genome assembly GCA_038021265.1 of Cyprinella venusta. Taxonomy (NCBI): domain Eukaryota; kingdom Metazoa; phylum Chordata; class Actinopteri; order Cypriniformes; family Leuciscidae; genus Cyprinella; species Cyprinella venusta. The sequence continues at coordinate 13,087,022 of CM075886.1, read as the reverse complement.
TTTAGAGTGAGACAAAACTATGTTTTTTTTTGTTGTTGTTGGCTGTTTTTGGCTAAATAAAGTTGTAATGATTTATTTACCAATAAATCAACTTTATTTAAATGCATTATGGCCTTGTATCTCAAGATACCCAGACTCTTTGCCTATGAAACTAATAAACAACATACTTCAGATTGAAATGCTTCAATAAAAAGTTGGTTCTGGATTCAATGTGACTTTACACCATGTCGTCTTCTCTTTTAGCCATGGCAGGGAACATCATTCCGGCGATAGCCACCACTAATGCCGTAATTGCCGGTCTCATTGTTCTGGAAGGACTCAAAATTCTCAACTCAGACTTCGAACAGTGTCGCACGGTGAGCTTGTGGTGGTTCATTTCGAAGATTATGATCAGAAAGTTGACAGCTGAATTGCATATCCTGTGTTATCTAACACATGCTTATATTTATTTTTCTCACTTGGTTTGAGTTGATTACATCTCTGCAGTTGTGAAGAACATTTTGTCAAGTGGTATAGTTGGGAGTTATGGTTTTAATTCCTGTTAATGTTTCTCTTTAGATCTTTCTGAACAAGCAGCCGAACCCCAGGAAAAAGCTTCTCGTACCTTGTGCGCTGGATCCTCCCAATCCCAACTGTTATGTGTGTACTAGCAAACCTGAGGTCACTGTCAAACTTAATGTGCACAAAACCATTGTGCAAGCTCTTCAAGACAAGGTACTGACAAGTTTTTCAATGCACACACTTTGTTTTCAATGCTGAAATGGTCTTAATTATATTCACGTGGTGCTTTTTCAGATACTGAAGGAGAAATTTGGCATGGTGGCACCAGATGTTCAAATTGAGGATGGAAAGGGAACAATCCTCATCTCCTCAGAGGAAGGAGAGACTGAAGGTGGGAATTAAGTCGGCCTCTAGAGGGCATCTTACTCTACTATAACAAAACTCTGAGCTTTGCTTTAATTTTTTGGTTTCTCCATTTTTCTTTAGCAAACAATAACAAGTTTTTGTCCGACTTTGGGATTCGGAACGGGAGCCGTCTTCAAGCCGATGACTTCCTACAGGATTACACTCTTCTTGTCAATGTCATTCACAGGTTGGTGTGTTCATTTTTTCAGGTACTACTTTGCTCTTTCTTGAACATTAAAACTATTCTTACATTGATTGTAGTGAGGAATTGGAAAAGGATGTTGAGTTTGAAGTAGTGGGTGATGCCCCGGATAAGGCGCCAGCTCCCAGTGCCCCAGAAGAAGGGAAAAACATTGCCAATGGTAACAAAGATTCTGCCCAGCCTTCTACCTCATCTAAAGGTAAGAGCAACAGTGATTGCCTGTAAACTTATGCCAAAATATCAGCTTTTTAAAAGAATAGTTCACCTGAAAATGAAAAACATCATTCCAAACCTGCATTTCCTATGGCTCCGTGTGCAAAACTATCACATTTCTCCTAAAAACTTGTAATATAGCACACAGTACTTTGTCATTTTGGAGTTTTACATTACAAGACTCCAGTTTTATTCTGCATTGCAATGACAGCATTTTAATTTCATCATCGCTGTTTGTGTAATGCACTATTTGTGTGTTTGCAGCAGCTGCAGAGGACGATGACATCCTCATCGTAGACTCGGACGAAGAACCGTCCTCGAGCACCATGGACGCTTCCCCGGAGTCTAGTAACCGCAAGAGGAAGCATCATGATGCTGAAGCGGACGATGCTGTGTCTAAGCGCAAACGCCTCGACCAGCCGCCGGCCGATGATGATGATGAAGACATCATCGCTCTAGATTAGCATCTTCACCTGCCCAACAAAAGAGGACTTTCCTCAAGTTGAATTTTTGTACTGTTTCTCTTACCAAACATGTAAATATATCTGTACAATATGGTTCAAGCTCAATGGATGTCGTCTTTTCCTTCTGTCCTTTGTTTTTTTGGGAACAGAAAACGGCTGAGTTATGAACTGCACTCGGTTAGGTTTTCCTCAGATGGATAAAATGCTTTTCCACTTTGTATTTTTTACAAAATGTGTGTCCTGGTGTTTTAGAAAAGCTGACACGGTATTTGAATGCATTTCTCATCTTTAAAACAATATTCCATATTTATTACAGGTTGTTTTTTTTTTTGTTTTTTTTTGCTGACCACTGTAATATTTCAAAATATCCAAATCATTGTACAGTAACACTATTACTGTATGATGGCTTGTCTATCTTCTGTTGCATTGCTTCAGCACCACAATGAAAAATATTGACTTTTTAAAGAAAAAAAAGAAAAATACACTCAAGACAATTATTTAAACTATTGTGTTTCGTTCTTATAGTTGTAGTCTTTAGCAGTGTAAATTAGTCCATGCCTCTTACTGACCAAACTGAGGAGCTGAATAAAGGACATCGTCTCGTTTAACCTTTATTCACCATAAAAGCTTCTTGAAAGGGTACAATGTCCTAATTACACGTTGTTTACATTTAGGATGTTTGACGTAAGAACATTTTGTTTTCACCTATTACTCACGTAGGTGTCGGAGTCCACAGTTCACGTGATGTCGTCAGTAGGGTCCATAAGATGCCACAATGACCTGTTAACCCTTCCCCTAGTTGGCACCCCAAGTAAAATGCAAGGTTTACGTTTTCAGTGGCACATTTTGTGTGCGATGGTCCATGTTTTTATTTGTTTATTTCCTCCGTCTGCGTGATAAGAAAATAGTCTTTGCAGGAAAAAAATATATTTTACACGACAAATATGTGATACCATCTTGAATACATTTGGAGCAATAGTTTAAAAATGTTAGTTTCGTAAAGGGGAAAAAAGATATGAATGAATTTATCCCGCTGAACGCTCACATCGGCCTGGCCGTAGTTATTGAGGTGCATTATGGGATTGAATGAGTGCACTCGATTTCGACTAAATTCTCTTTTGGGTTTAGTGGTTATTAGACATTATCTGGTAGTGAGAGGGATTTTTTTTTTATCGAACCGTTAACATAACCAGAAGTTATGGACAATTTTAAGACGTATTTGCTTTCTTCTAAGTATGATTTTTAATGTAATTTATTATTGAAAATTATGTTGGCTCAAAATTTCTTTTATTAGGCAATAAAAAACTGAACCGGGATGCATGATATGACCATAAACAATTAATAAAACTATTAATTAATTGAAAAAAACAAACAAACAGCAATTTGGTCAACGTATTTATTTATAATATTATGGTCAACACAATAACCCAGTTTTTAATGTTAATATTTCATTCAAGAAATACCCTAAATAAACCTTGAATGTTGGTCCAGCCTCCGCATATAATTAAAACCCAACGCCCCTCGGAGGATGAAGCTGATTGGATTGAGAAGGACACCCGACCCCCAACTGGTCTAGTCCTCCATTTTATACGTTACCTTCAAACATTACTGGGATATTTAAACCTGTTCGTCCACATTTTCCACCCTGCTGTCTCGACTACAAACAAAAGCCTTTTGAGTTTCGTAAGACCGAGATAATTGGAAACATCTAGAGTCCCATTCGTAGTTTGGTGGGTGTCAACCAGCCTCTTTTTTCCTTTACCTTCATCCGCCAATCGGGAGGGCGCGAGAGTAAGTTAGTTCAGTGTTGTTGGCACGAGCTCTGCGCGAGCGCGCACACCAAAGGACTGTTTACCTGGCGTAGCGTGACACCTTCTATTAATCAAGCTTTAAGTTTTAATCCGAGTCTTCAGGCGGTTTGGTCCAACATAATTCATTTTTAGATTGGTAAACTGAATTGAGCACACCATGGTGACACTGACAGCGATCGTTGCGCCTCTCGGTCGGCAGATACACAGACATCTGGTGAAACATGTCAGAAGTCAGCGCTGGATACCTGCTCGGGCATGCAACTTGAGTGCATGCTCCAGCAAGCTAGCCCTGAGTCAAGGTTAGTGCATTTTTTATATAATAAGTTTAATTTTTTTTTCTGAAGTTTTTGGGTTATGTAAATAGCCCCCCTCCGGGGTCCCCGAATGTTTGGTCTTTTTGATGGACCACTTGGGCACTATTCTCCCTTCTTTCACCACTAGGTTTTATTACAGATGTTATAATGTAATTTATGACTGGGATGATGATTACGGAGTCACAATGTGTTTATTATCAGCGAGCGACAGCGCCCTCCTGAATGACTTCCGGGTTTTGAATGACAGAGAATGTTTACATGAAACACGATGGTAAATGATGACTATATTGATGATGCTGCAGTTGTGCGTTGAACATCGTTTTTTTTTTTTGGGGGGGGGGGGGGGGGGGGGGGCAAATACACCTTGAGTTGTATCATTTTGGTTGGATGAATTATGAAATCACCCCATCCTTTTTACATAGTTCTTTACACGTTTTACATGCCACTGTTTTTCCACAGGCCACGCCCTCTTGTTTATGACGTCTGCAGAACATTTCTTTGAAAACAGCCCTGAAGATGCAATATAAGTCAGTTTTTTTGTTTGTAAGAGGTTTAAAAAATGTAGACAAATATAGAGCATTAACATGAAACTGAAAACTCTTAAAACCTTAAGTGTTTTTAATGTAATTTTTGCAAGAATGAGTGGGACACAAGCTTGTAATTTTAGGTGGAAACAAAGCCGTCCGCCACTCAGTAGTCGTTATTTTTAAACTTAGATTTAATAATTTTTTTTGTAATTGGTTTGCATGCAAATGTGTGTCATGTATAACAGCGACCTATTCTTGAATAATATTATTAAAACTGTTGTTTAAGATTGGACTCGTATCTTTACCATGCAATTAGCTGCTTATAGCTTTCATTTCTATTGTGTAGACCTTATCTTATCTAAACCCGATTAGTTTATCAAAGCATAAAGCAAGTCTTTTCCGATTTGAATAGTTTAAGCCTCACATTGAAAGCCTCATTAAAGTAAATAACAGTTAAAGTTAAATACAACTAGCCTAGTTGTTAAAACAATTGAAAATGAACAAATAAATATAATTAATTTATTACTTAACCACTACATGAAACTAATAATGAACAATACTTCTACAGCATTTATTAATCTTATTTAATGTTAAATTCATTTCATTTACTAATACATTATTAAAATCAAAAATATTTCTTAACATTAGCTAATGGCCTTTAAACTAAAATGAACAACTGTATTTTTATTAACTATCAATAACAAAGATGATATACTGTAACAAATGCATTGCTCATTGTTTGGTCATATTAGTTAATGCATCAACTCAAATGAAATCTTTTTGTAAAGTGCTTCCAATAATAATAATAAAAAAAAGGTTTTAGTTATTGTGGTCTGACATCTCCATGGTTTTGGTAATGAAAATTACAGAGTAAACATCCCAAATCAAGTTTATTACAAAAGTTCATTTTAATCTACATTTAATCAAAGGCTAAGCTGAAATAAGCATGTCTTTTGAGATTTTATGAGAGAGTTTTAGTTAGAAACCCACAGTGTTTGCTTACCACAAAATGGGCCAGGGCAGTTATAATCCCCTTTTACTAGACCACTTAAATGGTGGACAGGAATGAAAGTAAGGCCATTTTAATCTCATGAAAAGCCCGTTGATCGCATTCTCTGGCTGATTTAATTCCTTTTGTTGAATGTAGAGCATGTGACCACAATCTAAGCAGTTATTGTGTAAGAAGAGCTCCGATGGCAAACCTTCTTGCTGTATATAGGAACTGGAGTTCATGTTTGCTCAAGGATTGGCTATAACATTCCCAACACAATGTCCATTCATAAAGGTGGCATAAAACTCTGCTGATTGTCTTCCTGTCAAGCGTTACAGTCAGTTTTTCCCTGACATTCCAAACGTCAGGGGTTTTTTTTTTCCTTCTTCTTCTTTTGAGTTATCGAGTCACAGGAGGAAGCATATTTTCTTTTCGACTTTTACTTCTCTAACACATTCCAGAAGGACGGCTCGTCGGCTCTTGGTTGCCGGCCGCTCTGTGTTGGATTTCTTTTTGCAGCTTTTTTCCTGTTGGGATTTTAAGCCTTTCATTTTAGAATCAGAAAAAATGTGTAACGCAACATGTGAGGCTGAACTGTGTGCCATAAAATGTAGGTTTATCTGTCTGTCTGTCTGTCTGTCTGTCTGTCTGTCTGTCTGTCTGTCTGTCTGTCTATCTATCTATCTATCTATCTATCTATCTATCTATCTATCTATCCATCTGTCTGTCTGTCTGTCTGTCTGTCTGTCTGTCTAACTATCTGTCTGTCTATCTGTCTATCTGTCTAACTCTGTCTAACTATCTATCTATCTATCTATCTATCTATCTATCTATCTATCTATCTATCTATCTATCTATCTATCTATCTATCTATCTATCTATCTATCTATCTATCTATCTATCTATCTATCTATCCGTCTGTCTGTCTGTCTGTCTGTCTAACTATCTGTCTGTCTATCTGTCTAACTCTGTCTAACTATCTATCTGTCTGTCTGTCTGTCTTTATCTGTATATCTATCTGTCTGTCTATCTGTCTGTCTATCTATCTGTCTAACTCTGTCTAACTATCTATCTGTCTGTCTGTCTGTATGTCTGTCTGTCTGTCTGTCTGTCTGTCTATTTATCTGTCTATCTATCTGTCTATTTGTCTGTCTGTCTATTTATCTGTCTCTATCTATCTATCTATCTATCTATCTATCTATCTATCTATCTATCTATCTATCTGTCTGTCTGTCTGTCTGTCTGTCTGTCTGTCTGTCTGTCTGTCTGTCTGTCTATTTGTCTGTCTGTCTATTTGTCTGTCTCTATTTGTCTTATCTATCTATCTATCTATCTATCTATCTATCTATCTATCTATCTATCTATCTATCTATCTATCTATCTATCTATCTATCTATCTATCTATCTATCTATCTATCTATCTATCTATCTATCTATCTATCTATTTGTCTGTCTGTCTATTTGTCTGTCTCTATTTGTCTTATCTATCTATCTATCTATCTATCTATCTATCTATCTATCTATCTATCTATCTATCTATCTATCTATCTATCTATCTATCTATCTATCTATCGTACTGTATGTTTTATAAAGCATTTTTATTCAGCTGTTTTTGTCATTTTTTTTTTTTTTTTGTGAAAAGCTTCATACATGTTCTGAAATGTCTTGTGCTGTTGTTAGACTGTCTAAATTCCTAACGTGCTGGCTAGATCACTAGGTTTCCTTATGCTCCTTAACGTAACCGGTCATTCTCTCCCCAGTACATCCGATGTGGCAGGAGCCGCTCGCCATTCCCGGTGGAGATCGCCAGTCACCTATTGACATCGCGGTGCGTAAAAGCGTCTTTGACCCACAGCTCAGACCGCTGAAGGTGCAGTATGACCCAAGGACCTGCCAGCAGATCTGGAACAATGGCTACTCTTTTCTGGTCGAGTATGACGACACCACTGACAAATCCAGTAAGTCATCTTCATTGTCTTTATTTAAACATTTGGTAATTGTATGTTCTGTGCTACAGTTACTAAAATAAAACCGCATTAGGAAGTACTGTTGTCTATAAAAGAAAATACTTATATTAATTAATTACAGTTTTACAATAGTAACTTTATATATTACTTTGGTGGAGACTTTGCTTCCCTTATTTCAAGTAGGAATTTCCTATGTGAGCTTGGTTAAAATTGTGGTTAACATTTAGTTTGAACTGTATTGTGAACTGAAATGAATCTTTTTCAGCTCTGAAGGGAGGACCACTGGAGGATCAGTTCAGACTGTGTCAGTTTCATTTCCACTGGGGAGAGAACAACGCCTGGGGCTCCGAACACTCCATAGACCGCCGTCTTTACCCTGCTGAGGTACCCTTACGTAAGATTTCAGTATATTTTAAGGATTTATATCACAACGAAGAATGAAAATTACTTTGTGTCTGACTTAGCCATCTGGATGTCATTTTTTTACAACGAGGAAGCGTTTCTCTCTTGCGAAATAGACAGAGCTTCTCTATAGTAGAGGCGGAGACTTTACCGTTAGGAACAACCCATTAAAATCTAAAAGACTGTCACTCCACTTGAATATGTGCCATTAACCCTGGTTAAGTTCTGTACTTTTTAACTCCTCATAGCCAGTTACATAAGGAGGCACGTGTGAGTGAAAAAGCCAAGTGCCGGTGAGAATGTGACCTTATTACGGCTCTCAACACTCCTTTAGCTTTACTGATTTGTCTGTGTGAGTGCGTATAACAAAGAAAGCTCAGATTTCGGCCCTGTAAATGGATCCTCTATTGCGTAAAGTGCTTTTATTCCCTCCTCCTCGGTTGAATCTAATCGTGCCAGAGTGAATGGAGGACTGTCAGATTGTACGAATGTTGTTTTAAGCTATCGTGGCACTTAAAAAAAACACACACACACAACCTAGCTGTTCAACCGCAGGATTGTGTAATCGTTAAGTGAACCTAGTCAAAAGCACAATGGAAAAAGAGCCCTTAATTATAATTCATATTAGCATGAGTGTGTATTTGTTTTTTGGTTTTTTTCACAGCTCCATATTGTTCACTGGAACTCTGACAAGTACAGTTTGTTTGAAGAGGCTGTAATGGAGGATAATGGACTAGCTGTTATTGGAGTTTTTCTTAAGGTACTGATGTGTGTAATTATTGTCAAACTTCTTGGATCTTTAAGCTCTGTAGGCCTGGTAGATAAAAAGTAACTTTGATTTGGGATTTTCACAGATTGGGAAGAGGCATGAGGGTCTACAGAAACTGGTGGATGCCTTGCCAGCAGTCAGGCACAAGGTAAGGCATCAAATATTGTGTTTTGTACACACAGGCATTGTTGTGAGTCATAAACTGAGATTAAGAACCTCAGAGCATGATATGTTGGAAACCAAGGGATGAGGGTGATTCATCTTTTTTGTACAGATTTGCAGTATGTAATATTCTCATCCTTTGTCACACAGGATAGCTTGGTAGAGTTTACCAAGTTCGACCCTGCGTGTCTCCTTCCGGAGAACATCGATGACTATTGGACATACGCAGGTTCTCTGACCACTCCTCCTCTTACTGAGGCGGTGACATGGCTTGTGATGAAACAGCATATTGAAGTCAGTCACGATCAGGTAGGAAGCTGATATGAGACAGGAAATTGAAGGAATATTTTCCTCGATAGCATATTTGAAGAAATAAAAAATGAAAAATTGTGTTTTATTATTATTATATCATTCCATGTAATATTTGTGGACATTACACACGGGCAAGGTAGTCAGTTGGGTGAATTGTTCACTAGAGCATTGAGATTCATTTAGAAAATAATGAATAAAGAAAAATAAAGAATTTCACTTCTGTCTAAACTTTAGAATTAAATTGTCAGTTTTTGCTGCAGCACCCTTAAGAAACACTAATCTAATCTAATGTAAAATTAACGTTAAGTGATATGTTTTTTTAAAGGGATAGTTCACTTTGAAATTATATTTTGGTATGTTTTAGCTTACGTCAAGGGCATCCAAGATGTAGGTGTCTTTGTTTCCACAGTTTTTTCAATTTTGATATTTTTAGGTCAAACCGTTCTTGTCTATCAGTCATATAATGGATGTCTATGGTCACCACCTCAAAGAGCATGCACAGAGGAGTCCCAATTAAACATGATTTAATGACTCGTAAATGTAAGTACACATTGATAGCCTAAGACACGAAATGAGCAGTTTGTGTGAAAAAACGAACAGTATTTATATCGTTTTTACCTCTTGTAACCACAGCCACGTCCAAGAGATCTGAAGGCGCGGCCGCTTCGTTCTGCACAAGCGCCGGAAAGCCCTGGAAGTGATCTCTTGCGCGATTGCGAGAAAAAGAAAAATCAACGTTGTCTGTTGATGTATCGAAATCGTCTTCCATTGCAATTTCCTTTATATCTAAATATGTTTAGATCTTCACAGTGAAGCGCCGGTGCCTTCAGATCACTTGGACGTGGCTGTAGTTACACGAGGTAAAAACAATATAAATACTGTTCGTTTTCTCACACAAACCGCTCGTTTCGTGTCTTAGGCCATCAATGTGTTCTTACATTTACGAGTCATTAAATCATGTTTAATTTGGACTTCTCCCTGCATGCTCTTTGAGGTGAACCCCATAGACCTGCATTATGTGACTGACAGACAAAAATATCAAAAAATACAAAAAAAATAAAATAATAATAATTAAAAAAAAAAAATACTAAAAATATCAAAATTGAAAATACTATGAAAACAAAGACACCTACATCTTGGATAAGATGAGGTAAGCTAAAACATATCGAAAATTAATTTCAAAGTGAACTATCCCTTTAATGCTACATACTTCAATAACAACCTCTTTGCAATGCCTCTATTAGATTGTAAAAGGATCTAAAACACATTTCCAGGGTTTTCAGAAGCAGATGTCGTCATAGTTGGGTAAACTTCTATAGTGGTCAACAGGAGACGAGATGTTGAATTGTGGAAACTCGTCATCACAGTCTGTGAAAATGGTCCATTCAGTTGTAAAAGATGTGTTGGAACAGTGCAAGGTTTGACAAACCTTTACATTTAACGCTAGTTGTTAGTTCTTCTGCTGTTCAGGAATAATATGGTACATATTCTGCTTCCTTTTGACGCTGTGGAAGATCAGAGCAGTTTGCATTTTTGCTGCTTAGTTTCAATAAATGTAAGATTGTTGTGTTCTGAAAGTCATCAAACTGCCAACAGCTTATGAAAGCTATGAATTTAAGCCTTGAGTCAGCTCACACTGGACTCTGCTGGGAGTCTTGTTTGTTATTCCGACTTCATGTTCCCTTGCTCCATGGCAACCTGGGAAATGGAACGGAAAAGCTCATCTGGGTGACTGCTGACATCTGTTTTCTGTTCACCCTGTTTGTCTTTTACATATAATCTCCCTTTTTTTCTCTAATTCTAAATACCAAGATTTGGATGTTTCCTTTTTTAAAAATATATTCTCTCCTATTCTTTTTGTTTCCCTTTCTCTCAGTTGGCAGTGTTTCGAAGCTTGCTGTTCACATCGGCTGAAGAGCAGGTGCAAAGAAGCATGGTCAACAACTTCCGCGTTCAGCAGGCTTTGAAGGGACGGACTGTCCGTTCTTCATTTTCCCCCTTCCTCCAAGATGCTCCGCCAATGGAGTAGAAACACAAATCAGTGACCTTATTCCCATCCAAACCTCCCAAAAAATCACAAAAAGACTCTTTATTATGGGGTGCTCATATCTGTATGATTTCAACTGGAAATTGTAAATATTTGAACCATTTCCAACCAGGCATATAGGTATAGATTTCATTTGAAAGGGATTAGCAAAGATATAGTTATCGAAAGAGTTTGTTTATCTCTATGTCAAAAGGTTCATCCAATTCATCGTCATTTCGCTGTATTTGTACAAGTATTGAAAAAAAATGCGAGAATTCAAGAAATTCTAATTTAAGTATGAAAAACGCACAATTCCTCTAACTATAGTAGCAAGGGGTGTCCACGTTTGACAAACAGCCCCCTCTTGTGGATCACTGACCGAATGCACATGCCTTGTTTTGAGGCATTTTACGCTTTTAATGTATGTAGTTAGTTAGTGGTTCACTTACCTTGTTTCCTGCGAGGGAATTTATTTTATGCATGATACTGCACAATGCCTTTCAATTTTGATTTGTTTTTTAGATGCTAATAAATAATCGAAAGTATTTTCAGTAGATCTAAATCTGAGCATTGCAATATAAATAAGACTAGAAATATAGTCTTTATAAAATATGCATAAGACATGAGTAGATTAATGCGCACAGTTGTTTAGTGAATATGCGTTACTGTAGTTGCTCTGTGTTCAGATTTGTGCAAAATAGGTTATTATAATCCCTAGTGCCTTTTGCATTGGACATAATCTCTGATTGGTGCTCCATTGCTCTCATGTAATCAGTAATCTGATCAACTGCACAAGTGGTTGGCCGTATTTGCCTTTTGGTAAAATGTGCCTCCAAATCTCTTATAGTTTTTGTTGTACTCCTGATATCACAGTCGTAATTGTTCATCTATGGATCTTGAAAGTGTATTTAGTGTGAAACTAAACTAGTCTTTTTCAGAGAAACTAGTCTTTGTGTGAGTACGTCTTGTCAAATGTATTTGGGAGCACCTGGGCGTGTCTTTCCACTATTTCATGAACTACCTTTCAGAGAGGAACCTCCATTTTTGAGCACGTATGCTCTATTAAATTCCTCCACTAGAGGTGGACATGAAACCAGACACAATGTAGAAATGAGATATACAGTGAGACCAACTGATTGTCATACTTCAATACTGGTGCATTCCGTTTTCCTTTGTCTGAAATATGCTGTAAATGGAGTAAAAATGAGACACTGAAATTGTTAGAAGCATCCAGGACCTCTTATGTTAATAGTTTTATTTATGGGCAAATGAACTTTGCATTTACGTCAATGTTTTTAGATTGGTGGTGATAATATTTAGAGGACGGTCGAAAAGTAACATGGGAGCTGCAGAATCGGCAGAAATTCAACATAACTGCGAAGACGGTCTCTTTGTGATGACTGAATAACAATGCTCTTGTGTAAACCGTCCCTAAAGCGGCCTCTCATTTGAATGGGCCACCTGGCATTTTCCCTATTGCATTCATTGTTGAAATTCAACTAGACTGGAAAGCTGGATTTGCACTGTACAAACTAGGTTACAGGGAGACTGGGATCCCTTCCCTCCACCTGCCCAAGATTCAGAGTTGTGAACATTCTTTCACATTAGGAGGTCCTGGAACAATGTTTTCTCATTGAAGCAGCTTTGAATAGTGTGTGAGGACACGTTTTGAATTATGCAGTGAATGGATTACGGTTTGAGGTTCTCGGACACTTTTTGCTGTTGGCGTTGAGGGCTTTCTTTTTAAGTTGCTTGAGGGAAATTAATAAACATTATTTAACACTAAATCTGGGGTTGTTTTATAGATGGTACCTATACTTATCACCTGAAGTCATTTACATAAATGTCACTTGTGCTGCCTATTATACATCGTTTGATGCAAATGTATACAAAACTTTATGATTTCATTCTTGTATTGTGTGCAAAAAAAAAATGGCAATGTTTGTCTTTTTTTGTATTTGGCCCATATTTGGTTGATTTTCAATTTGTTTTACTTGTGGGTGTGTGGAAGCTTGTGCCCTGTGGATTTAAGCAGGAAGAGGGTGGTGCCGGAGGTTTATGGGGGCCCCATCCCAGCAAGTGTTGTTGCACCAGGTGCTGGTTAGGTCCGGATCAGCTGTGCTAAAAACTACGTGTTTTGGCAGATTTAGCAGAGGGGGATCCTACAGACCCAAAACTGAACATTAACAAATGCATTCATGCTGCCTAACATGTTGTGTATTAACATTTGTTTTAAAATGAAATAAAACCCATCAAGAGACAAGTCTCCTGGGGTGGACTGTGTTACACACATAATTCCTTTAAAATATTTGAAAACGCATTTAGTACTCTTGTATGAATTGAAATAACTGCTTTAAATGTAAACCTTTAATCAAAAATGAATTCACAGTGGTGCATAAGAAACATACGTATATTAAATCTTTCATGACCATATTTACCTAAACTTCTTAATTTTTACTTTTATATTTTAAAGGGTTAGTTCACCCAAAAATGAAAATTCTGTCAGTATTTGCTCACCCTCATGTTGTTCCAACCCCGTAAGACCTTCGTTCATCTTCGGAAAACAAATTAAGATATTTTTGATGAAATCTGAGAGCTGGATCACTTCCTCATACTAGTCCATAGGCTTCTTGAGGGATTGAAACTTGCCATCCTCGAAAAGTTATTAAAGACATCGTTAAAATAGTCCAAGTGACTACAGTGGCTCAATCTTAACTTTATCAAGCGACGAGAATAATTTTTGTGCGCAAAAACAAACAAAAATAACGACTTTATTTCAACTGTTCACTTCCTTCTCTATGGGCCTCTAGTCAGTTAATGTAGTGTGATAGCATTGAGCTACGTCACACGTAGGCTCACTATTGGCCGACGGTGGTCATGTGTGTGATGCGTGTGACGTACAATAACAGAAGCTTACGTTATTAAACTAGTAACCTGACTCGAGGCAGACAGAGAAGTAAATTAATAGTTGAAATAAAGTCGTTATTTTTGTTGTTTTTTGCGCAAAAAAGTTTTCTCGTCGTTTGAAAAACTAAAGATTGAGCCACTGTAGTCACTTGGACTATTTTAACGATGTCTTTAATAACTTTTCAAGGCTGTCAAGTTTCAATCCCTCAAGAAGCCTATGGACTAGTATGCAGGAGTGATCCAGCTCTCAGATTTCATCAAAAATATCTTAATTTGTGTTCCGAAGATGAACGAAGGTCTTATGGGGTTGGAACAACATGGGTGAGTAAATACTGACAGAATTTTCATTTTTGGGTGAACTAACCCTTTAATGGCAGGTTATGGAATGCCACCCAAGAAAGTGTATTTTAGATCTTTTAAAGCTGTATTTACAAAAAATAGTAAATAAAGCTTTTATGGTAATTCTGTTATCACAGAAATGTTCCCTCTGCTAAGATCTTCGTCAACCAATATGAACCTTTTTTAGGACTGTTCTGTTCTTGTAGGCTACTCGTTTCATCTGCTATTGACCTTCTCTAAGAGTTAAGAAGATTCCATGCAATAAATCTGAACCAGCGGAGAGCACGTTTGAGATTTTTTTGGGGACCAAGAATCAGAGACGGAGAATCAGGCCAGGGTGTGGGTGTTTGTAGAGGCTGGGGAACCTGGATTGAGTTTTGTCTCAAACTTGGTTCAAAAAGATTCCGTTCCATGTTTGTTGTTCTTGGCCGCATGAGTTATAAAAATGGGACGAGACACTGGGTTTTTGCGTATCCCAAACACACCATGGTTTCCTATCATTGTGTGAGAGAATTTAGAAACATACTCTTTGAGCTCAACAGGAAAAACAAACCGTAGAGGTGAACCGATTGAAGAGCAGGAGATCAAGACGACGACTTTGGAAAACCCTGCGATGGTTGCGATTTTGATGAAGGAAGATGTTCTGCAACTGTGGTTTATGGACTGCATTTATATAGCGCTTTCACAGACCCAATAGCGCTTTACATTTGCCTCACATTCACTCACTCATTCATACACCAATGGCGCCATCCAGCTCGTCGGGAGCAGATGGGGATACGTGTCTTGCTCATGGACACCTCGACACTTAGTCAGGTGGATCCAGGGATTGACCAACCAACCTTCTGGTTTGTAGACAACCTACATGAACCACTTAGCCCCTGCCGTCTTCTGAGATTAGCTCAAGGGATGGTGGATGCTGGTGTCTTCTGAGATTTCAGGCATCCATAATTGAATGGAAGTCACAGATGAAAGCTTCTGATATGAGGCTGCTTACTATGGTTGTGTTCCTGTGTTTTTGCAGGTCATTTTTAGACAAAACAAGAAAACTCCATTCAGCTTTCTATAAACAGGAACCTATGGCTTAAAGATGTTTCTCAGAACTCCAATCCAGCCGTTTTCCTCTTTAGATCAAACAGTGTTTGAACTGAAAAAGTTTACGTCTCAAACCAATCAATTGAGTCCTGTCGGTGAACATCCCCAAATTATTAGTAACAATTTTGTCTAAAATGTACATTGAATCTTGGGATAAACCTGATAGGCCCTCGAAAGTTTCAGAGATGATTGTTTTAATGACATCCAGCTCTTGTGATGCCAGGGAACCGAGACGCCCACGCCCCTCACTCCTGTAGAGAAAGAAAACTCAACTCTTAAATATCAGGCCACAACACAGCAGAAACCACACAACTTATTAAATAAAAAACTCACCCGCTGTCTCATTTATCTTCAAGCTGAGAAAACATAAATAAAATGTCAATCTCATGATGGGGGGCAGGGGAGGCTAACTTCAAAAACGTGTAGCTGAGAGCACATATGCACAGAGAAGACAGGTGGCAGCCAGCAATATTTGCCTAAAACATGCTTGATGAATAAACTTTAAATAAAATGCAAAGTCATGAGGTATTAACACACTTACCCCCTGCAGATAATACTCTTCAGGTCCTCCGAGATTGATACCTTGAAGGCATGTGACATGCAAGTCATTCTCTTTGAAACGCATGCTTGTGGATTGTTGTTTTGTTTAATTTGAGAACTAATATCTTTAAAGCCCACAGGGAATGTGACATGATGTTTCAAGGGCCTTCACCTGAAAACAGGAAATTAGCAGGGACGACTTTTGTTATGTTTTCATATGCTTCTTCAGACATTATGATCAAGTTTGAGTCTAAAGAATTTTTAAGGGCTGAACTTGAAACGGCAAGTAATGGCAATTCACGTCTAGCCAAGGATTATCTGAATATCTAAGACAGAAAATACTTGACTGAAACCACTCCCGGAAACTGCAGGGGGGTTTTAAGATTGTGCTAATAAGGCAAATTAAATAATAATAAAAAGTATATTCAAAATGTGTAAAATTAAAAAATATTACAGTCTAAAAATGCTGGGTTGTTTAAACCAATAGGGGGTCAAATATGGACAAACCCAACTATTGGGTTAAAAAATTTAATATAAGACTTAATCCAACGGTCTGGTTTGGCCATATTTGACCCAACTTTGGGTTTAAACAACCCAGCATTTTTTAGAGTGTAAGACCATAGAAAAAATACAGCACACTTAATTATAAAACACAGCTGAGTATTTTTGAATATTTTATTAGGATTACTTGATCTCTACAGCATTCAAAAAGTATAGGGTGAATTCAGGGTGGGTGATTGCCAAAAAGTGTCCCGATCAACTTGAATTCACCCATTTTCCATACTGTTTGAAATGAATTTGTAATATCAAGAGAAATAATTGACCATATTGATTGTCATAAACATGCAGAGATAGCACAAACATATTTATTTAAATGTCCTGACGTGACTTCAAACTCAAGGGGTACCTATGTTCAACTCCATTACAAAATTATGAAAGACCCTGGTTTGACTTGCTCTACTTGCTGGACCGCTCAGAAGGAATTGAGACACCAGAGGGCGATACTGCACTCAATGTCGCGGTTATTAAGCGAGAAAAAAAGAGGCAGGCCGAATGAGGAGATGCTTTTGTGGGTCTCTGCAACGTTGACTTGACACACTTCAGAAACCACGTTTCTGTGAGTCAGACCTGACTCCACGGTATCACCGTGTATCATCGAGCCCAGTCTAAAGGAGCTGAAAGGGTCTTTTTCACACTTAATAAAGCAAAACAAAGCGTTTGGCTTTGTTTGACCAAAGGAAGCAATGTCAGCGTTGAAGAAACGGAGTTCAAATGCATCCGCGGACCGGGATGAAGAGCAGGTGACGGAGAAGATGCTCTCCAGCAGAGGAGGGAATGGCAAGATGAGCCGACCAGGAGACGGCTCGCCTGGAAGCCCGACCGCAGATATCAGCGCTGCGGAGGGAGAAGAGACAGTCGAGCTTAAAAGAACTATAACTCTCGTCAACGGCGTGGCCATTATTGTAGGCACCATTATTGGCTCTGGTATCTTCGTGACTCCAACCGGAGTGGTGAAAGAAGCCGGTTCAGTCGGGTTGTCTCTGGTCGTGTGGTCCGTCTGCGGCGTCTTCTCCACTATAGGCGCGCTGTGCTATGCCGAACTGGGGACCACCATCACCAAATCAGGGGGTGACTACGCCTACATCCTTGAAGTTTACGGCTCTCTACCTGCGTTTCTGAAACTCTGGATCGAGCTTCTCATCATAAGGCCGTCGTCGCAGTATATTGTCGCCTATGTTTTCGCCACTTACCTCCTGAAGCCCATCTTTCCCTTCTGCCCTGTCCCTGAGGTCGGGGCAAAGCTGGTCGCCTGCCTATGTATCCGTAAGTAACCTGTTACCTACCTCGTTGGATCACATTAAAGATGTTTAACCCATTTATTTCCTACATAAACAAAACCACAGAGGGCTTAAGTCAACCTTTATCATGGATCTCCATAGTTAAACGTTTCTGACGTTAAAATTTGCCTCAACTGTCATTCCACGTGCCATTAGCGCACCTCCATCCTCTCAGCGTTCAAGTGTCCTCATTTATTACGTTTCTCGCCGTCAAAATATTTAGTCTAGTTATAAATATATTTTTTACTATGTGTCTTACAGACAATGTGTAATTCGAGATAGAAACGCCATGTGTTGACACAGATACAGCGTGTGTAGTTTATATGAGGAAATGAGTATGTTGAAAAGGTGCAGGAAAATTTCATCATCTAGTGAGGGGGAGATGGCAGTGGCACGCGCTGCTACATCACCTTGGCGGGCTTTATGCAAATGAATTCCATTGTTAGTATTAATTATAGTAATTTAGCGACGCTTTAATATTAATTATATTTTTATTTCAAATGTATATTATATTTTGAGAAAATGCACATCAGATTTATTTTATTAAGGAACTTAAAAAATGCAGAGTAATGTAGTTTATTTAATGTTTTAAGTTTTTAACCAATGCTAATAATTTAAAACATCTTGCATTACTAACTTAATAATTACCTTGCTTTTTTATGTTTCAGAAACTTCACTTAACTTCACTTACCTGTTGGCCTGTATGCAATAACATAACCTGTCTAAACTAAGATTATTCATTGTAAATGAACTGGGCACACGTACATCTTTCCAAAATGGCTGTTAAAAAGTGGTTCATCTGGAAATCATCTGATAAAAATATTTAAAAATCAGTTTCGCATACATTCTATATCATAAACATCTTAAAGATGTTTTCTAAATGTCTATTTAACACCTGACAGGAAACTTCTCATAGGTGCTTTGTAACACTGTATAAAAAGTCTTCCAGATGAGAACACACTGATCAAATAAGTAGCATGGTGTTTCCTGCTGTGAGTGTTAAGACCAAAATGAGTTAATGAATTTAGCCCTGCAGTGCTTCAATCACAATCAGACATTCACAGATCTTTGACATTCATGCTCATGGCAATATGTTGAGGGTGTGATACACCATGTCAGCTATGCGAGCAATGAAGCCCTCCCGCAGGTTTAAACCAGTCAGGATTAGCAGAATTAGCTCAAGCCCTAATTACCAATTGGCCAACAAATTAAAACCCATATTTCTCTCTTTCTTTCCTTGTATTTTTCTTTCTCACTCTCTTCCCCCTTTCCCATTTAGGCCAGATGAATGCTTGATTGGGGTACAGGAATGTGTATTCTTTGTGATTGTGATGGAGTGAATGAACACAGCACCCACTATCCACTGTAATCTCACCCTGCTAGTCTAATCCTTCCATAAGAACCCACATGACAAGACAGAAAGGGAGGGAAAGACGGCCATGACCATATGCTTTAACTGAGCAACGGCAAGTAATGGGATTTACACATTTGATAAACACTAGGGGTGTAACGATACCCTCATGTCACGATTCAAAACATCACGATACTGAACTCCCAATACGATATTATTGCGATTCTCCAAGACATATGGTAAAAGGTTAACAAAAATGTACTGTTGATTAAAATTTGATATTACATTGTAGGTTTAAACGAATAGGCTTGGACTTTGTGTTTGTAACTCAAGGACAATAGTGACACCAGAATAACAATATTCATGATTCTGAAGCTGAAATTACGAGTTATTGTTGATGAATATGCTTGCACGTTTTCACTGACTAGATACATTTAAAATAAAGGTAGGCCACTTTTTACTGGTTATAAATCTGACATTTGGCATTATCAGGACACACAAATATTCCCATATTGCATTATTATAAATTATAATCAACATTATATATAGTAGTTCAATGTTGTACTGACACTAAAACTCTGAAAACTTGATTTTTTTTTTTTCTCACACAGTAATTTTTATTTTGGGGGGACTATCCACGATACTATTGCGATGTATTGTGGTACAATATATTGTTACACCCCTAATAAACACTGAATGTTAAGCTCAAGTGCCCAGTTTTATGGTCTGGTTCCTCATAGATAGTATTTGTGTCTGTTGGCGTAGCAGCTGGCCATTGTTCCCCTGACCCAATTTCTCATGTGTTTTGAGGTTATGATTGAAAAAGAGGCATCCTGGATTGGTTCGTCCCATTAAACTATTCTGCGTAAGTGTGTATCCATGGGAGATGCCCCTTGAGCCAGACCACGCTCTTGCAATAAGGGATTTCAGGGAGGAACCTGTCCCATGATACTAGTCTATAGTCTATTAAGAACGAGAACTGCAATGCCCGACATTAATCCAATGTGCATGTGTTCTTGCTTGAGGGACCCGGGCTCTACTGTCCTCCTCAATACAGACCCCCTTTTGTACTTTAGGGGCACACAAAGGCTTTTGGGTTTGGCCTCTCTGTTTGGTGCCTCGACCGATTTACAGCTAATGCTGCTTTGAAGTATTGGTTAGTTAATCACATTTAATAGGGAGCTTGAAGGCAAATGTAATAGGGGCTCATGTTTTTTATTATTCCTTCAGAATCTGTTTACCAGTATTTGGTCGGTGAACTTGTGTTTCAAGCAGCCATTTTATTTTTTATACATCCATTTGTTTCATGGTTCATCCAGGACTCAAACTGGGGACCTACTTGCTGTGTGAGGCAACAGTGCTGCTACCCATTGAGCCACCATGACACCTATATTCATACAGTTAAAATCATACAGTCATAAAATATAATTTAATGTATTTTTGTACAAGTATCATGACTGTAGTACAGTTATTTTTTTTAACAAAACGATTCAGTCAAAGTTCACTCTTCCGTTAACTAAACTTTTCTTTAACTAAACTACTCAAGAAAGTGATACACACCTAGGATGGCTTGAGGGTGAGTCAATTATGGGATTCAATTATTTTTGAGTGAACTAACACTTTAATCATATTGAAACAGAATCAACCAAACGAAAATTAAAGTAAATTGATGGAATAAGTAGGGCCGAGACATTTGAGTATGATTCAGGTAATCCTTCGCAGATCCACCCTGTAATGCAATTAAAACCCATTAGGCGGATCAATGTGTCCTGCAGAAAATTATATTTATATTCATTTGAATCGTACATTTGGTGCTGGCATTTTCAAGATCGGACAGATATTCGACCACACTTTATTTGATCTCTGATAATACCGGTAAGTACAAATTTGGCAGCTATGCTATTTCATGCTGCCACGTGTAACTACGCGTAAACAGATTTGTGAGCGACGCCTCCTGAGTTCAAGCATAGTTGACAAATTCTACCCTAATTAGTTTACCAAGTATTTAGGTTAACTTTCTCTGAACCTGTGTTGTGAAAGACTAAAAATAAGTGGCTGTGGTTCTTTTTCTCCCTCCTTTTCTCCCCATAGTGTTGTTGACTGCTATCAACTGCTACAGTGTGAAGGCCGCCACAAGGGTCCAAGATGCCTTTGCCGCTGCTAAGCTACTTGCCCTGGCCCTCATCATCATTATTGGCTTTGTGGAGATTGGCAAAGGTGGGTAACACACACAAACACACCTAAATGTCCACCAGCTCTCAGTCAGGTAACTAAACATGTAATGGAATCAGCTAAATAGCTGTTTTGTTTTGTTTTTTTTTTGGCTAATAATGGTGTTTCCATAATATAAATTATAGAAAAAAAGAAAAAAAAAACTATAACTATAAATATAATATAATTAGATTATAAAAATATAAATATATATTTCTATTAAATATAAATATATAAATATAATATAATTAGACCATGTCACACAGTAACCATAAGAACCCTTATGAATAGCACGTTTGTAAATACAGACAGAGGGAGAATGTATTATGTTTAATGTCTAATATGAATCAAGGTGGTTTGAATAGTCTTTTTTTTTAGATTTGCCTATAATTTTCATTACAGTTTTGCTTTTGCACTTTGTTTAGCTGGGTTAAACGTATTTGCAAGCTACACAAAGTTTGACACCAAGTTCAGTACCTGAAGACATTTTCCATGAAAAGGGTACAAATTGGTGTCCCATTACTTTTTTTAAATCAATTAATAGATAAACTATTAGCTAACTTTAAATAAACATAGCATATATTTTTAACCGCATGAAATATCCTACCTCAGAACTGCTGGACTTCTTGACTGTATCCAACAATTAAAATTGCAATTAATCGTTTTACAGCCCAAATATATATATATATATATATACTGTATATATTACTGTTTATTTCTTAAAAATAATGTTTATGGTCGTATATAAAAATAAGGTGTATCGGCAGTGTTGGTTCAGCTATCTTGACACATGCCTGAGGCTCTGATATGTCAGCACTCCATCACTTTTAGGGCTTTCTGTTGCCTGGATTCGAATTCAGAGAATTGGACTGAATTGTAGACGAGCTGAATGTGCAGCCAGAACAGCAGCTCTGATTGTTTGCCATTGAGACACTAAAGCACTGACAGCAATAGTCTAGAGAAATAGTGAGCAAACAAAAAGAAAGAGTAGTTTAGAGATTTGTAGTACTAGCTGGCAGACCTTACCCCCAGCCTCGACGTGAACGACAGTAGTTTCTGTTTAAATGGCCACAGTAACCAAATGCAATTAACACCAGGGGTTTCACAGAGAATAACTTTTACATTTATACATTAAGTAGATGCATTTTTGACTGCACTGTTTGTCCCTTTATGTAACGTTTTTGGTTCGGTTTCTCATTAGCTTACTGGTTTAAGCTCACAAATTCAGAAAGGAACAAGAGGATTTCACAGTCTGAGTTGGAGATTAATAAAGGTCCATTCACTTGCTACATGCCCGTGTCTGCTGCTCAAACAAAGGCCTGAAGCTGGTATCATTCAATCAGTTATGAGTCAGCGAGACAGGACAGGTTAATTTGAATGGATAATTAGATTATTAGATCTTTTATCTCCCCTCCACCTTCTCTCGCTGCCCACAGCAGTGGACATGTAGTGACAGACAGTAAGATGGTTATTGAAAGAAAGAAAAATGGAAAGGAGACACTGTACTACTTGTTAATTACTAAATCATGCAATAAGGGCGCCAGAACGGTTTGCCACACCCAAATTTAGCAAAACGTAGCAAAACGTTGCGCACCATTTTGAACTTGAAAGTGCCCCTTGCCTTTGGTGTGGGTTTCTTTGATTGGTTAAGCCTTTGGGTGTGGGTTTCTTTGATTGGTTAAGCCTTTGGGTGTGGGTTTCTTTGATTGGTTAAGCCTTTGGGTGTGTCCTTTAGTTGTTGAGGTCACATGCATTTTAGAGATCATAAATTTCGAGTACTGAGAGGTCTTAAAAACGAGTGCTCAGGGGCGGGGCCAGTCTGGATAGCATCCTGTCTAACGCTAACCAACCACACGTTTTCTTTTTTCTGATTGGTTATTGTGGCAAAATACCGCAATAACCAATCAGAATTTTTTTTATATATATATATTTAAATAATATATATTTTTAATATGCCGATTTGGTGCCCAAGAAACCAAATATATTATGATTATCACTTATCAGTTTTGAAAAACAGTTGCTTAATATGTTTTGTTTATTGATTAATAAAAAAGCATTTATTTGAAAAATAAAATGTTTGTAAAAAAGTCTTTACTGTCACTTTAGACCTATTTAATACATCCTTGCTGAATAAAGTAACAATTTCGTTTTTTCTTTTTTTAAAGTTTCATAGTGAAGCCATTCAAGAATGCATGGTGACAATCTCAAAAAAATATCAATAAAATCTCTTTTAGCGTTGCGATATGCTCAATGGAAAAATTTGGTAGATGAGATGTTAAATTAAAATGGAAATATTATTTTAGTAGGTATGTGCATGTATTTTGATGTTTAGAACGTGATTTTCAGGTAGGGTCTAACGTGAATTGCATATTTAGCATAGCAACATAAGATTAAACTTTATAAATGCGTCCTAATTTTTGTACTTGTGCACTATTTTCACACTGAAAAAGTACACTTCAAATACCCAGAAATTGCACTTAAACTGAAAAACATTTTCAAAAACGGAAATGTCGACATTTTATGAACTCCACTGTTGTGGCTTTTCTTACGTGGCTGAAGTGTACGTATACTATAGTAAGCTATTTGGGTTAGGGTTATGCTTATTTAAATCAGGTGTGAGATGAGTTGATTGCATCCATATGCCTATGTAAAAGGTTTCAGATCAGTCATGTATAGCTTTCAGTTTTAGTTAGAATGGATTAGATGATTGTTCATGTTGACTGAGGACAGTGAGGCAGCTGGCTAGCTAGCTATTGGGCGTATTTATGTGCTAGCTAGATAAGCAAATGCAAAATGATCATGAGCGTGGCCAGAGAATGATGCCTGTGAATTTGATCCAGAGAGACACACCCTCCCTGTCCTGAGAGAGTAATATTTTATAACATATGTAGGTAGAAATGTTCTAAGATATCTGTATGGCTAACGTGACAAGACAAGTGTCCTATTTATTTATTTATGAAGTCTTGCTGTTGAAAGAGCTGTTTAATTCACAGTGTCTGTCTCTTATCTGTGACATTTCCTCTGTCTCAGTTTCGTTGCACAGAGTGGCTTCTGTTTGACTACAAGACCAGAAAAGGTCTCGGGGTGTATCTTAGTGCTTGAGTTTGTTTCGAGAAAAGCGCTAGTGCTTAATACCGCTACGTTATCACACCAAACCACCCATCCCTTGCAAAAGAGAAGCATGCAACAGGACACCTTGTGGTTTATCAAGCATGGTGAACTCTGCACGGACTGGAGCTCCACCCACACTGAGAACGTGGGACTCCGCCCACTCCCCAGACTCCACTCGCTAGTTAACATAAGCATTGGTGGAAAGTTTTCAGCTTTGGTCTTTTTTCCACTGTATTGATAATTTTAGTTGAGAGCTGAGTAAAGATGGGTAAAAAGAAGAGAACAGGAAATGATGCAAGCTGTGCTCAATCTGAGCATTGTGACTCACACTAAAATAGACATGCCATTGTGTTGGGTCAAAATTGGGCAAACCCAGTGCTTGGTTGTTCTTTACCCAGCTGGTTGGGTTAAATGTTGAGTCAACATGCTGGGTTGTTGTTTTTTTATTAAACTCAACTATTGATTGAAAATAACTATATTGCTGACTTAAAATGAACCCAAACTGTGTCAAATTTAAATCACACACAGAATTACTATAGTAACAACACAGGCAACTGTAATAATCAAAAGCTGAACATTTATTAATAAGCAAGAATATAAACAAAAGTATAGTCAAGGGTTAAAAAAAACATGTACATTTGTATGAGTAAAAAAAGTGCAGAAAAGAATGTCAACTCAACAATTATACAGCTTATACAGTTCAACGAGATTGCGTTTTAAAAGTTAAATATTTTAATAACTTGCATTTGAAAATAACCATATTTTTACCATATTTTGCTTATTTTTCTCAACCGGCTAAAAGCACCATGGCCAAAACTCACTGTAGCCAGTTTTCAAAGTTCTCTCTCCTCTCCGCTTCAATTAGTTTTCCTCTATTTTCACATATATTCCTGTCAGAAGTGCTGCGGGAACATATTTCTTAGTTCCGAGAACATATTTTAACATCCAAATGAATAATATTCAGTAATCATATTCAGAATCAAAATCATGTGAGACAGACACATTCAGCTGACTGATATCTCTATATAAATCTCATATATAAATATATGAGATTTAAAACACTGTAAAGATGAAATACAATGTATACAAACCTTTAATTTACTGACGTAATGCACCAATTCTGCAGCGTTAAGATCTGCTCTCTCCTGATGAGGGTGGAGAAGCCCACACTCTGTGTAACCCATCAGACGGGTTGTTGTAGTAAAGCCACCGCTGGGTTGTTGCGTCGGAGGGCTGTATTGTTTCAAATAACCCAACAAAATGACCCAACAGGCTCAACCCAGCGTTTTTTAGAGTGTAGGACGCTCAACTCACCGAACCGGCTCATTTTCACACACTGAGCTGTTGCCTGTTAGAAAAGTGTGTGTTTGAGGTTGCCTGTTGTTTTAGGAATTCTTCAGATTGAGTCTAGGCTGTGTAAGCTGAGATCTGCTGTCGAAGCATTTCTCTTAGACAGAGATTGGGCTGTTCTGTGCTAGCATAGATCTCTGAAGCTCAGGTCTGAGCCTGTAATACTCAAGTTTATACAAAGAGTTTATACAGGCTTTCAGTCTCGCTCTGTGCCTGATTGCCTCGGGCCTACAGTCTAACTCACACACACACGCGCGCCTACCTCGCCTGTCGTGTCATGTGACCTGGTGGCGTTGCGTCCATCGATCACACTGATTCACATGAGCTCGCCTTTGGCAGTAACCGTTCTTACACTGCAAACATGTTCACAGAATTACTCACAAAAAATACATTGCCACAAGACAACACTTTACAATAAGTACTTAATTATTCTGGCTGGGTGATGTTAATTTCTACATATACAAATAGAAGTGTCTTATGTTTGATCAAAGAGACCGTTAAAACGTGCTTATTACATAAAAGTAATATCATAAAATATTATAACAAATGACTGTTTTCTATTTTAATATGTTTTAAAATGTAATTTATTCCTGTGATGGCAAAGCTTTCTTTTTTCTGTCACATGATCCAACATCATTCTAATAAGCTGATTTGTTGCAATGTTTTTATTTAATATTTTAGTAATAGTAATATTTCTGTGGAAATTGCGATACATTTTTTCTGGATTTTCTGAAACACCTATTTAAATTATTTTTTTGTCACTTTTGATCAGTTTTAATGTGCTTTTGCTGAATAAAATAATCAATTTTACTGACCTCAGACTTTTGAACGGTATTGTATATAATATATAATACAGTATAAATCCCAGTGGCCATAGTTTACTATGGGGGAACAAAGAGAAATATTCTATTGGTTGTCTATTAGATTTAAAAAGGTTGTGCTAATCATGTGCTTTACTTTCTCTGCCTTAAGGCCGTTAAACTTGGAAAATATGCAAATTAGGACATTCAATCAGTTGATGTTATTTTGTTAAAGAGCTGCTCAGGAATGAAAGAAGAAATAACCACACGTTCTCAAAGAAAAGAAAGAGCAAGCAAGAATGAAAGTACAAGAGTGTCTCTGGAGTACTCACATAGTCACTTTTTTAGGATTTAAGGCCATTGCACACTGAGTCCGAAATTTTCGTATGTGTTTTTTCGTAATCGTGATTCGGTGGCTCTGATTTGTCAAAACACCATTCAAACACCATTCAAACTGCTTGCTACGGATTAGAGCCGACCGATATATCGGCCGGCCGATATTATCGGCCGATATTAGGCATTTTCCAAAATATCGGTATCGGCAGTTATAATGGTCGATAAATGAATATTTAAAAAATAAAATAAAAACGGACGAAACACGCTTCAATCATCTCTCCTTGGCCTGTTATATTGAAAATGTATGTTTTACAATTTGCAGTATGATGTTATCCATTGCTAAATTATGGCTCATCATAGACTAGCTAACCACAAAGCTAGCTAATGCCACTATCAGTGGAAGACCGCTAACGTTAACATTAATGAGCTTGGAAACCACAATGAACTTTTTCTGCCTATATAAAGTAATGATTACTCTATTTATAACTAGCATATCTCTAGTTACAGTCCCCGCATTGTAAAATGTAAGTTATACTTGCGAGGAGTGAACATTTAGACATAGAGAAAAAGTATCAAACGTATCTTGTGCAGAAAAGTTAGCTTTTCTTTTACACGTTTGTGAAATCCAACAATATTTAATAATAATAATAAAAAAAATCGGCCGATATATCGGAATATCGGATTTTAAAACCCAGAAATATTTGTATCGGTATCGGCCTTCAAAATCCTTTATCGGTCGGGCTCTATTACGGATGTGAAAAACGCTGAAAATCGAACCAGAATCGATATTTTTTTATGACGGACTTAAATTAAATTAAATTGAACCAATACGGCATCTACTTTTAGTGAAGCCCTCAGGCTTTGAAGAGATGGTTGCACGTAGAGGATTGGTCTCCCCCGGCTTTCTCATGGAACAGATAGAGAGCGGGCCTCAGCCTGAAAAAACACTGTTCATCTGTTGATCCAGTGGGAAATTCACAGGCTTTTGGTGTTCAAGAATGTGCAAACCCTCAGTTCTCTCTCTGGTTCTTGTTTTCCCATCACTCTTGCGCTTCAGTTGTGTCATCTGCGACATTGACCCTCTTGTGCCGACCTTCTGCCCACAGCCAGCCTTGAGAATTTCAGCATGTTGATTTTGAAAAAAATCGTCGTATTATGATAGCAGTCTTCCACCTTAACTTTTTCCATGTTAGCTTGTTTGTTCCTCTCATGGGAAATATTGTGGGAAGCGTAGAGTATTCCCCAGATATTATGACTTGTTTAGGTTGTTTATGTTACATAATGTTCCTGACGGTCTGCAATAGCGACGTATCTCACGCTGATTATTTCTGTTGCAGGTGATACTACTGACCTTCTGCCGGAAAATTCATTCAAAGGAAGCAAAACAGACTTTGGCAACATCGGATTGGCTCTTTACAGTGGGCTGTTTGCTTATGGAGGATGGTAAGACCACAGAACTTCTCTATATTTGGGTGAAACTAGGGAACGCAGGAAGAGTTAGACTTTTAAAAAGGGAAATCACTAGTAATCACCATGTGAATCACTTTCTATGTGAATCTAATTTTTTATCCTAAAGAGTCTTGACTACAACAACAACATAGAATAAGGCATTTTGATGAACGCTTGATTTCTTTTTTTCGGTCATGCTGAGTAGACCCGTCCACTGTGAAATCCCATTGGTCCAAAATCCCACATAGCTGTTTTGATAACTCCAGTGTTGGCACTTTCCATGGAAATCAGATGAACTTATACTTGACTCTGCATATTCAGCTGGCGCAGGAAGAAGTATTATAATATTCACAAAATTTTTACAATTTCCCTTAATTAGAATAAACTATTTGTCGGTCAGTCTATAATTTCTCTGCATAATTATATAATTCTAATTATATATAATTATATAATTCCTCATAATTACATAATTGTTATACATAATATAATATACATAATTATATAATTCCTCTTTCAAACTATTATAGTTATTTTTCTTTATAGTTTCTACTTCTTAATTTTTAGCCTCCAGCTGTTGAAATTGTAAGAGAGCATTTTTTTTTTAATGTTTGCATTTACTTTTTCTTTTTTTTACCAGGAATTATTTAAATTTTGTCACAGAGGAGATGATCAATCCATACAGGTAAGTAAAAAAAAATTTCCCTCTTTTTAGGGAGTAAACGTTTCGGTTCACTGGAAAGATCTTATGATTAAGAAAGCTTATGTATAAGTACTTTCGCTCACTAAGTAAATTAACCATGTCAAACTTTTATTATGGTAATTTCTATAAAATTAGATGCATAAAAACAACTTAATGAACATTAGGTCTTTAATTATTTATTTATTTTTTATTATTAACAAGCATATTGAAGTGTTTGAGAATAGTGGGTTATGTTATGTTGTATGTGCTGGTGTTTTACAGAAATCTGCCTCTGGCTATCATCATCTCACTTCCCATTGTGACCGTTGTCTATGTGCTGACCAACCTGGCCTACTTCACCACGCTTAGTCCGGAGCAAATGCTCTCATCTGAAGCTGTTGCTGTAGTGAGTGTCGCCACATAGACTATTCTATTCCATATTTAGCCTAGTTACTTTTATTAAATCAATGCGTTTATTTGTCCTTTTTATTAATGCTTATTAAAGTTATATAATAATTAGTAAGTTGTTTTGTTTTTCCAGGACTTTGGAAACTACCACCTAGGGCCAATGGCTTGGATAATCCCTGTGTTTGTGGGTCTATCCTGCTTTGGCTCTGTGAATGGCTCTTTGTTTACTTCATCTAGGTAATGCACACACACACTTGTTATAAATATCCTTTGTTGAAAGAGGTTACATTAATCAGATCCCTTTACTTTAACCATACAGATTAATCAAATAAACAACATAGTGTTGTACTAAAGTCACCCTGGAGGCTTTTCCACTGCAAACGCTGCTCAGGTTATCTTGAAACAGATCTGCTGGTTAGTATAAGACCTAATGGTCAAAATGGTCTCTTATGTATCTTTCTCTTTCCCTTCAGGTTGTTCTTTGTGGGCTCCAGAGAAGGTCATCTTCCCAGTTTGTTGTCGATGATCCACCCTGAGCTGATGACCCCTCTGCCTTCACTTATATTTACTGTAGGTGTCCACAAACAACCACATCCCTCATCTTTCTCTTTGACTTTCAAATTATGTCCAGTTTCTTAAGCCCCTTTCACACAGAGATTCCGGAAAATACACGGATAAAGTGACCCGGGATTTGACCCGGGTTCGTTTGATTTTGGTTCATTCACACTGCCAGTGATTTTCCGGAATCAAAATCAACTGTTTGTACTGATTCACAATGAATTAGACTGTATTTTACTGTAAAGGTCAATTTACACAAAGAAATGTTTGACCCACATAAAAAAAAATGAACCAACTTAAAATAAAACATTGCTGGATGCCAAATACTTAGCAAAAATAGAAAGTTTAACCCGCCTTTTCTTTACTTTTCCCTTCACAGTGTATCATGACTCTCCTCTACGCTTTCTCCAATGACATATTCTCTGTCATCAACTTCTTCAGCTTCTTTAACTGGCTTTGCATCGCCATGGCGATCATTGGAATGATGTGGTTGCGCTACAAAAAACCTGAGTTGGAACGACCAATTAAGGTGAGCCAGGGGGCGGAGCAAACAACTTTTGATTGGCTGAACATCTGTAAGTGAACACAGATGGACGTTGTGATGGGGATGGAGGTCACACTTTCGAATCCATGAGAAGTGACCTACCATAATATGTGTTCTCCGTCTAAATCCGGACACATCCAGCAAGAGAACGGTAACACACAGGCCCTTTTGTGCGCCTCTCTCATTCATCCACATTCTGTCTCCGGTCATCTGCTGGACACAGAGGGATGTTCATCAAAGGAGGTTTGAAGGCACTGGAGTGAAAGAGGCCATTTGATTATTGCTCATAATCTTTTTTCTCATTTTCGATCTCATTAGGGACAATCCATCGTCTGTTGGGATTAATTACTCCCTGTAATGTTGTCTTCAGACACTTTACTGATTTCATTTTGACTATTGAAGTGTGTTAGGAATCCTTATAATACTCTAGGAATATTACTTTCAAAGAAAATGACTACTGTTCAAAATTGGGTGAGATATTAATACTTTAAAAATGGCAAAAATGGTCTTTTGTGGCTGTTCAAATACACTCGACTACTTGAGCGTTACAGAACGAAAGCAATCCTGTTGAATGTGTTTTCGACTACCATTGGAAGGGGTCAAAAGTGGACAAGCTTAAAACCTTCTAGACCGTTTACTCCTGTATTTAGCATCATCCACTTGTGATCCGATTGGCCAAAACGCATCTTGATATAACCAGATCAGTCCGGCTATGACAAAGAGCAAGAATCTACTCTGGGGAACTTTGTGATGTAGTTGTAAATGGAAGAAAGGCATGAGAAGGCTATTAAAAGAATTGCTTTGAACCTTGGAGCACTGTGAAGTTCATTGTATATAAATGGAGAAAACACAAACATCAAAGATCAGGATGTCAGAGAAGAATGGTTATTGTCAGGGAAAAGGGCAACATTAAGCTGTACGCTTCTACTGTGTGTGTCTTTCATATGTGAAATTAAGGTTCCTTATTATACATACTTTATACTTTCCGACAGCACTTTAAATAGACTTTTGATCACATTTTCAAACTTTCCAACCTCTCTTTGTCCACTAGGTCAATATTCTGCTGCCCATTTCCTTCGTACTGGCCTGCCTGTTCCTCATCGTGGTGTCCATTTGGAAAACCCCTGTGGAATGTGCTATAGGATTCGGCATCATTGCCACAGGAGTTCCCGTCTACTTCTTCGGCGTTTGGTGGCAGACCAAGCCAAAATGGCTCTTGCAGATCCTCTGTGAGTGTCTCTCCTTTAGTGTGTTTCATGACAATGAGAGAAAAGATGGCTCTAGACAGTTAAAACTGTGTTATTTAAAGCTGAAACACTATTCAGGTTATGAAGGCTAACTTTGAGTGCCAGCCATTCTTACATCTGACAAAGATAATGTTTGAATTACTTGTGACAAAACTGCTTTTCAAGACAAAATAAGATATTTACAATGCATTTAATTTGTATAATTTAATGCATTGTAATAATTTGGCGGATTTAAAGTGTTAAAAGCATATTTAGTAATAAATGGCTTGACGTGGCTTGTTTTTATCCAATGCGATTGGATTGGATTGTTAAAATTGGGCCGTTATCTTGCTTTTATTAGGTCCCATGTGGTATTTGAAAAAAAACAATTTACAATAGCATGTACTAATAAATCCTACTCAAAATAAAATGTTTAATAAATGATAGAATTAATTGCACGCTAGTTTAAATCAGTCTTACTACTCTCTCTATATGTGTTGTTTTTAAAATTAGTCTCTTAGCGTGCGTTCACACCGACGCCGGCGAGAGCGTCAAAGTGGCCGGAAGCCAATCATTTTCAATGAGAGCCGGCAGCGAGGAGAAGGGAGAAGTTGAAGTCAGGTCAACTTTATGGTAATGAGCTAGTTTGGCGGCCATAGACATCCACAATAAAGGCTAGATATCTCATGCTGCCAATGGAGGTCGACATCTGCACCTGGCGGCCATCTTGTCACAGGCAGCTCGCTCGTGCATGTACTTTTTAAATAACCATAACTTGCTCAATTGTCTAGATTTTCAAATGGTTTGGTTTGTTATAAACTTCAGAGATGTAGTTATGACACTGAATACTTATGAATAATACGTGTATAAATAATCATCCAGAATTATAGCCACGTTGATAACGTTTGTAAGAAACCAAACCATTTGTAAATAAAGACCAAGCATTGGATCTACGTCAGAGCATCCATGAATCTTTCCACGGCGACGTTGGCAGGACTGCTGAATTTATTTTGTTGAACATCCAGGCAAAGCTGATATATTGTGAAATTTAATAACGATTTAAAATAGCTGTTTTCTACAGTAATAATATATTTGAAAAAGTAATTTATTCCTGTGATGCTAATCTGCAGTATCATTACTCCAGTCTTCAATCGTTCTAAAGGCCTGTTCACACCGGGACGAATTTCGCGAATTTCTGTTTTTGTTTTTGTAAACTGAAAAGCTGAAAATAAAGTATTCAAAAAAAAAAAAAAACGATCCGACCAATGAGATTGGCGCTTTTGCTCACGTGTCTGGAGCTTCTGGAGAGACAGTAAAACATAACTTGGGGGCGCTCAAACACAAAACGGTCTTGCCGAGCACACATATGCAACGGTGAAGAAGATATACGCGTCGCCGTCTACACAGCCAGGAAGAAATAAGACGAGGAAGATGCAAGGCAAGATGAATGTAGAGCTCATTGTTCTCGTTGGTGCTAGAACATAAAGAACTATGACAAACGCGACTGCGAATACAAACATCTTGATAAAAAAGAACTGTTATGGAGTGGTATTGTAGAGCAAATTGGCGCCATCTAATGTCTGGGAATGAATTTGCATGTTCACTCGGCTCATCGTCAGCGAAAAACGCTTGGGTGTGAACACAAAAAACGCGTTGAAAAACGCTGACGAATAACGCTGACCGGGCGCTGATATTCGTCCCGGTGTGTACGGGCCTTAATAGACTGATTTGCAGCACAAGAAACATTTCTTATCTTTTTGATTAATACATACGGTATATATTGTTTATATTTTTCTATCCAGTCTCCACTACGGCGACATTCCAGAAACTGATGGAAGTGGTTCCTCAGGAGTCCTGAAGAGCAAACGGAGCGACAGATGCCTCATATCCACCTCAGACTCCCTCACTGTATTCCTCGACTGCCTCGCCTCTCCTCGTGTGAGCCAGAAAAACGTCGTATCCTGCTGCCACAGGCAACATCTATAATAATCACCACAGACGAAACCAGAATGTTACAGGAACGTTTCAGTTGATATGTAGGTTTTGTCAGTCCTTTCTCAATGAAATGTATCACTGTATACATTTCAGTCTTTATGTTCAAGTTACAAGTTTTCAATCAGGATTTATATATATTTTTTCAACCATTGGAGAAATGTGTCATATAACCACGGTGAGTGGTTTGCATTATTGTAGGTTCTTGTATGCGTGCAGTAGTATGATCATGGTATTGTATGCGTGCAGTAGTATGATCATAAGCTTCCTGTATCACGTATCGCCAGCTTTCGTTTCAGCTTTTCGTTACGCGAGGAAAAGTGCGTACCGAAAAAGCTTGTGGGGAGGCGCTGTTGTCTCTCATTAACCAGAAACATGATTCCCACCTGACTGACAAATTTGCTCTTCGGATTACAATATGTTTTATTATATCTACATTCATTTCCTTTTCTACAGCAGATTTGACCTGTTTGCTGTGCCTTTTCTGCCGGTGTAGAAATGTATTATTTTTTTGAGATCGACTTGAAATGACTTTATACTTCGACAGATTTATTTTTGATAGCTTAATGCATTTTTTTTTAACTGCTACTAAGAATTTCAAGGAACGTCCATTTTTTTGGGTCATGGTCCTCTAATTGGATGTATCCAATTCTTTATTATTATTATTATTATTGTGGAAGGCATAGGCACACATAAATTCAGAATCAGAAATACCTAAGCTTTCTGCTTACCTCTGAATATATAGTACAGTACACACGTAGCTATGACCTGGCTATGTATTTTTATGCCTAATAATGATTTTATGACGCACAAGTTGTGAGGCGCTGTTTGTCTTCTTTATTTCAAGTACTTTTTTAATATTAGCACCTTTTTTCTGCGTCTGTCACACAGATAATCACATAAAAACGTGAAGTACTTAACACTGGACCATCTATTTTATTTCATTCTCCTTGTATTTTGGCAATTATTTAAACCAAGCAGCAGCTTGGTAGTTGCGAATTTTTTAAAGAAAATTGTCCGTTGTTATAATTATTTAAAACAGTTTGTTGCTTTTGTAATATGTATGGCCTGTTTGCTATTGTACCGTCAAGGTATTGTTAAAAATCCCCTTACCGTTGAGATTTTAGTGCCTCATCAGTTTGTGGACTGATTGTGCTGTAAAATGCGACATGCATCATTGGGCTGTAGTGCTTTAGGATTATCCTAGTTTTGGTTAAATGGTAATTTGTTCCGATTCTGGACCAAATTTGCTGTATGTGTGAAAAGTTTTCTGTAAAAGTGATGAGAGAAAAAGTTGGGGGGTTTTGGGTGGTGCAGGGGATGATATTTCAGGACAAATGGAAGTTGTCCTTTGATTATTATGATTACAGAAGCATTTCCTAGGGCTCCTGCTTAGAAGGACTTCTTCTTTAATGCCGTTAGGATTTTAGTGGGTGATAATGAAGCTTTGTATTATTTAGAGAATTACAGCAGTATGACTAACACTCCAGCCAATAAGACCAATTTATCTAATTTAAATAGTTATGTAGAAATGTACTTATTTGTATTTATTTATTTGTAGGGGTCATTCAGTTAGTGCTCTAATAATTTTACGGGGCATTTTTCTATAAAAAATCCTAACATTGGTTACTGATACTTTTTCCTTTCTTCTCAATGATTTTTTTATATATATATACTTGTGTTTTTTTTTTTGGTCTGTTTTTTTTTTTTTTGGTGTTGTTTTTGAAAAAAACTAAAACTGTAAGTGAAACTGTAAATGTTTTTTGTAACCGCTATCTTGGTTAGTTTCCATTGGTGCCCATTAATATAGCGTTTTAGGGGGCTGAAAATGGCAAACTTTTGAAAATGGTTTCAAAGTGCAAGTTTTTGAAAACGATAGGTGGGTAGTTTTTTTTACAAAGCATTTTTAGTCGTTTTTTCGCCGATCATGTGAACATTGCAATGGAATCAAGAGTGACAGTCACTACATTAAATTACGTTTGTTCACAAGAGATTTGTTGGTATTTCATTATTTTTCTTTAAATTTGAAATAAAGAAATACATTCATAAAGGTTTCAGAATAAAAGTGGTTCACTAAACCATTTCTTTAAACTGTAGTTTCTTTAACAACTCCATATTTTTGCATTTAGACCACAAACATGAACAGCCATGTGTGTCACAGACAGTCAAACCCTTTTACCCGAGGGCCCTCAATCTTTCGTCACTTCTCTTTGAAGCTCGTTTGAGAGAAGACTTTCTTGTTTTCTTGTGTCATCTGTAAATTCCATGTTCAGCTGATCTCTGTTTGTCGTACCTGGACTCTGATGTAAGTGTTCTGTCAGGTCTCTGTGATGTGAAATACAACAAGAGATCCTATCGAGCAGTTCATAATTCATTTTCTTTTGACGCCATGATTATACATCTACTGTACAAACATGTGTTTAGATATTAACAGTTCATACGCTGAAGTGATTTTTACTTTGCCACAGAACATTTGTGAGTATTCAGAGAAATAAAACATGAATGCATTCAAAACGTGAGTACTTGTGTTTTTGCAGATGTTCATTGATATAGGAGCACAAATATGAAGATACTTAAGTTAATAAATGACTGAAGTTAATAATATAGGCCTATTCATAAAAACAACCTCTATAAAATTATAATTAAAATACAATATTTAGAAATAAAATGTAAATATTATTAATTATTTAGTAAAATTATAGTTTAAACATCATCATATATATGCAAAATATATTATACAAATATATTTTAATTAAAAAAAAATATTTATTATTTAAAAAGTTTTATTATACACTGCCACAAAGTTTTTGGTGTTGCTAAAGGCTATTGAACTACTTGACTGTGCCTATAAGAATGAATTCTCACAAGAAAACTTTCTCTTTCATGAATTCTTGTAGCTCTGCTCGTGACTCCTAAAAATGGGCTCGTCCAAGATGGACTCCAAGAATCTGGCCCAAAAGCCATTTTTCTCCGTAATAGCTCTGGTCTCACATCAGCTGCTGTGGCCTAAGGAAAGCTTTCGCATCATGTGAGTTGCGTGGAAAATATTAGCCAATGTCATTTGACTTCCTCTTTTATTTGTTTATTTTATCCAGGAATCAAACTCTCTATTTTTTTTTTATTTTTAACAAATGAATCGTGAAGGACACTAATTCAGCCATTTAAAAGTAGGCCTAGTAAATTATTTCTGCACCATTATGACCCCAACAAGTGGCATTGAAAGAATAGCTATTGTTAAACAAACTAAAACTTTAAATCTTTGGACGACAGTCTTATGTATAATCAGTTTGTTGTATTTAAACAAGAATGTCATATTTGTTTATGCATATATTTTGCTGCGTGCTCTCTGAGGGGGTAGGAAGGCCTTATATGGACATGGCTTTGGCGCGTTTTATGCAAATGACTACCTACGACCACTGAAGGTCCCTCATAACGAAATCGGAATATCGGATTACATTGACGGATAATAACGGATATATAAACTTTTTTTAATCTACCAACTTTAAAACTAGGTAGAATAAATGTATGTGTGAATATGTAGGCCTATTGGCTGGCTAATTGTGAACATTTTGAGAACCTTTTCTACGCACATTAATAGGTAATGAATTGTATGAAATGTCAGTGAGGTTTTTTTTGTGGGAAGCAGAAAAGTTATTGTATTGAATTTTTAATATTCTGCTCTGCTTACATTTGTTAAATGAGCTAGTCAATTTTTTTTAATGTTTTGACCTGACATTACATTACATCTTGGTTGTTAATTGTTTTAACAAGTCAAGTACCCTAAAAGTGCTAATGCTAATGAAGACATTCACAGTGTTTTTGTCAGCATTTACTCACCCTTGTGTTGTTCCAAACCTGTATGAGTTTCATTCTAATTTTGAACTCAAAAGAAGATATTTAAAAGACTAATTAGACAGTTGACAGGACTCATGACTTTTGAAGTTAATGGCTGCCATCAACAGTTTGACTACCAACATTGTGTTCGACTGTAGAAAGAAATTCATAGTACAGGTTTTGAACAACATGAGGTTCAGTAAATGCTGACAAGTTTAAAGGTATGGGGCTTGTCTATTAACCACATGTTTGACAAAGCGTTTGTGTAATATCTTCAAGTAGCTTTATACTGTTAAATGTAACATGTAGACACTGACTGACCTCCTTCTGACTGCAGGCCTCATCATGTGAAAGGACAGTGAAGCACCTCTCGTCGACTGACCGACACCTGACACATCTGAATCTGCGGCTCTATTTTCCAAATTTGTATGAAATGTTGGAAAACCTGACAGGTAAGTTATGTCCTTGTTTGAAGTCAAAGAATCCTGTTTGTTAGTTACATGAAAAATGTAAATGTTACCAAATACTAGTTTTTTAGTGATATTTTTGGTATTGCATGAAATGTGAGCATTTTTGTAATCAACATTTCTTGAATCATCTGCTTTCTAAATTGCTTTTCCCCCACTGGGCTTGTCACAATGCATTTTGGGGTGGCCATGGATAGGGATACACTAAGGATATTTGTGATGCTGCCTTTTTTGTTTAGTAAAAAGAATAAGCATACCTTTTTTGGAAGCTTTGCTCCCTATATAGGCAGTACACTAGTTTTTGGAACAGAACTATTACCCCCTCATTGCCCCCATCTGCACTGCTCAAAACCTCTGGTCTCAGTGTCAGGGAACACATGTGATTTTACACCTAAGTGTTTGCTGGGATGTACACCTTGGAGAAATGCGTGCACTTGTGTGCGGATGAGCCTGCATTACCAAATAAAACAGACCCACTGCTCCATTCCGATATCAGCTGCACAAAAGGCTTCTGTATTAGAGTCGTGACCACAGAGATGTCTGTGATATAAAGAAATGAGATGAGATCGGATATTGACCATAATGAAAATATTGAACACTGGGGCAACAAATTATGTTATCTTTGAACCAGAGAGAAATTACTGATGATTTGCCTGTTGCCAAGAGACCAAAGCAGCAGTTAATTCTCTCAGGTAAACACACACACACACGGACATACAATATCAATAAAAACTGCAATACCTTTTTATCCGAAAATTATTAATTTAGTGTATGGTAGGCAATACGGCAAACAAAACTGTTATATAAAATATTAAGTAAGATAAAAAAAAAAACAACAACTTAAATACATTAAATTGAGCAAAAAGTGACAGTAAATATAATGTTTTGGTCTTCAATTTCAAATAAATGCTGTTCATTTTAACCTTCTTTGCTTTGCATCACAGGAATACATTATATTTTAAAATATATTAAAATAAAAATAGTTTTTTTATCCAATAAATGCAGCCTTACTATATAAGAGACTTCTCAAAAACATTTGAAAATCTTACCAATTTTGTTGTGTTCAGTGAGGTGATCCATTTTATTATGATTGGCTTGTAACCTTCTAGCAAACAGGCAGCCCTTGAATATATTTAGGATCTCAAACCTCTTCTTTGCCACAGGCAGAATGACGTGGCTCTGAGCTGAAGGCTGCAATAGGGTCCAGACCTTCTACCATCAATCTGAAGGTCTGGTTACACGAGACAAGACCACACTAACATGTTGACATTTTAACAAATGACCGCTCACATTTACAAATCAACAATTGTATAAAGTATAAAAAGTATTTAGCAAGTTACTGATAAACAACTTACTTGAACTTTGCCGGTGTTCAGGAGTTAGCAACCATATCAATCATTTGACTTCCATAGTATATTTTTTTCCTACTATGGAAGTCAATGAGACCAGAAACTGTCTGGTTACTGATATTCTTCTAAATATCAGAAAATGGGCAGAATGGATTCGAAAACGGTAAAACTCAACTGTTTAACTCTGGGGGAGTTGTAAAATGAGCCTATTTCCAAAAAAAGTGGAGTATCCCTTTTAAAGCACAACCATACTTGAACCAAAAACTGTTATGATGAGAGATTTAGAAACGTCAAGATCGAGAGCTAAAATTTCATATTGTTTTCTCATTTAAAAAGCAATTATTTTACTATAAAACCTTTTTTTTTTAAATAAAAATTGCTATGCCCCCACCCCACCTACCCCTTTTTGGTCGGTCAGACCTATGTATATTTTAACACAATACAAATATCCTTGTCTATAACAGATTTGATCAGCCAAGTTTCAATTAGAGCATCACATCCGCATTAGTTGACGAACCATATACAAACCATATCCATTTTAGAGATTAAACTCACTGATTTATCATAACTTTCCTTAGTGATCCTGCTTGTGTGCACTCAAATACAAGATATGAAACAGAGAAATCACTCCTGACAGGCCTCGTGTCCTTCTGCACCATTAGTTTTTATGGAAAACGCATGGCTGAACAAAAAAACAACAACAGAAGACTGGGATTGGAAGGGGTGGAAAGACAGAGGTCAAAAGGTGTGGGGGTGAGACATATGACTGGAAGTCTGGAGGCAGAGAGCCTCACACACACACAGAATTAGAAAAATCTCACTGAAGGTCACAATTCCACCCTCACAATGGCGGTCAGGTGACTGGAAGAAAGATTCAAGCAGTCATGTGCTTGGCAACAGACTTTTATTTGTCCTTTATGTTAGAAACATTTAAAAGGGACAGCGCGCCATATCTACTAACCAAGTTTTTTTTTAAATCAAAATACACATATTCACTGTTTCTACTCACTAAAATTGCTTGTATGAACTAATTTTTGGGATCCATTTTCATGGATTTCACTTTTTTGAGCCCAATGGCAAAGAAAACCTATGGCATTTCATGCAGTTTCTCTTGCACATACATAGAACTGACTAGTAATAAATAATATAATAAATAAGAGTGCCCGTGTGATAAGGATATCTCCTCTTCTCCTGAGTGTCAACAGTACGAGAGGATATTTCTCGCAGATTCAGATCATTTTAATTTCCTCTGGCCTCCTAGACCATTACATAACACTGAAACAGAGAAACAGAGTAGTGTCATTGTTTTGTTTGTTGAGTCAACACATTATAATGAATGTGACTTTCGATAAAATATCTGTTTAATATTCTACATATTATTATGGAAACTTCCGTAAGGTGTACAAACCAAAAGCTTTGTATGGTACACGCATGTTAATTAGTGTTACAATTATGAGGAGGATGTGAAACAGAGCTTCATGTGGGTCAGGGCCTGTAGGAGTGGTCCCATGGTAAACGAATGTAAACCTTATCAGTTCACGCTGTTAACACATTCCACATTGTTCAGGGGAATGTAGAGGCTTCATATCCATACATGATTTGACATGTATATGACCTTTTCTGGGTCAGCGAATTATAAAACACTTTATCCATTATAAATGACCAAAGCCCCCTGCTGTTTGCTGCATGATGTTGTGGAGTATATCCAGGGCCTGAAGTTAAATTTTTCGGCCACTGTGGCAGGTGGATTTAAAAATTCACTTGCCACAGAGACTTTTTACCTGCCATTTTTATATATATATATACTCAACAGATAGACCTGCTGCAGAATCACACGCGGCTGGGTTGATGGCTGATTTAGTCACTGTGATGTGACCAGTAAAGGATAAAAGAACACGGAGGCAGCAGGCTTTACTGCAAACGTTTAGGGGTTTATTTCCGCAGGATGGGGTTACAAAAGTAAAGCCAATGCTAACATTTGCCTCTCAAACATTTACAGAGGTCAAGGGCTTACAGTACCTGTTCTCTCACAGAACACACTAACTCACATACAGTAACAATTATTGTTT
Source organism: Cyprinella venusta (assembly GCA_038021265.1). NCBI lineage: Eukaryota > Metazoa > Chordata > Actinopteri > Cypriniformes > Leuciscidae > Cyprinella > Cyprinella venusta. Next base: position 13,045,506 of record CM075886.1, on the reverse strand, counting down.
GGTGGCCAGCACCAATTAACACATAAAGGGGATACACAGACATATTATGCTGGCCATTACACACAATAAACAAATATGAAAACACCCAATATACATAAACAAACACCTCAAATAACACTATCAAATGACTTCACTTAATAAATATACGTCTTATAAACAAACAAAAGAAAAGCAAGCAAAATAATCCTTGGAGTTCCCCCGGAGAAGAAACCGGAATGGTTGTGGCCCGATCGTCGGCCGGAACCGTATATATACGTCCAATGTATCCGCTCGAAGTTCTTTAGATGGTGCACCAGCTCACGGGGAGTATGACGTATCAAACAAACAAAAAGAACGGTAAGAATAAACTTAAACTAAACGTTAAAGAGTGTGCACAGCTGCGCACTTAACTCCAAACGAAAGTTTAAATAAAGTTTATTAAACCAAAAAAAATGTCGTGTATTCTTTACTGTAAACAAATTCCATTAAATAAAAATTCAAAGTGACCTGACCTAGGCTCATCAACATCTGCCACAGTCACGTAGAAAGGTCTTAACAGCTTTGAGTTACAGCGTTCAGGAACCCTTAACTATGAACTAAATTAATATTGTTATTACTGGTAGAGTTACCGGCTACCGTACATTTTCTCACTGGTTCTCAACTCCCAACATGCACACGCACACACACCTGTGCAACCGTCATTACTGTAGCCTACATCAGTGTTCCATTATCTCATCCCATCTGACCAACAGTTTAATACTCGAACATCCAAACGTAGTCAGAAAAGGGCATCATCTTCTTACTCGTCGCATTGAACGTTACGAAACAAGTCACTGGCATAAATCAGCCTCTCATGAACCTTGCCATTGCCGCCAATGTGGCAGGTAGATGTTACCTGCCAATAGCAAAATTCACCCGGGTCTATCATTTATCTTGTACAATTTCCATTTCTAGAGATGTTTAGTTTTAGACATTGTTGTATTTGTGATATATTAGACGGTGTATTGCAATTCACCGAAGCTCACCCAGACCAGCGAGTGTCGCTGTAGCGCACAAGCGTTCACAACAAACCAGCTTGTTGTTGGCGGAAGTATATCATACGTCTGTCTTGTAGTTCATTTAAATCTCCATGTGGCTGTAATGCTCACGCTTACTTCATTCTGCGTTATCTAAAGCATTCAAAATGGGTAAAAAGGGTAAAAAAGAAAAGAAAGTGAAAGGAGCGGTCAAAACCGCCGCCAAAATGGAGAAGAAGGTGTCAAAACGATCGAAAAGAGAAGAGGTGAGGGAATTTACACCAACACTATAACCCAGGATAACTTACATATCAGAAAACAATGCTTTTGTTTGTTATACTATTACAATACCTGTGTTTTATTGAAATAGGAGGATTTAGAAGCTTTAATAGCAGAATTTCAGTCTCTGGACGCGAAAAAGACGCAGGTGACCGAGAGTGTGTGTGACCCTCCGTCACCCAGGTGCGCGTTCATGTGTACAGTTGTGAATCAATCATGTGACTGTTACTGTAACCTTTGACTGACAGCTCGTTCTGTCCACAGGTTGAACGCCTCTCTATGTGCGCATCCTGAGAAAGACGAGCTGATTTTATTCGGAGGGGAATTTTTCAATGGGAAGAAAGTAGGTTTCTGATTGCACTCCTGTTGGTGAATGTGTAGCTATGATTTGGAGCTGGTTTCTAGCTGATCTAAGATGGTCATTAACTGGTCAATCAGCTGTCATGTTCCAAAAACCATCTTGACCATCTTATTCTGGTTTGGTGCTGGTACAAGATGGTCTTGTACCAGGTAATGGACCATGGATCAACTGTTTTCCAACCAACTATTTTCCAGGACAGGTCATAGATCCCTTACAAAATGGTGCCAATGTAAATTAAACCATAGTTTATATTAAATGACACAGGGCCTCCCAAGTGTAGAGATAAAAAGTGAGGGGGGAAAAAAATGTAAAAATAACTAAAAAAGATTGAATAACTAAATAAAAATGGATCAAATTAAATAAACATTCTATTAAAATGATAAAAATGTATTAAATAAATAACACTTATAACAGTACAGTATTATAGTGTAAGGGGAAAAACAATTATATCATATAATAGAAACATTTTACATATACTTTTTTCACAGTATACTATTATCTTTATACATGGAAATGTATAGCTGGCTTTTAAGTTTTAGGGTGGGGCTCCCTTGGATGAGGTTTATAATTTGAGTGTGATTTTGGCATCAGAAACAATGAAAACCTCTGAACTAACAGATTTACATTAAAAAAAAAAAAAAATCAATGTCTATTTTTCAAATGTACAGGTCAGCTATGGTATGTGCTTAAATGGAAACTGTGAATGCTGTGGTTGATGATTACTATGTGCAAACTATATCCTTCCCAAAAAACCTTTATCACTTAAATGTTTCCATTCTTCTAGACTTTTCTGTACAATGAATTATTCTTCTACAACATTAAGAAGAACACCTGGGTGAAGGCAGAGATCCCGAACCCTCCTCCAAGACGCTGCGCTCAACAGGTACTTCTTTAACACACTTGAAATATGTAAAAATATGTATTTTTTTGTTGAAAAATGTATAAACAAAAAGCATGATTCAGCAAAGGAACAATGTTCTATTTGGGTAATGAAGGACATGTTGTTACAGACTTCACCACCAGAGGTCTGTCTTTACCTAATAATCATTTATCTTAAACAGATATTTCTGTACCTCTCTCCATCTCCCTGCAGGCAGTGGTGGTTCCCCAGGGTGGGGGGCAGATGTGGATATTTGGGGGGGAGTTTGCATCCCCTGATGGCGAGCAGTTCTATCACTATAAAGATCTGTGGGTGCTTCACCTGGGCACACGCACATGGGAGCAAATCAAGTGAGAATTGTTATGTTTTTGTCAACTCACTGTGGACTGTGCAATACTCAACAATGTATTACAAGTGAAAGACAATGTAATCTGAGCTAATATCTAGACATCATCACATATTTTGTTAATAATATAATAGTATATGTGTAAAATATTTGTTAATATAATAGTATCTCGATAGTAAAACGACTCTGAAACACTGACGCAATCCATTAATGAAGACCGTGCTCATTAAGTCGAACTGGAAGTCTAATTGTATTTACTCTTTATGGAAGTTCAGCCGGGACTTTAAGACGTCTGTCCACTGTTTTGTCGTCATGCTGTGACTAGAGGTTATAAAGGTTATCTCTAAAATAACAGGATTGACTTTAGACTTGGCATCCTGACCACCTGTTGAAGTATGTCTGCTTCGTCCTCTCAGAGCTCCTGGCGCTCCGTCTGGCAGGAGTGGACATCGCATGGTCCTGAGCAAACGACAGCTACTTGTGTTTGGAGGTTTCCATGAGAGCACCAGGTACAGGCCGATACAGAGGTCCCCATCTTTTTCATCTTTTTAGAGGTCCGTACAACTTTTTGTTGTACCCTGAAGCAGGAATGAGATCTGCATCCCTGGCTACAGGTTCCAAAAAATGTGCATAAGAATATGAATGAATAAATTCAGTGAATGTATTTATTTATTAGCTGAGATGACCTTGGAAATTTTTATTTATTTAATAAATCATATTATTAATTAATAATAATAGTATGTTAATTTGAATATTGGATTTAATTTATATATAGATAGATAGATATAGTGGAAGTCAATTTGCAAATGAACGTTAATACTGTTTGAATATTCTCTATTCTCTGCTCTACAGGGATTATATCTATTACAATGATATCCATGCATTTAACCTGGACACATTGACATGGAGCCGTCTCCAGCCCACAGGAACTGGCCCATGTCCACGTTCAGCCTGTCAAATGACCCCCACTCCCGACGGCAATGGCATCATCATCTATGGCGGATACTCCAAATCTGTATGTGTTTTGGTTATTACTGTGATTTTCCTTTTTTATTCACACTGCAATTGATCACTCAGATTTTACACTTAAAGGAGTTTTTCACTGCTGTCAAAATGGGCTTCTAATAAAACTAGGCTGCATATACAAAAGAAATGCAAAACATTTTCTTTAAATCGATTTTTTTTTTAAAAAGTGCTACCTGTCAAAAGACAACAGAAAAAAAGGCTGTTGTCTTCCCTTGTGGATATGCTTGACCAGAGTCAAATACCGCCTTGCTTTAGTAGGAATTACCTCTTAGCAAACTTTTAGTCATAATAGTGTCGACTTGTTCCTGGGTGCAAGAATTTAAAGAGTAAATGTTATTGGAGTGAGTTATGAAACAGTGAGGATCCAGCGCTTTAAGAAGTGGCTAAAGGCCTCTTCCTCTGTGTTTATACTCAACATTTCAAACTGGATGATCATCATAAACAAAGTGTTTTAGGCCAAACGGAGGGGAAAAGCTCTTTCTGTCCGAGTCATCCAACTGTCCATGGGTGGGGATTCAAAAAGGCTCAATCTGTAGTTTTCATGAAAGCCCTGAGAGCTGATGACAAATAAACATGGGTTTCTCAGTCTCTACATTGCCTTTCCAAAGTAAAGTTTTTATTTATTTACTTATTTGTACTTTACTTTAGAGATGAAGTAGTGTGTAAAATTACATTTATTTGATTGAATGAATTAAAGCATTTATCTTAATTAATTATTGAGAGAGAGAGAGAGATGTTCTAGCGTCTAACAATGAAGCTATGTCTTTAATTACTTAAAAAAATGTGATGTATCCCCCTCCTTGCTGTGAAATGTAGCGATTCAGTAGCGAAGCTATTTTATTTCTAAAAGTCGTGGGGCAGCGTTGACAAGTTTCTGTGTGTGTGCTTCGCTCTCTTTGTGCGTGTGATGTTATGTATGTATGTGTGCACACTTCAATGAAAACAGCACATTAAAATAGAATGGTGATTCAACCGACTTGGAACTACCTGTGCATTAAACGGTTTACTGCACATCTTCCAAACAATCAGAATCGAGTATTAAGACAGACCATGGTATAAATAATATATTATATATATAATAGAATTTATCAGGTCAAACTGAACTTTTTCATCATTGATAATAGTGAGCAAAAAATTAGCATATTAGATTAATTTCTGAAGGATCATGTGACACTGAAGACTGGAGTAATGATGCTGAAAATTCTGTAGTGGTATTACTATAGTATATGCACTGTGGGAATACTGTGTTTTTTGTGCATGTAATTATGTCCAATAAATCATGGTAATAGTTGCTAAGCAACTTGCTACTTTATTCTACAATCCTATTGATGTCTGGTCACAAACTATTTTACAGTGCCTTAATCTATACAGCCAACTATTCCAAAATAATGCAACAAAATTTAATTGAAGGCGGTTCATTTTAAAGGCTTAAAATGGGGATATTCATCACCTCCATATTTAACATGCGAGATAAAGTGTAATTAATTTAGCCTTTTAAGCCTTGATTCCATCACTAGGTAAGCTATGTTGTGTTTAGCCTCGCTTTGCAGGAGCATGTTGATGCCAACTTCTACTGCTCTACACAGAGAGCAAGGCATTGTATCATTTCCAGAAGCTTGTCCTTGAGTAAACCCACGAGAGTAAACAGACGTAGGTGGTAATGGCCGCTTTTCTCTTCCAGAGAGCGAAGAAGGATGTGGATAAAGGAACCATTCATTCTGACATGTTCCTGCTGAGGCGGGAAGGCAAAGAGGAGCAAGGTACCATAATTAGAGTCTTGGTGATCGCTTGTTTAACGTAGGCTTCTTTTCTCCTCCATACACTTTCCCATTTCTGAAAAAGATTAGCTTATGATTTTTGGCCCCTGTCTTGCAGAAAAGTGGACATGGACGCGAGTGAACCCTACAGGAGTGAAGCCCCCTCCTCGTTCTGGCTTCTCATTGGCTGTGGGCCCCGGGGGCCGAGCGCTCCTCTTCGGTGGGGTCTGCGATGAGGAAGATGAGGAGTTTTTGGATGGAGACTTCTTTAATGATCTTTACTTTTATGATATCAACAAAAACCGGTGGTTTCCTGCCCAACTCAAGGTTGGTGTGACGTTTTGCTTTAGTTACGCCCCTGAATAGAGACATTAATATATACATATTTTACTTTTCTTGGCAGGGAAACAAGTCAGAAAAGAAGAAGAGGCGCCGTGGGGCGAAGGTAGAACAGACGAATGAAGCTGAAGAGGAGAAAGAGGAGGCACGGGGTCCCACCGAGATTGTTAAAGAGATTGTCGCCGAGGACGGAACGGTTATGACCATCAAGGAAGTGATTCCAGCCGCACAGGCAGAGGAGGACATTGAGGACGAGGAGGAGGAGGATGAAGAAGAGGTGGAGGCGGGTGCAATGGCTTCCCTGGTGGAGCCCTGTCCTCGCTCTAGCGCCATGGCAACAGTAAAGCACGGCAAGTTGTACTTGTATGGCGGAATGTTTGAGGTGGGAGATCGACAGTTCACCCTCAGCGATCTCTACAGCCTGGACCTGCATAAGATGGACCTGTGGGACGTCCTAGTGGAAATGGACCCCAGTAAGTGGAAAGAGGCCTGTCTGTCTGTCTGTCTGTCAGTCCGTCCGTCCGTCAGTCCGTCCGTCTGTTTGTCTGTCTATCTATCTGTCTGTCTGTCTGTCTGTCTGTCTGTCTGTCTGTCTGTCTGTCCGTCCGTCCGTCCATTTGTCTGTCTGTCTGTCTGTCTGTCTGTCTATGTATTTATCTGTCTATAAAGGTTGCAAATACTTTTGTATATATCAAGGTTTTTCTATTTTGTTCATTTTTTCTTTTAAATGCTTTTGTTAAAAGGTTTATGTCCACAGTTTTCAGAGAAGCATAAAAGTCCTCATAGACTGCTGTTCAAACTAAAGTGTCTTGATATCGCCACACTCGAGCGCTAAATTCCTTGTTTTAGAGACGCAGGAGTGGCTGGAAGAATCAGAAGAGGAAGATGAAGACGAAGAAGAGGAGGCAAAGGGAGGTGATGAGGAGGATGATGAGGAAGAGGACGAATCTGAAGAGGAGGGTGAAGAAAGTATGTATTTTGCTACTGTCCTCTTAATTTTGAATTTCACTTCATACACATTTATGTCGGGGAGTATTTTGATAATAAGTTTACTTTCAAAACTGATCAAAATAATGTGTTTCATACCCGTTTAAGCAATGCAAAACCCATCCCTGTGGCAGGACACGCACATTTTCCTTTAATGATCAAGGCCATGATTTGGGTCAGGTCCATGAGGTAGACATGACCAAGGGTTTAGCTGCCAAGATCCAGATCAACATCCATTGATCCTCTTTGACAACCAGAGCTGTGTGTTTTGCTTTGGGGTCCTTCTCGCTCAAATTCATTATTGTTAGATGCCTGTTTCGCTTGTCAGTTGTAATGACATCACTGATTGTCAGCTTGTGGCTGCCTAATGGTTGGGTAGCATGCTTAAAGTATCTCCATTTCAGTACCTCATGTCCCAGATTTTACATTGAACATCAAGTGGGAATACCAAAGTTGTTGAGGTGAACAAAAATATATATATTTTAGGGATTTTTAAAGAGATCGGAAGCGGTAATCTGATCAGGTGTTGACATTTTCTCTGTATCTCTCTATTAGATGCGGACCACCCCCCAGTAAATCCCGGAGAAGCTCTTGCGGATTATCAAACACGGACTGAGAAGTATTGGCTGGGTCTGGCCAGAGCAAACATGGGTCCTGATGCCAAAGAGAAGAAAGTACAAAAGGTCGCTCACGCCATGGCAAAGGTGGTCTTTGAGGATCAGGAATGAGATTAAACAAGTGTGCGTGTGCTAAGATAATTAAAGGGTTTGTTTGTAGGAGAATGTATTTGTGTTCTCGTGTGTGTGAGAGGGAGAACGTGAACAAAAGAGAATGAATGGATGTGTGTTTGAGTTTTAAAAGCAGCTACAGCAAGTTATTCTGACTTTAATGTTTATAAGACATTGCCTTACCCCTTTTTTCACCATTTTGTCATTATTATTATTTCTTCATCAAAGTAGTTTAGTATTGTTTTTTCCCTGCTTTCCACAACCCTTTCTGAACAGATTTGGAAGCCATTTTGGGGTTGCGACCACTGCTGTAAATCGTACTAAGCTTTATTAAATTTAATTCAATTTTAAATCAAAATATTTGATTAATTTTGTCATTTAGCACAGAAGTTTATTTTTAACGCAGAAGCAATAGAGAAATTAAAGACAAAAATAGATCTAAAATTGGCTCGCTCAGCATACATTTTTGTTAAAAGTAGTCATGCAATATAGTTAGTGATTTGAACAAGAGAAGATTATTCATAATCTTTATTTTCTGTCCTGTTTCAATGTCAAAGAGAATTATTATCATTTTTTTTACTTTAAGTGACATTATCCCTTACTAGTGATTATAAAAAAGGGATTTTTTTAAATATATATTCTCACATACTTGACATGAACAAATTGAGTCGTAGAGATATTATCGGGTACTAAAGGAAAGCATAGTGAATGTTACTCTCTTTGGACAACTTTTACCTTAACTTTTTACTCCTTGTCATCAATAGCTTGACTAGGAAACCTTTTTTTGTCTCTTTATTGTAGTTTCCTGCCATTGAGCGCTCTAGACACAACTAATAGGAATGAAATCACAAGCTAAATAAATGTACTGTTGTAAGGATAAACCCAGTGTTGTTAATATAATATTATAATATGTATTAATATTTTAAATGAGCTTTTTTAATTTTATCATATTTTTAAATTTCTTTTGATCAAGATTTCTATTTTTCGTTGATGCCTTTTTTAGGTTTTATATTTAATTTAATTTAATTTAATTTTAATTTTATATTTTAGTTAACAATAACAAATAAAACAATAGAATGGGGTGGTAAAAAATTAATTTTATAAACGTGAGAGATAATAGCGACAAATATCAGAACAGATTTTGTTGTGTTTTGTGAAAGACGGAAACATTAATGAGAAGTTTCCTCAAGACTTTGAGCTAAAGAGAATGGCCAAGCGGCAATCACAGTTTCCAAATGAAAGGCGCTTCCCACATTGACCTATTTTTTTTTTTTTGTAGAATGAGAAGCTAATGAATAATAAATGGCGGATAGAGAGATGGATGAGGTTACGATTATGCAGCCAACTGTCTCCTCATCTCCCCTCTTTCTCTCTCAATCTCGCCATCTTTTTTTGTATTTCTTTTTAAAAAAAGACAGAGTTTATAAATAACTAAAAAGTCACCATTTTTAAAACGCTGCTCTGACGTCCTGAAGCACAGAAAACTGCTGTCGTCAGAGACGTGTCAGAAGAGAGAGTGTGTGTGAGAGAAAGACATTTAAACAAGGAGAAACGGGGACAGAATTGCTTGTTCTTTAAGATTTACTAAGATGTTTGTGGGTCACATTACTTGATTTATTCCATTTATTTACCTAGTGGCTGTCTTTATGACCTCATTAGTCCGCTGAACCAATCAGAAAGAGAGTTTGATTGAAGATAATGACTCATAATTGAGGCTTGACTAATTCTATAGCTTGGGGACACTTTTCCTCACATTATCTAATTTGCTTGGACACAGTTTGAATAGGCTTGTAAATTGAGACATTTAATGATCTTTTTCTGACCAAGAGTAACAACGAAGTTTCAGAAAGCATCTGCCGACCTCGCAAGACCCTCGCAAAATATTCCTGTATTTTGATTTTGGGTTGAATTAAGAAAAAAAGAGAACACGTCATCTTTGTCTCTTTCCCTGGCTCTCTCTCCTTCTTGACTTCCGTCTTCACAATAGATTTAAAGAAATAACCCATAATCCTCTTCTAGTGCTCGGACAAGGCTGAACTCTACACAGTGATTCTGTTACAGTAATCTCAGACAAAATTGGCTTAACTTCTTAGGAGACAGGCAACCGGTCAGACTCACAGTAAAGTGGAGACAGAGGCAGCCATGTAAAAATGCCACCGATGCCCAGTAGGGTCAAAGGAAGTATGCTGGCGTAATGTCATTAGAATATAATTGCACCCATGCTGAAATTCTGGTACGATGTTCACTATATGTGTTTTTTTTTTTTTGGTATACTGTACTGTTAAGTCCCGTTCACACCAAGAATGATGACTTTAATGATAACTATAGTAGCGTCCACACCAACGCACGATATCGGTCTGTTTATTATAAGCATGCTGCAGCTTTAAATGCTCAAGCTCTTTAAAGCAGGATGGATTCTGATTGGCTGTCAATGTTTTTATCAATGATGAGCTGGGAAAAAAAGTACTTATATTTTTGAAAGAACTAAGTGTTTTTAGCTAAGAATAAACTAAAAGAGTTACACAGTGTAGCTTTAAAGGAATAGAGTGCCGAAGTGATGACGTCACTTTGTAGGACAACTCGGAAGCTAGCGACGAATGGGTTCCTCGATAGAAAAGTTATGCGTTTTTTTTTTGCGACTTTTGGAAAATCGCAAAAAATAAGATCTGTGTTCAACAACGAGTTGTGACCCTTACACGTTTTGTCTATCAAGATAGTCTTTACAAGTTAATCCAAAATTCATACATTTTGAAGCCTATATAAAGTTTTTTAAAAACACAAGCAGACACAATAAAGTTTAAAAAACCAAAAGCAGGTTATAACTTTGTGTTTTATGTCATAGATCAAAACGTGAAAAAAAATCCTATAGACTTTAGAGTAAGGGAACCGGTAGTGCTAAAATGCTAACTCACTTCCGCGTTTTGGCATACCGAGTAACGTCGTAACTTCGGCACTCTATAGTTCATGAAAAATAAAAAAAGCTTAAATTGTAGTTTGTATTTTCTTGTAGCAAATGTAGCACTTTTATGTTACTGTTATAGTGCTTTTTTTTGTCTTTTTGGAGTTTGACAGACCCAGTCCCCATCCGCTTTCATTATATGGAAAAGTGCAGCCAGAACAGTCATCAGAATATCTTCTTTTATGTTCCACAGAAGAAAGAAAGTCATACAGGTTTAGATCGACATGAGGGTGAGTAAATGATGACAATTTTCATTTCCATGTGCACTATTAGCACTTTTGCACTGCTACCGGAGGATATTTGCAAACCATCTCAAGTAAGTTAGGGGTGGATTTTTATGCTTATTTGTAAGCATTCCACCTCCATGATTCAGTGATGTGACAATAGGAGAGATGACATGGGGTTAGGTTCTGCAGGAGTGGACAAGGATGAAAGTGAGAGAAAGAGACAAAACAAGGACATGAGAGAGACTTTGAAGATAAAATGAATTGACCTTGTGCCCCTGCAGACTGTATTTCATATTTTCAGTGGAATTCATTTTTTTTTTTACTCGCAGTCCATCAAGTAGGTTCATTTACATTCATGACAATCATGGAGGACGTCCTGACAAAAACGAACAGTGCTTTTTTCAAAATAAGATAACCTTCATGTGTGAAGTGTCCAGTTAGATAGGCCACGCCCCTAGTTTTTGGCCACACCCCTGGCTTGCTGGAGAACAATTTCATATTAAGGTTGCTATATTGCGATGACACACTCTCACCGGGGAAATCTGAATGCGTCCCCTGCTTGTCTGTTTTTGTTCAGTCGTCTGCACTGAGAATATTGCATCACTTTCACTGTAACTTGAGTAAAATGAACCTACGAAGATGTCAGAGTTGTATTTTACCACAAAATCAAAAGAAAAGAAAACATAATTATATTTTGAAAGACAACGAATGACCATTACTGTACTTTTTCTTGCAGTGTAACATTTCCAAGCACATTTTTTTGTTGTAAATCTTATTGATGATTCTCATTATTTATTTTACTTTATTACTGTAATAAATTCTATAATACAATTATTTTACAATTAAGAAATTATATTTTACTATATGTAAAGACAATGAAGGCTATTTTATGGCTGTTATTTTTTATATTGTTTTGACAGTTAAGCACGTTCCCCCTAAAATCTCAGTTCAGTGATGTCAGTACTTTTTGTAATTCTTACCGTAATTAAATAATTTTATTTGAATACTTTTTTTTTCAGAAGAAAAAAATAACATACATATTACACTGTAGTGTTTCTAGTAGCGTACAATTTAATTTAGTTTCACTTCACGGTATTGGTGTAAAAAGTGTATGTCTGGAGAGAGTGCATTGATATCTTAATTGCCATAAATAATCTCACAGTTAAACATATCTGGTTAGTTACACTTTATTTCAAGGTGTCATTGTTACAATGTAATTATTAACTACATGTACTTACTATAGGGTTAGGGTAGGATTAGGATTTGGTTGACGGTTAGTTGCGTGTAATTATGCTGCATGATTTACTGTTATTACTATGGTAAGTACATGTAAAATATGTAACAAGGACACTGTAAAATACAAATATGTTTACAATTTTAAAATAGTTTTCATTGTCTGTATCCAGAGATATAATTAATTAATTGAGTGAAACATGACTTTTTCTACGCTATCTCACAAACAATTCGTATGAATTTGTACGAGTGATTAAAAAGTGGCTAATTCGTACGACCTCACTCATACGAATTCGTACGATTTGTCAAAACCCACGTGATGGGTAGGTTTAGGGGCGGGGTCAGGGGTAGGTCACTCGTACGAATTCATACGAATTGGCCAATTCGTAAAAAATGTACAAATTAGCAAAAATCGTACTAATTCGTACGAGTGAGGTCGTACGAATTGTTACGAATTAGCCACCTCGTAAAAATCGTACAAATTCTCGTGAGATCGGGTTGGACTTTTTTGTTAGCTTGACCCTCTGATTTTTATTAAAAAAATAAATTTTAGTTCCACAATATCATCTTCTGTAATCACATCACCACGTGACAGCTTGTTACTTTTGTAACAGATCCGGAGAAAGACAGACTCAATAACCACAACACAAGTGCTTACTTTCAAACACTTTCATTATTTTCTCCATATAACTCATAAAGAAACAGACCCCCAGGAAAAGTAAAGAACTGAATGATAGAGGAAGAGAAAGAGAGAGATACTGTAAAAGAACTGGGCATGCTTGGGCATGCTATAGGCGCATAGGGTGACGGATACATCCAGGCCAAACGGTACAAGAGCCGGCGGTACGGGTCAACAGCAGCAACTCCCGCTTTAAAGACCCTTTGGAATCCCACCATCCCCGTCACATACAGCCGTTGTAGTTTCAAAGTGAGCCAGTCAGCGATTCGCAAACTTCCTGGACCAACCCAAGGACTCGAGGTGAGCAAATGCACAACTCCATACATTTGGGTCCACAGCTTGCTTTCCTTTACATCAGCATAGTTGTCATTTGTACATTTTTTTTACCTTTGCTATTCTTTTTTTTTACCGGCTGGATAGAGAAACGGAGAAATATGGGGAAGGAAGGGCGAGAAAGAGGGATAGAGAAAGAGTACACAAACTGTGAGTGAATCATTGCCAGGAGGACAGACTCAAGGGGGGAGAGTACAAGCCCATACACACATGCTATAAAAACATCTCAGTCTTTACGTTCTGTTAGCTGGCTATAAAAAAATAAACAAAACACCTCTCTTTGATTGTTTTAGTTTCATCTCTGATTTTGGGGCGGAAAGGCCTCTGGATGCCGGGACCAGCACTTGGACCTCGGGTTCATCATTGGCATGCCCGATCAGACCTTTTCCATTGTGTATCATACCGTTGGCCAATAAGGTAAGAGATTTCAACACTCTTGTGACAGTTTGTTGGACAATTGGTGCTCATTCGTACGTTTTGAAATTCACCCAAAAATGAAAATTCTGTCATCATTCCAAACCTGTGTGCATTTCTTTGTTCTGCCGAACACAAAGGAATAATATCGGTAACCAAGCAGTTGACGGGCCTCATTGATTTCCATAGTATATATTTTTTCATACTATGGAGGTCAGTGGTGGTAACCCATTCTTCAAAATATGTTCTTCTGTGTTCAGCAGAAGAAATGAATTCATACAGGTTCGGAACGACATGAGAGTGAGTAAATGATGACATAATAATACATTTTGGGTGATCTATATTAAGTGTTTGTTTTAGGGGTCGACCAAATAAAAATCATACTCTTACGAATGAGGTCATATGAATTCATACAAAATCGCCAATACATACAATACTCACAAATTTAAGAACGTTTGGTGCAAGTCCGAATAAAATCTGTTTTTACACCGTGTCCAAAACTGCTATCACACTTTTCCGTATGTTTTTTTTCCCCCGATAAGGTTATCTATACAAAACTAAAACATACATTAGCATGCAACTTTGTTTTTTTTTCTTTTACTTTTAGAAAAACAAGGCAGTCGGCATTTTTCAGACGTCTTGCAAATAGCTAAAAAAGATTTTTTTTTCCTTTTTATCAATAAATATTAGTTTTTTTGAAAGCAGCAGTTGGGAAAAAAAACGTTAACAGTCTCTTGAATGTCTGGTCGGGAACACCAGCATCTCGTGCAGCATGGCTTTCAGGTGTGCATGGTGAGGTTGGCAGCTGCTCGCACGTTCTCGCGATTTCATCAAAGAGAGTGTAGGAGGGGTAGAGGTTTATAATGATGACCTCACAGAATGTCATGTGCTAGCCCTCATACAACATTCAAACAATGTTTAAATAACATATAATTCTGCGAAAAAAAAGATCAAACTTAGGAAAGCGTTTCCGAAGATCAAACCCATGCTACGTTTTGTTGAATGTACAGTGTATAATCTAACATGCAGGACCTGTTTATGAAAAGATAAACGAGTCAAACTATCTTATGATTTATTTTGCTGAAATTTGGACCAAGATTAATGACAAAGCCCTTTCAGATCATAGAAATTTTGCATCTGGGAATTTTTCCAAATGCATATGGGTCAGATTCGCCCGAATGCAAATGTTGCAAAAGCAGAAACTCTGGTTGCACTGTCTCTCTCTCTGGTTATCAGACTTGAACTTTTACTAACCCACTTTGGAGTGGTTGTGCTTGTTTAGCCTATTTCTTTTTGACTTACGCAACCTATTTAGGCAAACTTACTGGTGTTAAGACATCAAAAAGCTTAGGTCCATTATCATTTAAAAGTGTCTTTAATTCTCATTTCAGGCCCACCATGACATTCTGGGGTCCACTGGTATTTGACGTACCACACAGAAGGAAAATGGAGGTGTACAGGAAATGAGAGGAGCGCTTGGCATGTTATTCCGATGAGTGACAAAAACAAAGACATGAAAAACATAAGCAATGCTTAGGAGTGGTGCGCGAGGGAGGCGGGTGGTGTTAGACAGGGGCCGTTTCCCATCACTTTGAACCTGTTGACATCATAGCTGTGTAACGCTGCCATCACCCCAAAAGATGTTGATGGTGGTCTCCCTTCACCCTTACGCCACCTTGCACACCCTCCCTCACCAGAGCCACCGTTCAAATGAGTCCAACACCCAAACACAAACCAAAAACCAAATGAAAACCGAGAAAAGCCACCAGCGTTGTCAAGAAAAAGGCAAGTAAGAATATGAAATAAAAAAGAGAAACAAGTATATCAATTTATATCAGCATTAATGAGTGAGTGAATACATAGGATAAAACTAGAAGTTCAAAAGGATGCTTGTAACTATTTCAGATAAAAAAAAAAGTAAATTAAGAAATCAAAACGAGCTCTTTGGAGACAGAAAAGCAGACAGAACCGCTGAGCCCAGTTTTGTGTTGTTGCCTTCCTCAGTCCTCATACTGACATGCTGTAACTTCGATAGAAGTATATTGGTCGTTTGTTTAAAAAAAAAAAATGGACCGGGACCAGATCAGTCGTGATGATGCTAGTTTTGATTTGATGATAGTGTAGCTGGACAAGAGGAATTGATAGGCAATGCAGAGTTTAAATAAAAAAATGGACAAACAAAATGGCGACTCCAATGTTGAGCAAAATCACCATGACTACCAGAATAGAGTTGGAGCCCTGTTGAGTGAGAAAGAGAAAAAGAGAAAGGTCAGTATTTGTTTATACAGTGTGGATTTCACTAAAAACTAATAGTGTTTATTGGCATGCTGTCTAACTTGATTCACTAAAGACTAATGAGAATCGGGTAGCAGTGCAAAGTTGCCCAAAAATGTGTGCTAAACACAATTTGCAATTACACAACAAGGACCCCAAAACGATTTCCTTTGCTGAAAGAGCCTTTAATTAGTACTCTATTTAGTGCCTGATTTGAAACTAAATTATTATGACAATGTCTGAAGCAATAGATAGCAAAAAAAAAAATTGTAGTAGGTGAACTAATCACTTAGTGTACTAGCTTATCATGCAGCTAGCATAGCCTGTACCCTATACCCAATGCAAGTTGCTTAAGCTTAAAGTATAATTTAATTTTGAGGGGAACGGTTAATGTATGGATACACCTGAACACATAGCTTTTCAAACTATCACAAAGTAAACGCATCAAGTAAATCGCTTGAAACATGCCCACTTGAAAGTTCCAACCTTGTCCAGCGCTATTTCTCTCCAGAAGTTATGACTGATACAAATTGCTTTGTACTCTTTTAAACTACTTGTAGGTATTTCTTAAAGGGATACTCCACTTTTTTTTAGAAATGGGCTCAATTTACCACTCCCCCAGAGTTAAACAGTTGAGTTTTACCGTTTTCAAATCCATTTAGACGATTTTCTGATATTTAGAAGAATATCAGTAACCAGACAGTTTCTGGTCTCATTGACTTCCATAGTAGGAAAAAAAATATACAATGGAAGTCAATGAGACCAGAAACTGTCTAGTTACTGATATTCTTCTAAATATCAAAAAATCGGCTGAATGGATTCGAAAACGGTAAAACCCAACTGTTTAACTCTGGGGGAGTGGTAAAATGAGTCTATTTCCAAAAAAAGTGGATTATCTCTTTAACCCCCTCACACAAGCGTTTGTAAATGCGGCTGTCTGTTGTTGTTGCGGTTTCCAGTAGTTTGTTGACATCGTTCCGTCTCTTCCTTTACTTTTTCAACCTTGAAACAATAGGCTGGCACAATGTTAGCACCTTGTAGACAAACTAATTAGAGCAACAACAAAAAAATCAATGGGGTGGTGCAAGCTGAGTTTACAGATTATGGGCGATTAGAAAAATCAGTCTGTGTATGTACAGTATGCTCAAACTATGCTGATGTTGAAATTTACGTCACTCACAAACCATAGTGTATGCGTAAAAGTGTGTATTTTGGGTTTTACCTTACACATAATCACAGCAAATCTTACAGATTTTATGAATGTCTATAGTCAGAATTGTATGTCCCAAAAGTGCTTGGTTGTGGAGTTATGCAGCTGTCAGGTGCACTTTCCTGGGACATTACAGCATTGCATTACAACTACAGTCTAGGCCCTTAAACAAGCTCTTTAAAATGCCCCAAATTGCACTTGACTACACACTGAGACTATTTGTTAGTTATAGCGCTCTTCTCAATCTTAGTTGGCTGTGGGAGTGCTTCAAATAGTTAACATTTGTGCAAAGTAGTTCTCACTTTTGTGAATACACTGCACTCCATAAACCTAATTTGCATAGAAAGGAATAAAGATAAAGAATGACAACGACTGAAATACTCAAGCTGTTGCGTGAATATCGCAGTGAAATTGCGCTGAAATATCACTAAAGTTGTGCAACTGTTTATTGAATTACCTCCTCAGTGTATTAAGCAGTCAACACACTAGAGTCCTAGATTCACTTCAAAACACACTTGCACACTACAGTGCGTGTTTAAAGAAAGCCTGCGTGATTATTCCTTTCCCCTCGGCTCACCGGAGAGATACGGTATTATCTGAATGGAAATGAGAGTCTGTGCTGCATTGTGCCAACCCTCGTAAGGATGAACGTATTTGCAAAGAGCTCCGTTTGTCAAGCACGCTTTTGTAATTAATGGGCTCATGTAAGCGTATCGTGGACAATGTTTACAACCGTTGAGCAGAGGGACACGCGCGCTGCACATGCAAGACACATGTGAGGCATGAAATTAGGTTGTGACAAGCGAACCGGACACAGTACTGTTAAGAAGATGCCGTGAGCGTTGATTTTGCACATTGAATTAGGACAATCATATCTTACACAGTCACATTTAGCGCATCTTCCTGTAGACGAACCACATTTTGCTCTCTACAGTTGTTTTATTGTATGGTCAGACAGTTGTGCCCTGTTTAGGACCTGTTCTTCTTCCTGCCGTGCTAAGCTAACCAGTTGTTTAGATACCTCGGGAACGTATAAATGTTGTTAAAAGCATTGACAATGTTTGTTAACTCCTGAAGTAGGGCTAGCCATTATGCCGACGTGTTTCTGTTTCATGTTAACCTGTCTTACACAAGTCTGCTGCATTGCTTGCCTCTCTGCAGCTACAAACATAAACCCCCTCCTTACTAGAACTCAGTCTTGTCATTTGATTGGCCACAACCCGAGCAAGGCATAAGCTGTTCCCTAGCAACAGAGTGTGGGACAGCCAATGCAGGGCTGCGTTGTGGAAGGAGCCACTTTGCCAATTTGCTGTTACCAAGGTGTTCTTAGTGCAGCAAGAGATCGCAGGGCCGCTAGGCAGTAGAAGGGGACAGTTTGAAGTTTGGATATGTGTGCAGGTTATGTGTCTTGGGTTGTTGTCGGCTCCTATGTTTCATTGGAACTCTAAACGCCTACACTATGTTTGCGGAGGATATTCTTCCTACCCATGCGTTCTCAGGCACCAATGCATACTAAACCATCTGGTGTGGTTCCATTTGATTAGAAATGTATTCAATCTGTTTTAAAACAGTATAATTCAATTTTATGAGTTGAGTGTTTTATTGGACAAATATTAAGATTCTGTTGTCATTTACTCACCCTCAAAACCCATATAAATTTCTTTCTTCCATGAAATACAAAAAGAGACAGTCTGAAGACTGTACTTGTCACTTTTGTCCTTGCAAATACAATGAATGGATACAAAAACACCATAAAATTGTCACGTCCAATCTTGCTCCTGGAGGGCCACAACCCTGCAGAGCTTGTGCGTTTTGGTCAATCGGTTCACAAGTAGACGAGAGAGACACATTCCCATTACACCTGGTGTTTTAATCAGTCTCTTTTGTCCATTTTTGACCACTTCTATCCTGATTTCTTCATATTTTGCGTCATCCACTAAAGATCAGAATGATGAAAATGCTTCTTAGGCTCAATCCCAATTCACCCCTTGGCCCTACCCCTCCGTTTTGCGCGTTCACGTCTAGGAGTAGGGTGTCCCGATTCTTGTTGAGATCGAGGGGTAGGGTTAAATAGCCCTCGAAACAGAGATTTTTCAAAGGCACACTCCAAACGGAGGGATAAGAGAAAGTTCACGGAATGAATCGTAAATCAGCAGCGAGATGGCTTCGCAAACAGTTAAACATTTAAATTTAGCGCCCAATGATTCCACCATGCACTTTATTTACTCTTATAATAACACTATAGTCGTTTAAATTAAGAAATGGTATAATGAATTACCTTTCCGATCAGAAAAGACATACATTTCGAGGAAGGGATGTTATAATCATCATGTTTATTCAAAGTTAAGAGCAGCTGAATCTGATTGTCAGTTGTACTCATGGAGAAATCCTGTAAAAAATCCGTAACGGCTTAGCCATCGCCGACGACTGATGACGTATCGGGTTCATGAAGGGTTGTTCCATTTCGTAGGGGAATATTTCAACCCCTTGGCCCTTGTAACTCTGTTTTAAGGGCCAAGGGGTACACTCAAAAACAATTGGGTAGGGACAAGGGTTGAATTGGGATTGAGCCTTATTATCAGATGTAAATATGTCCTTAGATACAGTCATAATAAAGCACACCTGAACTAATCAAGCTCTTCAAAGTTACTAGAAATTTCCAGGTAAGTGAGTTGAGCCAGGTTGAAAATAAACACTGCAGGATATTAGCCCTTCAAGAGCAGGATTGGATACCCCTGCCGTCATCTGTTTCTCACTCAGAGCTCACAAAGGCCGCTTTTACCGTACTTTTAGGGTGTTAAGCATCCTTTTTGAAGCTTTAAAGCTTCTGTCCTTAAAGCTTGAGTCTTTAACAATTTCTCTATATGTGTTGCAAAGAAGAAAGTCAAACAGATTTGGACCGACTTGAGGGTGAGTAAATGATATCAGAAATTTTAATTTTGGGTAAACTATTCTTTAAAGTCCCTGTGTTCAGTGTAGTACATCTTCACTTACCGAGTTCACTTTGAGCTGAGACTGATTCTCATCTTCGTGCTGTAGTGCAATAGGCGGGGATTTCTGTGGGGGTGAGAGTGTGAGGTCCCTGCGGAGGGGCCGTGCCTCTAACTTTTCCCCCACTCGTAGACTGTCCAACTTTTGCACTGAGTCCGGAGCCGGCCCCTCCCGGGCATCCCTGGGCCCTGAGGCGTCCCGAACGTCCCGCTCCCGGTCGCGATTTTTACCCCGTCGCTGTAGTGTATGTGCTCGGGACTCCGAGTGACCAGGCCTCTCCTCCCCGTGCCCATAGGGCTTCTGGGAGTTATGGGAGTCCATTGGCTGTAACGGCCTCATCTCCATTTCGTAATTGCTCAGCTTTTCCTCGTCCTGCTCTAGGAGACGGGAGTGAGCCAAATTGTCCCCATGTACCCGCTGAGACGTCCAGGAAGCAGAGGGACCTTCAGGCCTCCTTTCCCGTTGCGTTTTGTGATTGGAGGAGCTATGGTCTCGAGGCTTATGATTGGAGGCGTGCTTGTGGCCGTTGGCCCGTGCCGCCCCAACCCGCACCTCGTCCTGTACAGAAGGGGTTGTAGAGCGGCTGCTGCCACGACTACCGCCTCTACTACTGCCCCCACGAGAGGCACGCTTATCCTCACTCCAGCTGTTAGCCCTCAGGTACTCTCCACCTCCACTCGAACCACCACCTCTCCCCTCCATCAGCACCTGGATCTCTTGCGTTCCCCCACGCTCCTCGTCCACAGCTGTCTGTCGCAGGAAGCGGGCATTTTTGGTGCGGTGGGAAGATTTGGTGGTTGGGCTTCGGGGAGGTGTGGAGGGTCGGCTAGGAGTAGGGCTCACGTCTGGGGTCAGGTCTGGAGGTGTGGAGCCCTTCATATAGAGCTCAGTGCTGTCCGCAGTCCCACTGGAGATCACTTCCACATCGTTCTCACTCGAGTTCTGCTGTTTGGGTCGCTGGCACTCCACTCCTACACGAAGACATAGAGACAAGTCTAAGTTCTCATTTTAAAACATGTAGTCATGCCACATGCTTGAAATGTACTGAAAAGGGGGTGTATATCGGAGCATGCTCTTAAAGAAGCTTCCATCTGTCTTCCACCAAGGTTCGAACCAAAGTTCACGTTTTGATACATTTTATACTTTCAGAATGTTTTGGTTTGTTTTCATACTGCAATTATGCGAGCGCACTAAAGAACTTTACGTGACATTCTTACGTCCTGTCATCATCATCTATGTGGGCTGTATCTTGATATTGATTGGTTTAGTAAAGGAACAGGACGTCAGTGTATTGTCAGTTCGGCGGGTAACTTTGACAACACGAACGAACAGACGCATGTCGTTGCAACTATATTGTTATTTTTATGGCATAATTACCTGCAGCACCAACTATACACAAGGCTAGTTCAAATTCGCCAAATGAACGTCCTCGTCGTGTGAACATTTTATCGTCGCAGGAAAGAAGGAGAAGATTGCAAGTTGACTTCTTATTATGTCATCAGACCATAATTCAATTAAAATCTTGTCTCCTCATCTCCCCATGTGCTACCACGGCTCATTTTTTCCTGCCATCTTCTGTTTTTCGGCTATGCGGGAACTACCGGAACTTCCTGTAAAAGGTCTGAAAGTCCGAACCATACATAAACGCTTTCGCACTATAAACGAACCAAACCTTTTTTCAGTTTGATCCGGACCGAGACTACCTCTTTTCATCGGACCAAATTCCATCTGTTTGGTCCGGACTGTGGTTTCACACCTATAATTTTGATTAATTTGGGTTCACATTCAAAAAAATGGAGCATTGCTTTCTAAAGCTTATTTAAAGTGAATATTTTAAAAAGCTAATCACTGAATAACAATTAATTTTTCATAGTGTACATTATGATGTTGTGATGCCTAAATCCACTTTTAGGATTTAAAAGGATTGTTATGATTTTGTAGTATGTTATTTAGACAAATGGTTAGAATGGCGTATCTACCATTAATCATTTAACGGTTATGAGACATGAAAACAACTATCAGCTTCTTAAATCAGCCAGAATTTTAATAGCGGAATTTTAATTTGAATATTTTAATAATAATTTTTAATTAACATCCTTTATTTTTCTTTATCGTCTTTTTTATGATATGGTAACTATAAACTGTAGATATATGAAAAAAGAATGGCAAGAAGATTCTTCAGTAATTATCCTTTTGTGTTGCACAGAAAAAAAATAACAGCTTGGTTGGTGGATTTGGAATAACATAACGGTAAATCATAAGAATTTTTATTTTGGGAGTGAATTATTCCTACCTCACTCAATTGCTTGTAGCACATGAACCATTTCTTGGTAGCACAATTTAACTTATCAAATCTTTCCTGAGTCAGCACCATAGCGGCTCGAATCAGCTCGGCTAATGAGAATGAAGATTTCATCCCTATGCGCCTGTACGTACATAACTTTCAACTTAACCTTATAAAGGCTTGTATTCCAACTGTAAACATCATTTACAAATCTGTTGCAAGTCAGCACATCTCAGCCAAGTTTGTCCTAACATCTCTAAGGTCATCACATGACGTAAATGTATCATTTAGAAAGATCAACCGTTCCAGGAGGTCTCGTACACTGATCCAGAACAGCGTGTGTCCTTATAGCTCTCCTGTAAAGGGGTGTTTTGTGATGGGATTGGCATAAATCCTGCCAATGTGTGGGGGTGTGACAGCGACCGAAAGAGTGACTGCGTTTACAGTATGTGTGTTTATGTGTGGGTGGTGTGAATATGTGTGTGTGGGTATTATGTGTGCATGAATAAATTTCATTGTGTATGTCGGCTAGCTTTGCGTGGGCTTGTCGGAAAGGTCAGCGCTGACCTCCCCTTATCTTCTTATTGCCTCTTCTATCACTCATTCCCCCCGCATGGCACGGTAGGAGCATTGACCCCTACAGCCCTGAACCCATCCGGCACCTACACGTACACACTTGGACGCTTACACAGTCACTCCGTTGTTCCTACCCTGCACTATTACCAACATGTACATCTACCTCTTGCTGTTTGCAAGCACTAAATTGTAAGTCATCTCGAGAATCGGTGAATAATATTTGCAGCTTTCAAATCACGGTGGGATAGTGTGTTTTAAGTTAACTAATTGGCATATTTAGCATTCGCAGTGAACTGTAAAAGCTTAGTCGTACTGTCAAACAGTTTGAGGTCCCAGTTATTTTTAGTCTCCAGACTCGGCTGGTTGCACTCACTGTTTCCTCTGTGCTGGAAAGAAGGGGAAAACTCTTTGGCGGTGATCCGGGCCAGTCTGCTCTCTTCCTGGGCTTTCTGCGCTGCCGTTGTCGCGGCGTCGGCTTTCCCTCTGGCGTGAGCTGTCCTGTGGATGTTGCGGTTAAGGTGTAGAGAGAAAAGACAGGGTTAGAAAAGGACAGGGCTGGTGGTCTTGCATTTAAGTTGAAGTATGTAGTTTATGGACCAATAGGGTCACCAAAAGGAATAGAAAATATACTTTTTAACACAGTACTTTAGTTTTAAACTCAAATATTTGACAACTTAAAACTTTATTAATTTTAAAATGTATTTTACAGTATGTTGTCATTAAAGTCAAAATATAGTAAACATGTTCTAATGCAAATATGACATGCTGTGGTTACAGAATACTTTATCAAAACTTTATCCAGAAACTATTTCAGAGATGTTTGAGACAAAATATAATCTTTATCACTGTAAAAAAATATTTTCATGATTTGTAATCACAACATTTTTTTTGTCAAATCAACTTAGATAGTTTATGTAGTTCAGATAACATAATATTTTGAGTTTCTGATGATTAAATTAATCTCCTTCATTGTATTAACTCAATTTTTCAATTTCAATGAACTTAAAATTTTAAGGCAACCAGGTTACTTATTTTTTTAAGTTAAAATAATATTTTTTACAGTGTAGAAAGATATTTTTTTATTCTACAGGGACATTTAAAGTCAAATTTAGCCAGTTTACTTCACACATTACAAATAAAAAAACATGCCTGTGAAATCTTGAATTACTTTTCCTCTGAAAAGTTTTTCTGTTATGGTTTTTGCAAACTCTCATTCTGGCTCCATTCTGGTACTTTACGTACATTAACAAAAAACTGCTTATAAATCTCTCATTATTCTATATTTCACCAAATATTGGATTCAGTATTTTTGTCAACTTGTTTTCTTTTAATTAGGACATGTTTTGTATTTCTTTTTTTAAAACCTAATTGATCGTAAGCATCATTGATATAAGCTAATGCCCCTCAGTTTTTGAGCGAAAAAAATATTTGTGGATAAATGTGTCAATTTTCAACAAAATTTGGGAAAAATGCTCTGTTTATCACACTAGTGTGCTTTAATATTTAATCAGGAACTTTGTTTTGAAATGATTTTATATTGTACAAATTGGCAAAAAGTAATGTGGTGTACCTGGTAAAAAATACCTATACCTGGCCTACAAAAAACCCCCAACTTGTTTTCTTTCAATTAGGACAGGTTTTTGTATTTATTTTTTAACTTCATTGATCTGAGGATAGAGTTAATCTCTGTGAAATAGAAAGCCAATAATACTCAAAATAGTTTGTTTGTTTACGTGTGTGTCTGTGTGCATGTGTGTGTTTGTCCATCCGTGCATGCACAGGTCCGAGGCTTTTATCTTTGCAAGCACTCATGTTAATATGTGAACATAAACATGATTAACATGCTTCTGAACACTAAACGTTTCTCTTATTTACCACTTCCCCCATTCATATTCAATTGATTGTCATTTTTTACCAATACAAGTTGAGATCAATGAGGCCTATTTACAATATTGCCAAAATTACCCTCAAATAATGCTCTTTTTTTGGGTCAAAAAAGCGGTATAAGCTTAGATCAATGTGGATAAGACGCATGCCTTTGGTGTGAGAGACCCGGGTTTGAATCCACTGTGAGACACCAATCATGTGTCCCTGAGCAAGACACTTGACCCCTAGTTGCTCCAGAGGCATGCAACCTCTGACATAGCAATTGTAAGCCGCTTTGGATAAAAGCATCAGCTAAATTAATGAATGTAAATGTAAATGACAGATTTATAAGCAATGTTTTGTAGAACGGTAAATTTTTTACCAAGAACACCACAAGTGGTAACAACAAGGGGGGAAAATCACAAAGAAATAGAAAAATTCTCAAAAATTGTTGGTCGAGGTAGCTACACCCTGGGTGAGGCAAGTCAGTAAGTTTTAGTCCAAAACGATAACTTTAAATAGCATTTTCGGGAACAAGAAAATTCTCTCCGGGTCCAAATGACCCGAACACAACATGAGTATAAAAGGTATGTCACATTAAAGAAAGTTTTAATGTTTTACTCTGAAAAATGAAGTTTTACACTGGAATTTCAGTAATCCTATAGCAAAAGTATACATAAGTATAGGCTTACCGTTATAGTTTTATCATGTTTTATGGATGGTGTTTTTATCAAGGAAAACCTTGCTTTATGAGGCAGACCACAGCAAATTGCACATAAGTACATGGTTTAGCCAGTGATCAATCTGGTCATTAAGTTTATAAGGCACATGGTTCACCAAGATCGTGACACTCCGATTATCCGAGGGTTGACGATAAATACAGGCTGAAGGCAAACAATTACACAGCTTCACACATCCTCACTCTTAGAGACGCTCTCGGGACTCCACAGAGTCATGCCTTTCTGACACTGTAATTCTAACTTGTTTTAACTCTGTGAACTTGCCTAATTCATGATCTGTAAAACCAACTTTACAGCAGTTTAAATAACCACATTTACAAGTAAATATCACATGCTGTCAAATGCTTGCAGAATAGTCCAGGAACTTGTTTGAGGCAAAATTTGAAAGTTTCAGGCTAAACATTTTCTGAACAAATAAGCCGACCCCTCCAAAATGTTACAATTATCCTCTACAATATATAAGTACTGTTTGCTAATTCCCATCTGGACCTCTAAGAACAGGCAACAGTGCTTGCTTCGGCTGCTAAATAATTCACAGGAAATCAATGCGCTCTGTGTCTAAGAGAATAAAAGAGAGCTAGCGTTCACAACCTCCCCTTTTAATGTGCGATTCCCTATTCATCACCGCCATCTGTTTTACCTGTGTGCGATCGAGACTTCGACTTTGCATGATGATGACGCACAGCATCATGCTGACGTGTGGGATTGCGTACTGCAAAACAAACCATTGCTTAAGTAGTTTTTTTTGCCCAGTTTTCCAGTACATATAAAATCAGATAAAATGATTTGAGAGGCAAAATTGTGCGCGATAGGAAAATATTACTTTGACACATTGTTGGCATTATAATATATATGTTTTTGTAGTTAATTATAAGTATTTTAGTAAGTCATTTAATTTTATTTTTATTTATAAAAATGATTAATTTCATTAAAAATTAGGGCTGTCAAACAATTAATCGCGATTAATAGCATCCACAATAAAAGTTTGTGTTTACATAATATATTTGGGTGCAATGTGTATAATTATTTTATATATATATTTACACACACATGCTTGTATATATTTAAGAAATATTTTCATGTATATTTTGTATATAGATTTATGTATAATTTATATTATATATAAATATAGATATTTATATATAAATAAACATTTGTTCTTAAATATACATGCATGTGTGTGTATTTATATATACACACAAAATAATTATACACAGTGCACCCACATATATCATGTAAACACAAAGTTTTATTTTTTATGCGATTAATCGTGATTAATCGTTTGACAGCCCTATTAAAAATATTAAATTATTAATGAAATGTTGCATTTTATTGAGTCAATTTTAACATTTAAAGTATTAATAATTAAATTTGAGTTAGTTTGAAATGATTTGTTAGTAGTAATAGTTAATTGAATCATTTAATTAAAGTTGTATTAAGGGTTATTATAGTTGAATAAAACTCAAACTGAAACTAAAACCATAAATACATTTCTGTTGCTTGAAATAAGATAAATGTTCACTGAAATTAAATCAAATCTATAAAGCTTAAACTTATTTCACATTATAATTAAGTTTAACTTGATTTCCTAAGATGACATGTTTTATTTTTATATTGTCCATTTTCATTTTAGTTTTGTAATAATAAAAAATATTGATGAAAACTATAATAGTAGGCCCTTTCTAAATTATAGAATACCATTATTAGACAATTAATAAATTATTATAAGCTATTAAATAAATATTCAAATATAATACTTGTACTGGAAAATAAAACAAAAATACTTAATTGTACTTATTTTAGTTTTTTTTTTTTGTTTTGTTTTGACAGACTTGAAGAGTTGCATTCTGCCAGAAAGAGATTATTCATCATGTGAAAGGACCACCCAAAGCCCAGGTATGAAGATCTCACTGAACTTTTCCCCCGTCTCGTTCTCTGCTTGTTTGTGCAGTGGCTGTCTTGCTGCAGTATTGCATGTCGATGCTCATCGATTGCACCCTCTTCCTCTCTGCTCTAGGCTGTCTTCACCCAGCCAGCCAAACCAAGTCCATGTTTGTGCAAGAAAGTGTGTGTGCGTTTTTAAAATGTGAGTGTTTAAATGGGGTTAGAGCGTGTGGTGTGGTCAGAACGTGGGCGCGAGAGCATTCGAGTGTGTGACGGTGAGCTACGGCGAGGCAGGTCGGATGAAGAGATCTTAGGATTGCATTCACCCCGTGCCTTGCCGGTTGTCCTGGCAACGGCAGAGGAGAGAAAGTGAGGGAGAGAATAAGATGGCGTGGGGTATAAAAAGGACAAACAATTAGATAACAGAGGAGAATGAGAGGAGGATTGTGGGATGCTTCTGGAGGTGTTGAGAGCACAGTCAGAGAGTGAGGGCTGGATGTGAGAAACGTCCATTCACTGATAGAGGGCTTCTAAATGGTGAGTGTATGGTCTCACACACACTCTGGATCCTGATCCATAGGCTCTGTGAGTCTGGGTCGAGCTGTGCTGGTTGCCGTTCTATTTATATACTGCTGAACAGTGGCAATGTTTCTACACACTTTCTGATGGAAACAGAGACTAAACGTTGTTTCACAGCAAGTCCCGCTAACTCACACATTTAAAGAGATAGCTCAGCAAAAACTGAAAATTCTGTCATTTATTGTCCCTGGTGTTGTTTTAAACCCAACTGACTTACTTTCTCCCACCGAACACATAAAGTGAACTTTCTGAATTCTAACGAAAGTGAATGGAGGCTGGAGCCGCTCATTTGTAAAAATATATATCTTAAAACATGATGCTTTAACTTAAAAAGCAAAAAAAAGCCTTTTTTTCAGAGATTTGTCTGTTTGTTTTTGGAAAAAAAAGATTAGTTTTATTTAGCAAGGATTCTTTACATGGATCAAAAATGACTTTCTATTTCAAATAAATGCTGTTCTTTTGAATTTTCAATTCATCAACAAATCCTGAATAAAAAGAAATTGTTTCCACAAAGGCAGCAACACTGTTTTAATCATTGATAATAAGAAATTATTATTGAACATCTAATCAGCATTTTAGAATCATTTCTGAAGGATCATATGACACTAAAGACTGGGGTAATGATGCTGAAAATTCTACGCTATCTCACGACCAATTCGTACGAATTCGACGAATGATTAAAAAGTGTCTAATTGGTATGACCTCACTCGAACAAATTAATACGATTTGTCTAAACCCACGTGATGGGTAGGTTTAGGGGCGGGGTCAGGGGTAGGTCATTTGTACGAATTGATACGAATTGGCCAATTCGTAAAATATGTGCGATTTAGCAAAATCGCTATCTCACGACCAATTCGTATGAATTCGACGAATGATTAAAAAGTGTCTAATTCGTACGACCTCACTCGAACGAATTCATACGATTTGTCTAAACCCACGTGATGGGTAGGTTTAGGGGCGGGGTAAAGGGTAGGTCATTCGTACGAATTCATACGAATTGGCCAATTCGTAAAATATGTACGATTTAGCAAAATCGTACTAATTCGTACGAGTGAGGTCGTATGAATTGTTACGAATTAGCCACTTTTTAATCATTAGTCAAATTCGTACGATTTGGTCATGATTTCAGGTTGGAAAATTCAGCTTTGCATCACAGGAATAAATTACATTTTGAAATATGTTTACTTTTTTTTAATTTGTAATAATATTTCACAATATTACTGTTTTTACAGTGTTTCTGATCAAATAAATGCAGCCTTTGTTGTTATATTTTTAAAAAATATTAAAGTTTTGGTTTGTAGTATATATCTTCAATAAAGTTACTTTTTCATACGTCATTGGAAAAATCATATTTAAATGATTATTTTTCAATTGTTTAAACCACACCAATTTACCCCTCAGTTGTGGCTGTTCTTTTGAGGTTGTCATCTCCAATCCCCATTCACTTTTATTAGACTGAGAGAAAAAAATAGCCAGGATATTTTTCAAAAAAAGACTCTGTGATCTACTCAAGAAAGTAAATCATATGGATTCGAACCAGCATTCTGAATCCATTTTTCTGAATCCATACATTTTAATTTTTGGGTGAACTATCTCTTTAAACCTCTATTTAACACTCATCCACGTGCAAACTCTCTCACCCTTCTCTGACGCTAACACAGATTCTCACTCTCTTTTTTTCTTCCGTCCTTCCTCTCAACACTCAGACACGTGCAGGCACCTCCCATCGCTTCTTTCACTCTCTTTCATACACACACACTCTTTTTTTTCTAAAGCCCTGCCTCTCATTCACATTCTCCTACTCTTCGTGACTTAACTAAATGATCACCCGGCCTTCTTTTTTAGGATCACATCCATAACCTACAGTGCAAATACACCAGCAATTTAAAAAGATGGATCTTCCAGTCAACTTAATTTAAAGGCATTTACAATGGTAAACTGGATTTTTCTTACATTTTTTACATAATATATGCTAATATTCACAATGCAAAGCTCTCGTCCCAGTTCACTGAGAGATTTTTCATTTAGAAGCAATGTTTATGACATCAAAACCACAAGCACATTAACATACAATATGACCATCCACGTTTAAGCATCAATGCCAAAACAGCACAACCTGGCTCCATAAGTACAAATCTCATTCATTTTCTCCATACAAAATATACAAAACTTATAACTAAGACCTACCATGTGATCAATAATGATGATGTGCTTCAGTAAAAGCCACAAGTCAATATCTTTTAAAACTGTTTATTGTCAAAATCCTAGTAAAATACCACAAGATTCATCAATTATTGAAGGAATCATGGCATTCTGACTTAAACGAGACTCGGTGTGATTGAGGTAATCAAATCAGTCTTATACACTCTCAATTTAATTTTATATTTGTATTTTAAAAATATTGTATTTAATAATTTTAGCCAATGACTTGCAGTTCTGTCAATTATTTTACATGTTAGCATTTTTGTTGATTCTGTTACATAATTCGAAATGATTAATTGGACGAGCAGTTAATTTTGTTCAATGGCATAGTCAAAGGTTTTATATTTTAGTGTTTTCGTTGATTCTATTACATCATTCAGAATGATTAATGGGATGAAGAGTTCATTTGTTCATAATGACTTAAAGTGAATGATTTTAGATTTAAGTTTTTTTTTTGTTGATTTTATATCACAATTCGAAAAGATTGATTAGATGAGTAGTTAATTTGTTTATAATCACTTATAGTCATAGATTTTATGTTAGCATTTTCTTTTTATGTTACGTTATTCAAAAAAATTAATAGGATGAGTAGTTGTATTTGTTCATAATGACTTATGGTCAGATTTTATATGTTAGCATTAATTTTCTTAAATTGTTCAAAAATATGAATAGGATGAGAAGTGAATTTGTTTTCAAATGACTGATTTGTCTACTGACTTATAGATGATTTTATATGTGACCAATGACTTTATATGTTAGCGGTTTTGTTGATTTGCTCAGTTAATTTGTTTATAATAATAGTGTATATTATGTATTGTAAGTTTTGTATAATAATGTCACCCAGAATCAAATGTTGTAATATGAATCATTTTATTTAGAGTTAAATGTTGTGATTCAGAGTTGATTGGATGAATTCAAGGTTTTGATTCAGAAATAGTGTTGTTGTTTTTTGTGTGTGAAATGTAGAGAAAAGAAAGGGGAACAATACCAGAACCAGAGCTGTTGAAAAAGTGGGTGGTCACTTTTTGATCAAATAATATATTGATACATTTGTAGCAAAGTCCAAAGATGGATTTCTGCTGATAATAAGACGTCCTATGGATGGCCCAAATAAGCCGCCCCGTGACCACCAGAACAAAGCTTTAAGTTGCAGATGAGTCACGGTTGCTTCCGGTGTTAGTGTCTCAGTGCAGGTCTACTGTAGTGACCAGGTTGACCCTAGCGAGCTAATCAGATTAACTGTTAAGTGATCTTCTCAGTCGTTTAGATGTCCACTACTCTATCCTGCATCCTGTTATGCTGTTATGTGTTGTGTTTGCGTACATTTTGTTCCGGAAGTGTTCGATTTGTATGTTTTGGAATTGTGTGGCAAATCATGATGGACCTGTTCTAGACAACCCATACCTCTAGTTTAAAAGGACCATATCATTAGAAATCAAGTTTTCCTAATCTTTTGGTCTAAAAGAAACAATCATTCTTCAAAAGTTCCTCCCCAAAAACAAAGTTGCAGAAAACTACCAGCGGATAACCAGCCACACTGTAAAAAATGACATGATCAATTAAGTCGTGGCAACATATGTTTTTACATCACTTCAACTCATCAAAATAAGTTAAACTGTTTTAAACTTTATTTTTTAAGTTATACAAGATTCAACTCATTTTTTAAGTTGGTTTAATGTAATTTAAGTTGAAATGACTTAAGACAGCCAAGTTGATTGTAAGTTTTTTTTTCTTTCAGTGCATAAACGTCAATGACACCTATTCAGTGTTAAGAAGCTTGACTCGTGCCGTGAAACCCACAGTAAGCTCAGCAAAGCTCTGTTTCTCATTTCACATGCAAAGAATAAAACGGCTTATTTGTTGGGTCAAAGCCTATTTGTGGGGTCCGAGAGAGAGTGGAAAATTGCCAAGAAAAGCTAAATCATAAATCACACATGCTTAAATGGATCTTATGGGAAAGAAATTATATAAAAATGCATGGCATGACTCCTTGCTTTTGAAAAAAATCATAGTTTGAGAGGGTTTTTTGAGAAAAACAATGTTTTAGAGTAAGCTTGATAGTTGAGAATCCATTAGCAATCCTTTCTTCTCAAACTATTACTCCCTTTAGAGCAATTAGGCTTTTCCTTGAAACAATCTTTTCTTGTTTTCGTCTCCTTGGGTCACACAGCGAACCCCAAGGAACGATCCATTAAGGGTAAATTGTGTCAGGTATGGTTCAAAAAATAGAATCCACCCTCTCCATCAACAAACACACAATAGTACAAGTTTAATATGAATGTATGTGTGTGAATATATATATATATATATATATATATATATATATATATATATATATATATATATATATATATCTGTGTAGCTATTTGGTTATTGGTTAGCTGAACTGTTTGCCTGTTAATATTAAATTTCAGTGGAATTGGATTTTGTTTTAACAATAACAACAGTATTTTTTCCAAAACATAAATTAAGAAATAATTGGGCCAATTTTGAGTTCTTTTTTGATTCAAAAATAATGTCCGTTGAAATAAAACTGTAAAGGAAAATTTAAATTTTGGATCAAAAACAAACTGAAAAAAAAAAAAAAAATTAAACGAAAATTGTAAATGTTGCTTTGGCCAAAAAAAAGGTATGTAGTTGGAATACTAAACCTACTAAAACTGAAATTAAAGTAAAAAAAAAAAACAAAAAACCCTCTAAATGCCATTTGAAATTTTCTTCTAAAATGACCATTTTTATCAAACTTGTATATTTAAGTTCAGTAATTTCACTTAAATGACAATTAATAGGTAATCTTCATTGCCATTTAAGTGAAATTACTGAACTTAAATATACAAGCTTGATAAAAATGGTCATTTTAGAAGAAAATTTCAAATGGCATTTAGAGGCTTTTGCATCTGAACTCTTCATATATATATACCATATATATACTGTATGTATGTATGTATGTATGTATATATATATATATATATATATATATATATATATAGACCATTTCGCAAAATGTAAACAAGACTGGTCCAGAAGCACTTCCTGTTTCAGTTTTTTAACACTATATAAACGTTGGATAAAGTACAACCAACAGAACATATACAACTGATTCAAAAAGTTAAACAAACATCTTTAAGATTTTTTCTTTACCTTTGAAATTAAGAAACCATTTACAAACTGAAACAGGAAGTGCTTCTGGACCCGTGTTGTTTACATCTCGTAAAATGGTATATATATATATATATATATATATATATATAGTAATGAAAGTGCATAACAGCATTAAAACAAAAAATCTACTTTAAAATATTAATAAATACTATATAAATAACACTGGTTCATTTCCAATTTAATGTTTTTAAGATAACATCATCCAATTTAAGTTTTTTCCTTAAGAGTTTGCAACTTAATTATAATAAATACCTTTAGAACCTGAAAAGATGTAAATCATGTAATGATTTATCTCTACATTTTTAGCTTTATTTCATTGGTTTCTGCGAGAGCGCGGTGTGTATGCATGTATGTGTGTGTGTTGGCAGAGGCAGTGCTAAGCTGTAGTGATAGCATTGCTGAGAATATAATGAGGTCAGTGGGATTTGTGGAGTGAGTGACGCTCTTAATATAGCACATGCATACCTATGCACGTTTGTATGAACGCGAACATATGTAAGCGGCATCAATGTTCAGGCGCAAGCATATAAACTCACATATGTGCTTACACACACATTTCCTAACATGTCTGTGCAGGTCACATGGATGTGCACGCGTGTCCACAACACGTGTGAGGCAATAAGCTACTGTGAGTTTGTGAGGGTTTGAGAGTGTTTGAAAGGGATAGAGTTATAAAAAAATAAACAGGCAAACTGGCTTAGTTCCAATTTTGCCTGGCTATCTCCAGCAAGTCTCCAGAACTCTTGGCAAAATGTGGAAAACTCTGATTCTCTGTCACCCTCGTTTTTTTCTCCTGGTTTCTCTTCCTGAACCCTATCTCGATCTCCTTTTTCTTCTGCTGACCTACGTTTAACCTAAACAACCTGAACTAGACCAGTGAATCCTATCCAGGGGCGTACAGCGTACTACACTGGGTTCTTGGAAAGATTTTGATTTAGCTTTAGCTTTTTTGCCTAACAAAAACGAGACTTAAAGTGATAGTTCACCTAGAAAGGAAAAATGATATACTTATCCTCATATCGTTCCAAACTGGTATTACTTTATTTCTTCTGTGGAACACAAAAAAGAGATATTGTTTAAACTGTGCTAGTCGCCGTTTTCCATGCAATTACAATGAATGGTGAAAACCAAAGCACCATAAAAGCATTGAAGTTCCCCATTATGCTTTTTTCGAATATTACCTTTTAATGCAGTGTGCAATCAGCTGTATGTGGATGTAAACGGTCTGCAAAGTTGTAAAGTCGAAAGTGAAAGAATCGACATTGAAATGCATAAATGAGTCGTCAGGAATTTCAGTCTCTCTTCCGCGAACTGCATACGTGATGCGGTAACACATTTGCATAATGCCCACCTATGTTCTTCATTTTAATTTTAGTTTAAATTTCAGTTAATTGTGTCATTTTATTTAGTTTCAGTTTTTAATTTTGCATTTTAAGTACACTATTTTAAGTTTGTTTGGGCTACATGTACGTTTACATGGAAACGATTCTGATGAGAAAAAGCAAAAGTGGCGTTGCGTTATCACTTTTTATTCTGCGTTTAGACTAGCATTTTGGGTGGGAAATTCGCGTGTAAATGGTGTGTGAAATTCAATGTAGTATGCACTCCAGGCGACTAGGAGTGCATACTACAACAACACCAAGTCCGCACGCCTGCGTACAACCTTCACTGTCAAGCAGACTTTTGCGTTTTTACGCTTTGCATGGGAACGCGGTGGTGTAGCGTTTTTAAGATTTCCACTCTGGAGGGTGGTTTCACTTTTTTGCGTTTTTTAAGCCTCAAAAACGCCGTCGCCGTGTAAACAAAAGGCACATCCGATAAAATATTTTTACGTTTTCACCCGTGAGCATTCTCGTGTAAACAGGGCCTAAAAATTACATTTTTATTTCACCTTTATCTAAATTATTTTGCGTAGTTTTAGTCTCAATTAGCAGTAACAGTTTTGAAATGAATTTCGTTTTTTTTTTCTTTCTCCCTTTTAAAGGAAATTCAGTATAATATCAGTATAAACACATTTTCGTTTTGGTGTCAGTGAAGGAGCGCTTGTTCTGATGCGACTGTGGTGCTACCTAAGACAACAACGGTTGGAAAACACTGCTTGTCTAGACAACATCAACAAAGAGACATAGCCGACAACAAGGTGAAAAATGCTTGCATTTTTTCAATTAGCATTCAATATTAAACCAAACTGTATATGGCAAACACTCTCTTTCTCTCTCTCTCACACACAGAGAGAGACACGCCTTAACAGCATCAGGCAATTTATGACTATGACATTCCACATGTCCATGTTATTGATTGTGCCACTGTTGCTCTGCATCAATAAAGACATCAGTCAGTCTGCTGATACACCCAGAATCTACATGACTCTCATTAAGTGAATCCAGACTTATGTATTCTCTCTCCACGCTGACACCGACACAAATCATTCACGTTTCCTTAGCAACCTCACCACATAGCGGCACCAGCAAGGCCTATTTAACAGGTCCCAAGCAACCGCTAGAAATATGGCTTTCGTTTGGATGCTGTGTAAAGAAAGCTAGACGATACATGTTGAAAAACGATACACTAATGTCAACAAGCACTTGTGTAGTCCAAGTATACGCAAGTTTGAGTGTGCATGCTAATGCTAAGGGACGCGCTATGCACTTTAAGAGAAGAGTTTTGGTTACTTTGTCCATGTTTGTTAGCTCTGAAGCCATATTTTTGCTAGCATACTCCAAAATGTGTTGGAAAAAATGTGCTTTTAGCACAAAAACTCAATGGAAAATGGAACCTAAATATTAAAGACTCATCCTGCCCATCACAGATTTTGTCCAATCAAATGCTTTCTAAATTGAGTATGACCCTCCCCCTTAACCTCAACATATATTTTAGTTTACCCTTGTGCACATGTAGTGTGCGAAGCGTGACATAAATTTCATCATCAGTATAGTACACGCATGTTCTACCTGCGCTCGCAAAAGAACCTTTTTTTTATGCATTTATTTGTTGGTCCATAATGTGGCAACACTTGCCTGACCGTTGTTTCACAGTCATTACATACATAATTTTTAACTTTTGTTTTTTTTTACCACCTAGGTACATAGATTCATGGTTGTGATGTAACTAAATGTTATAATAGCTATTTAAGAGCACTTCAGGATGTCCTGCTCATACTTTGTTTCAAAAAGATTTTGCTACGTTATGACCATGAACCAAAGCACTTGGTAGTCGTTTGATTTTAAGGGGGAAGGACATATTTATTATAAAGCATCTGATTGGACAAAAATTTATGTAGTTCAAAATGAGTCATCAATATTTTTGGTCTGTTCGGAAAATGTATGTGCACTATTAGGACTACTTTAGCATACTGCACAAATATTTGTGTAGCGCAAACCGTGCTTGTCAAATTGGTCACTGAACCAGTTAGGAGCCAGTTTATTAAAATCATAAAGTTGGGGGCAAATTAAAAGCATGATTTTCATCCCAAAATTAGGATATTGCTTTGCTTTGCTTTGAGTATGTATGTTAGCATTAGTTTGGTCAAAGGCTTTTTGAGGACAAGCAGCAAGCAAAGATATTAAAAGTAAAACCTTGCGCCTTACCTTGAGAGCGCAATCTCTGCTTTCTGCTTCGCAATGTCAGCGGCCTTGTCTGCCGCTTCGACCGCTCTGTCTACTTTCTCGCGAATCTTGCTGGCACGTAGCGGGATGAGGTTCTTGCGTTTGCCACTGACAAGCATGTTCTGTTTGTATTTGCCTTCCTCTTTGGTGCCGTCGGGAAATGTGGTGCATCCATAGCCGTGCCTCTTGTTGCCCAACCACTCGCCCTGATACTGCAGTCCGTCCGAACGCCGGCTCACCCCACAGCCCGTCCTCTTGTCGTTTTTCCATTCGCCGCCATAACTCTCGGTGGTAGTGGCGTCTACGTCGTCCTCGCCCACTGGCAGCTCGCCCTCCCCTTCCCCAAGGCTGATGGTTGAGTTGATGTCGGATGCAGCGGAGCTCACCGTACTCATTCCGGCCTCACTGCGAAAAGAACTCTGCTTGCTCCGCTGGCTGGCTAATGAGCTCTTGGATTCGGATTTTCGCAGCTTGAGGCCACTCAAGAGTGAGCGACGGAACAGGCCCTTCTTTTTGTTCTTCAACAGCTCTGCCTCACTGTGGGCCGTCAGAACAAAGCCTCCACGGGACACGGCCGGGCTACCCGCTGCTAGGACGCCGCCACCCCCCATGCCAGCCACAGGCGCCCGATCGCCCGTCAGCAGAGCCGTGCCGTTGCTGTGCTCGGACCGTAGAGAGTTTATGGAGGTACGCAGAGGTGAACGGATGACGGCCGCCATGCCGTACGGAACGCTCTGCCGTACACCATATCCATGCCGCATGCCGCCCACCCATTGGCCCTGGTATGTACCTGCACGAAAACACAGAAGGTAAGAGAAAACTATACACAATAAATCAACATTTCAATTCAGAATGAAGCTGTCTCTTGCAGGATTTTGCAGAACTGCAGTAGATGTGGAACACAGGGTTCCCTTGCTGAGTCTGCTGCCCTTGGGTTTCTCCAGTTTCGAGAGTTGCCTCATGTTTTTAGCTCTGGTATTCTTCACAATTGCCTAGCTAGTCTACCTTTTAGCAGCGGGGGTAACAGCGACAAATTCTGGTCAAACAAATCAGTCTTCTCTAATGGTTTTGAGAAACTTGAAAAAGCTCCTAAAGAGTTGCTCAATGGTAAAAACTCAACCGAGTCAAACTCAACCTTTCAACCCTGTTACCCTCTTATATTCAAAATGGTTTTATTTATTTTTATGTTAATTGTCTTTATGCTACATTACAAAATAATACACATTATTAATTGCCATATACTGTACTTAGACGTGTCCCAAATTAACATCAGCATGTTCTGGAGGTTAAGCACCTCCACTGACTATTTGTTTGTATCTTATTCATGGAACGTTTCAAAAATATGCCCGTCGTAACTTAAATCGCTGATGACAATGGAAGGTGACCTTATGTGATATCAGTTTGTTCAGTTTGTTTCAATCCTTTTGAACATGTAAATGTGTTTGAGAACCAAAGGACAGTGAAGACATCATTTTAGCTGTAAAATAAAATAAACCACCAGAGAGATCATACATGATCATTCACCACATGTTCCTGGATCAACATTCCAATCAACCAATCATGTATGAGGAACAAGCTTATACTTTGTCACGTTTCGGCTTACAACCATAAGTGTTATACACATTTTCTCTGATTTTAGGGATAATGGGTAGGGTTAGGGATATGGTTAGGACTACATTTTCAGACATGTTGATCCACGAACTTGTCTTACTCCACAAAATCACAGTGACCGAGATGATACTGCAATTCCCATCTCTGTAATATGTTTGTGCCTTTCGAGTCACTCAATGCAGTTGGGAGAGGATTACAGTGCGTGTTTCTCCAGACACAAACAGTAATAATTCTCGTGAGCTCAATAAAATGCTTCTCTCATTGCTTTTGTGCCACGCAATGAGGCAGAGTAACAACTTAATGAAAAAAGAATGAAATGTAGCAGGGCAGTGCATAAAAATAACTTGTAAAAGGTGCCTGATACTTCAATATTGCAACCGCATGTTTAAATAGAGTGCATGCATTGTATACCAACTGAAGAGTTACACCAAGAAGTTGATCAGATCATCTGATTTTTGAGAATGTGGACTGTAAATGCTTCTGCACTTAATACATATTATACTGTACTTATATAACAAATTACCATCATTTCATAGGGCACTGATGCACCCCATGATTACCGTTGTGATCCCTGTACCATCATCCGCATGACCAATCTCATCAATGGCAAGCACAGGAAGTGACATAATGGCAACAGTGGAAGAGCGTTTTTGGCAGCCATGATCTCCAGACCTGGCTCTATTACTTCATTTATTGTGATGGTTCCCCTAGAGGACTAAGTGTTCATCTCATCGATCTCAATCTCCATGAGGTATCACAATGTCCATCTATTTAGCCGCCAGCAGTGTTATTTATTGGTGAATGTGCCAACAAAATAATGGAATGTCACGTTCTGTAAAATTTCCTTTATGGCGCTGGCAGCCTGATCTTTCTGTCAGGAGTCTTGATGGATGGCTATCTTGGAACCTTCATTTAGTGACATGGGTAACCAATAACACTAAAGGTCTTGCACGTGCTGATGGGCCTTAATCTGAAAATTTTGTCACTGGAAGAAGAAAGAGTGTTTGAATCCCTACAGTTTTTGTTTCAGTACTAGGGCTGGCGCCTAACTAATCGCAACTAATCAATATCTCCTGAGAGAACCCCAAGAAAGAATATAATTTAAGATGTTATTATAGTTGAGCAAAGCATTGAATGGATGAATTATAAGTCAATATATATGTATATTTTTTATTTACATATGAGCTAAACACTGTCTTTTGGATGCCTAGTCATACTACAAGTAGTTAAAATGTAAAAAAAACAACAACAACGCATCTTCAGATTTCTGCAAGCACACTAAAGTGACGGATTAAATTGACAGCCCTGCTCATTGCAGTTTCTAAAATAACTCATTTGTAATTTGTTTCCCATGTCACTTTAAGATCTCTGTAATCTATACGTCTTTTTTTGTTTTGTCTCTCTAAGTTTTCTGATCTCTCACTTCAAAATCAAAAATCGTTTACCTTATAATGTTAGAGAATATTGACTGGAACCGTCAAGCTCAAAAAGTGCAAAAAAGTGGTTTGTACACTTTGTGCTATCACTACAGCTTAGCACTGCCTCTGCCAACACACACTTTGTACAACTTATGAGTTATTATATCCAAAAAGTATTTAAATTAATTTAAAAAGAGTGTTCACATAAAAATGTACTGTTTGTTCTCCACAGAATAAAGTCGTGGGATTTTTGAACAATGTGATGGTGAGTAAATGATGACAATTTATGCGTGAACTATCCCTTTAATAGTTTGCACTCATCTAGCATTGATCTTTTATACCGGAACGTGTATGTTCATGATCCACCTGATCTGTCCTGTACTTTTCTGCGCTCTATGAGATCACCTCTGATGTAACCACTATCCCTACATGCTGATGATTCATCCTGGCCAACATTCTAGAACATGCTGGCACTATTACCGTGACACACACACAGCTCACTGTGCTACTTCCGTTATCTCACCATCTCTCCCACCTCTTATCCGTTCTCACCCTTTTTTTCTCCCATCCCTTTTGTCTTTACATTATCAGCTTTCTCATCCTGTTAGCTACATGCATACACATTCAGCCATACGAACGCCCCCATTCCCTCTGCCTGTATTGATCTCTGTGGGTTGGCATGTCAGCGAGGGCTGCTGGATGGCTCAATGGGGCTGGAGCTGTGCTTGGTGGATTTCCCAGCCCCCCACTTCAATATACATACTTTCCTGGCTCACAAACAGCTCTGCCTCTATCTATCTATCTATCTATCTATCTATCTATCTATCTATCTATCTATCTATCTATCTATCTATCTATCTATCTGTCTATCTGTCTGTCTGTCTGTCTGTCTGTCTGTCTGTCTGTCTGTCTGTCTGTCTGTCTGTCTGTCTGTCTGTCTGTATCTTTTAGAAACCATCAGAAAACCAGACTGATCTAATGAAATGGCGTATGTATGACACGCCAATTCGTATTTCCATTTTTGGCGTGCTATCGACACGCATAATCGGTTTTCAGCGTGTTTATGAACGCCGTTGACTTAACGTTACATTACTGTATATAGAAATATATGACCTACCCCAACCCCATCCCTAAACCTACCCGTCACTGGGGTTAATAGCATTTATGAGTCTTCCCCTACCATCCTTGGAAAAAAATATCGC
The DNA here is from genome assembly GCA_038021265.1 of Cyprinella venusta. Lineage (NCBI taxonomy): Eukaryota > Metazoa > Chordata > Actinopteri > Cypriniformes > Leuciscidae > Cyprinella > Cyprinella venusta. The sequence goes on along the minus strand of CM075886.1, from coordinate 13,004,359 downwards.
TCCCCAGATGTAGATCTACATTTTGCTTCGTTTCGCTCGGACATTTAACGGCGTGTACATACACGCGGAATCACTCAACGGCGTAAACATACACGCATACACGCGAATAGCTCAAAATGCGTATAGATAACACGCCACTTGACTTGAAAGTGTTGTGTATGTTTACACAAAAGTCATGATGTCATGTTGCGAAAACTCATAAAACCCAACACTCTCAATACAACTTGTAACCTTTTTCCATTACAACTTCATGCAAAGGTGGCACATTTGTATGAATTCATATGATCACATTCATACTTTTAACACCCCAACAAGGGTTAAGTTTACGCTAGGGTTTGGGATGGACCTTCATGTGAAACGATTCATACAAAGTCATCCCAAATTGCCAACTCATAAAATAGTTACTTTTTCCACATCAAAACACCCTTGAAAGATTTGATAATTATATGTGAAGAATTCTTGCAGGCAAATAGTGTGTATGAAAGAGTGAAAGCAAGTCCTGCAACTGAAGTGAGAACAGGAAACTGACACACTGTTACAGGCCTGTAGCTGTTGTCATTCTGATGCTGCATTCATCGGAGTGGCCAACATCTTGCTGATGCTTTCTTCATATTGTCGGGCAGCAGCTGCGTGCTGTGTGATATGTAGATCAAACACAGACCTAAAGTGTTGGGATTATTAGCTCAGAAAGTTCCCACACACACCGACACAAAGAAAGAGAGGAGGCATCAGTTCACACCTCCCAAACAATCAGTGTAGTTCTTTCGCACAAACACACACTTACCCACACTTCCATTCATCCACTGCACATTTTTGCTTGCTTCAGATTTAACCGTAACGGCAAGATTTTCAAATCAGGCAAGATTTTGAGAAATCAATAGATAAATATCTTCATCGTACCAACATTATTGTAACTTCTACAAGCCACAAATGAAAAAAATCTCTGTTCTCATTTTTCACAATTATAGATCTCTAAAGACGTGTATAGCAATCGAATTTTGTGGATAATCAGTAACATCATTAGCATCCGTAAAACAAAAGAAAATCTAATAGATAGTTCAATGTATTATAGACGAGAGAGAATTTTTGATTATGATGCATTGGCAGGCCTTTCAGAATAAAGGCAGCCTGACAGTGATGTAAAACTGCTGACGTCCGTACTGCTCTGATTGATGGGCAGTGTTAGCTCAGACACGAAACTAAGCATCCGACTCGGAGTCTGGCGGTCTGAGGACATGATACGCCCACCGGCTGAAATGGTTTTGTACATTACGTCTTCCCGTTTGAGGTATGTGAAGGGGAAACTTGTCCTTGATTAGCCTTTGCACTGCTCTGTGTTCCTTGAAGGCCTCGGGCAGATTCCTAAGTCACAGTGACTGAAATTAAGATGCAATCTTCACTGTTTTTAACAGGATGTGCAAGAAGATCAAAAGATTAGTGACACTTTACATTAGATGATATTTATGGACTCTGTAAAGTTAATCTAACTAAATACAAATGTATATTCCAGTGTGTTTACAAGCAGCTTCACAAAATAATGAAACATTAAATTTTCAGTTCTTACCGTAATGCTGATCATTTGCATACTCTTTACGCAGATGTTTATTTTACAAGATAAGACTTAATAATTTAGTGTAATTATCATGTTCCAGATTTCAAATACAGATTATTTTTTACTACCGTGTTGATTTTGAACTGATTTTGTTTTGCAGGCTTTTATGATAGTTATGAATCGCAAATATTGACCTCAACATCATATGGCCACTGCAACGATTCAAAGCATGCTGTTAATCTTACACTACCTGGACGTCATTCAAGGATGCAACACACAATATAGAGAACCAAGGGTATGTAAACTTTGGATTGGATTGTGTTGGTGTATTGTTTTGTCTTGGAATATGTCAATATTTGTCATACTTCATCTGGAGAAGTGCAAAATGTTTTTGTCCATTTTGAAACAGGAACAGTCAGAATTAAAAAACAAATCTACTCAAATGTAGTTCTTTCGATCTAACGCTCTGACGTTCAGAAAATGTTATTGTGGGTTAAAACAAATTCTAAAGGGCCCCCTATGTAGGTTTTCCCAGTGAGGTCAGGCAGGGGAGTGAAAGTGAGATCTCTTGTGGTACAAACACACGCAATCTTCCAGTCCTTTGATAATTCTGGAGGTAGTCATAGGAACTTCTCATTAAAAGAGGCGGCTAAAGAGGTGTTAGAAGTAAACAGCTTGACGGGTGGGCTTAATGAAGAGAATTTGTTAGATAATCGGTGTGCTCTTCTCTTATATTACTATGATATCGTGGGAAAGCTCCTCTCGGGAGAGAGAGAGATAGAGGGAGAACAGTCACGACACTGGCGCGCTGCTGGCGCTCTCCATGGTTCTGAAGATAAGAGTGGGTGTATAGCCTGCCTGTTTCAGTTGAGTTTTATATCCTCCTGAGATTCAGCAATTCATTTTTGCTCACTGTAGTGGACATAAGTTGTTTGCTAATATCTCTTAGACCGTAGTGTTTCATATATATCATGAAAAGGACATCCAGAGCTTTTCTTGCATATTCAATGTTATAATGATATAATTATGTAAAGCTATTTATTATATAATATATCTCTATTTATATAAGGTCACAAACATCAGGGGAAAATACAATCCAAAATGCAATTAATGACCTGAAATTAATAAACTAACCATATAGAAAGGAAATAGGATCATCACATTTTAAAAAAGTGAAGTGAAAGTGATTCCCATATCATTTGTTTTTGCTGTTTAAGGCCGCACGCTTTATCAAACTGATCAAATACATCTGGTATTTTCGCACAAATGTCTCTGTCAGTTGTTAGAAGAAATAATCTAAATGACAAAACCTGTGTTTGTTTGTTTGCTGGATCTCAGGAGGTTAAGATGTTCAGATATCCAATACAACATGTATTCTTTCCATGAGGTAGATGTCAGATCTCTTGCTTTGTGAGATCTAACAAGTCTGTTTGAACAAACCAAGTGTGAATATGCAATATAGCGAGCGGGAGCTCTCTGAGGATGCAGACGTTAGTATTAATCAGAGGAACATCTAATTGAATCACTGCACAGCTGTGAAAACAGCAATACAAATGAAAATGCAGTAGCAAAAAAAAAAAAAAAAATGAAAATGTTGTCTTCGATCTGTCAGCTTGTTGACTTACTAGTCTGTATGGGATGTATATGCAAACAACAGTAGCCTTGTATGAGCATGGGACATCCCACATGGGTCACATGGTTATGTGATTAGTGGTCCGGTATTGGATTTCTATGAGTCCTGCAACCCACATGTCAAAACTAATTTGCTTGCGTTTCTGCCGGAGGCCTATGAGATGCATTGTGCAACAGCGCGGGGCACACAGAACGGAAACGGTTAATGCGGAAAGATCAAAGACGCGGAAACATCACAGGACAGATTTAATCACGCGCCTTCCCCTGGGTTGAATTTATAATCGTTTCTTTAACAATGCTCGCTGTTCTGTTTCGAGGTTGAATATTTCTTGTTTTTCTCCTTTTCACGTGTCGTGATCAGGGACGTGTCTGTCTTAAGAAATCATGGCGTTGTGGCTCACTTGGCCTAAATATCTCGTATCCAATACTAATTAGAATTCATACCAGGAAAAGGCAGACTCCCGCAAAGCTGGCAGAATGACTGTTTGGATCGGCTCTTCCATGAATTATTAATCTCTTGTCTTTTTCACAAAGTCAGCAATCGCAGAGTAATTGTTGCATGCGTGTGGTTGCGGGCCAGACTCTCGCAGAGTACACATCTGTTGGCCATGCTCATCTCTAGTGGCCTTAAATCCAGGACAGTGCACTTCTCAGAATGAAACAGGTGTTTGTATCCATAGATGGACTAAAGAGGTCTCTTATCCGTAACCTACTCTAAGATAAACCATCCATTGGGCATTTATCATAGCTTTGGAAATAAGAGGTGCTTCACATGGCAGGCCAAAGGCGACTTTACCCTGATGCAAACCACACACTTTTATAGCATTGTCAATGTTATATAAACAATGCCATAAAAGTGTTGTTTATTCAGGCAATGTGTTCTGTATATGGGGCAATGGTTTTGCGACAACGCTCCACAATACAAAATAAAGCTACACTTAAAACCAAATCTCTCTAAGCCTACATAGACTAGCAGGCTGTTATCCGTTTAAGGGGATTTCAGTTTGACTTTTTTTTTTTCAATGTTATGTAGGTGATGTATTTGAGAAGTGGAATGGTCCCCATTTTAGGATTATGAATATAACATAATCCTGAATGTATTTGAACCACATAACTGATATGTCTGTTTCCTTTTGTTGTCAAGCCAGCTCTAGGTATTTCGATATTCTTTTGAGCAATGCAGAACGGCGCTTTTCAGAGGCCAAATTGATCAGCATTTGAGATTTAGTCATGCAAAAGTGCTGGGAATTGCTGTACATAAGCTACATAGTGGACATGCTGACACTGTTGGCCTAAAGCAACACAGAGTTCCACATCGATGTATGTAAGTACTTTACTCCCTGACTTCTAAATAATCATTAGAGTTACATCATGAAACTGAAATCAGAGCAGCCATAAAAGCAAAAATCATCCATATCCGGTACAATGCCATTCTCTGCAGGCAAGTAATCCCTAAGGGTCTGACTGAGGGTGAAACATGACAAGACATGTTATTGCATCAAAGATTAATGCATGTGACGTAACGTTAATACTAATGAAATATCACATATTCACAACAAGCCTAGAAATGTCAGTTTATATTTATAGGAAAAGATATGTTTATAATATTGCATACTATGTGTCTTCTTCAGCAGAAGAAGCTAATGGAAACTAACTTGCCCTCTTCAAACCTGTCCTCTTTAGTGTGATGGTGGAATTCAGGTAATAATGTGAACAGATGCTTTCATGTGTGGCAGCTGTAGTGTACTCAGACAGCACTGAAAGCTGATAATGCCGCTGTAACCTCTTTGTGGCCCTATTAACCTCCTCTTGTATTGTCTCTCTCTTCTTTGGCTCATTTTCTTTCTTTTTTCCTTATTTATCTCTGTCTTCTCTGACTGCTAACCGTGGTTGTGATTAGTGGTCCAGATTAGTACCGAAGTAAGTAAACGCCATTAGCGAGTCAGCCAGCCAATCAGAGTTGCGAGCACTGAGTCTCCAGTGACACGCTGACCTGCTGCCAGAGTCTGTGTGTGTTTCCACAGCAACTTGGTGTAAAAGACTCACAGGCAACACTTCCATAATGCAAAGAAAATGAAACAAAGAGAGAGAGGTTATGCTGCTCTGAAAATAGATAGACTGTTGATACAAGTATATGCCTCATTCACCAGAATAGACACTTTCTTGAACTTAAAACAGCCAAAGGGTTGTTGATTTTACTTTTCACACTCACTGAAAAGATATCTTCAGAGAGTGTGAGGATGCATATTTGAATATGTTATCTATACATTCAGCTACCTTTAGATCATTGAGATAAAAATCAATATATGAGTATGTCACATTCCTATTCAACCTATTTACTTAAAGGGATATTTTGGAAATAGGAATTTTTGGAAATTCCATATATTTCTATGGAAGTCAATGAGACCAGAAACTGTCTGGTTACTGATATTCTTCTAAATATCAGAAAATGGGCAGAATGGATTCGAAAACGGTAAAACTCAACTGTTTAACTCTGGGGGAGTTGTAAAATGAGCCTATTTCCAAAAAAAAAAAAAAGTGTCAGTTACAGGTTTGGAATAAAATTAACTTTCAAATGGGTGAACTATCCCTTTAATAGTTGGTATTACAATGTTACCTACCTATTATGTATTAATATTACACCTTTATTGACAAAGACACTAAGGGTGATAAAATGGGAGATTTCTTTTAGCAAAAAGGCACAGAAATGAGGGATCAGTTCGCGTGACTGCACTGGTATGCATAACTGTGATTCTACTTGAATAATCACTGACAGAACAATTTATTATATTAAAAAATTATTTTATTTCGGCCAGTTAAAAGTAAGCCATTGCATGAGTGTTATGTCAAGTATATGCTACAGTGGTAGCTGTGCTTGTTTCAAGTAAATGAGCCTATTGTTACTTTCATGGCCATTGATCTTTGTCACTTATCTGGCCTTCATATCATCTTGACTTTTGTTTTGCCAATTTTAGTTTGTACTGTCTCCAGCACAGTAAAACGGAAACCTTGTTCAAGCCCAAATAGGGTGTTCTGGTCTTTTGTCAAGGGTTTTTACAAGACTTGTAGGTTGAACGGAATCTCTCTCTCTCTCTCTCTCTAGATGTCCAATTGGCCTTAATTTGAGCCTCCAAATTGATCTCCTCAGCAGCTTGTGGAGGATGGAGGAATTCGCTTGTCCAAATGATGAGTAGAGGAAGAATTTTAAAAATCTGACTACTAGTAAAAAAGCGGTGAGTGGTGCAAAAATGGAAATTACAAGGTATTCTAGAAATCTCTCTCTGCTGTAATAGTTTTTGTGTTATCCATTGAAGGGACAGTTCACCCTCATGTTGTTCAAAACCGGTATGACTTTCTTCTGTTTAATATACACACAAAAAATAAATACTTGGAAGAACACTGGGGTCCAACGTTGGGGTGTTCCACAGAAAAAAAATCATATGGGTTTGTAATGATAAGAGGGATTCAATTTGGAGGGAACTTTACCTTGTGCAGAAATGTAACTATTTTGTGATGTCATTTAGTTGGAAGAATTTTTAAAACTTCAACTCAAACTCTTACCTCCATCAGAGTATGTCTCCGTTCCGTATCCATCCTGTAGGCCGTTGTTCCATGTACCCTCGTACTTGCCACTGGTTCCAGTGCTTTCCCGCACACCGTAGCGTCCCTTAAATCCATGTGTCCATTCACCTTTATAAACCCACTTGCCCTTGTTTTCAACACCAATGCCATGGCGCTTACCTTGCGCCCATGTCCCCTGATAGGTGTTCCCACTGGGCCATGTATAGATGCCCACCACCTCAAAACCGTGGCTCCAGGAGCCTGCATACTCGCCTTGGCCCTTGGGTCCTGTGCAGATGCCATGGCCATGGGCCTTTCCCTCTTCCCACCCTCCACAGTATGATCCCCCATCATCAAAGTTGAACCTGCCCCCAGTGGACATGCATGAAATAGGTTTTGGCAAATACCCCAAATCTCAAAAAGAAAAGAAAAAGAAGTAAGACCCAAACAAAATCAGACTTGGAAACGGGGCCAGGGTGTTGGTGGAAAGCTGGGGAATGAAAGAAACTGTAAACTCTCCCTTGATTGGCCTTTAAAAAACAATGCAAAAAGTTAAAAGAAAGAAAGAGGTGCCCTCCTGGGCAGTAGTCCCCTCCTGTCAAACTAGGCAGGAGCAGCTTGAATCCTCTCAGACCATCCTCTTCCAGGAGTGGAGCTTCTTATTCACAAGTTGCTTTCCTGCAGTTGCTTCTTATTGATGAAAGTGGGCCCACGCCAGCCATGCGCCTTGTTCTAGCGTTACCAGCGCAGCAACAATTCTTTCGGTTCTGGTGCTCTGGCCCCCTCCTCGTTCCTGCCTCCACAGAGGGCACCTGTGCCAGCACACACCTACCCTCACTCCCGCTCTCCCTCTCTGGGGCTTTGAGCTGTTTCACTTCCCCTCCCAGTTGCTGAGACCACCAGGCTCCACCTAGAAACCTGTGAGAACTCAGAGTCACGGGCGATAGATGAAGCAAGCAGGTAGCATTTACAAACGCATCCCCTCTGCCAGGAGCTCACTCACTGTTGAACCAAATCCACCCGACATGCTGATGCCACACAGAGAGACTGAGTGCAAGAGAAACAAGAAAAAAGAGCGATGGCTTTTGCAAGCTTCAGTCTCTGTCTTCCAGCAGCAATGCAGTCTCTATCCACACACGATCACATGCATATGTATGCACGCTCTCGCCAGCACTGGATGAGCACACGGCTTGATCGTAAACAAACTGATGTGATTAATTCCTTATCTGGGCACTGTTTCGTCGTTGTCTCTGCTTTCCTCTCTGCTCTCTTTTCAGGTCTGTATAAAAATCCTGTGCTCCGGTTTGCTTGCAGGTGGGAAAAGCAGATTCATTGTTCCCGATTTACCTTCTTCTGTTGTTTCTTGACTCAATCACGTTGTTGGAATGATTTTCACGTGATGCTGATGGTCTTTTACTCCGTCGTCATCTTATTCCCCCATTTGATGTCTCTCTCTCTCTCTCTCTCTTACACTGGTGTCTCTCAAATCTGCTCATTAGAGGTGGACTGTTCCAACGCAGCCAACTCCCCCTCCCCCTTGCACATGCTCTCTCTCCCTCACTCTCCCTTCATTTAAAGAGACATGTACTGCGTTAATACTCACCGCTCTCTCTCTCTCTCTCCACCTCAGGGAGCAAAGATTGCTTTTCCTAATTGCCCGGCTTAGTCCTCCCCCTACCCTCCCACTAAATCTCCAATGCTTTGCCCTCATAGAATAATTAGAGCATTTGTCAGTTAATGATATGGCTTGAGATGGTGCATTAAATCTCTTTGTTGCAGGTGAGATCATATCAAATCTGCTCGTTGACCTTGGCTCTTGATCATCCTGACTATTCTTCTTTGGATTCCATGGTATCTATAAGGGCACAAAGGTATCTTTACTGTGGCGACTTTTCATACTAGATAAAATAGGTTATAATTTAAAACATATCACTGAGATTACAGAGAACACAATGCATTACAGAATTTCTCCGTCCTCCTTCTTAAACAACTTTTCCTTAGAAGTATCCTGTAATGAAAAATGCCAATGATGATTCAAGAGGGTACATGGAGACGTATCAGTACTTCAAAATACAGTTTTTAAAATTCTTTATACGCACAAAAACAAGGGACTAGATTTATAAATGCTATCATATCATTAGTTTTAAATTGGAATTGTGTGTTACAGTCTGTTTGTAAAGAGGAGGAGGGATATTTATCCTCTCAATTACAGGGGATCAACTCTGACGGAGCTGGGTAAAAATACTCTGACATGCTGCTTTGGCTCAGCAGGTACTGAGAACCAAGTTTCATGCAGTAAACAGGTCACCTATAGTTTGAATCAAGAAGATTCATGTATTTGACTCATTATGCAACTGAGCAATGCTAACTCATTGCTTCTGGTGGCTTAGCTTATCAGGCTGTTTTAGTGATAGCCTGCTGTTGGCTTGATTAGTATTAGAGTAGGAGAGAGAGATTTTATGAAGTGGGATCAGCAGGCATAGTGTGGGAGTATGTGTATGTGTACAAGATGGAGATTGCAGGAGAAGTGTGAACATTCTTCTCAGATAGACGGATTTTACAAGGTTGTACTTACAAACAACTCCTCTCTTTTAAGAGAAAAACCTATAAGAAAGAAATAATTTGACAGTTAGACGTCAAAAGCCAAGCAATATTGCCATTTTAACCATTAAAATAATATTTTTAACCATAAAACAAACATGCATACGAATTATAATACATTACCTGTAATTGCATCTTGTATCCTGTTCTGATCCACAAATCTTACATTTTTAAAAAGTAATTGTATATAGTTTCTGCTTCACCATGGATGATTTGATGCAGACACACTATGGTTGAGGCCTGAGGAGTATTACCATGAGTTTAAGCCCAGAGACACAACATCACTCAGACTTGTTAGCAAAACAGGCTGTGATGACTCACGCACCCCTGCAGCACAACTGAAAAAAATCAAGGCTGTTATTGAAAATTTGGAGAATTATTAAATTAGCTTCCCTTACTTGTTTAACCAGAGGGCAGCAGAGGGAAATTTGCTAACTCAGTTTTTTTTTTTTTGTTTTTTTTTTTGGAGGGTTTGTAATGAGCATGTTATATCAACTCAAATACTTGAGTACATACTGTATATAGGGCAATGATTTTAATCTAAAATTGTTGTTAAATGTGATTCTACATATCAGACAAACATCATTGACATCCCATTTCACTTGCCAATGGGATGGAATATCTTGTTGCTTTTCCTGCTGATTACTGTAATTATCTTGATAAATAGTACACCTCTATTTTCGTCCCGGCTAGCTTGACCTTGTGGTTTTGGAGCAAATTGATGTCTGATTAATTGGTCTACAAAGTACCACTGAAAATGATACCTTGACACTAAAATAAATAATAACACCATTATTTGACACATTTATGTATAACTTCGAATTCATTCAAAGTTACGTAATGTGTGATCATGACCAATTCTTGTTTCCGTGTTCACCTGTCACCTTTGCTTGAGCAGAGAAAAAGCTTTCAAATTGCAGTCACAAAGTGAGAGCCAACTGCTCCCTCTAGTGTTAATTTATGATCAGCAAGAGTTTAATTTGCCGGCACTGTACATTTATTAATTTATACTGAAGTTTACTCATCTTCTACATTTGCATTTGATTATAAAAATTTAACAGTAGGGTCTTCTCATATATCTGTGATTCTAAGAAAACTGAAACCGTTTGTCAAAGCTTGTAGTGCAATTTGCTTTTTTCTCAGAAACTTTTTGAGGAGCTTGTCCAAAATGGTCCAAAAATTTGAGACTAGCCATATTAGTTTCACCGTAAGAAGTTCAGACTTTTATGCGGTTTCTGCTAAAAATTCAGTTTTCCAGGTAGCCTGACATTTTGAGTTTCTCCCTTGATTTAAACCCAGTTACTTATGTGACCAATTCTCCTATGATGACATATTATAACAATGTGGTATTAAAATTACAACCTTTGGAATCCATTTTTTTTCTCTAGATATTACAAATAATCACCCAACGCTCAATTTTGGCCACTTCAATTGTTAGACCATAGTTACACCCCTCCAAGTAAATATTTTATCTAGAATAAGAATTATTATGCATATTTTAAGAAGATTTTACATTTGAATTACATTTAAATTATTTAAATACAAAACAATAAGGCACTAGGGAAAATTAAATGGTAACGCAACTATTGAACTATACAAAAAAAAAAAAATAGGACAGAGTTGAAAGTAGTCAACATTTGAAGTGGATCAAAACCTTTCATCAATATTATACATTTTGAACAATACCCGTTCTTGTCTGAAGACAACTTTGATTAATTGAAATATTACTGTATTTAGGAAATAGAATCCAAGATTGGGTGAGGATAGTATGACTTGGTCCTTGATGGAGCCCTAGGACAACTGGCGCCATCTTCGGGAAAGTTGACATCATTAAATGACAAAACCAGAGATTTCCAATATGCCTAGTGGCTATCCAAAGACATACTTCAGAAAAGTGGGTTTCCTGTACAAGACCGCCACAGGAATAATTCAAGTTATAAAATTGTAATTCATTTACTTTATGTCTAAAATTCAGTTAAGAACGTATGCTAAGTGAATGAACCCTATCTCTTTAAATAATACAATATTTTACTGTCCACATCAAATATGACTGCAGGCGCTTGATATAAGAGAATGGCGTTTTGGCGAATCACGGCGCAGAATGTGATGACTGACAAACTGCTCATCCAATAGAAACCAGCAGTGGGCGGGGTTTGCGTGAAGTTCGGGATAGTGAACTACACTCAGTTTTCCTTTCTCGACTTCAAGACAGGATAATGATAGACAACGAAACCGTAGATTAATTCACTCGCGAGAAGAGCAAACAAAAGCCGCGGGTAAAGTGACACGTTTTTTAATAAAACCATCGCTACTTCATCGTCCGAGGAAGGAATATACGGATATATTAACGTCCATTAGACCATTCAAACTGATAAAATCGTGGAGTTTTCGCACACAAAATGTTTATTACCCGAAGGCGGTTCATTTGCGCGTGCACGGCAATGCCGATAATTTCTTCTCGACGACTCGTTCTAATGAATAAGGTTACTGTAAGATCTGAAAGAAATGTGCTTGTTTTATAATGTGTCCTGGAGACCATTGAATAACTGGCTGACGTGGGGATCACGTAGGGGGGCTTGCCGAAAAAGGAGAGACACGGGCGGGCAGAGGGGCTGCGCCGCCGCGCGTCTGGGATTACAGTAAACACAATTTGTTTCTTTAAAAACTTAATATGGCTTTGACGAGATAATGCAATCGCTAGCATATAAAACACGAAGGAAACCATGTAGCATGTCTTGTTGTAGGGGTTCTGAGACGCTCAGACTGACCACTGCCTATAACTTCATGGATGTTTACGTCAGTGAATGATTTGGAAGTTTGTAAAGTTCGTAAAGGCCATCGACCACTGCTGTATGAACTTTGTTTTTAATATCTGATGCATTTTATAAGTGCTGTCTAAGATGGTTGAGAACAGATGCTTTGTTCAGAGAGAGGAGGTTTACCGCTGGTTCTCCGTGTTGAGTTCGGCGCAGAGGGCTGAGTTCTTCTGCGGCCTTTTGGACCTATGCGTTCCCATTGAGCTGCGCTTCCTCGGTTCGTGTTTGGAAGACCTAGCCCGAAAAGACTACCACTCCCTGAGGGATGCAGAAATCAAAGCCAACAACCCAGCTGACCTCGCCAACCTGACTAACATCACGGATGTGGTCGTAAGGAGCAAACTTCTCATCTCACTCGCGCTCCTCAGCTCGGACAACCGCGTAGCGGCCGGAGTTTTGTTTCGCACCCTCACTCACATCGACACCATCATTAACAACTACGGACTTCAGCTTAACGATGGCCAGACGGGAGAGCAATTTTTGCTCCTCTTCACCATGGCTTCGAACCATCCCGCCTTTAGTTTTCATCAAAAGCAGGTGCTGAGGCAAGAGTTGACACAAATCCAGAAGATCCTTCAGGTGACAGTTGGCGAGGCGCCGTCGACGTCATATGGGGGCGGGGCTTGTGCTGCTGCTCTCCCAAACGTGAGCGTGACCCCGACCTTCTCTTCCTTCATCACCTCATCCACCCCATCCACCTTCAACTCCTGCCAGGCAGGATGTCCGTGCTGCAAGGTGGGAAATATTTATAGTCTGCATGTAATGGAATTCGCCCGGGATATTCTCTGAATGCGTTTTATTGATGTTTTTGTGAACCTTTCATCCATGCATGTTCCATTTTAGTAAAAAAAAAAAAGTTTAATCAAAATGTCATAATTACATCTTCCAGTGAAACTGGACTTCTGTCTGGTGATGTATGGAGGACCTCTCCAATCATTTAGTCCGCTTAAACCCTGTTCATCTACCTTCACTTTTGGTAAACTTTTTTTTAAAAATCCAATCAACAACCGATGCACAAAACCAATTCCCCGTCCTACATTTTTCTTTTTTCATAGAAAAATGAAAAGATCTGCACTTCCATTTCCTTGTGACTTCCAAACCTGTGTTAATGACTTTCATCAATATTACACAATATAATAATAATGTTATATATAATAACTAAATAATGTTAGTGTGGCTCATTTAACCTATAACTAATTCCTTATAGGACAGATATTTGTATACAAAGCACCATGGACTGTCCCCTTTGAGCAACCTGGGGTTAATTGTCTCAGGTCAACGATACTGATGGTTCATAAAACCCCTTTTGGTGTTTGAATCCGCAACCTTTTTGCTTACTAGCCACAACTTTTAAGCGCTAGGCCATACACCCCAAGATATACAGATCAGACCTGATTTATTCAACAGTATCTATTGGGAACACCAAGAGCAACATTAATGAACTGGGGTCATCTGGCAAAGACAAACAATTCAGTCATGAGATCTCACACAACTCACAACCAATGAGTGTTTACTGTTTAAATCTGTTCCATCCTCTCATGGGGGTTCCAAGTGCAGGAGTGATCAGTCAATGCCTTTACGATGACATAAGACTCACACTTACACTTTCTTAAACCCAGCGTGTAATGTAATATTGCAAATGTATAATTATGTTGTAACTCAAAAATGTTAGCTTGGTGAGTCAACAAAACTGGCAGAGGCAGCAAAACCCTTTCATTTTAGAATATGATATTAAACAGCAGTTCCAGAATAAATAGATGTAAAAATGACATCAAATGTGCTGACATAATGCACACAGTTCTGAAGAATATTGCATAGCATCTTCTATGTATTTTTTTTTAGCTGGTATTAGTAAAACCACACCAGTCTGTCTTTATGGCATCTTGTTGTCATGTCGTCTTGTTCTTGATATGTCGAAACAGAGATTGAGATGCCTCCACAGCACCGTCTGTGTGAGACTGAGACCGAAATGCTTGTTTACTAGCTACACTCCTGGGCAAAAAAAAAGGCCAAGGCCAAAAATGGCAAAATATTTAGCCAAGTGGTCTTTTAATTGTCTTAACCATTTTAATCACAAATTGGATTTGTTGAGATAGGAATTGTGAGATAGGATTCAAATCTGGACTCTGACCAGGCTAAAACATGAGCCTGATGGACTTGTTCTCAAGCGACTTCTTAGTTGTTTTTGCAATTTGGGCAGGAACATTGTCTCATTCTCGTTAACGACTTTATTCGACTATTCTTTTTCTTCCTTGTTGGCCTGAGACGAGAGTTCAAGAGATTTCCACGACGCATGTGCGAGAATTGCGATCTCCTTCAACTACTTCAGTTCTCGCGCATGCGTCGTGGAAATCTCTTGAACTCTCGTCTCAGGCCTACAAGGAAGAAAAGGAATAGTCGAATAAAGTCGTTATTTTTGTTTGTTTTTTCGCACAAAAAGTATTCTCGTCGCTTGATAAATTTATACTTGGGCCACTCTTGTCACGTTGAATATTTAAACATTTTCTTCATTGACTTTCTGGGCCGTCAAGTTTCGATCCCTTTGGGTGCCTATGTAGCAGTGATCCACCTCTCAAATTTCTTAAAAAATATCTTCATTTGTGTTCCGAAAATGAACGAAGGTCTTACGGGGTTTGGGGTGAGTAATTAATGACTTAATTTTCATTTTGGGTGAACTAACCTTTTAAGGCCTGTACATACCAAGCCGATGGTCTGCCGTCGGGCAACAGCTTAGTTTCTTCTGTTCCACACCTTTGGCTTTCGTGATTAAAATAAAAAAAAAATTTTTTGGTTATGTTATTGGTTTCTATATTTACAGTACTACAGTGGATCAATAAAACGCTAAAATGCATGTTGACAAAATGTGATTTAACACTTCCTAATGTATGTTGAGACTTTTTTTGTTTGATCCCAGTGTAGTCAGATCTAAATATCTCTGGTGGAGTGTTATCTGTACTGACATGGGCTCATGAGGCACACATGCTGCCGAGACCCATACTTCAGCGGGTGTAGTGGGAAAGTACCCTGTGAAGGCAGAGAAGGCGGTTCTATTTAGTGATTTGTTGGTTTTGGCTTTCATGAAGTGAAGCTCAGCACATTTCTCCATGCTTAAATCAGCCCTCTGTGTAACTCTCCTGTGATTCATCAGGAAGCGCCGACTGCTCGCTTGTTCAAGAGACCTTTATACTAGCCTAAACATCAACAAAAACACATGCTCTTTTGTCTCGAGAATCTTTTTGTGATACTTTGATTGTAATCGACAACATTTATTTGAATTACATGTCTGATAGCACTGTTTAAAGATGCCATGACATTCAAATTGAAGCATTACAGATTTCTTTCAAAATATTAGAAAGTGTTCCTTACCCTAAACTTTTTAATGGTAGTTATGTTCACTAAACAATTATAAAGCTAGATTTAAGCGCATACAGTGTTCGTATCCAAATGTTGTTTTTTTTTGGCTTGTCCCATCTCAGAGATCTTGACCTTCTCAATTTGTATTCCGCAGATAAAATAATAAATTGTCATAATATGTTATACATAAACGTTTATCTTCATATAATTTTGTATTACTTATTAACCAGCTAATTCCATGCATTCTTAAATGAAACGCCCATGTTTCACGTTCCAGTCAATTCCTGATGGATAAATTCAAGTTCCTTACATTTTTCCATTGGCGCAGCGCTTATATTTAAATTACTGTATGTCAGATTGTTTAGCAAAAGGTGTAATG
The DNA here is from genome assembly GCA_038021265.1 of Cyprinella venusta. Lineage (NCBI taxonomy): Eukaryota > Metazoa > Chordata > Actinopteri > Cypriniformes > Leuciscidae > Cyprinella > Cyprinella venusta. Next base: position 12,988,464 of record CM075886.1, on the reverse strand, counting down.
AAGGCCATATCATGGTGACGTTAAACTAACACAAAAACAACATCATTGGTTACTTCAAACACAGCTAGTCAAATAATCCTTTAAAATAAGGCTAATTCACTTTTTGTCTATCGCCTTGCTCTTCTTTGTCTGCTTTGAACAGATTTTCTCAGCTGTATTTTTCCAAGGACTTATTTCCTTTGTGTTATGATCCACACTTCAGCTGAGTCTTCAGCAGAAGGGCATGTTTTTCAAAGAGAGGAATGGAGATTTGGCAGCGTGGGATGTGGATGTGGCAGCAGTGGACTGTATGGTAGTCCTAATTGGTTTCAGAGCTGGCTTTTACTAGCTGCTGTGCTTAGCATTTGTGGTACCGGCCTCCTTTTGCTTCAACTCAAAGCTGGACGATGTACAGTAACCTCAGAGCAGAAATCAGAATGGGTTGTGGAATTTGTCATCTGATTATCTGATGAAGCACAGCTAAAATGGGAAACATTTGCATTTATCTCCCGGTTTCTTAGACAAGGCTTAAGCCTAGTCCCAGACTGAAATGCATGTTTTAGCGGTTTTAACTGAAAGTAACTTGCACTGTCATTTATTAATATATGTCAGTGCCATTGTTTTGTCTCAAGATGCTCACCAGAAATGTTTTTTTTCCAAGGCACATTTATAATAGCTACTTAAATGGTCTATTCCTTTCTTAAACTAAGTCCTGTCTGTATGCTTAGATGTGCTGCTCAGCAGAAAATGACATAAATGCCACATGTGTATTGAGTTGGCTTGATTACCAGGATGACTAATTATAGAACAGTCATCTACTACCAGGAAGTCCATGACTCACTTTGTAGTCAGTTTTTAGGAAGTTGTTTCATTGAACATGAATATGTTTGTTTGCCAACAACACAGTAACAAAACTGTTAAAGGAGTAGTTCACTTTAAAAAAAACTTTTGCTGATAATTTGCTCACCCCCATGTCATCCAAGATATCCATGTCTTTCTTTCTTCAGTCGAAATTTTTTTTTTGTTTTTGATGTGAACATTCAAGGATTTTTCTCCATTTAATGGACTTCAATGGAAACCAAACGGTTCAAGGTCCAAAAGACAGTTTCAGTGCAAACTGTTCAAAGGGCTTTAAACAATTCCAGACGATGAATAAGGGTCTTATTAGGGTCTTAAGTGAAACGATCGCAAATTAAAAAAAAAAAAGTTTTATAAGCTCAAATGCACGCCTTGCTCGGTTCTGTGATGCGCGTTGAGTTCGTGACTCTTCTGTTCGAACTCGTTCATCAAAGTGAACACATTTTTTTCGTGTCATTTGGTTCACTCATCGAACGAAATGAACGAATTGACTCGGAAAAAGATTAATTCATTGTGATGAATGAGTTTCGAATAGGACAGTCACAAACGTACATCATAGAACAGAGCAAGGCGCGCATTTTAACTTACAAAACGTAAACTTTTTTTTTTTAATAAGCGTTCGTTACGCTTTATAAGACCCTTATTCATCGTCTGGAATCGTTTAAAGCCCTTTGAACAGTTTGTAGTTTGCACTGAAACTGTCTTTTGGACCTTGAACTGTTTGGTTCCCAATGAAGACCATTATATGGAGAAAATCCTCGAATGTTTTCATCAAAAACCTTACTCGCTTTTCGACTGAGGAAAGAATGACATGGAAATCTTGGATGACATGGGGGTGAGTAAATTATCAACAAAAGTTTTTTTTAAAAGTGAACTACTCCTTTAAGCGACATACAAGAGTGAAAAAAAAAAGTTTACAACTTTTTTTTCTCATAATTGCAACTTTATATCTCTTAATTCTGAACTTACATGTCACATTGAGACATGCAATTATGACTTTATTGTAATTTCAACTTTCTGAGCCCAGTCATACACCCGGCTCAATGCTTTTTTGTTAGTTTCAGCCTGACGCAGTTATCATTTTCACGTCCTGCGCTACGTTATTTAAATACCAAATGCATTTAAATGTAAGACCCACCAATCCAAGTGTGACAGCACTGATGGAACAGTACGCCATGTTCAACCTGACCTGTGTTTAACCATTGACTTCTTTTCCAGACTGTACAACGAGAGGTCACAGGAGGTCAGACAGATGAAGGCTTGGGTCCTGAAGTGGTGCCGCCAAGTCCGTCGCTCTTGTGCCAGGAAATGCCACTCAGAGTGCACGTCCGAAAACCCAGCAAAGGTGAGTTCCACAACTTTAGCTGCAATTTGCTTTAAAAACGCAATGCACTTACTGCGTCAGATGCAGAAACAAACACGAATGTCAAATTCTCCAAAAATGGGCTGGTCAAAAACCTTGTAGCTTGATTTTTGTTAGATGTTAATAATATGATGACACATCTGAACATATATATGTATAGTTTATTTAAATTTCTCATTATTTTGCACTCCTCTTACATAGTTTTTCATTTCCAGAGTTTTAACATTGCTTTATGGGGTTTGGAATGAAATGTTTTTCTATTGTTATTAAAACCGAAATGCATGCTACATGAAATCCATTTATTATGAATTCCATATCTTGTTGAAGATTGTGCCTCACTCATAAGGGTCTGCTTATCAGGTTTAATGGGTTCTTTAGCTGTAGTTATGAGATTCTGAGACTCTGCACTCTGTGAACTTTTGGGTCTTATTGTGGACAGACTATACACATGGGTATGAGTCCCCAGAGTTTGCAGAACTTGTGGAACATGAAAGAGTTTGCCTAATGTTTAATGGAATATCTTGGCCTGGCCCTTTTCAAGACTGGTTTGTGTGTTATTTAAAGACTCTGTAGTTTTCTGTTTTAATACTGACGAGAATACAAAAGACACAAGCTACTATCTTACATAGACTCACATGTCCACACAAGTTTTCCTGGGATGTGTGCTGTCATTTCTTGAATTACGGTCTGTTGTGAGCATAAGTGTGTATTATTGGTCTTATTTTGTCTCGCTGTTGGCTATTGGAGATCAGATTTCGGCTAGCAGATTGGATTAGATCTTGGAAATGGTTTGTTCAAAAGGAAATTGGGATTCTGAAATCAAGTTAGATCAAGAAATCCATCTTGGTTTTGATCTGGATCAAACCTTCAGTATTTGTTGTTCAAAACTTTTTAGTAGGATTGGGTAACTTCGATCCAAAAAATCAGGATTTAAAATTGGTCAAATAATACAATGTTAGAATCGTGTAGTATACCTGTTTATTTATATTTTGAACTTAATTTTTGTTGAACTGTTAAAGTGATAACGCACAAATTAGGCTACCTATTACGTCTTTTAATACAGTATAGTAAAAAAAAAAGGTTCCCATAAAATAATCCCCTAAAAGGCCGGATTCACAAAAAGCGCGAAAAAACGCGAAGAAAACGCTGGGCGTGCCGCATTCCCCTTTTTCCAAAGCACTAGGGCGTTTGCACTTCGTTTGGTTCTTGTCACGTGACCTACTGTGCGCTCATGGTGCGCTTGCGGCATTCTGAAAAGTTGAGATGTTTTTATTTCGATGCGGCGCGGACGCACTTGGAAAAAAACGAGCGCATCGCACCGCGACTGCGTCACTTCCATTATGAGCGCGCATACCGCGTGTCTACATTTGAAAAAAACCCCGAACTTTAACGCGCAAAAGACGCAATATTTGAACAGGCCCAAAAGCTGCCAATAACGTACAAAGTGGCATTGGCATTGTGACGTAATGATGTGTGCCAATGCCATTAATCAATCTGTGTTCTATAACATGTAAAACGTGAACATGAAAGGAATATTGAATATTCTAAAAGCAACTAATGTTAACACCTTAATCAGAATATTGTCTTATTCAGAATAAGGTCAATAATTAGATTACTGCTGTCCATGTAAACATAGTCATTGTTATCCCATTTACAGCACTGGAAATTCAGATTTGGTAATGGATTAGGGTGATCCAATCCAATTTTGCTTTGAAAAACTAGCAAAAAAGGAAGACGGATAACCTGATTATGGACAGCAAAAAAACAAACAAAAAAAAAAAAACAGAAATCCAAGAACTGCTCTTTTTTCCCCAGAAAACACATACTAGCATGTCCTGCATATTCTCAGCTAATCTCAGCGTTTCATTTCGATTTCATCAGCATAATACATTTCTAGATTTTTACATTTGCAAAAGAAAATGTCAGTGACATTTGACATGTAGAACCATGTGTTTGTGTATATATTTAAAACTAAAATGCCTTGAGCTAAAAGACATGGTCGGTTGTGTATATAGCTTATTCTTATGACCTGGGATCATATTGCTCCGTTCATTGCATATCTATACCATAACATAATGGAAATGTCCGTTTAGGAAGGCTTTTGTGCTCAGCGGGTGTGCTGGAGGCACTGGCCATTGGAATCAAACAGAGATAGAGATAGACTGTTGTTTTGTCTGCTGGTAATTTAATGCTTCTCTGCTGCATTACCTCATGGCTTCACCGCATGCCTTCAGCACGAGCCGTAGCAATCCGTCAACAGCCTCACACACACATTCATATTTATTGGGTTTAATCGAACATACTCAACTTCCAAACAACTTCCAAGGTCAAAGACTTTCAGAACAGCTGTTCTTCACAGGATCTCACAATGATGAGGACATTTTCGGGATGCCCCGGCTCGGCCGAGTTCGGCTGTTTGTCGAGTTGATGTTGGAAAGGATGTTTATGCATCCATGACTCTAGATCTGCTTGTCTGTTCTTGAATGTTTGTCTGTGTGTGGAGTTATTATGTGTGCTTCATTATATTGCTCGCTGGGTAACTAGAGCTGTAAGAATGGGAGAATGCCTCGGATTACCCGGCCTGGCATCAGGTATGCGGCAACTGCAAGCCCCAGGGCATCCAAAGTATACAGAGCATGGAGAGGAAGGTATGTGTGTGGGAGTGTATTAAAAAAAGTATAGAAATGTGTTTGTATGTGTGATAGAAAGAGACAAAGAGAGATGTTTCGGGTTTGTGAACGTGATTTCATCAAGTAACAAAATTCCAATCAACCAAGTTAACAGTGTATGTCATGTTTTTTCAAGACTTCTGCTTCTTTTTCACCTGTCATTTCCCTTTGATTTTAGGGATAAGTTATGGGTAGGGTTAATGTTAGGTTTAGGGGTAGGGATAAGGTTATGACAATTTTCGGACAGAAATGTTGTTCCAGGATCAACAAAATACCGGGTATATTCGGTAACCACTGCGCTGATAGACGCTACTTTTAAATGCTTACCAAGGCTGCATTTATTTGACAAAAATACAAGTTGCATTATGACATATTATTACGATTTAAAATTTTAAATATTTCAAAATATAATTTATTCCTGTGCAACGCTGAATTTTTAAAGCAGGATCATTTCGCCAGTCTTCAGTGTCACATGATCCTTCAAAAATCATTCAAATATGCTGATTTTATGTTCAAGAAACATTTGTTATTATTATCGATGTTTTATTTTCCCAGAATACGTTGATAAATCGAACGTTGAAAAAAATAAAAAATAAATATATATATATACAATATATATATATATATATATATATATATATATATATATATATATATATATATATATATTTTTTTTTTATTATTATTGTCACTTTTGATCAGTCTTACTGTCCCCAAACCATTGAATGGAAGTGTATTTATCAAGAAACGTTTCCATAACGTTGTTTGAAACATTTCAAAGCAAAATGACATAACCGAAAAACCAACCTCTATCATTTCAGGAGGTTCAGACAGGAGAGGTGAAGAAAGAAAGAAGCAAAAAGTGACAGATGAAAGAAAACAACTGGTTCAGGTCAGCTGCACCTGTGCATATGCATGAATTATTAGAGCCCAGTGCTGAAAACTCACAGGAGAGATGGCAGGTGTGTTCCCATAATGCCCCTCTGCATTGAGCAAAGCTTGAAAAGTGCAATGATGCCCGCAGTGAAAGGTCAGAGGGAGGGGGAGGATAATGAACAATGTATTTGTGCTGTGTCCTCGAATATTAATGCTGTATTTTTCACTCACTTAATATTACACATTTTTATCATTTGTAAAAATCATTATTATTAATATTATTAATAAGAATATAATACTATATATATATATATATATCTCAAATAGTATATTTTAATGTGTTGATATATAGTGGTTCAATATATTTTATATAAATATAATAATATTATTGCTGTATTTTCCCCTCACTTAATATTATACCAAGTATTAAATAGCAATGATAATTATTATTATTATTTTTATTATTATTAATAATAATAATATTTTAATATATATTTTTATACATTTTTATGAATTAACAATAACATATTATTATTGCTGTTATTTATATTTTTTTAATTCATATAAAATACAACAATAATGTGTAAAATGTACATAATTTTGCCTTTCTGTTCTCTACAGGATTTTCATGTTTTATGCGCTGCTCTTGGGCTCTTTGTGATTCATGAATAAATTTAATTGTTTATAGTCTGCTTTGTTACAACAATAGTGTAAAAATGCATAGCCTGGAGAACTGATGTAGTTAAATATTTTAGTGTGATAGAAGAGTGTTTCAGAGCAAAATACTCTAAAATTACATCTAAAGGAAAACGCATCATAACGTTCTATTTTAAGCATCACATATCCGTTTGATTCCCATGCAATCTTAATTAATCGTAAACATCATGAAAACACCTGAATGTAATTGTAACATCCGGCATGGAATGTTTTAGTGATATTGCACTTGAGCAAATACTCCAAAATGATTTTTTTTCTTCTTCCAGACTAAAAATACTTAGCGTCTCATCCCGTTTGTACTTCACACATTTGCCTTTGTCCGTCTGTCATCTCAAACCACTTCACAAATCTCTTCCTCCTCTGGCGGTGACCTCTCTCTGGGTTTGTGGTTCACTTTCACTCCATGGCGCACACTCTCATACACACACACACACATACATAAAACACACAGTGTAATGAGGGGTTTGGTGGGTGGATTGGGAGGAGCAGACATGCATCTCTCTTTGCCGAAGGGAAAAGCCTCTTGCTCTCCGGAACATTCCAGATGAGCTCACACTCGCCCGCCGGAGATGCGGAAAGAGATGAGGCCGTGAAAAAGCTCAAAAGTCTGTGCAACAACAAAGAAAGTTCTGCGATCGATTACTAACTCTCGGCATTTCAAATGTCTTTTTTGAAGAAGAATTTTATATTTAGAAATGGCAAAAATATTGATCTCGGTGAATGAGAGAATTGAAGGCGATCTTCTGCTCGATCTGAGATGTGTAGAACTCACAGAATTACATTCAGCTTTGTCCACACACACACTACAGGAAGTGCTGACTCTGCAGGGTATATTTAACACGCTCACCCATGTTTACTGTGAGCAGACTCCGGATGTGTTCCTGCTCGCTTGTGTGTGTGTGTGCATATGTACACACTTAAACTGGACACTTGAGTCTCACTTACAATATATGAATATCACGAACACTACCATACCGAAGCTTGGGAGTTGTTAATTTTTATTTTTTTTTACATTTTTGAAAGAATTCTGCTTCTTTTAAAACTGAAAAACAGTAAAACAGTTTATTATTACAGTAATATTGTCAAATATTATTACAATTTAAAATAGCGGTTTTGCATTTGAATATGTTTTCAAATGTAATTTATATACGTGTCGCAAAGCTGAATTTTCAGCATCATTACTCCAGCCTTCAGTGTCACATGATCATTCTAATATGATGATCTGGTCTTTAAGCAACATTTATTTTCATCTTAGCATCATTGTTGAAAATAGAAACTGTAATCCATTTTATTTCGGGATTCTTCGATGAATAGAAAGTTCAAAAGAACAGCATTTGAAATATAAATCGTTTGTACCATTTTAAATGCATTTACTCTCACTTTTGATCAATATAATGCATCCTTGCTGAATTAAATGAACTTTCTTTGAAAGAAATCTCACTAACCCCAAACTTTTTAACATCAAACCATTTAAAGATGACAGTGTAATGACTTATTTTCTCTCTGACGCTCTCGCTCACGTTTAACCTTACTGTCTGTTTTGAACTTCACTGGTTTGCCACCAACATGTGTTGTGAAATGAACAGCCCGGAGGCTTCTCTCAGGTTCTTCCTCCTCAGCTAAATATGCTCGAATGCGTTCTAACCTGCCAGAAACCGTCTGAGAGGTTTATTAAGTTCTGGAAGATTTTCTCACATACTCTTCTACTCTAATAGAATCCAAACAGTCTGTGGTAATAATAATAATTGATTATGGAGAGTGTGTGTAATTCTTATTCAAAGCTTTGGGAGTGAATGCAACTCATTCAGTTATTTGGGGTAAATGTATCTATATTATAACTATAAATAAATGTAACTTTGTGGCGAATATGATTTCATATATTCTGCATGATGTGCTGATTTGGTGCTCAAGAACCTTTTCTTATTATCATACATTTTTGTGTAACACTTTACTTAAAGGGGTGTGCATAAGACTAACTGAATATGAATATTAAGGAAGTTTTATGCATGTTTGTGACAACTGTCATTAAGTGTCGTTCGCTCAGTTATGACATTTTTAATACCAATATGACATTGTTTGAGATGTGTTTGTTATGACACCTTGACATAAAAAACCAATACATCATAACCTGTCAGTGTCTTTGTCGTGACAACTTGACATTACTAAGACAACACAACCTGAAATAAACATGACATAGTAGATTAATTATCAAATTTAGGAAACCACCTAGCTTTATTGGGTAACATTACATCAAACTGTCAGGTTGTTGGTTTTGACATTGCCTGTCATGAAGCCAATATAACTTTTTAATGACAAATTCTTAGTACCACTGTAGTTGAGGTCACGAAAAATATTCATGACACAGTTATAATGGACTCATGACAGCCAATGTCAAAGCCAACCAAATGACTGTTTAATGTAATTTAATGTCACATTGTCATGTCAAAAACACTGACAGGTTATGGTGTTATGGTTTATGTCAAGATGTCATAACAAAGACATCTTAAACAATGTCATATTTGCATTCAAAATGTCATTATTGAGCAAAACACACTTAATGACAGTTGTCATAAACATGCATAAACCCTACTTCATATTAGACGTATGCCATGTCATGGTTATGAAGGTGTCATGTCAGTCTTATGAACACACTTTGATTTATAGAAAGTTCAAAAGAACAGCATTTAACCCGACAGTGTGTTAGTCTTCTGTAACCAAACGGATTTGAACCTTTCTTGTCTTTTTTTTGTGTTTTTTTTTCAGTTTATGTTGAAAGAATTGAACTAAGAGGAGTTACACCCAATTCAGACAAACCAACAGAATACATCCTGGAGGTGAGTTTTGTGTCCGTTTCCAGTAACGTTCGTTGTAAAAACAGTAACCGTTGATCAAAATCTTCTGCATATTATCTATATTGCATCTATGAGCAAAAATAGCTTCTTTCTGTAGTTGTGTCATATGTTTTACAGAATAAGTGTAGTTGGCATGTAATATGTTTGTCTTGGTTCAAGGCCTTGTGGTCTGACTCCACTTTGTCGACTGTCAGCAAAACCCCTCAGGAAGTGCTGGAGTTCATCTCCCAGGTGAGTGTCAGTGTTAGAAATGCTGAACCTGTGTGTAAAGACCAAAAGTCTTAAAAATAAAACATTAGCTTTCCTGTTCATCCTTTCTTGCTCATCACTGGAACCGCTGGAAAGTTACATAGTCGAAAAATTCTTTGACTTTGATTGAATAATGATCAATGCTGTAAACCAGTGAATCTATACAACCTATCAGCACTCAACAATGAACTGAAAAAGTGTGATTGTGTCTCTGTTTTCTCTTTTCAGCTCTCTCAGCTCTTTCCTGATGAATGTCTGGAGAAACTTCTGCCTCAGATGCCTGGACTTGATTCCACTCATGAACTAGATCCTCGGTATTTCTGAGTCCTAACCTGAAATGCACAAATAGATACATTAATTATCATTTACACAGTGTTTTTTTTTTTTTTTTTTATCAGGGATGGGTTATAAATGTAATATTTCATTTATTCATTTTTGTATGTCATATTTTGTATAGCAGATTGTCCAGCCTTGTTTTTTGCTATATCAAAACCTAATCAAAATTGTATTAAATGTGCAGATTTTTTTCCTCAATCCCACAGATGCTTGACCTCTTTTCCACCTCATGTTCTCAAACACGACAAAGTCTGTTTCTTCTTCAGCACTTCGCCTGCACCTCAGCTCCCCACTAGCACAAGTAAGCCCATTATTTCCCCCTCTCAATGGTTCATCCCTGCAACTTTACCATAGAGGTTTGTTTCAGGACCACACCATTTCTTGGGGAAATGGGGTTGGAGTTTGTTTCGGCTCAGATGGAATTTGATTTGACCTGCTTGTGCTGAGATGCTTCAGAAGTGACCTCATCTTGGGAAACTATTAATAGGGCGAAAGGCCGCTAGAACCTAGATGTGTATCTGTGATGTTATTTTTAGTTGTGGGGGAAGGGACGGACACACCCTTGGATAGAAAGAAGTGTATTAAGTATATAGAAATAAGTATATTAGCCATCAAATACAATAAGAGAGGGCTCTGCAATAAGCAAACAAATCATTATGGGCACTATTATTATTATTGTTAAAATTACGATTGTTCACAACTCAATAGCCTGTAGTTTAAATAATATTAGTGCAAATGGGCATTTTGTGCAGTGCTGGGCCTGTACCGCTATTATAGCTTTAAAATGTTGGTTTTAAAGCCTTCCCCTTGAATTGGGCTCAAAATAAAGTTTGTGTATGTAAAGATAAGTCATGGTAAGAGGGGAAATAAAAATGTGTCTGGCCTTTTAATTAGAAAAATTCCTAATGAGATAAAGCGAAACCTCACAAAACCTGTCAAAAAATAAATAAAAAATATCTGGGTTCATTATATTTCACCCCAAAATCATAGGGAGACATAAACAATTCCCACTACTGTAATGCAGACAATCTCCATCATTCCTGCAATTTATATTTAAAAAAATATTTTTTTAAACAGCAATATACTGTATATATGCAGAACAAAAACAGTTTTATTTGTTTTGCATTACAATAATTTATATAAATTCAGTATATATCTAATAGAAAATCTATTTTAAAATCATAATCGAAACAAAAAAAACAAAAACAAATTATGGTATGGTCCATTATGGTATTTGGGGGTAAAATGTGCTAAAATAATACTTTCAATTTTAAAGGTCCTAAATATACATATATTTTTTGAATTAATAAAACACAATTTTTAAATTCATTTTATTTGTAATCTAATTAAAAAAAATACATTCAACTTAAAATTAATCTTAATGGTCATTTTATTTATAATATATATATATATATATATATATATATATATATATATTTAAAAGAATTTTTATATATATAAAATTAATTATTCAAATAAATTACATATTTTTTATTTTGATGTAAAAAGTGACGTGTATTTGAGATTTACCCATTCAAATTCTTCTCTGACATTTTTCTTTTCTTTTTTGACATATTTTTTTGTTTGACATTTGACATTTCTTTTCTTTTCATGTCACATCATATACTTCTTAATCACACTTTGTCACTTCCATGTTTTTCAGATCTGGGCTGTTTGCTTCAGTATAGGGGAGCGAGCAGGTGAGTTTAACAACCCCTCACCCCAAACACTAACACTTTTCTCTTCTCTCCATCCATAATCCTTTATCACTCTGTCCCAGGCCCATTTGTGGTGTCGCCAGCATCCAGCCTGTCCTAAGCGTCCATGCCCCTCTCCCGCAGACCACCCCTGCCCACCTGCCCCCTCTCCCCCCTCAGACAGCGGTGGCCATCCTCCCCGGCACTACTGTACCTATTGGGGAGGGCAGTCCACCACAGACACACCTCATAAACCCCGGACCCCTGTCCCAGCAGCCCAGCCCGGAGCAGAACGGCATCCTGGACTGGCTCCGTAAACTGCGGTTGCATAAATATTACCCTGTCTTCAAACAGCTGACCATGGAGGAAGTAAGTGGCCCTTGTTATAAGAATCAAATCTCAGACAAGTTATTACATTTATTTAGGTTCAGGGAAGAGATTTTGGATATTGCAGCCAAGAAATGCATCTGTCCTTCCTAACAAATCTCTCCCACTACAACTTATCTAATCTCTTCTGTATTCACTTTCTCAGTTCCTCGCTCTCACAGAAGAGGATCTCAACAAGTACGACCTCACTCAGGGGGCCAAGAAGAAACTAAAGACTCAGCTGGAGCTTCAGAAGTGAGTGTGATATGTGCTTATAAGGACACTGAGACATTTAAATCTGTGTGTATCGTGCCATAAACCACCTTAGAAACATTCAGTTGTTTAAACGCAGCTTTTGCTGCTATGATAAATAGAAAATGCACTCAAGCATCTCTTTTACATTTGCTTCCCATGGGTGTAAAAACCGCAACCAGTTAGAGCATTTAGCAACTTATCAAACACAGATGAGCCAAAATATTATGACCACCTGCCTAATTCCACCTGCCTAAATGCGGTTGGCCCTCCGCGTGCTGCCAAAACAGCGCCGACCCGCCAAAGCGTGGACTCTACAAGACCCCTCAAGGTGTCCTGTGGTATTTTGCAGCAAGACGCTACCAGCAGATGTGGGATGTGTTGGTCCAGCACATCCCACAGATGCTTGAGATCTGGGGAATTTGGAGGCCAGGGCAACACGACATGGAAGGACATAATGGGGAGTCAATTATGACACTTTTTTTGACGCGTATTTGTAGCATGTTAACAATCTGTGAATTTTCAAGCAATTAACATGTTGGTAAATGGACAACTTGCACTGTTGCAGAGCAGATCGCTTCCTTCAGATAAGAGTTTGGTGTTGAGAGTTCACTGTCAGCACGGAAGTGGAGCAAACCACTACTCCTTTGTGAAATCCTTTTTCCATTTCTCACATCAGCAAGTTTCCATTGCTCAGGTAGAGCTGTGGGAGCAAAGATATCAAACAGATAACGGGAAATAATCCACAGCTTTTCCATGCCTGGAAACAACAACAAATGCGAAGTTATACTGGTTCACAGGTCTCATTCTCAATGAAACGGTTCTCACTGACACTAACTAAAACTTATAGAGTGTTTATTTTTATTCCACAAGGCCCTGTTAGAAATGTGTCCAGTTCTGAACCAGCCTAATTATACAGGCCTAGCCGTTTCGACTACATTTTAAAAATATGTTTTGCAACTGTTTCTAAAATCCCAAATGAACCCAAGTTGTCAGTATCTACATAGATGATGAGATTTAAGCTGCCAGAATAATGCACATGCATTGAGTGCTGGGATGTTTTTGTACACAGCGCCATCTAGGTGTCATTACTGGGAAATGACGTTCTATAAAAAGGAACTTTGACATTTAAGATCCAGTATATTTAATATATAAACTTTATTTTTTCTTTTTCTGTCAGAGAGAAGCTGGAGAAAAGATATGTGGTGTCTCACTTTCCTGTTTCCTGCGGTGGGGTTGCCAGAGTGACCCCTTCCAGTCACATCGGACCCCTGACACACATGCACCCTGGAAGTGGCACTGGTACACACACTCCTGAAAAATTATACTAATTAAATATGGTTTGCATTTAAATTAAAATATCCAAAAGATTAAAGATCAATTTTTTGAAATGCAACTCACTGCAAGAGGTTATAATCTTTTTTAAAAGTATTTTTATGTGTGTGTGTGTGTGTGTGTGTGTGTGTGTGTAAAGAGTTACGGGTAGACGTCGAGAACAGCTCGTTGCCTATTCCACGGGACAGCAGTTCCTCCTCGGGCTATTCCACTGCTCCTTCCAGTCCAATGACCCCTTTATCACGCGACACTTCCTTCGACCGGGTTAAAGACCTTCACAGACGTAAGAACTCTTTTTTTTTTTTCACAAATATTTTAGAACGGACATTAAATTCTCTACAATAAGTGTACATATAGTACAAAAATCAATTCCAAACAGTGTGTTTTATTTTTTTTTTATATATTATAGATTTTAATTATATTTGCTTGTGTCAATATATAATAAATCAATAAAGGGGTACTTGAAGTATCTAATAGAGGCTCATTCATTAAACTGAAAGATTATGGGATGCAGTACCCAGTAGTCTAATTACTTCGGTAAACTGCACATTTGGCAAATGTAGTTGGTAATTGGAGTATTAAGTAAAATGTAGTTGGTAATTGGAGTATTAAGTATATTGAAAACTAGTATGCAGTGAAAAATGAAACATTTATTAAAATTATTAAGAATTACAATTAATAAATATTATTTAATAACACATTTTTATTAAAGATAAATATTTAAAGCTACACTGTGTAACTCTTTTAGTTTATTCTTAGCTAAAAACACTTAGTTCTTTCAAAAATATATGTGCTCATTAATGTATATTTACTTCGTTCAAGTAATAAAGTATTCTCGTGAGTGTATAATATGCCTTTGAAAATACATACGGGTAAGGGGTTCTAATGTTGGTCGCCATGTTGTCCCTCCATCTTGAAAGTACATTAGCCAAAGAGGGACATACCCGTTAATTCAAGCTTCGCCTTTCGTGTTTATGTTTGAGTTAACACTCATGGACGAGGTCGAACTGGAAGCCATGTTAATCTTGGACTACATTGGCCACCGTAGGAGTTAAAATAAAATCGGAATTGAGAGGAACAGAAACTAATATTCACTGGATGGTCATATACCTTTTCACCGCTAGATGGGGGTAAAAATCACACAGTGTAGCTTTAAATTATTTTCAGCTGTATTATTATCATCAAGATATATTTTTAAAAATACTTATAAATTGTTAATCAAATTATCACATACTTCACTTCTATCAGGTTTGGAGTCTGGTTTGGATCCTGGCGAGAAAGAGCGGTCATGCTTTCTCCTCAATCATGCGGTATCCACCGGTCCTAGCCGTCCCACAGCCCAAGTCCTCCCAGTCCAAAATGATCCCTCCCAAATGAGTTTGCCCCCTCCCTCCCTACCCCTCCTCTCCCCAGGCCGGGTTCTCAACTCCCCCCGCAAACCTCGCCCACCCCCTCTCTGTTCAGAAGAACGTCCTAAACCCGTGGGGTCCGGGGTTGCTCTGGGTGTCCGTCTTGAGAACATTTTCCCTGGGCTGAGTCTTGACGGTTCCCCAGGACACCAGGACATGTCGTCCCCCCGTGGGCCCCTCGCTGTGCTTCGTTCCCCTCCAGGTCTCATGGTGGAGACCAGCACTGCTCTCACCGCCACATCTAACACCCTCCACCACGTCTCTCACCCACCCTTACACTTACAAGTGTCTTCTTCTGTTCCAAGTACAGGAGCGTACCATTTCTCTACCCCGTCCTCCTGCCCGTCATCCTGTTCCTCCACCAGACCCTCTTTCTCACCGGCCAGCAGCGTTCCCATGGCGGCAGTACCTGGCAATACCTACTGTGTAAACAGCACACCCGTTGCCACGCATAGTTCTAGCTCAGCATCCACAGAGAATAGTGGCTACACCTCGGTGCAAGCAAACAGCATTAACTCCAGCTCCTCATTGTGCGTTTGTAGCTCTTGCGGGTGTAGCCGCAACTGTGGCTCCTACGGGGCACTTCCGGCTAGCTACGCCGGCTACTTTCCACATCCGTTCTCAGGAACGTCAGTGTTCACGTTAGGTCCTTTGCTCCATTTCAGCCCGCTCCTCGCAGGAAATGGCACCGCCTCCCCTTTTTCCTACCCCCTGGTGGCCCCGCCTATCTACAACAGCAGCCTGTCACATGACTCTCAACAGAATCTTGTGCTTCCGCCAGTGCAGGGTTTTCTTGGAGGAGGGGGAGGGGGTGTCTACCAGCCCCATGGAATCATGGGAAATGGAAGCTCTGGGCATAAGAAAACAGGGAATGTATCCTGCTATAACTGTGGGCTGAGTGGGCATCGTGCACAAGACTGCAAGCAGCCAGCAATGGACTCTGCACAACAAGGTAACAGCATTGTTTATTATTAGTACTCGCTAATTGAGTCCTTACACATTAGCGACCTAGAACACCTTAACATCAAATTAGCAATGCCTAAACAACCACCCAAAACCACCCAGGAAATGCGGCCAAGAACATCCCAACAAATGTAGAGCGACTTGCTAAAAAACAGAACACCTATTGCACCAACCTTCAAACGCAGTAGCAAAAATAGAGGAAAACCATTCCACAAACCTCACGAACCACTCTGACTATCAACCATAGAGCAGTGTACCAAAAAACACTCAAAAAACCCAAGAAAGCACATAGTAAGGCCTTGCATGCTCCAGAACACCCTTGCAGCCACCCTGAATACTCTTGCAACTGTCTAGAAGAAGGCCGCGTTTCCACCATAGACTGTAAAAAAATATGGACAAAGCGTCTGTGACGTCACCCATAGACTTTCTTAAAGGGATACTCCACTTTTTTTGGAAATAGGCTCATTTTACAACTCCCCCAGAGTTAAACAGTTGAGTTTTACCGTTTTCGAACCCATTTAGCCAATTTTCTGATATTTAGACGAGTAACCAGACAGTTTCTGGTCTCATTGACTTCCATAGTAGGAAAAAAATATACTATGGAAGTCAATGAGACCAGAAACTGTCTGGTTACTCTTCTAAATATCAGAAAATTGGCTGAATGGATTCAGAAACGGTAAAACTCAACTGTTTAACTCTGGGGGAGTGGTAAAATGAGCCTATTTGGTGGTAAAATGAGTATCCCTTTAAGAACAGTTTTGAGGCTGTTTGGGGGGGTATGGGCGGCGCCATATTGGAAAATCTTGGGAAATACAAAATACAAATGTTCAGAAAGGATATGGAGATGGTATGATGTGTTTTGTCAGATCATGGCCGAGACGTTATCAGCTGTCAATCAAAGTTAACCGCCCTTATTTGTCATACATTTTATATCTAAATATGATCTAAACTAACGAGTTAGAAAAAAAATCACCCCCCTCACAGTTGTCAGGCACTCGCAACTTATCAAAAAATACAATAAAAGTCCATGGGACCAACCTGTAAAAGCACAAATATGCTGTGAAAACGGACATTTTAACATGCTGTCTATGGATATTTGCTCCCTTTTGGGACCTCCCTCTAGCGGATTTTAGATGTATTGCAGTTTTGCGCACTAAAAGCACTCAGATTAGAATGTTGCCGCTTGGTTTCCACCAGTGTTTTAGATGGCAGAAAACGCCTAGCCGGGGTCGCTTGAGAGCATTTTGGCAGCGCAGTGAGTTTTCAGTTGAGAGCTTTACTTGCTATGATGCGGAATATCCGCGGAAGTGTTACGAGTATCTCATTTCACAGATAGTTTGTTTCTCTCTTGTTTCTATATAAAAATATCGATAAAGTATTTGCTCTGGCTCTCATTTGAAATTATTTTGTTCCATTGTTATGCATGTTGTTGTCATCTGTTGACGTACAAGCAGAATGTGACGGTTGGTCGGTATGGTATTTGTCCCGCCCCTCCTCCACTGTGATTGGACAGCTAGGTAAAAGTCACAGTGAACAGCGCTGTGTTTTACAACTGTTAACGGCAACTGTTAAAAACGCAGTGCTTCAAGCGTAAAATAGATGCTCAGCACCTCGTTACGTTACATTTTTTTAAATAGTTAAAATAAAATAAAAATTAAGCTGAAATAAAATCTAAATTTTTTGTGGGGGGGGGGGGGAATACTTAGCAATTTTTTTATTTTTTTTTAAAAATGTATTATTTTATTTTATTTTTTATTATTGTTTAATCATGATTAATCACTTCTAACATAGAAGTTTGTACATAAATCGATTTGACAACATTGTGTGTGTGTGTGTGTTACCCACGTTCTTCAGAAATGGTAAAAAAAAGTTATTATTTGGAAGAAATAAAACAAGATGTTTTTTTTTTTGCAGGGACATTTCGTCTGAAATATTCTCCGCAGTCAGACAGCCAGGACTCAGGGGACTAAACGATGAGTATGAACTGGTTTGGACCTGCACCTTCCTCAGTATGTGTAAACATACTTAAAGTAAGACCCCCGCTGAGCAAAGACAGTATCTCTTTACAGGAAGATCGAGTTTGATCACCTATGGCTACCGATAGAAAGCCTTGTGTCAAAGAATCACTTCACAGTGGATCTTTGTAAAGAGATGCTCAAAGAAGTGTGTTCTTCATACTCTTCACACTGGTTGTTTCACTTGAGAATCGCTTGAGAGCAGCCAACAGTGTAAGTTAACATTTATCGCACATGTCATTCTTTGAAGCAAAACAAAGAGGTAAAATGATAGATTTTGCTAGCCAAATAACGTGCAATGATGGCCAAGTTTTTTTGCTCTTGGTGTGACAAGTCAGCCTTTGGGAATAAAATACTGGCAGATTTTTTTCTGTAAATTCATATAGGAAAGAACAAACTGACAATTAAGGAAGTGGAAATGTTGTATTCCATCTTAAGAGGTAAGTTTTTAGCCTTTTGACTTCCAAACGTCTTCTTAATCATCGTTTTGTGTTCCTGTTTGTCGTAATCATGGTATATTTGTTAATGTTTTGCTACTTTTGAATTATATTTTTTATTACGTGTTCCATGTTCTCTTCGCAATAAAAGTGCCACGTCGGCGTGACACTAAAATAAAAGATGTTTATACAGTCAAAGCACTCGAGACCGTTAAAGTCGAACTTTTTAATTTACAGAAATTGCTTCTCAGACGTAGGAATTTCAGAGAACTGAACACTAGAGGAAACCATTTTTAGTATTTCACACTAAAAAGGTCAAAACAGTGGGTTTTTCCACATTGTTTCTCAATTACATGGGCATATCATTTTTTCCAAAGTGTTGAAAAGGGTCAGACTTACACAATAAGACCCATTTAGCCAATAGATGCCATTCCATTGTTGCTGTTTCAAAGCAAATGGTGATATTTATGATCAGTGTTTTTCAGTGTCTAGCTGCCTTTTTTACAGAACATTTCTGTTTTTATTAATTCTAGATCTTGCAGTTGCTGGATATGCATGTTGCCTGATAATGAATTACTACGTGCTGTATATATTATGTGTAGTATTATTATCGCAGGAACGCTTTTGACCTAAAACGACAATGCTGACGCAGCCATTTTATATTCAGAGGTGAATGTTCATTGAAGATTGATTGTTGAATTTTTGTATCAATTCGTCACTTTTTAAAATGAATTAAAAATGTTTTTGAGAATTCTGGTTTAAGCAGATTGATTTAACCGGTAAAGGTTATGTAAAAACGTTGTTATGCAAAAATATTATGATATATTATTACAATTTAAAATAACTGTTTTCTACTTGAATATATTTATCAATGTAATATATTCCTGTGATGATAAAGCTGAATTTCAGCATCATTACTCGATCCTTTAGAAATCATTCTAATATGATGATTTGCAAACCGTTTTCAACATTTTGTTTGTCCCTCCCCTAATTTTGTCACTTTTGATCAATTCATCCTTAAAGCTACACTGTGTGATTTTTACCCCCCCATCTAGTGGCGAAAAGGCAAATGAACATCCAGTGAATATTAGTTTCTGTTCCTCTCAATTCCGATTTCGTTTTAACTCCTACGGTGGCCAATGTAGTCCAAGATTAACATGGCTTCCAGTTCGACCTCGTCCATGAGTGTTAACTCAAACGTAAACGCGAAAGGCGAAGCTTGAATTAACGGGTATGTCCCTCTTTGGCTAATGTACTTTCAAGATGGAGGGGCAACATGGCGACCGACATTAATATTTTCAATGGCATATTACACACTCACAAGAATACTTTATAACTTGAACTTGAAGTAAATATACATTAATGAGCACATATATTTTTGAAAGAACTAAGTGTTTTAGCTAAGAATAAACTTAAAGAGTTACACAGTGTAGCTTTAATGCATCCTTGTTGAATAAAAGTATTAATTTCTTTCAAAATAATATATAATAAAAAGAAAAAAAGACAAAATATTGGTTTAACGGTAATTTTTTCATAATTTTCCCATATCTAACCAATACAAAATAACCTTTAAATGCAGTGACATTGCACATATTAAATCATTTTGAGGGAAAACTTTAAAGAAAAGGCCAAACAGGATTTATATTCCTCTTTTATTTTTAAAATATCAACAGAAATAGAAGTGTAATATTGCTGTAAATCTGAGCAGGAGAAACACAGAAATGAGCTTAGTTCGATAATGAGTTAATCTCTCATTCAAACAGTCACTTTTGTAAATTGCACAATATTATCACACATGAATGTTTTTTACACGAAACAAAATGGGGGAAAAACATAATTTTAAATAAGAGCAAATAAATGCTCAGGAGAAAAGGCATCTAAGCTTATCTGTACATATTACTGCAAGACATACAGATGGAAAGAGGTACGACAGCTCACAGTTATGTTTTTATAAAGGCGTAAATAATCTTCTAATAAAATTGAAAGTCTAAAAAGCGTGCATATACAAGAGCAAGGATGTTCGGGCAGCACCCGTGTCCATGGATTGAGGCCACAATCGCTAAAGCCACATTCATTCGCACAATGTACCATTGATTATAATTCTATTTTCCTTCCTATGCTTGCACTTTCAAAGCTTCACACTACAATCAACGCAGAATTTCTTGTATTTTAAATTGCTTCCTATTTATTTTCCTAGGGTACGTCCCACTGGAGAATACTTCAAATTTCGACGCAAGTAAGACGGCGTTTTGAACCTTGACTTACTCAAAGAGTTGTGAAATCTGAGAAGCTCCACGCTCATGACCCAATTAGCAAAAAGCTTGAGGGGGAGGTGAAAAAGTCGAATTGAAAGACCAATTGAAAGAGATTCGACTGACAACAGGAGGGGTTAAAGGTCACCAGAGTGCGCTGGCAGCAACATGACCCCTCCGGGCCGAAATGGACCTAACGAATAACCTTTAAAACTATTTGTCCGCCTAACGTTGCACTAGATGCCATTTCGGAAATATAACTGCTAAGTTAAACAGATGATTCCATCATTACACAAAGAAGTCTTTCGTTCAAGATTTGTGTTGAGTAAACCTAGAGCATTAGTCCATCTTACCATAACCTGTCCTACAACCTAAACAAAATGACTCCTCATCCATAATGAAAACACAAATGAACAGAAGTTAGGATTGAGCTTTGGATAATGTCTGGGATTGGTGAGGGATTCGAGCCAACTGAATAAAAGTTCAGATGGTTCCTGTCTGGATGGCGGGCGGGAAAGTGGATATGGATATAGAGGAAAGGTCTAGAGTTCAGGGTAGGTTGTATCATTGTCCAAAAGAGTGAAAGCCAATCGTTTTGCCCTTTTTTACAGAGGACGCGCAGATCCAAATGTCTCCTGGGATGCGTAGACCATGTACAGGAAGCCGTCCTCGTCCCGCTCGCGCTCGTAGACCTCAGAGATGGCAGTGGACACAGAGACCATGCTGTGACCGTTGACAAGTAGGAAAAAAGCCTGGTTGGAGTTGAGCTGGAGGCGTCTCCTATTTAAACCAGAAATGCGTTAGCAAAGTCGATTTTTTTCCCCCAAAAAAAATAATAATGAAAGAGATATGACGAATAACGTAAGGCAAGATGTTACCTGATTATCTTAATAAGCTCGCTCATGTTTACGTGGTCAGGAACTAAAAACTTAGTTTTGTCAAGAATCGGCAGTTGCTTCTCTCCCTTGTATCTCTCAATGATGACCTAAAACACAATCATTTGAAACTTTAGCATATTTGCATAAATATCATTAGGAATACACATATATATATATTTACAAACTTTTAAGTTAGATGCGATTAATCGATTTAACAGTTCTAGTAAAATTTAATATATACTCTTTATCAGTAATATTTTTAATGTTTTAAAATTAGGGCTGTCAAGCGATTAATCGCGATTAATCACATCCAAAATAAAAGTGTGTGTTTACATAATATATGTGGGTGCACTGTGTATAATTATTTTATATACACACACATGCTTGTATATATTTTAGAAATATTTTCATGTACATACTGTATATAGATTTATGTATAATTTATATTATATATAAATAAAAATATTTTATATATAAATAATATTTTTTTCTTTTCTTAAATATACATGCATGTGTTTGTATTTATATATATACAAAATAATTATACACTGTGCACCCACATATATTATGTAAACACAAACTTTTTATTTTGGATGCGATTAATCGTGATTAATCGTTTGACGGCCCTATTTCAAATATTATCAATGTTGTTATTTTTTTATTAGATTAAAATATTTATCATAGTATCTTGTCCCCCACTTTCTGGCCCATTTTAAAAAACAAACAAACATTGAATTTAAAGTTTAATATGTGTGTGTCTAGACTTTCCCATTGAAAAGAGCAGCTTTGGGTGGAGGGTTGTGTGTGTTCAGCACATGGGAAGTTGACCACTCTATCCTGGTCAGTTCGAATAACAATTGGTTCTGGTAACCCTGAGGCGCTGTCAATAGAGGTGACACCTGGCTACAATAGCAATGACTGGTCTTTAAGAGGTTGATAAAGACCCTATACATACATGCAAACGCAGCCATTCATATGCTAGTTGTTTAACTAGGTCTATTGACAACCTTCCTTTTAAGATTATCTATAAGATTAAACTATTCTGTCCAATTCACAGCTGAGCATGTTTTAAACTTTTACATAAATGGCCTTGTTCCTGAGGCTTATCTGTTTTTTGGGCCATTTACTTTAAATTTTACATTTACTTTATATCTTTGTTGTGTTATGCAGAAAAATAACATATGAGGATGAGTAAACGATGATAGGTTTTACTTTTTGAGTTAAGTATCCCTTTTAAATGCAGTGTTTTGTGATGGTAATGTATATATAAATTAGCTATTCAATTTTACTTCCTTAAAAAAGGCACACCTAGAACAAACAGGAAAATTGTGACCATATTGTAATATTAATAATTTACGTATTTATCACTTCAAGGTCTATACTGGTAAAAATGTCTCCCATGCTAAGCGTGGAAGCCTTTTTAATTGGTTATCAAGTTTATTTTTCATCTCCAGCTCCACAGACACACACATCCGCTTACCGGGATCTTGTTAGGATGCTGTTCCCGGATCAGCCGAACATCCTCCACCCGCTGCTCTGTGGAGAGGAAGTAGGAGAGGAT
Organism: Cyprinella venusta; assembly: GCA_038021265.1. NCBI lineage: Eukaryota > Metazoa > Chordata > Actinopteri > Cypriniformes > Leuciscidae > Cyprinella > Cyprinella venusta. The sequence goes on along the minus strand of CM075886.1, from coordinate 12,965,400 downwards.
ATTAGATACAGGCAGATCACAATACAGGACGCATTAAACCACAGACATTTTACTGGACTGGGCCTCAAGTTAAGTATCAATCCATTCTCTAATGGACCAAGCTGAATTTTGTTTTACAGGTCCGGTTAAAGTTGTCAACTCCATTCTGTAGTTCAGTTTCAAGAGAACAAGTAAGGTCATCGATGAAATGAAAGCCCTGTTCCAGATTAAACTGTTCTACTGGCAGACAAGAGTGAGTAATAATGCCAGAATATTCGTTTTTGGTCAGCTATCCCTTTAAGGACACCCTCAAAAACAAGACTCCAGTGTTTATGTCTGTTCTCTTGGAACATTAGTTTGTTTCTGTGTTGTCTAAGCATTTGATCCACATAATTTTCTCTTAATGAGTTGAACAGAAATTAAGAAGAAACAAGGAAGTCCTTTGTGTACCATGCTAACTAGACTTTGAACAAAAGACATGACTCACCATGAGCAACCATAATATTATAAAACGTCGATTCTAGAAAACACTGCTTTGATATTTTAAGAAATGTGCATGTGAGTGATGTTCATGACAGCACGTTTCTAATGACGCGTGCATATTGAGCAACTGTGGTAACTTCATGAGGCTTGACAACTAACCACACTCATTTCCGTGAAACTCATCCTTTAGTTTCATTTCAAAGACCTGGTTCATCCTTTTGATGACGTTTTATTAACAAGTGTATTCACTGTAGCTTAATGTGAAGCAGTTCAGATGGTTCAGAAGTCATGGTATCAAGTAAAATGACATTCATTAAAATTATCTTTGGTATGCGTATGCATGTTAATAACATGCAATAAAATTAAGTCAAACATATTTCGAATCACTGCGAGTCAAAACATTAAGTTTTAAAGAGTTTGATTCATCTAGTTTGGTTCGATTCGTTGAATTAAGTCATTGCTAACGTGATCTTGCTTGGGCTAGCTATCACAACACTGATTGTAAAATGAACTGGGTCATTTATGGGCTGATAGGCTAAATGATTTATTTTATAGCTATTTACAACAAGAAACAGAGGCCTTTGTAAAATCTTATCGTTAAGTAGTGACCAAAAAGTAGGCTACAAATGAATGGAAGGCCTATATGTTGTCAGAATAAACGGATAGTTCACCCAAAAATTAAAACTGTAATCATTTACTCAGCCTTATTTTGTTCTAAACCTGTATAGGTTTCTTTCTTCTGTTGAACTAAAAATAATATATTTTGAAAAATACTTCATGGTGGCCATTGATTTCCATAGTAGAAAAAAAAAACAACAACCAAAAAAACTATGGAATTCAATGGGTGCAGTCGAGTCAACTGTCTGGTTACAAACATTCTTCGAAATATCTTCTTTAGTGTTCAACAAACGAAAGAAACTCGTACAGTCAGGTTTGGAACAACATATGGACGAGTAAATGACGACAGAATTGTCTTTTTTCGGTGAACTATCCCTTTAATTATCTGACTAGCCTATGTTATCAGCTATTTTCCACTTCAGTCCCAAAGCGGGATGGAAATATGACAAGAGTGGTCACGGTTATGAAAAAAGGAAACAATTAAAAGTCGTTACTTCGCCTTCAAACAGACCTGTAAGTTAACTGAGCGCAACGATGACAGTATCCGCAATAATATTATTCTTTTTTTTTTTTAAACTGTCGAGGTTATTTAAACAGTCGCTAAATTAAATATAATCATTCGTCACCGATTGTTTACACGAGTCCTTCCAAATAACCTTAAACGACGAGTCCCATCCCCCAATCCTGCAGCGCGGAGTTTAGCTAACATCTGCCCACAAACAAAGACATTGCGACATTTGTTTTGATTGTGGTACGTTGAAAATAAAGTAATATTAATTCTTTATGCCGTTTGTTATGATTGATATGCAGTCTCTCTATGATTGTACAGTCTGAACATTAAGATAGCGACTATACCCGGCCGACACCCTTAACCCAGTTTGACTACAGAGCAACATCTATTTTTCTATAACGCAATTAATACACGATTATAACATATTAGATATGCGTGTATCACATTTAAATAAATAACGTTACTTCAATAAAATAATACTAGACTAACATTGAGTACTAACTTAATGTACTGTGTACACGATCAAAAATAAAGGACAACAATGAACTTTTCCTGCATATAGTCTAATGTAAAGTGTCATACTGTAAGAACAATACTGAGGGGTTTATATTTGATAAACAGTCCAAAAGCGAATCTCTGATGATATTAACTCGATGCACTTACCAAATGTCCTCCTTTGTTTAAATGTCTTCTCCGAAGGCATGTTTAAAATTAGATTAGACACCTTTTTTAGGCAAAACTGCCTACTTTGGGTTCCTTTCTTTCCCTGAACAGATCTTAATCTGTAATATGTTTTATAATTCGAAATCGTATAATTCAGTTGCGTGTCGTCGCTTCGTCCTGTGAGTCTGTCTTACCCAGCAAAACAAACCAGTCAGCTGATCAATGACGTCATGGCGCATTTGCCGTGTACACGGAGGAAAGGGGAAGAGCTTGAGATTAGTCACTCTCTGATCCCTCACTGCTTGTTTTATACAGTCACTGAGGCATATGTTCTAGTATATGTTGTGTCTTTGGCCGCTGCTTTTTTTATTTTAAAGGCTTAAGTTAACTGAATTCATAATTACCGGGATTTGTACGACAGCTGTTTTCAAGTCGTTTTAGAAAGAGAATCATTTTAGCCTGTACAAATATTTCTCAGGATAGCTCAACATTCCCTTAAAGCGACACTGTGTAACTCTTTTAGTTCATAGATTATCTAAAAACATTTAGTTCTTTCAAAAATATTTGTGCTCATTAATGTATATTTACTTCGTTCAAGTTATAGGCCTAAAGTATTCTCGTGAGTGTATAATATGCCATTGAAAATACATACGGGTAAGGGGTTCTAATGTTGGTCGCCATGTTGCCCCTCCATCTTGAAAGTACATTAGCCAAAGAGGGACCCCTTAATTCAAGCTTCGCCTTTCGCGTTTACGTTAGAATTAACACTCATGGACGAGGTCGAACTGGAAGCTATTTTAATCTTGGACTACATTGGCTACCCTAGGAGTTAAAATGAAATCGGAATTGAGAGGAACAGCAACTAATATTCACTTGATGGTCATATACCTTTTCACCGCTAGATGGGGGTAAAAATCACACAGTGTAGCTTTAAAGGGATAGTTCACTCAAAAATGAAAATTAGGCCAAAAACTCACCCTGAAGCCATCCTGGGCATATATGACATTATTCTTTCAGACAAATATAATCAGAGTTATATACCTTTATTAAACCGCCAGAGCCACGTGGAGCACTTTTATCATGGATGGTTGCGCTAGGATGTACTTATGAAAATATACTCATTCACTTCTTTATAAAGCTTGGAAGAGCCAGAACATTTTTTAAATATAACTTTGATTGTATTCATCTGAAAGAAGAATGTCATATATAGCTATAAGGATGGCTTCAGGGTAAGGTTATTTTCATTTTTGGGTGAACTTTAACATGTTCGAGCATTTTGTTGATATGAGTTCAGTTTGTTGCAATGGCCTTTCCATTAAACAGGCTTTTCAAACAGTATTTAAACAGCAAAACACATAGACAGTTTACACAAGCTATAGTGTACATTAGCCTATGTGTTTCCAGATTACACAATAATCCTGTTGTTTTAGTAGTGCAGAGATGAGTCAGACAGGAGTTAAGACTGAGTCATAGATCATTTCAAGAAAATAGATTTGTGGCTTTTATTTAGTTTTTTTCTTTTCTTTTTCTTCTATGTAAGCAACCACTTTATTAGATTGTCTTTCATAAATGTTTCAGAATAGATAGGCTAAGCTTATAATGCCAGAGATAAATGTCATGTTTGGTTGGTACTGTGAACACGTGTATAGCAACAATACTGTAGCCATATCAAATAATACAGAATTAGTTAAACCAAAGCCATGAAGCCCCTATGTTAACATATATGACAGAACATTTTAAAAACAGTAATCTGATGCCTAAAAAACACATGGAGCCAAATTGTTGCATATAGATATTTTTACTTTTGTTTTATTGGTTTTTTATGTTATAGTTGACATAGAAAGTTGATGATCGGCATCATGGTACGAACAAAGCCACTTGGATTGGTTTGGATTTGTCAATTCGTAACTAATCTTGTTGTAACCTTGAGTTTGTTTAACTACCATCATGGTATAGGCCCCAGGTGTTCATCAGTGTTGTTAGGGACCGTGAAAATGAAAGTGAAACAATATTGAAACTTCAGCATTGTTAGCTAGGCTTCAATGAAATGATTCCTTTAATTGTGTGTTGAATTGAAGTTGAACCTCTTAAATACTGAGTGGATTGTATGAATTGCGGCAGAATATTAGTAACATCAGAGCATTATTATGTGAAAAATACAAAATACAGTTAGAGGGGAATTTGGCCAACTCAACATAAGATTTTTGTTGTTGTTGTTTTGAACTTGCCATATGCTTCACATAAAGACTACTTTTTCCCCTTTTTTTTACATTTTATGATTCAAATGACATCGGTGCGGAAACATTTTACACAGTGGACAAAATAATTAACCAACAGGCTATTAATAGGTAAACATGAACGATTTTCCCCCTCTCACACAGACTTTCCCATTAACCTTCTGTTTTGTTGGATGTGATTCACTTGCGACTGGAACATCTGTGCTATAATTACACATTAGCATATATATTTTTTGACATTTTTAGCAGGCTCATGACAAAAAAAAAAAAATCTTGAATATGTGTTTCTAAAATTCATACCCTAGTTCAAACTACTGGCTATTTGGAGACTTTAAGATGCATAAATAAGACAATACAAATAACTATATCATTATTTGAACAGCAGATGCATCGGTGAGATGACCGGAAAAAAAAAATCCCCATCAAACATCTTGTCATCCATATTCTATGAGTATTTCCGCAGTAAAAACCTGTTTTCTTGGAGGTTAGAACTCAAATTAAAACCACAGATGTTCAGTAGCTATACATTCCCCTGGAAAATAATATCTTGCAACGTCTGTGTAAAAATACCCCCATACTTATTAAGATTCAGCACTTTTCATTTGTTAAACTCTATCAGTTAAACTCTATCAGTTAAACAGTTAAATTTGTTAAACTCTATCTAAACAGTTGTGCTATTTTTTTCAATATTATGTTTCTAATTTCAGGTTTTCTGTTAGGGGCTTCTGGTTGGGATACTTTAAAATGGCACACAAAAACCTCAGGAATTGGTAAGTTAATATTTAAATGTAAATAATAAAAGTGATTTTCAGGGCATAATCTTTACTGAAATGTTTGAAACCCACCTAAAACCTATAATGGATGATTGAATTTTAAGAAAACCCCAATTCTGATATCATGCACGATAGTAAACGTGATGACAAAAATAAAAAGTGTAAATTGAATTGGCAAACAGTCAAACAATGTCCTAATTATTCAAGAAGGGGTTTGGGGCTCCACACATATTTGCAGTTTGAGTTCTAATTCACATGCTTTGCTTGTTGGTTTGACTTAAAAATCACAGTTATCGTAACAGAAACGTTGCACTAGAATTTAAGAATATTAAGTTGGCTAAACCAAAATCTAATAAGTATAACCTACAGCCTATGAGTCTCCACATTAAACTGTGGAAAACAGAGACTAGCAACACGACAGTAAACAAATTGCAAGTAAATCCACGAAGGACGGTTCATTTATTCACATCTCAATTTTCTTACCAAAGAGACGTGGATTGCTCGAGCGTGTGGCCTGGTAAACCCTACATTACGGGGACAAAAAGTCCCCACAGAGATGGTAATATCCGAAATCCTTCTCCTTGTGAGGACACGAGGATAACGCATAAATCATAGGCTACTAAGTGATGTTTTTTGAAAATGTAAAAATGCAGAAAGTTTTATGTGATGCTTGGGCTTGTGTGAGAGGATAGAGTATACAGTCAGTATTTAAACCATAATGTCTATGGAAAGTCCCCATAAGACATGAAAACACAACGTGGGTAGCGTGCGTGTGTTATTATGGATCACTCCCAGTCACACTCCGTGTTCCTGTCATCCTCCCAGTCATCAGATGGTGGGCAGGCTCACTCACGGCTGGGCACTCAACTGATGGCAGCTGTCATGTAGGAAGTGCAGTTGGCACGAGTTTGTATGCGATGTCTCTCCGTTATCTCGCCTTGGCATCGTGTCACGTAATGATATAAATATTCAACATTTCGAAACTCAGTTTTTAGTCTCAACTCCAAAATTGTGTAGAATCTTGTTAAATCGCAGCATAATAAGGTGTCTCGTAATTGTATTAATTATAAAATCGCAATTAGCCTCATATTGTCCATGCTCGGCTTGCACGGCATGACGTCATAAGTGAGCTGTAGGGTTTTTCGGCGTACAGCAGGTGGCGCTCTTACACAATCACTGCCCGTCAGGATTACAGTCGGGCTTCTCAAGGGACTGTGCGTGTGAGAGAGGCAGTCTGCTATTTCTGACACGTCCTCTCAAACAACAGCCTGCTTTCGGCTTTCAGAAATATAAAAGCTGCCACGAAACACAAAAGATTTAATCCTGTAATTCGAACATTTATGATCCGGAACGCATAACGTAGAAGCGTTCCCGCATAATACAGTGTGTAATTCATTGGCATTGCGCACCCTGTTCTTAACCGAACAATCTGATTTTATTAGCATTTATCATTTTGATATTTTATGGGAGAAAAAAAAAACTTGATGCATTATATATTTTCTTAATGCGCAGTATTACGCATGCACTTTAAAAGAAAATGTAACCCACATGTTGCTTAGAAGGCTACAGTGTGATTTACTGACATACCTTCACCCTTGACCCTTACATTGTAATTCATTAATTTTTTTTTTTTTTGCATTCAAAGTTTCTGGTAAAAGTGGACATTTTGTAGGCTCTCTAACAAGAAATATATATATAGGCTACACACACACTTATGTTTATATGATTAATTGAGACTTTATATATATATATATATATATATATATGTGTGTGTGTGTGTGTGTGTGTGTGTGTGTGTGTGTATATATATATATATATATATATATATATATATATATATATATATATATAGTTTAGAAGTAAAAAGGATGGTTCATTTCTGTTTTCCCTTTGTGATCTAATAATTTCTAATAAACCTTTAGGGTCATCTTATGTCCAGTACAGTACGTTTCAGAATGAAAATGCTGCTTACTTCCTGAAATATTTAAGCAAGGTCTTATTGGTGCAATCGGAAATGAGAAGCTGATGAACCTGTTGAACCCTGCTCTGTAGACCAGGATGTTGAGCGCTTGTGTGGCAGTAATTGAAATCTTTTGACCCATCACCAGGGCCGGAGGACAGAGGGAAAGATTTGATCATAATGTAAAGCATCATTGCAAATGAAAATGGTGCGCTCTCTCAATCTCCAACCCATTCCCCCCCTCTTGAATAACACTGAACGAGTTCATTCGGATCAATCCGTGGACGACCCTGAATGGGCTTTTTTGGGAGGAGCAATATCTTATTAAATGAATTACTCTTAAAGTAATGGAGTCGTAATAACCTAGTGCACTCTATAGTTTTAGCATGATAAAAGCAGGCGGCGAGTATTGTCGACAACAGCCCCTCTCAAGGCCGAGGCTAGTAATTCAGCACAGCGTTGCCATGGTGGTCGCCATGGAAACATCCTACACCGTTCGCTGAGAGTTGAAGGTAACACCCACTCTCATTGTTCATCGTTCGCTGGGCTAATGCATATTCATAGACACAGCGAAGCCATTACCGAAGGCTTTTATTGGTCTGTGTATCCATCAGCTGCACAATACCATTACAAATGCTGCAATTCACCTATCTATGGCCTCTTAATTAAGAGGGACTAGATTAATAACCTCAGCTGATTTGATTAATAAAGCAACAGGAGTACATCTGATTTGTGTGGAAGCACAATGACAGTTTCTCCGGGGTTTGTTTCAGTCAAACTTGGGCAGGGAAGAAAAAAAGGAGGCGACTCAGGCAGGTATCAGGATGACGTTTTTAATCAGTTTGAAAGAAAATATTGATGCAGTTGCATATCGTTTAACAGACGGAACAAAAGCGATTTGCTTCGGAGATAATTGCTTCATCAGAAGTGTACAAGGTTTGCATGAATAAAAGATCAACTCAGAGCTCGAGGCCTTGAAACGCACCACCCTCCTACACAAAAACATTCACCTTAAGTTGGTCCGTGCAATCGCGTCCTACAGGGCTACGTTTGCAACACCAGAAATAAAATCCAACTCTCAGATGAGTGTTTTCGCATTTACACATACAAAACAAAAGACATGGCTAACAGCGCTGTTTGAATATTCAAAATGATGGGTTTAAAAAAAACAAAAACCAAAGCCAGTTAATCAGCCTCATTGTTAGGCAGCATGTTCATGGGTCCAAAACATGGTTAATTATGAGCATTAGCTACAAGCAACAATCAGACACGACTTACCTGTCTAATGAAGGAGAAAACGAACGCATCTGGTCACAGACGAGCCTCTCATTTGGCAGAGGGCATGGTCAGAGGGCTTCTGCGTTTCCATGGACCTGGTCGCTGAGGTAGACTGTGACTTGTTGTCAGAAAGCAGAAGGAACAACAACAAAATCACTAGTCTTCCACAGCGGCCCAGGCCAACATCTGCTGAAACGGAAGTCTGTGTTTGTAAGGCGTCGAGAGTCACTTCAATATCTTTGCCGACAGGGCTTTCTGTAATCTTTTTCAATATACTGGATGGATGTTCTGCAATATCAGCACCGGGATAAAACCAGCAGTATGCCCAACACATTTTATAGGATATGGAATTGACTTGCCGTCTATGAAGATGAATATTTATTAAGAGCTCTTCTATGTGTGTGCTTTCAGCTTCAGAAGCAACACGAGCTAAAGCTCTCCGGAGAGCCAGTGGGAATCCGAGAACTCCGAGACTGACGGGAGCTCATAATGTGGGTATTACTTGAAGCATACCTGCCCTTTCCATTGAGAAGACTTCACACACCCTGCAAAATGTCGCCCGTATCTGAAGGCTACTGTGGCAACCTTGTGTCCCCGCGTTCGGTCCGATGAGGATCAAAACGGAAGATGATTCAGCCAACAGTCCCCTATTTCGAATAACAGGTCTGCTCGAAAAGTCCCAGAAAAAGCTTTAGGTGCGAATCACACATCGAATGGTTAACGAGTGGAAACCTTTAAAGAAAAATAGAGAAGAAATGTAAGTATCACAAATGCAATACGTACAGTGTTTTACTATGTTTGCAATTTTGCATTATATTGCATATATTATATAATATATTTTTTCAGGGATGGGCAACGATTAATCGCGATTAATCGCATCTAAAAGAAAAGTTTGTGTTTACATAATATATGTGTGTGTGGTGTGTATAATTAATTTGTATATATAAATACCCACACATGCATGTATATATTTAAGAAATATGTGCATGTATATATTTTATATATATTTATTCACAATTAATTTTATATAGGGCTGTCAAACGATTAATCGCAACCAAAATAAAAGTGTGTGTTTACATAATATATGTGGGTGCACTGTGTATAATTATTTTGGATATATATATATATATATATATATATATAAACACACATGCATGTATATTTAAGAAAAAAATATTATTTAAATATATAATATTTATATATAATATAAATTATATATAAGTCTATATACAGTATATACATGAAAATATTTCTTAAATATATACAAGCATGTGCATGTATTTATATATACAAAATAATTATACACAGTGCGCCTACATATATTATATAAACAAAAACTTTTATTTTGGATGCGATTAATCGCGATTAATCGCTTGACAGCCCTAATATAAATATAAATATTTGATATATTAATAACACATTTTTCTTAAATATAAACATGCATGTGTGGGTATTTATATATACACAAATTAAATATACACACTACACATATATATATTATGTAAACACAAACTTTTATTTTAGATGCGATTAATCGCGATTAATCGTTGCCCATCCCATTCCATTTTTGTCATTATGATATTGCATTAATTATATTTTCTCTTTCATTTTTTGTTAATGCCTCATACAAGAGTCACTTCTATTTTAGTCTTTGATAAGTACACACCAAAAAAATCTTTTTCAAAAATGTTTTAACCCTGCGTTGGCTGTGTTTAACAATTTTATATACTGCAGCCATTTAAAAATCACCATCAGCATTGCATAGCCCCGCCCACCAAATCTCATTGGTCAAAATCCTGTTATACTTCTACATTTTGCTCGCAACTTGGCTACATAGTTAAGACACTTACTATTTCTAAGCATTAAACCATGGTCCCATCAATCCTACGTTCCCTGAATTACCATTAGCCACCGAAGCGGTATAAAAAGCCGGCCATAAACCAGAAAGCACTCAGTTAAGCACGCTCACGACTCCCACGTAACGTCCGCCATCCAGGAGATAATGAAGTGATCAGTTTTAAATGACAGATCAATGCACGGAAGAGAGAGCGACAGCAAAGGCGAGGCAGGAGAGGTGCAGCGAGCTGGCCTTTCCTTATAGCTTGCACATCATTTCGCTAAAACCTCTCCACACACACATCCTAGACCTTTGATAGTGACATTTGAAGAAGGACAGCTGAGTGCATTTAGTTCCACCTTCCTCAGAAGGCAGTCGCGACAGGACTGTGCCCTCTTCCCTCTGAAGGAAACACTCTATTTGCTTTCAGTCCAAAGAGGGCGGAGGGCTCTACAACAAAAACAACAACAACGAAAAAAGCCCCGGCCATGGAGCGGCCCGCCACGAGCCGCAAGATTCGGCCTTAGCTCAGAAGACTCCGTCAGACTCACCTGCGCGAACAGCAAAAGCATGACTGACAGGTGTTTTGGGATAGCAGGGGATCGTCAAAGCTAAGGTTACATCAGCCCATTCATTTTGTATAAGGCCCTGCTTGAGTTAGCGCATACAAAGAGAAAGCAACAATCGGGAGGCCATTGTGTCGGAGACGCCATTGAGCGGAGACTGACAGCGCGATTCTTTAGCCCTCTGAAGGAGAGCATCATTAGAGACGTGGCTACTCGCCGCCACCGCCTCATACTGAGGTGATGGATTACTTTCAGAGCCCAAGCCGCACAAGGGAAATTAGCTCGGATCAACTATGGTTTTTCCCATTAAAAAAACATATTAGCTATAATAGGCTCCTCACTTTGTATGAATAAAGTCAGGGCCGTCCTTTTTTCTTTCGGTCCCCTCTCATTTTCTTTAAGTAGCCGAACCCGTTTCCGCACGCACTTATACATTTACTTAAGATTCCAGAGAAGTGGGAGCAAGTGAGTGAAAGAAAGAAAAAAAAAGACAAGGGTGAGAGTACCGTTCCTATTGATCTCCTGTCGGGAGTCTGGCTGGAAAATAATGGGCTCTACGTTGAATAGTAATCCTTTATTAAGGCCAGTTAAATTATGCTCTTCAGTTTAGGATGGCCGCCTTTCACTGGGCACAATTAGAAAAAGCAAACGCGCCGCGTGGAGAGAAAGAGCTCGGTGTCCAGCCAAGAGGAGCGAGCATTCAATTTAGCTCCTGTAACATGCGAATTAAGACTAATGTCCAATTATACTGTCGCCACCATTTGTCTAAAGATGATTCGATGGAGAGAGAGAGAGAAATCTTTTTCCTTTGAGAATGTTCATAGATCATAACCTCGGGGATTCGTCATGCTTGTAAAACTTTATTACGGTCATCCTTGGCAGGCGGAAATCAATTGTCTCCATTTTTTGGATTGTTGAGCATGTTATAGGGATCTTTATAGGCTCGGGAGATGTGACAGTTCGGACGTCAGACGGATTCGTCGCGTCTCGCTAATGGAGAGATCCGAAATAGCCGGTCAGGCAGATGACGAGATGTTCATTTAATAGGTAGCGCTTTTTTCCCCCCTTCTCAACTCATGTGTGGAACATGTATCGGGGAAAGAAAACAATTAAAAAATGCATTAGGGCAGCCGATTATGGAGCTTAGACGGCAGATAATGATGTCAGTTAGCTCAGAAATCTTGTCAGAGACGAGTTCGACTCGCATTCAGATGTTTCAATGAAAATGTTCCACGGCAGATGTGGAGCATGATGATGAGTAATTGCAGAAAAAGAAAAGAAAAAGCAATTATTAAACCAGTAGCTAAAGCACCTTTTTCCATCTGAAGTGATCCGAGAGTTCAAGTAAGAATCGGTTTTCCATTTTAAGAAAACAAAAACAATTTTTTAAAGAAAATACTGATAGATAGATAGATAGATAGATAGATAGATAGATAGATAGATAGATAGATAGATAGATAGATAGATAGATAGATAGATAGATAGATAGATTTCTTTAATGCAATAACACCACAGTAACACGGTCTTGTCGGCCCCCAACCCGGATGGCCACCACTCCTAATTTGATTCCCTTCACATCTAGTGAACCCGTCCTTTGAGGGAACATAGCAGGAACACCTTACATGGCAGTTCAGTCACCCCTTAAAATTGTTACCTCTCTCACTCTTTTCCTCTCTCTCTCTCTCTCTCGCTCTCCCCAGGCACTGAGCTGAGCTGATTAGACTTACAGTGACTGAGGTGACTTCCCACTTCCTACTCGCTCTCTCTCCGTCTCGCTCTATCTTTGAGGAAGAAGCACTGCAGAGATGCTTGAATCCATCTCTTACCGACTTGCTGCGAGTGCTGTGTGCGGTTGAGATAGAGAGAGAGAGAGCTGCTGAGCGGAGAGGCAAACTGTGCTCGTGGTTCCTCAGCACTATTCCTGTAGATACAAATCTACAATTGAAACGCTGAGGAGAAATATACAGTCTGGAATAGAAGTGAGCCCTAAATACAGTTTCTTACGTTAATGTCAAAGATTTGAGGAGAAAAAAGTGGTTTAAGCAGTTTATCTTTTAAAATCTAAACATTTTTGTTAATTAAAACGTAGATTATTCATATAAATCTCTGAACCCCGGTATCACAGACTTAAAATATGTCAGTGCCATTGTTTTGTCTCAATATGTCTATCTATCTATCTATCTATCTATCTATCTATCTATCTATCTATCTATCTATCTATCTATCTATCTATCTATCTATCTATCTATCTATCTATCTATCTATCTATCTATCTATCTATCTATCTATCTATCTATCTATCTATCTATCTATCTATCTATCAACATTTCTTTGTTTGAACTTTTACACCTTATTTTCACTGAGGAATTTGGACTCCAGTGCTTATAATATTTATATAAATCAAAAGTTTCCATGCAGCTCCCATTTTGCCTGTAATATAGCTTAATATATCATAATAAATGCAATATACTGTATAATATACGGTAACGCTTCCTTTTACAGTCCAGTTACCCATGTGAATACTATGTACTTATTTTAGTAACTTGTAGTTACTGGGAAATAATAACTACTACTAACCCTGAACCTACCCCTGTTCCATGTACTTACCTTATATTAGCCAGTACTTTCTAAGTAAGTACACTGTAAGTACTGTACTGTAAAAGGAAGCGTTACCCAATACCTAATATACAATGTATTACCATTTCAGTTGACACTAATCTCAGTCAAATAAGTTGTATATTTTTTGAATCTGAATTTGAAACTTATCATAAATGATTAATAGGTTAAATTATTAGCGCAGAACTCTCCCCCACACACACTTTCCCTAATTTAAATAGCTTTGGTTACACTTTACAAGCATTATCTGTTTTGACCACAGTTGTTACAGATGTAACGGTACATCGGATAATTGTTATTGTTGTAAATATGTGCAGGCCAGACAGCGGTTGTCAGTCAGCGGTGTACAGACCGATTTCTCAGTAATTAACGCGGGTAAGAGCATATGATTTACGGTAATTGCCTTGACAAGGGGGCTGAGTGAAACTACACTTAATTACCTGAACATGCTCTCTCCCAGGAGCCCAGTCAAAACGACCTTTTACCGTTTTTTTTGTTGTTGGTTTTTTTTACAGTGCTGAAATTGGAGAGATGTGGAGGTGGTGAATGTGCTCCACACCCCCCAATCTGCCTGTCAGAGGGACGTTGAAAAATATTCGGTGGAGGTATGAGAGTGCATATATCTGCTGTTTTATGTTTGTCTGTGATAATTTCCCTTTTTAGATAGATCATCCATGGCGAATTTCACCAAAAACTTCCTGCGGTCTTTTTAAAGAAACACCTGCATACAGAACGTAAACCTCTGATTCACTTAAGATTTCCCAGGCTGCAATCAGATTACCTCGATTGTGCAAACCATTCAAGCTTGTTTTTACAGCATCAAAAATCAATTCTGCCATTTTCTAAACTGCACAACGTCGCAATGAAGTCAAATGACCTCATGGCCATTGCGCTCAAATCGAATCCGGTCGTCTCTTATAGTCACCGTCGTCAATTCAGTTTTGGAACGGGCACGTATCTTGCTAATCAATAGGTCAAAATTTAATTTAACACATTTCAGGCTGCATTCACAGAGAGTTAAGCAAAAACACAGCGTCGTTTTGGATGGCGAAATAGAGGATTCTAGTGCTAAAAACCTAAAGAGACGGAGGGGATGGTGAAGACAGCTGTTGCAAATGGAGCGGCGGTTGTTAAAAACGGAAACATGACAATATGCGTCACATGACTGTGTGGGGGAAGTGCTAGCGGGGAGTTTCCTAGGGTGGACGCCTGAACGGTGTTTGCGATGAGTAGACATGTCTGTCAATTCCAGCTTTCCCCGTCAGTCAGGACCCCTCACTGTGCCCACCTCTGATGTCGAATTTCAGTCTGACTTTCCTCTCCCAACCCCCTTCCTTTCCTTTCCGCCCCCCACCCCATTCCTCTTTCTGAAGCACAGATAGGTCGCTGGGCAGTTTATGGCACCGCAGCGGTGAGGCGAAATGCTTTTTGTCCCTCCGTCATGTTTTTGTGTACACTCCGCGTGCACCTGTACTTGGCGCCGAACAAAGGTCCATAGCAACGGGAGGATCGCGGCAGCTGGATACCACACCTGTTTGATCTTTAAGACCTCTTCTTGATAAGTGGCCGTAACCAGGGCAACCAGGACGGAAAGGGTTCAATGCATTGTTGAGATAGGTAGGGCTTAGGTAGGCAGCACAGGTCAGGATTTGTTGGAGTGTAGACGAAAAGGGTACGGATAAAATTGGAGTGTAGATGGAAAGGGTACGGATAAATATTCGAGCCGATAAGCTGATAGTTGTGTATAATTACTATATGTTATGGTCAATAACCAATCATTTCAATCCTGAATCCTGCACTGTAAAAAAATATTTTCATGATTTGTAATCACAACATTATTTCTTTTGTCAAATCAACTTAAATAATTTATGTAGTTCAGATAACATAATATTTTAAGTTTCTGATGATTAAATCAATCACCATTGCATTAACTCAATTTTTCAATTTCAATAAACTTAAATTTTTAAGGCAGCCAGGTTACTTCATTTTTTTTAAGTTAAACCAACAATATTTGTTAATATCAACCATTTATCATATATATCAATATTAATAACTACAAATTTAAAAATTAAGTCATTAATTTTAAATGCTACAAGAGATTTTAGACAACACAACATTAAAAGGTACAGTATGAAATTTGGATACACTGTACAAATATATATTCATGATTTATAATCACAACATTTTTTCTTTTGTCAAATCAACTTAGATAATTTATGTAGTTGAGATAACATAGTATTTTGAGTTTCTGATGATTAAATCAATCTCCTTCATTGCATTAACTCAATTTTTCCATTTCTATGAACTTAAAATTTTAAGGCAACCAGGTTACTTCATTTTTTAAGTTAAACCTACAATTTTTAGTTTTACAGTGAAATATTACAATAAACAGTGTTTTATTTTTTAACAGTGAACTATTAGTTTTAAACAGTACTATGACAGCAAAGGTAATTAAATGTAAAAATAGGGGAAATTTGCAATTTAATATTATATTTATATATTTGATTATTGGCATGGGCTGATATAATAATAAAAAATCAACATTAGCAAACACATACTCACACATCACCAATTCATCAACGCTCCTTTCCACAGTTGTTTTGTGAAGACCTGAAAAGAAATAAAAATTCTCATGGTTACATAACGGATAAATGCACATATCGACCGCCATTATACATTCGTTTCGAGTCTCTGCGGTCAGTGTTTATCTGTAATTAAAACTAGAGCGGAAAAGATGGCAATATCTCTCCCGAGACCTGCTCCGATTTGCACAGCGTACATGCACCGTCTCCTCCACGGCGGCCGAAGCCTGTTGTGCACAATCTTAGTCCTGCTCACTTCCTGCTTTGTAATTCAATTGCATGGCCTAACAGACACTCTCTCACCGAGAGGAAAGCTGAGCTTCTTAGCCTACATACCCTTGGGATCCGTGTGCTTGGCTCTCCGTGGAGGCGAATGACACACTGGACCATGAATAAGTATTCGTTTTGAAACCACAAACCTTCTTTGAAGGTTTTGCTGGATCATTAGTAAGTGGTTTGAAAATAAATCTAAAAAAAAGTAATACCCTTAAGACGTTATTCCACAACTAGACGAAGTATAATAGTGAACATAAACGCTGTTAATCACTATTTTTTTCTTACTGTGCTAGCGGTCCCTCAGCGGACAGCTGCTCCACAGCTCCACATCCACCCGCACGTCCCCCACTGCTAGACTGTCACTGGC
The DNA here is from genome assembly GCA_038021265.1 of Cyprinella venusta. NCBI lineage: Eukaryota > Metazoa > Chordata > Actinopteri > Cypriniformes > Leuciscidae > Cyprinella > Cyprinella venusta. The sequence continues at coordinate 12,948,654 of CM075886.1, read as the reverse complement.
ATTGGCTGATTCACACTTCAAACGCACACCACAAATGGCCATCGCTTGTACGCAGATTCTCTCACGTTTTGATGTCCAACCTACTCTGGAAAACGTGTATGTGTAAAAAAAAACGGATTGCCATCTTCAAGGTTAGGGGCCAATGTGAAAACGGCTGTGTTAAAAGGCCCTTGAGCTCTTGATGATGCTTCAGTAGATTCCACAATATTCCACAGGGCTACCCTGCAGTCTAATATCGCTCTGAAATATCAACACCAACAAGAGGAGCCCAATCCTCTTGAAGCTCAAATCCAATTCAGATCAACAGTTCAAATGTGCAGCACGGTGAACTCAAACACTTTCTAGGAGAAACCGGTTACTGCCAGGGAGCCATGTAAGCAGAGGCTCTCTTAAGATTTATATATATTTACACAGCTGTTTTTTTGATGTTGGACTGGGGAGTGCTGTAACACGAGGGGAGTTATTACACTGTCAGACTAACCGATTAGAAATGGGCTGAAATCACTATCGTACATGACCACGTCTTCCTGATAAAAACAAAGGTTTAACCGAACACTTTGTTTAGAATTTGCTATCAAGTAAAAGGATTGATATGATTTAACATGTAAGACTATGTAAAAAATAAAAAGTTGTTAACATGATTTCTATTCGTAAGCCATTTTATAAGCTGTTTTTAAGTAAATGTTTGCCACAGAATCACCATTTTGAATTAAAATGCTTCAAATGAAATTAGGATGGTGATGGGTGTGGAATTAAATGTACAAATTTAAAAGTAAATTTGATTATCCCATTAATTCTTGCACAAAACCTTCTCTTTTAATTGTTTTGAAGGTATAATATGTGATGTGTAAGTGTATGTCGATGTAGAATGTATGTTAGATGTCTGACAAGTAAGTAATGCTACCATTCAACCAGGCTGCAACAACAGCACTCTTTGATACCCTGAGACGTGTAATGAAACCCCCCCCCCCCCCCCCCCCCCCAAAAAAAAAAAAAATCCGAGTAACATACGTTTAAAACGAAATGTTTTGTTTGCCTGTCACTTTAAATGGATCCACTGAGTAAAACCATCTGTTGAAAACGATAAAGACACAACACAGCCACGTTTAACGCTTTGTTTAGTGGCTCTGGTGATTTTATCTACATGCGAAAAGTCAACACATTGTATTTTACTCAGACCTACTCCGGTGTTTTGGTAACCAAGCTGCATCTAATTGCATTAATTGCGCATATCCTCTTGTTTGAACACCTGCTGTAAACGATTTCCCCCCCTTGGTTGCGAAGTACAGACCGCGACACGCACCGAACCATTTGGGCTGCCATTTCTGGAAGTGTTTTTCCATGTAAATGTGTCATCACGACGCTCACAGACAACCTGTCACCTCCGCCTGCTCGCGCGCATCCACAGCATCCGCACGTGATCGATCAATTCTGTATGCAGCTCGATAAAACAGCGAGGAATTATCGATAATTTCGCTGTTTATCAACCATTTCAGCGTTTTGGGCAATTATTTGTCAGTTAACAGGCTGAGAGACTTATTCAGTTCGGTTTAGTGGCATGGCTATTAGAGTAGGCGACTAAAGATTTTGGATTCATCCGTCTTTGTACGTGAAACATGGGAGTGCAACACAATTTGTGTAAACATCTGTAACTCGGTGTTTTTTTTTTGGCTAGAATTTGGTGGAATACTCCAATATGTATATGTGCTATAAATTTAAGTAGTAGCTTATAGAAATATCGCTACTATTTATCCAGTGTGCCATTGTTACAAGTACAACCTTTCTCTGTTACAATAGAAAACATGAATTACTAAGGTAGCCCAAATATCATTGGTCTATATAATTAATTAGCCAACATTTGAAAGCAAAACTCAAATAGAATTGATATAAAAATACATAAAATATAGGCTAGCAACTCTTTTAGTGTGTTCCCATGTCATGTTTCTCATGTGGATCCAGATGAAGTACACTAGAAAGTGTTTGCAACCCTCCTTGTCTGCTCCATGATATTTCAAGTTTTTAAAATAGATGTAAAGCTTACGGAATGCGAAACCTGCTGACGCACATTATACCAGTGTTTCTTACCTCAAAATTGTGTTTATTTTTTGTCCTCAAAAAAATAAATAAATAAAATTGACAGACAACTTCCAACTGTCACCTTAGAAGGGCGGTGGTCAGTATAAGATTTCTCCTAATCTAATTGGTAAAACTGACATCTGGTTTACAGCTCTTAAGTCTCTCCCTCACATAATGTATATCTGTAAATCCAACAGGGTGACCAGCCATAATTACATACAGCATGCTTAATTTAATTTCCTGACCGATAACGCAGTTTATTTATTATATTTGTAATGAAAAGTGGATATCAATATTGCACAGAACATCTCCGAGTGCGGTTTATCGGTGCATCATCAAGTGAACACAGATCTCGCAATATGCACTTTGAATATCTAACAGGTGGTTCAGAACATCTGTTCAGTGCTTCAGAGGTTCGTCACTAAGCCCCACGCAAGAAATAATTCATTCTGACTAGATTAACCAGCCTACACCTCAGTCTAGCGTTTGCTCATGTAGAAAAAAACATTTATTTTGTCCTTTTTTTGTATGCACGACAACATCTTCAAATTCGAGTTTGTGATTCTGTCATTATAATGTAAAAAGTGGCCTATTTAAATCGTAACTTTAAAAGTTACGTGTTGAAATTGTAGTGCACTAAATAGTGCCTATAGATTTACACACACCAACAACAATATACATTCAGAAAGCAAAAGCTACCGGGAGGAGAACTACAGGGGTCAAAACTGTGATTTGCTCAGGGAGGCTTTAACATTAGTGTGTCTGCTTCCAAATAAATCATTCATTTGTTAAATTGTCCCAGGGGCTGATCCCGTGCTGTTGGAAATGATTGCCATTGACTCCCTCGTTCTGTGCAGTGACACTGGGAGCTGTCCACCGCTGTGGTGCTGAAATTGATTGACGCGCAGATGCCTAGTGCATATCCGGCGGAAGCTAATTATATGCACCCTTTTCCTTGAATATATTTTCGTAAGTGGACATTTGAGCACATTGTTTATAATGTTTACAAGAGTTCATCCACCTCCTTGATGCTTCCCCCCGTACCTTTTTTTACATTCTGCTTGTGTTCAGGACAACAACATAAGCTGGGTGAGGTTAACAATTATTTTCCGCTAAAAATGCATATAGAGTTGTGGAGATATTAAAGGGATGGAGCACCTAAATGATCATTTTCGTTTTTCCATGGAGCACAAAAGGAGATGTTAGGCAAGTCACTGTTCACTTTCATTGTAAGGACCAAGATGAAAATGAATGTTGTCCCTAACATCTCCGTTTCTGCTCCACGGAATAAAGAAAGTCAGCTCGGAATTGTAAATGGCCGAATTTGAAGGTTTTTGCGGAACTATCCCTTTAAGCAAGCCTTTCCCCCCTCCCACGGCGTACCGAACAAGATATGAGCGACTCCACACACACACACACACACAAGCCCACCTGGAGATGTGCGAATTCACATATTCCCCCCGAGGGCTGGAGTTCAGCCAGGAGAGCATGTCACTTCATTGCATTAAATCGCCATCGGAATACATCGGAGCTAAACGTTGAGGGAAGGCCAGCAGGACCACCTCTATGTGATTAGCACCGGCAGAAAAATGAGGATGTTGAGGACTGCTCTGATATTGGATTTGCCAAGGATAACTATAATAAACAGCTCTTCAAATCTAATTGTAGTCATTCGCTCAACACACCAGCTGGGGAATTAGAGATCTTGAAGGAGCTCTTCTCCTATAATCAATAGAAGTTTTGCAAAAGCATATTGACTGGGGGGGAGAACGATTATTTTGATTGAATAGGACGGAGATGGAACAGAATTAACAATAATGAATAATGTCGCTGTTTCTGACCCTGAGGCGTTTCAATAGAGGGGAAAAAAAATCCGCCTTTTCAACTGAAAAACACTGTTGAGTCATTTATAAAAGGGCTGCATTCATAGGCTGGTTTCACAATAGACGTTCATCATGTTTTACACAGACATTCGACATGCAAATCCCACCGCGAATTAGGGCTATACTTCAAGAAGACATAGCCTACTGATGCTCTCGTAACCTGTTGATCAGGATCATCAACACTTGTTGCAACTTTCCCTACAGAACACGTTTTATTTTAGTGATAAAATAAAAATAAAAAATGGGATTGACACCAAATGCGTTCGTCTCCGACACCTCAATCTCTGTAGTTTATATTCTAGACACATTTTGTTAAAAAAATCGAATCATTATTTCACCAATAGTTTGATATGAAAGGCATTTTTTTAAAGAAATCATCAGAAGGCATCGTTCCGATCGCTTTAGGGCGTTGTATGTTTAAAGAAGACATTTTTTAAAAAAAAAAAAAAAATCTTAAATTATCTATTCTCACCACTTTGTTTTTGGTTGACATCGTCTGTCCTAAATCTCTCGAAAACCTCTTTTTGTTCTGTAACTGAAAGATATGAAATGAATGATATCTTACGTGTCTTTGCTGATGCGCTTCGGAGGACGCTTCTCCGGAGATGACAGCCCGTCTTCTTCTCGCCATGTGCTGTAACAAAAGCATCTCATGCATCCGATGCCTGTCCCTTTAAAGCCTTGCTGCATCCCTGCAGGTGGCCTGTCAATTCAGCGGATCTGAATGACGTCACCGCATGGCTGAAAAAGCTGTGTCAACTTTCATAATAAAAGTCATTCGAGATTTTAGTCAATACACCTAAGAGGTGTTGCCTGTTTTTTTAGCTGTACCTTCTCTCCCTACCTATCTTAAAAAACCAACATTTATTTCATTTGTTATTATTCTTTTTTTTGTTTTGTTAAAGCCAATAGTGCCCAAACCTATTCTAAAAATCAGCCTGACCATCAATGTTACTATTGTTAACATAAGTTAAAAATAAAAACGTAATAAACGTAATAAAAATCTATCTATCTATCTATCTATCTATCTATCTATCTATCTATCTATCTATCTATCTATCTATCTATCTATCTATCTATCTATCTATCTATCTATCTATCTATCTATCTATCTATCTATCTATCTATCTATCTATCTATCTATCTATCTATCTATCTATCTATCTATCTTAGCAAGGAGGATTTCAAAATGTATTAAAGAAAAAAATACAATAATTTTTAGTTTGTGTTTTTTTATAAACTTTATTATTCAGTTTTAACATTTATAACTCACCTTCATTAAATATGAAGAATGCCCCAAAGTGTGTTAATGTGCTATTTATCTTTACAATACTCAATTTACTCTTAATAATTAATCCATTAAACGATGAATCACATTGTCGTTTTATTCTTTATTTATTTGAATTATTTTCCAACAAATAATTAGGTAAATGTCTGAGTTAAACTTAATGACATTGAAAATATTTAAATAATGTTCATTATTACATTAGCTAAATTAAAATAAATGTTAAAATGTAAAAATAAAACACCCAAATTTTAACTAAAGTTGGGGGGTGACTGAAAAAAAATATAGAAAACTGTAATAATTTTGCTGACAGGATGAGAGACCAATTAATACCAAACCACCAACACTGGCTTAACCTTCCCTCCCCCAGTAGAATATATCTTATTGATTATCCAGAATTGATTGCTTCTTTATTTAATTACATCTTCATTTGTTTGTTTGCTTCATTCATTAGCTCGCCATCATAAATAGACGACACAACATCAGCAGCCAGGAAGAATACGAAGGTTAAAAACATGCAATTAATGTGTGTAATGTAAAGCGCCCACCCACACACAGCATGATTTAGATGCACGCAGTGTGTCAGTTGGCATCGTGCTTTTCCTTGGCACCTGCAGATTTGTCTAGTCACAACAATAATATAAGGATATTTGCTTTGTTCAAAACACAGCAGGCTATATATAGGTTATTTAGTTTCTGTTCATACACATTTAATCGTATCCATCCTTGTTTTGGATGTCTCTCTTATCTGACACACACTGTTCAGGTCTAATGATTCTGATGATGTAAATCATGTGCGTTAAATAAGGCACGGATGTACACATATAAGTCCCAAATAAGTTTTTTTTGTAACCACTGTATGAAGCATGAACCTGGGTTTCCCAAAGAATCTTCCTTCACTCTTAGAAAAAAAGGTTCAGTATTGTTCTATATAGAAGCCCTCCTCTTGACGAAATGTTTAAGAACCCTTTAAGCCAAAAAGGTTCAATAAAAGGATACATAAATGTTGTTTAATGTTTTTTTTCTAGTGATAAAGTATGTTTATGAGCTGTTTTATTTATCAAATCTAAGTAAATAAAGAATTAAAACAAAATGAATGAATTCAAATTAAATCCATAAAATGATGGGGACATAAAGTGCCTAACAGAACCCAGGTTCCTTATTGGAACTTTTCTTGAGTGTATTGCATGTAAATTGTATTGCAATATATATCTAAATGGATGCACATCCGTTTTTAAAATGAATGTTTGACAAATTGCTATCATGACCTCAATTTTTTTTTTTTTTACAAAGCCCTAAAATTGCACAATGTACAATGCCCTGTTCCAAAGGGCTTAGATTAACTTTGGTCAGGGTGCACCAGAGCCCTGCGTGAAGCAAATGGGTAGCAGCATTTATTTATTTATTTTATTATTTTAGGCTTGCGCCGTTCCCTTTACAAGTGTCAGGGGAGGGACATTGTTGGCTTTAGCAGAAAAGACAGGCACAGAATAATCCCTTAGGTCCTATTTTGGGCAATTAATTACAGTTCGTAATTCACATGTGTCGTGTATTAAACACAAAAAGAGACATAGGCTATTTTTTTTATCATTCCAATTTTCACTTTGATTTTATTGACTAGATTCAGTGCAAATTAATGACCTAATAGTAGCTCCTTCGTGATTTCATATAGCCTAGCTACTGTGTCCCCCCCCCCAACATTATCAAACATTATAGAGCTAGATGTCCATGTATGCCCGTTCACATCACATTAAAGACGATAAATAATTATAACGATAAAAATATCGCCTATATAGTTCTACAAAAACGTTCTAATATAAAACAATAGCAGAGTCTCCGAAGAGACGACAGACGGAGAAAGATATCGTTGAACGTTTTTTTTCTAACTAAAAATCGACTAATGAAAGATAAAAACATTGACGGCCAATCAGAATCCGCCCTGCTTTACCGCCCTCGAGCATTTAAAGCGATAGGTGACACAACTGCAGCGCGCGCATACATTTTAAAACAGCATTTTCATTTCAAAACTCCCTCTGTCCACACTAACGTTTCAAGCGTTTTCCAAAAGTATCTCATCCACACTGAAACGTTGGAAAACACTAAATTCACCAGACGGAATACAAATAATAAAGTTCTCATGCTATTCTTCTGGCTGGATCATTTTATTTAGCAAAATATCTCATAATTCAGTGACACTTCCAGTCAGTGACACTTCGCATCCAGTCAGGTCTAAAACGCAACTGTTCTCATGCTTTGCTGCAGCAATTGCAAGTAAATTGACAAGTATCTTTTGCAATAGTGTGAAAAAAATGAGTATTAGCACATGCTACAGGCACAATAGCGGTATAATACACATATCGGTTCAATATGCGTCTCATGACTAAACTTGCACCATCGTTTTAAAAAACCTGAGTTTACACATTCACAGTCCACCACAACAACGCAAAATGGCTTTTTCAAATTGATTCATTTGGGAAAGCGTTTTAAAAGCTCATTTTCGCTGAACGAGAACAAACTTGCTAGTGTGAACAAGGGTAAAAACAGAGAGAAAAAGATGAGTTTTCAAAGGAAACCGTATTAGACAAGGCCTGAAGACCTGTTCACATTAAGAACGATAACTATTAAGATAACACTGTGGATGATACTGTAAAAAATGATTGTGATTTTAACGGTAAAATCCTACAGTGAAAAACTGTTAATTGGTTAACAGAACCTTTCTTTACTACGGTAAATAACTGTGATAGATCTAATGGTAAATTTGATGTAATTTTACTGTAAAATACCATTAATTTTACAGTTTTTAAAGTGAAAATGAACAACTCATTGTAAAATTTACAGTGAAAAAACGTAAATTGACATACTCACAATTCCCTGCGTGACGTTACAATCGTGTAAGTGTATTACAATGGTACAAAACAGATATTAATACTTCAGTTGATTGATAATTTAACATTATATCAGATAATGAAATATTTTGTTACCGTAAAGTCTTGCTACCGTATTTTATGCTGCTGGTATTCTACCGTAAATTGAACACATTTTTTTTTACAGTGTATCGTTCTGTTTATTCTAAGCTTGTGCTCGTCTGCCGCTTTATGGCAAATGCTCAAGCTCGTGATGGATTCTGATTGGCTGTCAATGTTTCTATTGTTTATAAGCTGGATAAAATCGTTCTGAAAGTGATTCCAACTATATCGTTTCTCTGTGCCATTATGTTATTGCTGCGGTGCTCCACTATTCTTTAATATTGAGAACGATTTTTAGAACTATATCTTTATCATTATCGTCCTTTGTGTGAATGGGCCTGGAATAAACAGAAGGATATCGTCTGCTGGTGTGGATGCTAATATAGCTATCGTTATCATTCTCGGTGTGAACCGGTTTTTACTGTAATGTTTATTTATTAATTAATATTTAATTTCAGGTTGCTGCACATACTAGCTCGTTCACAATATATTTAGCTCTTAGCCCTTTTAGACACAGGGTTGGGCTGATTTTAAAAGGATCACCATATAATAAGCAAGTGGACCTTTGATTTAAATTATTTTTATGCAGTAATAAGCAGCTAACTGTAATGGGTCAGGCAGGCATCCTCAGGTTCAAATATAAACAGTCTCTGCTTAGCCTTTTTATTCATTATTTTTTTTGAAACCCAACCACAAAACGAGGCTAAAATTGAGTTAAAATCTGATTTATCTTTAACTCATAATCAGACTCTCCATCACTCCCATAAGAGCTTTTTATTTAAGCTGTTTGCTTGAAATGATTTCAAGAAATGTTGCATGTTTAATCCAATATTTATATTTAAAGCATGCCCTGAATCTGCACTCTTTTAGGATGTGACAAACCCATGCAGGATACTGATTTCCAAGCTTATTAAACGGACACCTAATGACGGTTTGTCCTCAGTAAGTGAGATCGATGCGAGTCCTCAGTGTGTGCCGAGGAAGTGAAGATGTTACACAATTGGAGAAGACACTGATGAGTCCGCATGGGAGGTGCCCCATTCTTGCTTCGACTTTATTTAAATGCTAGTCTTACTCGATTACAAAACCTACACGACTTTGTGTCGTAAGTCGTGACGGCTTTGATTCATTCCACAAGACATTAGTCAGTAGTTCTGAGTGTCCATCACCTTGCAACTGATCTAATTAAGAAAAAACATCCTATGGTTTTACATTTCGGTGGCTTTACGTCCAGATGCAACAGGACTGCGCGCTTCTCCTCTGAAAATTTAGGAGCATTTAGTTTCCCCAGCTGAATTGAACCTCTTTTCCATTAAATTTAACACATTCTTGTTTCAGCTCAGAACCTTTGTGTGCTTCATAAGATGGACCAATTTTAAATGCCAGAATCTCCTTCACAATAATAAATGGGATTAAAGTGCTGTCTATGCTCAACAAAGAAATTGGGAAATTATGTTTTTACCTTAGCATGAATTTTATCCACTTAGGAGACGGCAGCTGCAAGGAAGCGGAGACAGCCATTTTACATTTCCATAATTTGGTTGGAAAAAGCCACAAGAGGTGTATTTTCAGGCACAAATGTGCTATTTGTCCCCCCCATTGTGTTCCCAGCACTATTTTGGTGTACTCCGGGACTGAAATGTTTGGTTCATCATGTTGTTTTGTGAGGCCTTTGTGGATTTCTGTGCCATTCTACTGTACATTATCAGGCATTTGCATGATTGGTTTCGTATTTCAACACTGTTTCCTCTGCCCATTTTAGCACAAGGCTGCTTGTACGACAGAGGTCATCGTGTAGGTACTGTCATTTGTTTATTTGATTTAGCAAGGAAGCAATTTTAAAACGGCGTATAGCACGAATCCCCGATTCTGTTTGGCACGCGCTGATCACAGATTTGAAGTGCACGCCTGTTAAGAGGGTTTGTAAACAATACTGTAGCTGCATCTTTCGATCTTAAGAGTAAATATGAGACGTGAACACTTAACAAAGAGCGTGGTTGAAAGGGTACAAGTGTTTGGAGATTTGTGTCCTCCATAATCACTAATAATTTGTATCTTTGCTGTCACGCCACACAAATGACATGTGGGTAATTAGGAGCAAATTAAGAGGGTATTTATCATGGAGATTGCAATCAATTAATTAAAACCAATAATCTCAATATGCGCAAATTGGCATTTGGTATACAATGTAATTGTCAAACTGCATGCATGGAAAACCAGGGACAATTTGAGATCCAATTTGATGCAGGGATGAATGTGCCCTCTTAAAAATGAAAAAAAAGTGTCAGATCACACGGCTGTTTACATGCTAAAAAATTATAGCCAAAATTAAATAAGTATAATAGATTATAGTATATTTGAGCAATTATATTTACACGTACTACATTTTCAGCATTGTAATTAAATAAATGATGCATAAAAGTAAATAATATACATATACATATTGCTAAGCATTTTGTAAAAAAATGTTGGTTTAACTTAAAAAATGAAGTACCCTGGTTGCCTTAAAATTTTAAGTTCATTGAAATGGAAAAATTGAGTTAATACAATGAAGGAGATTGATTTAATCATCAGAAACTCAAAATATTATGTTATCTGAACCACATAAATGATTTAAGTTGATTTGACCAACGAAACAATGCTGTGATTACAAATCAAGAACGTATTTTATATGTATACTTTTGGTTGTGTACACAATTACATTTCTAAATGCAATCAACTTGGATGTTTAAGTCATTTCAACTTGAATTACATTAAACTGACTTGAACAATTAGTTGAATCTTCCATATCTTCGGTTTAGTAAGTTCACGTAGCGTAACGGCGCAGCGCTACTTCAGAACGTAGGCTCACTATTGGCCAGTATCACTAATGACCAGCATTGGCCAATAGTGAGCCTACGTTCTGAAGTAGCCCTGCGCCGTTACGCTACGTGAACTCACTAAACCGAAGATATGGAAGATTCAACTATATCTTCTTAGTTGTAGCGCAGTAGCGCAGCGCTACTTCAGAATGTAGGCTCACTATTGGCCAGTATCACTAATGACCAGCAGTGACCAATAGTAAACTTACGTTCTGACGTATCGCTGCGCTATGTAAACTCACTCTGAGGCCCACATAGAAGAAATCAAATAGTTGAACAATAGTTGAATCTATTTAAATTTTTTTTGTGCGCAAAAAGTATTCTCGTCGCTTGATAAACTTATGGTTGAGCCACTGAAGTCACTTGGACTATTTTAACGATGTTTTTATTTACTTTTGTGGGCCGGTTTACAATAGAAGCCTGGAGGAGAGATCCAGCTCTCAGATTCATTAAAAAATATCTTAATTTGTGTTCCGAAGATGAACGAAAGTCTTACGGAACAAGATGAGGGCGAGTAAGTACTGACAGAATTTTCATTTTTGGGTGAACTAACCCTTTAAAGCAATGTAAAAACGTATATATATCCTGTAAAGTTCTTTATGTTTGTACTTTGTCATCTGAATTGCTGGTATGGGTATATTTGGACCTCTGTATCCCAAACCAAAGCTAACGTTATATTTTAGACTTTTATATGATTCCTAATTTATTTACGCTAACTGTGAAGGAAATCTTCCCGCATTTAAAGGGTCAGCTTGGGCTAAAGGTGTTTACATTATTCATTAAAGAGATCTATGGTTGCCGGTGGCCCTAATCTACCCCGTGGCCCAACGGCACAGTGATAAGCGTCAGGTTACCTGCCAGGCCGAGGCAGAGGCGGTTCAAAAGTCACATTGACAGATGTCCGTATCGGTGTTATGCAAACCTGTACAGAGCGATTCCTTGTTTAGCTAAGCGGCCCATAAACAATTCATTGCATTTAGCGAGAAGCAGCATCTGTTCGGCAGCCCTTGCGAGGAAACCCCAATTACCCGGCAGAAGGTGCAGCCTTTCCAGGTAGCCATGCTAATCAGCTAATGATCTCAGCGCTGAAGATTATTTTCCCAGCGTTCACGTCGGGGATTTTGCAAGCTCTGGCGCCCCGCGCATCAAGCCTGGCAAGAAAAGTATAAAGTCCTCTGGGGAATATGGGTGGGAGAGAACCACAAGCAGCTCGACAAGTTCTTCTGACACTAATGTTTCCTTCACTGGCACTAATAATAGAAAAGTGCCCATCAATTTCCTTTCACCTGTGATCCCCAAGTGGCAGAAATTGCCGCTGCACACTGATAGCCAGCTTTCTCGGCGCAGGCATGGTGCGGTGCCCAGGCTTCCCTGCTGAGAACCCCCTTAGCTTTCTTAAGGGGTGAGAAGGTAATTCTGCCTGAGTGTGGTTTCTGCACTTGACCTCTCTTTGCCTGCCTGTAAAGAGCGTGTTTTGATGAAATGGTGAAATCATTTCGTTCCAAACTTCGGGTCCATCTCTGCTGACCTAAACTGAGCAGTGTCCTCTCTGAAAAGCTGCTGATATTGTCCTACTTGCTCTTCCACTTTGGCCCCCGGAGCCCCATAAAAGCTCAAGATTTGCGATCCATACAAGCAAAAAAACAAGAAAACAGGGCTCCCGAAGCAATCAGAGTGGCCGCAATTACAGAAATGCGAGACAAAAGCCATTTCAAGGTACTCGCATTAAGCATTTTCACCATCATCCGGTGTGATTCTTTCCCGCCTTTTCGTTGCACCCCGCGACCAGATTCAAGGTCTTGCAAGGCATTGTCGCAGTGTATCAACGTACATTTTTAAAAACCATATTGGAACCATTTAGGATACCCCAATGATTCTTTTATGAAACTACAATGAGCCTTTTGTGAAATGGAAAGGTTCCATGGATGTTAAAGATTCTTCTTGGAATAAAAATAAAGGTCTAAAAGTGCCAATGCCAACATATTATGCCCCTTTTTCACAAGATGTATTATAAATCCATGGTGTCCCCAGAACTTGTCTGTGAAATTTCAGCTCAAAACCCCCGAGATCATTTATTATATCTTGTCAAAGTTGCCCCTTTTTGGGTGTGACCAAAATTGCGACGTTTTTGCGAGTCCTTTTTAAATTACACGAGCTTCGGATACTCCGGCAATAACAAAAGTGAATTTCAGTCAAATCTCAGAAATAACCCATAACGGAGTGCAGCTTGTAACTTTAAGACCCACCTGGACGTTTCTGAATGGTTAGTGGATAAATGGATAGTTGCTGTGGAGTTGATTAATCTCATCGACTTGCATGTACGGTCATGTTTAACTGTTAAACAAGCTGACAGTTCCCTGAGGTCTATACAAGACAGAACAGTTTGCCATTGCGTTTGCCGTACTGTTGTTATTTGCGAAACTTACAGATTAAGGGGCGGTAATATTATAAGATCCCCTTCCCATGTTAGAAGGGGAGCGAAATCTGAATCTGAAATCGGCTTAATTTTTGACAAGCTCAGATAGTTACAGAGAAAGTTACTGTGTTGTCACTTTTCATGTTGTCAGGTTGGGAGAAGCACAGGGGACTCAATTATAGCACTTAAACACGGAAAAAGTCAGATTTTCTTGATATGTCTTTAAGAACTTTGCATTGAAAGGTTCATTAAGGAACCCAAATAGTTCAGAGTCATCGCTTCGAAAACCCATATACTTTTTTAAGAGTACAGAAGAACCTTTCTGGGTTCCTCAAAGAACATTTCAGTGGACAGTTTCTAAAAGAACCACTTTTTTCTTAACTGTGAGCATTTGGACAATCTAAAGAAGCTTTTTCCACTTTAAAGAACCATTTGCAGTGGAAAGATCCAATGGATGTTTAGGGTACAGGATTGTTGCGGTATATCAACCTCCACTCGTAAGGCCAACTCACACCGCGTATTTTTAGTTTTCTAAACAACCTTTTTCTGCCAACCATTTGTGCAGTGGCGAGGTTCTTGAACCATCGATGTCAATATTACATTTCGCTTTTATCCAAAGAGACTTACACTTCATTTCAAGGTACACGTTTTTACATTCTTATCCGTTCATATCAATAAAGAACCTTCCATAAAGAATCACGAGTGGGTCTTATCGTCTACAAACAGTCATTCACAGTCTTTTTAAAAAAAGGCTGAATTCATAAGAAAGGTACGCATGTGCATATTTGCTGAAAGGGAAATATGACAAGGAGTAAACAAACTCAAAATCTGGCAAAATACGTGGAGGAGATGAGGCAGAGGGTGTTGAAATCACTCCTGATTTGCATGCCCTACAGTCTCCTGCTCTCAACGAGGACTGATGTACAAGGAGATGCGAGCACTCTTTACACGTAGTCCCATGACACACTGTACGCTCTCATTATGAACCCAACTATGCCTGTCCAGAATGTTTCCCTCCCCCATAACACACACACACACATATCGCGCACAAGCCTTCTTGCATGCTCGCTCACACACTCATCCACAAAAGAAAGATCGGCATCCCGCACTTGTCCTTTACCCTTCATCCCTTGTTTGGCTCTGAGAGGTTTCCACGGAAACCAGAATTAGAATTTGCCTGATACTTAAAGACAAGGCTGAAATGTGTTGTTTAGCATCTGTGATCCGTATTGCCTGCAAACAAGTCGATTTCTGATCACCACGACACTCATTCGCTCCCAAAATGCATGTTTATAGCATGCAGAAAGCGTATCAATAACCTAGTCAGACATCTAAACATTACTCATCCACTTAATCTTTTAAACGAGGCACTTGAATCAATTACAAGAATGATGATTTTATAAGAAGCAACACATTTAGACACGTTTGAAATACAGCTTGAGATTTAAGCTAGCAGTCTGTGGCCACATTGATTGGACTGGCAAGGCTGCAGAGAAGGGTTGGCTTTGGTAGGTAACAATGTATCTAAGCAACAGCATCCTGTCAGCTGATCAGGACGACCAATAGAATGCAGCCATGTATTCTGGTCAGCCAATGAGGGAGCTCACGCCTTTATTTCTATCTGTGAGGGTTTAGTGCTAGGAGAATATATTTACACACACTGACCAAGCAGCAGCAGGCAGATCTACATAATTCTGTTCGGTCCATAAAGGTCTTTTCTTCTGAATATGACTCAAAATTGCATGAAACCCTGCCATAACGTTTTATTTTAGAGCTTTATGACATGAAGCATGATGATATGAAACACTCACCCACAGGAAAATGCAACCTGTTGCATTGGTCATAATGTGTCAGAACTTTGAACGATGAGAAATAGATTTTTTTAAAAATTTTTGTTCAAAATAATTGCCTTTTTTAATTTCAGAGAAACGGAATATGCTGCGTGAATATACTGTAAGTCAAGATGCCTGTAGAATATGTGATCAGTTGGACATAAATGCATCAAGAAAAGGAATTGTGACTTGAAAAAAAAAAAAAAAACATTGAGGAAAAAAATCCCCCTAAAGTTTGAAGGAAGCTACAATTACGGCAACATTCTATTATGTTGCTGAGTACCAATATTGAGAAGGTAAAAGCTTCTTTTTAAATGTCAAACACAGCCTCTATGCAACGTAGATTTTCAGAAATGTTAAAAAAAGTAGCATCTTCGCTTCTTCCGCGCAAAAAGCAACCTTTTAAAACTGCTTTTTCCAATTACGGATAGCATGCAATAGGTTTGTAATTAAGGCTGTATGCCAGCGGTTTGAGTGTACTTGGAGTTTGCACTGGCCTGGCCATTTTCTTGTCTGGAATCGGCAGTGAAATTTTCATTTCCACAGAATTTGTGATTTCCCTGTGCTCTTTGTTTTGCTTCTTCGTCATTAGGCCCTCATATCGGTCTAAAAACCAGCCTTAAGGACCCTCCATATACCACTCGGGCTCTGGATGCAGAGGAAATGAATCTTCCTGGGTCCTCGTGCATTTTGCCAGAGAGTGAGGAGGTGGACGTAAAAAAAGCAAAAACAAAACCTGAAAGGGAAGATGATGACCCTTGACAAAGAGAAAAGAGCCGAATGAAAGGCCATTATTAGGAGAAATCTCAAATGCAAACCCTATACCATAATGTTATAGCTGCCATGTTTTTGGCCCCTAAGCGAAGCGCTTTGGCCCATGGGTAGAAGAGTGCACTCAAAACACTGGCACGTAGCATTTGGAAGGCTCTAATGTTCTTTTTCCATGTTTTTGCACTGGAATACCTTTCATGCTCACAACCTGCCATTACTGAAGATTACAACTTATATAATCTAACCTGGGTCTCTACATACTTGGGTCGAGGATAATTGGGTACAAATCCATTATCATACTCTCAAGGCCAAGCGCACAGGTTTCCTTCTGTGCTCTGTTCTTATTCATTTTCATTTTTCAATTTTTTTCAGTCCTCATAATCCATTTTGGAGAAAGAACACTAAACGAATTTGGGCAATCTCTTGTTCCCTTTTTGGAGCTCCACATCAGAACTACTGGATAAGATTGAGCTTAAAATCTTATTCGGTCATACAAACGCATGTATATGAATTAGACGGTATATTCATGTACACAGGGGGAAAAAATGGTGTAGGATTTACAGTTTTGACTCAGAAATTGCTAGCAAAATATTAGCAAGCAGTAAACATACATGTTTGAAGTAGAAACTATATATATATATATATATATAATTTTTTAGTACCCTTTTTATTATGTAATCTCACTAATGGAATATTTGCTTCAAAAAAGAAACCCCCAAAAAAGTAAAAAATAAAATAAATAAATAAATAAATAAACCTCTCCATAATAATTTGAAACCGTACCAGAACAGCACCTCCATTAGTGGTGTTCTGTAAAGATTTATTGACCTTTGTCCTAATCACCATGGAACAACCCTGTCAATTGACATTTAAAAATGGTTTGTTAATATCATAATTTTAAACATTTTCTGGAAGAGAAGCATGCTGCCTATTGAATACTGAATTAAAAGTGTATTTACAAAGTCCAAATGCTCCATAAAACGTGGAAGTGAAAAGGCATTTTAAGCATTCGTCATTTTTTTCTATGGCAGAAAGGGAAGACAAAAGAGTGAGATGACCTCATCTGTCACTGCTTTGCCTTTTCGGTGTACTCTGCTAATGGGTGCATAAATGGGAAGTGCTTTGTCCCTAATTATCAGTTCTAAATTTCCCTTTTGTTATACCTCTCGCCAACCGAACCCTGACCAAGAAATGTCTTATACCTGAAGAGTAAATTTAATAATCCTGCTAAAAAAAAAAAAAATGACAGTCTCTCATTCAGGTCAAACTAATGTTTGGCTTAGGTAAGTATAGAAGAATACACAGAATAAAGACTTTTTTTCTTTTTTTTCTTTCTTTCTTTCTTTTTTTTTTTTTTTTTTTACAATATAGGGAAATAAAAGTTTCATCAATATGTTCATCAATGTTAATTTGAGTACCAGACTTCAACTTAAACAATCAAACAACTCAGCTCCATCTCATTAAATAACACAATTACCAATACATACAAATATTGTACCTTGAGGAAAAAAAAAACAAAACAACAAAACAAAAATGCATCTCTTTTGAAACTACTTTTGGTCAATGTCTCCATTGATGAGACTTCACAACCTTCTCAATAATGTATTTCAATAAAATCTCAATGCAGGTAATGTCTTGTCTGCTGGTGGCCATTTTGTTTTTACTCAGTCTAATCCTTAACACTCTCTAGTCTCTGGCAGCATCAAAAATCGCATACTTCCCACTGTATAGCCTAGGTGATGTCTGAATTCACAGTAGCTCATAAAAGAATAGGCTAAAAGTATCCTGATGACCTACTTCTTCCGCTGAGATTGTGAAGTGTGCATAAAATTGACACTTTACTCTCTCATGAGGCACATGAGAGTTTTTATGAATGGCAGCGAAACGACAGGTCACATGATAATGATAGCATGGCGAATTTAGTACATCCAGATTACATTCATATATGAATGTGTGTGTATTACACACATTCATACTAGAACATACTTTTTTTAGTAGGCCTATATATTTTCAAAATAAGTAGCCTATCTACTGCATAAGATTTGGCATGCAGACTCTGTTTTCCCAACAAACAGTTAAAAATCCATGGATAAAATCTAGTGAGACCTTTTGAAAAGTGCCCAAACCTC
The DNA here is from genome assembly GCA_038021265.1 of Cyprinella venusta. Taxonomy (NCBI): domain Eukaryota; kingdom Metazoa; phylum Chordata; class Actinopteri; order Cypriniformes; family Leuciscidae; genus Cyprinella; species Cyprinella venusta. The sequence continues at coordinate 12,930,435 of CM075886.1, read as the reverse complement.
TTTAATTAAATCTATCCCTATAGCGAATCAGCTTATACGGTTTAAGCAGGGTTTTAGTGCTCTCACCAGACCAATCCTCAACAAGCATTGTCTGATTATTTTCTGCATGGTCCAATAGCCCTGCTGAAAAACATCCTAAATCAGACCAAGTTTAAATTAGTGGTGTTCAGCGCTAGTCAGCTAGTCTCCCAGCCCTGACCTATCTAACCATGAGGAGAGACCAGCAAACCAGTTTAGTTTGGTTTAGACGTTTTTTTTTTATCAGCAGGAACTTTTTCCAAAATAATTTATTGTAGCCTATGTCGTCACTAACAGAGTAATAATCTACTCGTTCGTAATATTACACTGATTAACATTAGCATTACAGAGGTGTAGTTGCGCTGTTTCGCCGTTGCTGAAGGGGGCGCTCTGACACTCTGTGCACCTCATGTCACTGTTTATGCGCAGACCTCGCCGACGCCACTCACTTCCGCCGGCTTAGACAGCGAACAGATCTTTAAACTTACATTCCTGAAGAAACTTTTCAAACCACATTTCACCTCCCTTTCAAACTTTCTTTTCTCTTATGATTTATTTTATGCGGGTGTAGGTTGTCTGTTGGGTATGCTTACTCCCAGATAGTTAAAGCTGCACAGATATGAACATGAGAAGTGTTTAAAATGAACGTCCAGGTAAGAGATGCACAACTAATCAACTGCGTGTGTTTTGGTGTTTATTCTGATGTTTTATTTTGATTCATTTTTAAAAGAGCTTATTTTAAGCTTTAAGTATATCATAAACCCGAAAAAGCAACAAAAGAGCCATAGCAGGGATATCTGTTTCTTTCTATCTTATTTTTTTTTATGTAACGTTAGCCCAAATTAAGAGGTAGATCTGCTCTTCTTGCTATTTTGCATTTATAAAGTTATTATGATCTCTTCCAACAATGTCTTAGTTTCTCATTTGACATGGTACATATGTTATCATGGCTACCTTTCTGTCTATTTTTTTTTTTGTATTATAAAAAGTATTTATATAAAACTATTTTTGCTGGGACATCTGCTCTGCTTGCTTTGCCTTTATTAACTTGATTTCTCATTTGCTGTTGTAAAGTTGTCATCATGGTTTCCCTCCTGTCTATTTGTTTATAAAAAGTATTAGGCTATCTGAAGTAATTTTGTCGTGATATCTGCCCTTTCTGGTTTTAATTTATTAACTTCATTAAAAATCTCTTCCAATAATGTTTTAATTTCTCGTTTGGGTTGGTTCAGCTGTTTTCTAATTGTTTATTATTAGTATTATATTAACCTATTTTGTTGAGAGATCTGCTCCCTTGCTTTTCTTAACTTGATTATTTAATTTCTCATTTACAGTGGTAAAGCTGTTATTATGGCTGCTCACCGCAACACTACATTGGAGGATGGTTTCCCCACCCTGAAGCCGAGACGCATCCAGAACCAGAATGTGGTCTACAGGCTAGAGAGGCGTCGGATCTGCTCCGGTCCGCTCGGGGCTCATTGGTACCGTGTGCGCTGTTTCCACCAGAACCTGTTCCCCAACTTCACAGTGGTGAACGTGGAGAAGCCGCCCTGCTTCCTGCGCAAGTTCTCCCCTGACGGACGATGCTTCATTGCATTCTCCTCTGATCAAACGTCCTTGGAAATCTACGAGTACCAGGGATGCCAAGCCGCTGAAGATCTTCTCCAGGGTCAGGAGGGAGAAACGTTGGCCAATGGGAACGACCAGCGCTCCCTCAACATCAGGGGCAGACTCTTCGAACGCTTCTTCTCCCTGCTCCACGTCACCAACGTGGCTTCCAACGGTGAGCACTTGAATAGAGAGTGCAGTCTTTTCACCGACGACTGCCGCTATGTGATCGTCGGCTCTGCTGCCTACTTGCCGGAGGAACCTCATCCGCACTTTTTCGAGGTGTACAGAAACAACGAATCTGTGACGCCAAACCCACGCTCACCCCTTGAAGACTACTCTCTGCACATCATAGACCTGCACACAGGCCGACTGTGTGATACACGCACCTTTAAGTGTGACAAAATCATCCTGTCACACAATCAAGGACTGTACCTGTACAGAAATATATTGGCTGTGCTTTCTGTGCAGCAACAGACCATTCACGTTTTCCAGGTAAGAGTGACTACATCTAAGACTTCACTGTACAGGACAAATCTCTCAGACCTGTGTCTTAATATGTTGCATTTGTATCTTATTTCTATTCCCTGTCTGTTCTCTATTGTTCATACAAGTAGAAAGAGAATTCTGATCCCGCCCCCAACAAAAAATATAATTGATATAATTGTTTATCAAACATAATTTATTTTATCAGACCATAGTGCCCAAGAGGAGTGACTTTTTTTTTAAATTGGCTTGTCATTATTGCCAGTTCCATCACCCCATTTGTACCCAGCATTGTTGATGCCAGACTGGTTCGAGCTGATAGAAAAGCAACTGTAACTCAAATAATTTAGATATGCTCCATTTCTGTACATTTTGGACATATAGAAATACCAAAAATGCTATTAAAGAGATAACTACACTCACCTGCCACTTTATTAGTTACACTTGGTACCGGGTTGGACCCCCTTTGCCTTTAGAACTGATTTAAATCTTTGTGGCATGATTCAAGAAAGTGCTGGAAACATTCCTCTGAGATTTTGCTCCATATTGACATGATAGGATCACGCAGTTGCTGCAGATTTATCAGTATTTACTGTCTCCCATTCCACCACATCCCATATCTTGAGACTGTAGAGGCCATTTTAAGTTTAGTGAACTCATTGTCATGTTCAAGAAACCAGTTTAAAGTGATTTAAGCTTTGTGTCATGGTGCATTATCCTGCTGAAACTGGAAGTATTTAGGTAGGCTGTGGCATATAAATGGTCAATGGAGCCCAAGAAAATTAGGGATGCACACATATCTGTACATCAATACGCAGTATTCAGTTAGACCTTACTTTATTTGATGCAGTTTGATTGCATTGTTGATGCAAAGCAGGAAGGATCCATGCTTTCATGCTGTTTAGGCCAAATTCTGACCCTACCATCTGAATGTCGCGTTTTTCCAATGTTTTTCCAATTTTCTATTGTCCATTTTTGGTGAGCCCATGCAAAATGTGGTCTCAGTTTCCTGCTCTTTGCTGACAGGAATGGCACCAGTGTGGTTTTCTGCTGCTGTTCTTCTGCTTCAAGGTTTGACGTATTGTGGGTTCAGAGATGCTCTTCTGCAGACCTATGTTGTAACGTTATTTGAGTTACTGTTGCCTTTCTATCAGCTCGAACCAGTCTGGCCATTCTCCTCTGACATCTGGCATCAACAAGGCATTTTCCTGTAGATCAGCAGTTTCTGAAATACTCAAGACAGCCTGTCTGGTACCAATAACATTCAAAGTCAATTAAATCACCTTTCTTCCCCATTCTGATGCTCAGTTTGAACTTCAGCAGATGTCTTGACCATGTCTACTACATGCCTATGTGCATTGAGTTGCTTGCTGCCATTTTCGTTGTTAAGCAGTTGAATTGGTGTACCCAATAAAGAGGCCGGTGAGTGTATGGATGCTTCTTAAATGGAAGGCTGTTACATCATCAGGCTCTGTGTAAAGCCATCTCAATTGGAAGGACATTCGCAAGGCAGTCTTCGTTTTGTGTCGTTCATTCAGCACATTTTAAAGAGTGCATCAAGTGTATCCTTCACGTCCATCAGTTTTTAGGTTTTCACGAAAAAGAACTGACAGAAAATGAGTTCATTATGAAATGTAAGAAAAAAAACAATGTTTTGTAGATGAAGCCATACATGTTATCTTTTGTTTTGGTGTAATTAATCAATTAACACAAAAATGCCATCATGTCAGCCAATGGAACACCACACACAGTTGTCACTCACTTTATTGCATTAGAAGTGTTTTTCACAAATTTAATTTTAATAGTAATTTCGTTCCATGACTGTCGGAGTAGAAACGTGTGACATTGCCATGCATTGACAATTGTCTATCAAAGTACATTTAGGCCCCGTTTACACGATGGGAAAACGCAGATATTTATCTGAGTTTTGCCCTCTCATTTACATGAAAACGCTGTTTTTATCACTGAAAACGATTATTTCTAAAAACTCCGGACAAAGCGGAGATTTCTGAAAACGCCACTTATGTGTTGTCATGTGAACTGGGAGAAACGTCGTTTTAGGTTCTCTCTTGTCATTTCTGAGGATTCTGATTGGCTTGCATGATTTTATTCTTCTCCCTACACTGCCACCCATAGGTTTGGCATAGTTATGATGGCGCTCGACGGCGTATTTATTCGGGTGTGTAAACGATGTTATTTTTGAAAACGGAGAGGGAGAAAATATTCGTTTTGCTAAATACCCGGCTTTGTGTAAACGTGGCCTTATTTTGTCAGACCATGTTGCCCAGACGGGCGACAGGTTTCAACCCAGTTTGGTATGTTTGACTGATCCAATCCATTCTCCATCATTTTCTGTCATTTCTCTACTGTTCGTACAAATAAACATTGGAAAAAGACAAATAAAATGCCCCAACCCCTTCTTATTACTATTGACCCAAAATATTTACACTGAAGTATTGACCTATATTAATTTTCGATCCTTCCTCCTGCCCAGGTGACACCAGAAGGAACCTTCCTTGACGTGCGCACCATCGGCCGTTTTTGCTACGAGGACGACCTGCTGACGCTGTCTGCGGTTTACTCCGAAGCCCAGGCTGAAGGCCAGCCCGGTTTCTCCCGCCTTTATAAGGAGAAAACCATCAACTCATTGAAGCACCGTCTCCTGGTGTACCTGTGGAGGAGGGCAGAGCAGGACGGCAGTGCCACGGCCAAGCGGCGGTTCTTTCAATTCTTCGATCAGCTCAGGCAGCTGCGCATGTGGAAGATGCAGCTCCTGGATGAACATCACCTGTTCATCAAGTACACCAGCGAAGATGTAGTCACACTGAGGGTCACCGACCCCTCGCAGGTAAAACAATCAAAAACACATGCACTAGTAACCAGAGACTGAATCAGATATGCCCTTGCTGGCGTCATCGCTTAATCTTTGCTAGTGTAAGATATTGGCCCGGTTTCACAGTCAGGACTTAGATTAAGCCAGGATTAAGCCTTTGTTCAAGTAGGATATTTAAGTGGCTTTTATAAACTTGCCTTAGAGAGAAACATTACTGGTGAGCAACTTGAGACCAAACAATGGCACTGATGTACGTATTTTAAGATTTGTCAGTGTAAGTTGCTTTCAGTTAAGACAACTCAAACATGCATTTTAGTGTGGGACTAGCTAAAGCCTTGTCTGTAAAACCATAATGTTTGTTATCATTTTGTTGAGAGTTTCTAAACAGGTGGGATTTGTGTTAAAGCTACACTGTGTAACTCTTTCAGTTTATTCTTAGCTAAAAACACTTAGTTCTTTCAAAAATATGTGCTCATTAATGTATATTTACTTCGTTCAAGTAATAAAATATTCTCGTGAGTGTATAATATGCCATTGAAAATTCATACGGGTAAGGGGTTCTAATGTCGGCCGCCATGTTGCCCCTCCATCTTGAAAGTACATTAGCCAAAGAGGGACATACCCGTTAATTCAAGCTTCGCCTTTCGCGTTTACGTTTGAGTTAACACTCATGGACGAGGTCGAACTGGAAGCCATGTTAATCTTGGACTACATTGGCCACCGTAGGAGTTAAAATGAAATCGGAATTGAGAGGAACAGAAACTAATATTCACTGGATGGTCATATACCTTTTCACCGCTAGATGGGGGTAAAAATCACACAGTGTAGCTTTAAGTCATGTTTGGTGGATCGGTTGTGTGATGGATGGTTTCCTTTTTCATAGAAACTATCGATGTGTAAACTACCGTCTCAATTCTCCTCTTCATTTTTAGCCCTCTTTCTTCGTGGTTTACAACATGCTAACCACTGAGGTTATCGCAGTTTTCGAGAACACTTCTGACAAACTTCTGGAGCTTTTTGAAAACTTCTGCGACCTCTTCCGTAACGCCACTCTCCACAGCGAGGCTGTGCAGTTCCCCTGCTCTGCTTCCAGCAACAACTTTGCCCGCCAGGTACAACGCAGGTGAGATATAAAAATCAAGCATTGCCAAATTCACAAGCTACAATTTGATGGTCGAGCGAGAGGAGGCCTGCCTCACTTTTCTCACAAAAGGCCTTCACAATGACTCAGTATAAATGCGCAGCTCTACATATTGGGTGAGAACTCGCTCATGCTGACACCTTTTGATATCAAAAACTTTAATTATGTCTCAAATGCAGGCTGCTAAAAAAAGTTTCTGAAACTTTTAGAAAAACCTAATCCACCTTTTGTGAGGCAGGCAGATTTTTGTTTTGTACACTACCGTTAGTTAGATTTTAGTTTGTGTTTTGCTTTTAAAAGAAGTCTCTCATGCTCACCAAGGCTGCACATTGTGAAATATTATCACAATTTAAAATAACCATATTTCTAGTAAAATATATTTTAAAAGCTAATTTATTCCTGTGATGCAAAGCTGAATTTTCAGTTTCATTACTCCAGTCTTCAGTGTCGCATGACCCTTCAGAAATTATTCTAATATGCTGATTTAGTGCTCAAAAATGTATTGTTATTGATATTGAAATCAGTTGTTCTGCTTAATGTTTTTGTGGAAACTGTGATACGATTTTTATTTAAAATAGCAATTTTCTGCAACATTATTTGATCAATATAACACATCCTTGCTGAAAGAATAACATTTTCTTTAAAAAAAAAAATACTGACCCAAAAGTTGTGTACATCGTGTTCACCAGACATTTTTTTTTTCAAAATTATTGCTGACAAAACTAAATTAATTTTGTTACCTATCATATCTTGTTCTTTTGAATAAATTACAAGTAATAAAAATAAGTGATACAATTTGTATAAACTTGTAATATTTCCCCTCCCTCTGCCAAGGTGACAAGCTGTCTCTTCCATTTTGATCCAAAGTTTTTTCCTTTGCCATCACATTTGGTAGCACCACCCACACTGAAGGGGTTTTGCTGTTTAACTCTTTGCCTGTCAGCTTAAAAAAAGTTCCCAGCCACCAGCAGTTTTTTTTTTTTTATATCATTTTCACGAAAAAAATGTATGGCCCCCAGAATATTATTTTGTATTAATATCTGAACATGCAGTTTCCCAAAAGAAAGAACAGACCCTCTTCTTTTAAACAAACACATAAAAAATAAAAAAATGCTTTTATTCTAGCTTCATACATTCTTTTTTAATCAACACTTTTTTTTCAATTTCATAAAAAAATAGCAACAATTTGAGCAAAAAGCTGAGAAAATCACCTTTTTGTCAAAGACTACGTCTGGATGAAATCCAGAACAATGATCAAATCACAGATGGAGTAGATCAAGTCCATCGACACCAAGCCATTCTTGGTCGACATTTCATTCAGTAACGTCAGGTAGTTCTGATTTATATGCTGTCTAATGTTGGTGATCGCGTTATTTTACAAATGCATATGATTACATATGAGAGAGCTTGTTTCTGCGTCTTCTTCGCCTGTGTTTTGATCAGCAGATTCAGTACTTGTTCAGAAGATGCGTAATAGCACCCCTACAGCATAACAGTGAAAAGTGTTGGAAAAAATTCCATGGTTTGGCGGGGAGTTAATTAATGCGAGTTCCTTAGTCTGGACATTATTTATGGACAGGTTTGTTTGTGCGCAGGTTCAAAGACACAATCGTGAATGCCAAATACGGAGGGCACACAGAAGCGGTCAGAAGGCTTCTCGGTCAGCTGCCCATCAGTGCTCAGTCCTACAGCAGTAGCCCGCATCTGGATCTTTCCCTCTTCAGCTACGATGACAAGTGGGTGTCTGTCATGGAGCGGCCAAAGACCTGTGGCGATCATCCCATACGGTACCCCTAAGCTTTACATTTACATTTTTTACATTTACGGTTTTATCCAAAGCGACTTACATTTGCTATATATGTCAGAGGTTGCACGCCTCTGGAGCAACTAGGGGTTAAGTGTCTTGCTCAGGGACACATGCTCAGGGCCTCTCACATCAAAGGCATGTGTCTTATCTCACCAGCTTACGAGTCCCTTCTGTTAAAGGGATACTCCACTTTTTTTTGGAAGTAGGCTCATTTTACCACTCCCCCGGAGTTAAACAATTGGGTTTTAGCGTTTTCGAATGTATTCAGCCGATTTTTTTTTTGATATTTAAAAGAATATCAGTAACCAGACCGTTCTTGGTCTCATTGACTTCCATAGTATATTTTTTTCCTACTATGGAAGTCAATGAGACCAGAAACTGTCTGGTTACTGATATTCTTCTAAATATCAGAAAATCGGCTGAATGGATTTGGAAACGGTAAAACCCAACTGTTTTACTCTGGGGGAGTTGTAAAATGAGCCTATTTCCAAAAAAAGTGGAGTATCCCTTTAAGCAGTACAGTAGTGGACTTTTTATTGAAATATTTAAACATTTTGTGATGACTTTTTACTTTTAAAGCATTCCTGAATATTATTAAGTTTTGTTTCATCCTTAAATGTAGACATACTCACATTCTAAAGATTGTTGACAAAGGCAGTGAATTGCAGAAGAGACCAGAATGTACGCCCACTTTCCCAGTATAGTGAAAAATGAGGCCCAGCGTGAGGTCTACATCAACTTCCTTGTTAAATCTTGAAACACTGATGTGTAGTTTCATGCCATGACAGGCGATATTTAAAACACTTCCTGAGAGCTCTCAAAAATTTCGAACTGACAAATGTTACCATAATTTTCTGACGGTTCGCTTATGCTGGAAAATACAGGGGTTTCTTGCTGTCGCAATGCCATTTGCCATCATAATAAACTGGCACTGCTTTTTCCCCCTCCCGCAGGTTCTATGCGAGGGACTCTGGATTGCTGAAATTTAAGATCCAGGCAGGCCTGCTGGGCAGACCCATTAACCACACTGTCAGGAGACTGGTCGCGTTCACCTTCCATCCCTTCGAGCCCTTCGCCATCTCTGTGCAGCGCACCAACGCCGAATACGTCGTCAACTTTCACATGCGCCACGGATGCGTATGATATTGCATGTGTGAGTACAGATGTGTGTGATTTGAGAGACTCGGATTTTCTTTTTTATATTAAAGTTTTATTTATTACAAATGCGAAGTCTTTTATGCACTTACACTAAATGTTTTTTATATATTTGATTTCTTTTTTTTACTAAGTTTACTAAGCAGTGTGCAAAATAAAATGTCTAATATTTAGATTATAGTCTATAGCGTGTATTGTCTTTTCTCGCTGAAAGTGAAAGGTTATTGTCAAAACAGATGACGGGACATTAAGATATTCACAGTTGACATTCATCCGCTGCCATTTTTAAATAGCTGAAAAAGTCTAGAGTATGCTAATGCCCCCTTTTAGTAGTTTTCCCCCCTCAAAAGCCTAATGAAATAGTTCAGCTTCCATTACCTAGCCAGCTCCCACAGTCGACCAGCATTAACAAACGAAAAAAACAAAACGGAGGTTGGTTCGAAGCACACAACACCACACCAACACTAATGCCACAATAATAACAACAAAAACTAATTCTGAAAATGATTCATTATAGCCAGTTTACTAAGTGAGAAGCTTCCCTGTGGGAATACGATTGTTCAGATGATAGAGCAGAGGTTGAAGAAAATGCATCTGTTTTAACAAGCACTTCAGCGTTGATTGAAGGACAATTTTCAATACGGGAGATTGTGACCGCTTTAAAACGGCCGTGTTGTGAACTTCCACACGGAGGGAGGGGGAAGTCCCCCCCCCTCTTCATAATGAAGAAAAACAATTAGAACTAATAAATCGAACGCGTAAATCCCAGGCGACCCATGTTTGGAGTCGCTAGTCTCGGTGGGTAAGGACTATGTCAAATCTCCCCCCACCAGTCTAAAAGCTTTCTTTTCTTGAAGTTCCCTAGAGTGCCTTATTTTTTTTGAGTGGACCCCTAAGTGCAACTACTGTAAGTGTAATCATTCTCTCAAGGCTTTATGAATACGAATCCCCGATATCCCGCTAGTTACTGACAGAAATTTCCCGTCCGGCGAGATGACCGCGTTCTTGTAGGTGCTCCAGGCACGGTTGTGCACGGGGCCCCTGAACGCAGGAATGAATGCTTTTAGCCGTGGACCGGATTGAAAAGTGTGATCCTAGGGTTCGGCGTGGGCGGGAGTGGGAGGGTGTCGACTGTGCTTCGTAGGGCTTCTCTCTCATTTAATTCATCTGTAATGGTGCCGCCGCGGTACGGAACAAAAAAATCTTACCAGGGTTATAATTTCCCTGCGCAATCAGTTCAGTTTTGCTCTGCATGGAGAAAAAAAAGGGGGGGTAGGGAGGGGTGGGGAGAGAAAGAAAGGTGAAACGCACGGTACACTTGATTGAGGAGAAAATTAAGTGAAACGTTGTGTATTGTGATTGCATTATTCAACGTTTTCCGTCGCATTCTTCCTCCTTTTGTGTCTCCATTATGCGTCGCGTTGACCTGTCCCCATCGCAAATGATCCACATTGCTCCGGGTATGAGAGAATTAATTAGATAAAGAGAGAGAAGAGCTAAAACATTTACCACAACAGAATTGGTGGCCGACAGAGATGTTATGCCACGCTCTTTCAGTCCGACCTCGTCGCGAGCTTTAATAGCTGTCATTGTTGTGGCTGTTAGAAAGAGACTGTGCGTCTTTCATTGCAGTCTTTATCGCTCGGGTTTAAAAGGTGTTACTGAACCCGAACCATCCATCATGGGCGCACTTTGTAAAACATGGGATATCTGTGTTGTCAATTGAAAATCGTGCTTTTTTTCTCCAACCTAGTGACTTATTAGAAGGAACATTTAAAGTAGCTTGACATTTCAACTTGCTTCCTGGGTTTTTATAGAGGCTCTGCCACATGTGAAGTTGCGGAGCTCATTGCATAGGTCACTTGTCTTCCTCCCTAGGTGTTATTCCTCTCTTAACTTGTCACAAAGACTTTTACGATATACAATTAAAATCACTTTTAGTCTATTTTGAAGTTAGTTAGTTGCAGTATTTTTCAGTTTATTATTAACTTACAATGACTGTGTAAGTCTGGTTCTCACTTCTGAATGACTTTAACTTGTAAAAGAACAGATTTCAGGATTTCTTTTCATTGAAATGTACCGATAGTCTACTTTAGGTAATAGCATAAAACAAAAAATAGTAGTTAGAATTTCAGTTAGCATGCTTGTACTTTTACAATACTAATGTTGACAAATCAACTGAACTTGTTTCCGGCTGTGTTTCGGAATGTGTTTACAAGAATTTCTGATATATTTTTACATTCATTTATAACTTGATTTTTTTTAAAAGACTATTGTATAAATTAAAACAGTTTTGACTTAAATAAAAAATAAATCCAATCCGAGTGAACACAACACAGGCATGCATTCAGGCAAAACTTGTACCTTTTAAATTTTTATTGTCTAATTATTTTTTTCTTCTTTAGAAGTCTTCAATAGGCTGTTAAATGGCAGGTTCCATTGTGACAACTTACCCCATACAGTGTGACAACATGCCCCCATTTTTTTTTCTTTTAAATTGTTCTTTATGTGTCTATTTAAAAATCCACCTAGCTTCGTTCTCCCGCATATATACATATTTTTTAGTATGTATCATTAATCAATTTTACATGCATTTTATAATTGCATTTTTGTCTTGAATTAGCAGTGCCCTTATACCTCTTGAAACGACACAGTTGGCAATTGTTTGATGGCCCTGCAACACTTCCACTTTTTATAAGTACAGTCTCTTCAAACTTGTAATCAGGCGCACTTATTTCCTGTTAATTAGGTCTGCACAAATGGCAGGAACCTAGCACACAGAGAGAGCGCGGGTCACCTGAAAAAACTTCATCTGGCTTTATTCGGCCACCTAATTAGGTGTCCAGCTGCTTGCCGGTCGGCCAGCTTGGAGATCACGTCCAATCAGACGGCCAAGTAAATCCAGGGCCACTGAGCTGGGGTAACGTGTGATATCCTGCCTCCCTCAGTGACTTGCTGACTGGGGTTAACCTGTGAAGAGGCAGCAGGTGCTGTGGGATTAAGTGTCCGCCCTGCTTCTGGTTACACAAGCTAATTGAACACATTCTGACGACCTCTGGACACCTGGGGAAAGCCTCTGGACATGAGAGTGGGAGGGATCAGGCTCCAACCGTGTGTGGTTTGAGAAAAAAGTATACTGACCCCTATTGTTAAAAAAAAGAGAGGAGGAGGAAATACAATGCAGTTTGCTTTTTGCTCTTATGCAAAAATATAAAACCATGAATTCTATTGACTGGACAGAACGATTTAAAAATAAATTGGTTGGACTTTATTTTACATTACGTGCACTTACAGTGTACTTACCTTAGAAAGTACTGGGTAATATAAGGTAATGGGTTAAGGTTAGGTTTAAGGGGAGGTTCAGGGTTAGTAGCCTACCTAGTTATTACCCAGTTAGTGTAATAAGTACTTAGTTTGTATATGGGGAGCGGGATTCTAAAATAAAGTGCTACCAATAACACATTTTCGAGCCTACGCTCTTGAGGTTTCGAGCCAAAAAGACTCAACGAACGAAATTACTCATTATCCAGTGTTGTGCCAAATTCTGACCCCCGCCGAATTATTACCCCACCTAGTATTGGTAGGTTTAGGATTAGTTGTGGGGGTGGGGTTAGGATTAGGCAATCAGATACTGACTTCAACGAGGGTGGTAATGATTTGGCAGGGATTTGAAATTCGACACAACCCTGGTTCTTATTAGTAGATCACACATGTACAGGTCAAACGGCGTAATCCGATTCACAAACAAATTACATTTATGAGCCACTGATTTGTTCAACAGACTAATAAACTCACGAATTACCAGTTTAACCCTCATGTTACGTTACGGGTCAATTTGTCCCATTTCGATTTTTGAGTAGACTGAAATTACATTTTTTTTTTCCTTAACATTTTGTGTCTTTTTCTAACTTTCAGTAGCCTACAATTTTTTGGGGGGTACCACAGTACCAAACTTTTCCACTAGATGACATCCAGGCTCCACTGGTGACCATATAAGGAGACACACCCATTTCCATATATGGTTTGAGCGATGCGATCATATAGTTCCATAATATTTATGAAGTAGACATCCTTTTTCAGTAGTGGTTTGCCCAGTAATGTTAATATTTGATTTTAATTCAACCTTTAAAACCCACATACAAAGAACCAGGGCATGCATTACGGTTTGGAACCACATCACAATTGAAGAAAAAATCGTTATCTATCTATTGCTCTGTCATTTGTTTTGAAAATCAGTCACCAAATATAAAAACTAGAGTCTGAAAGCTTTTAAATGATAGTTTGTCAAGATTACACTAAGATATTATTGTTAAAAATGTGTAATCGCAACCATCCCAGATGTGTGGGGGAGGGGCCATCTTGAAATAGTGCTTTAAAACATTATTATTAATCACAAATTCAGATATTTATTTTTTGTAATGTGGGCAAAGGATTATTAAAAGTCAATAAATTTATACTGATTATACTATAGTGTGATTTTTGGGGAATTATTGGATCCAAATGGGGTCAAATTGGACCCGATAAGATTATGCAGAATTTGAACATAACATTAGCATAACAATACATAGCAATAGCAATGGTTAGTGAAACTGCTACTGAAATGCATATTAAATGTTTCATATAGGCTATACAAACATTTAATGCAAAAAATAATCGTTTCCCTTTAAAATAGTACAGATGTATGATGGACAGGTCTATCAGATTTTCACTGATTTTTCAATTATATAAAGAGAGGCTGGCATGTTTAGAAATGGGTGTCTGTATCTGTTAATAAAGAATGTTGCAGATCTGTTAGCTTCAAACTAGGTAAAAGGTTTCAAATATGGTCAATGTTTGAATTAACGGTGAGTGGGCAGTACAAATAGCAACAGAAATTCATGTGTCAGTCAGTTGCTTTAGTGAAAGATTAACCCGAGGTTAATTATCAGAGGTCATGGACCATATGTTAGTGTTTGCAGCATTCATGTTGTTATCAATCTTTATGATAAGGCGGAAATGCACTGCTGGCCTGACCCTGGTTACTATGGTTACGATGTGTACATTGTTGTAGCTGCTAGCAACTGTGTCCCAATTCAATTGATGCGTTCTTTGAAGGAAGCGTACTTCAAAAGCCGGGCTAAGTGTTGCTAGCTCTTTCCCCACTAGCGTTTTTTTTTTTAAGTTGCCAGCCACCGTCAGCATTTTTGCGAATTTTTGCTAAATTTTCATGTTACCCAGAATATTGTGTAGTGTAAATATCTGAACATCATATAGCCTATCATAAGAAAGAACAAGCCTCTGCTTTGAAAACAACCCGTTTTATTCTAGCTTCATACATTCGTTTTTACCAACTCCAATTTTTACCAACTTACCAAATGTGGGTAAGTTTCATTAAAAAAAAAATAAAAAAGCAGAAAAAAATTGCGTTTCCCCACCAAATACTACATCGTGCATAAGCAATGCTTTTATCACTTGTTTTTGCTCCTTTTTTGCCCGTGTTTTGATCCGGAGATTCTCTATTCTTTCAGAAGATGTGTAATAGCGCCCCCTACCGTACGGAAAGTAGGAAAGAGTTAAAGGGCATGTTGCTGGTTAACCACCATTGTCGATTAATGGTTACATAAATCACTCAAGATATGTATATAATTTTTAACATGTCTCAAATGGTATTAACAGGTTTTTGGTATTAACCGCTTTTTAAATGTATTTTTTTACGCAATTCGTTGATGACATCACGTTGGGGAGAAAGGTAGCCTCCGCCTGGTATCAGAACTATGGCGACTGACTGGGATGAGGAAGAACATGCATGATGGGCCGCAGCCCCCCCCCCCCCCCCAAAAAAAAAACAAAACAAAAAAACAAAAACAACAACAAACAAACAAAAACAAACATGAAATAAGTAAGCTGATAAGTAATTTCTGGTTTAAACTTGCTCACACCCGCACTTTCATCCACGCTTAGTTCTCTCTGCATTGGATTGTGGGACATTGTGCATCTTAGTACGATGCAAGTCAACATTTGAATTACTTTATATTTATTACTTTTTTTTACATTTGTATTATTAGATATTTAAGTAAGTTGAAATCCTAAACTTGCATTTAAAAGTGATTTCTGGGGTTGATCCGCTGTATCCGTAATTTAACGGGCAACGGAGCCCGCATTTCGAGGCCGCATTTGAAGGAGCCTTTGAATTGAAGCAGCCTTTGTCGCGCCGCTGTGATGCAATCGGCCTTCGAATGCGGCCTTCGAAAGTTCCAGCCTCTGAATTGGGACGCAGCTGCTGTCTGCCTGGTAACCCAGTTCTTGCTAATTACTGTTGTCTTGGCAACAAGGTGCCCAGTGTAATCTGGAAAAATGGGTAACAATCTGCAACAAATGTCTGTATTCATTAGGATTCAACCTCTTCCCTCTGACGTTCCTGCGGCAAAACAAGACCACATTTCAATCTGCGCATTTGGGGTTTCGAATAAAGTGAGATAACACACCTGACCTTACAAGATCACACTTATTTCAGTGCAGCTTCGACTATGGGCTGCCGGCCACCTGTTAGACAGCAGTGTAATATGAAACGGAAAGGGCCTGCTCTGGTGTAGCATCGTGTGTTATCGTGTAATTCAATAGAGAGGACCTACACTGATTTTCACCGGAGTGAGATGTGCACATCATCATTTAGAGGAGACAATGAGTCTAATGTGTGTGTTTAGTCCAATAATTCACCTAATTTAATTCTGCAGTAACTCTTTGTATAATGTACAAAACCGTACCTTATATAAAGTCAGTATGAATTCACTTTAAGGAATTTTTATGTGAATATTGTGTATATGCTGCTCATGTAAAAATGGACCCAACATTATTAAAATGAGCTGCTAATACTATATGCAATCTTTTCCATAAAATGAAAGCAAATAAGGACTCCAACATGACAAAAGCAGTATACAAGCATCATAATACTGGCTAATTAATTGATTAATCGGTTTGACAGTACTACATTAAAATAATCGATTAATCGTAATTAATCGCATCTAACATAAAAGTCTATAAATATGTGTGTATACAGTACCTATAATCATATATATATATATGATTACAAACTTTTATGCTAGATGTGATTAATTGCGATTAATCGATTTAACAGCACTTTCTTAAAATAATCGATTAATCATGATTAATCGCATCTAACCTAAAAGTCTATAAATATATGTGTATACAGTATCTATAATCATATATATATATATATATATATATGATTACAAACTTTTATGCTAGATGTGATTAATTGCGATTAATCGATTTAACAGCACTTTTTTAAAATAATCGATTAATCGTGATTAATCGCATCTAAAATAAAAGTCTATAAATATATGTGTGTATACAGTTTCTATAATCATATATATATATATATATATATATGATTACAAACTTTTATGCTAGATATGATTAATTGCGATTAATGCGATTTCTAAATAGCTAAATCGTGTTTAAAGGTATATTTAGGATTCTTTCTAACATCCATCTCTTTCTATCTTTGTCCCATCAAAACAAACCAATTAAGTCATTAGGCTTACGGTATGATGCAGCATGGCAAAAACAAGGTTTGAACACTGATTTTTACTCAGTAATTCATTCTTGAAAAAAAAAAACCTTTAAGTAACACTGCACTGTATACATTTTCATTGCTCTCACAATTTTTGTAAATTTGCCCAAATTTCCTCATTTAATCTGACTGTTCTGTATTAATGGGATGCTATTAAACATTTAGCACTGCAAATGCATTTAGTTTAAAAACATTTCTGAAAAACTGTAGCTTAGGAAAAAGCTAAATCCTTCTCCAGAGATCATTTAGTGGGCATTGAGTTTTAAAACCGACCATGTGCGTGAGGAGTTTGTGTTTCCGTTTTCTCTTGAGTGTGAATTCATGTGTGTCAAATGCAAGTAATTTATACAGAGTCATGAGATGCATACATCAAAACTATAGTCATTTCTCACCCATATTCTGATCCAGAAACATTTGCATTCAGCACCAACTCGAAATAATCTCAGTGTATCGCAGACAATTTAAAACGGCAGTTTTGATGTGTGCTTTCTGTTGAACTCTTTAAATTTAGATTGTTTTGGCCAAATCTGGGTCCATTATGCTGACATAAAAGAATGTTTAGTAGGTCATTCATTCCTAAATTGTGAAAGCAAATCCATAGTACTTTTACAAATGCTTTGTTCTTGCAAATGTTTTGTGTTTCCTCGTTTCTAATCAACGAACATATGCCTTAGCTTAATAGGTCTTTCGCCTATCTCTTAACAAAACGTGAGGCGGTCGCTGTGCAAATGTTTAAATATATTTCTAAATAAATTGCCGTGCTCTCCATTTCCATTTGCAGCCTTCTTCAAACCTTTTCAGTGAAACATATTGTGCCTGATTAGTTTCTTCTGAAGTACCTCACATCCTTGCTACGCCCTTAATGCTGTCAGCAGCCATCGAAGACCTCGCTGCACGGTGGAAATGATCACTCCTCCATTACCAAGGCTCTACTATTTTTAACTGGGGAATGAAACCTTCTAACCTTTCCCTGTTCACTCCTCAGCACATGTCTGAAAGGTAACTGCCCCAATAATGCGCCGCGACATGTGTCAGGTGCGCTAACCGAGGCCTGCGCACCAAGAAATCAAGGTAATTTGATAGTTCTCTGTTAGAGTATGCAGAATGAAGAGCACTTATAATAGTGTTACATTCATTGTTCCTGCTTTAAAAACGCACACAAGGTCATAGTTGGAGCTAATGAGCCCATACGAATTGGATGATATTATTTTTCGAAATGCTGGAAACATGGTTAAGTGGGATAATAGCACCGACGGCTTCTGCCGTGTGCTTCCATTTTTATAGATGAACGACTAACTAAACAAATAAACAACACTGGAGTCAAGTCAACATGCCGGCAAAAATGGTTTCGGATCTGCAAAACACCGCCTCTGTTCTTGTTTGTTTTCCAGATACATTAAGCTTCAATTGAACTATACACATACGGTAAGGTATTATATCCACATTTGGTTCATGATATTGTGTTATATTATAGTTATATTTTTTAGATCATATTACAGTTTATTATATTACTTTATATTTATATTCTATACATATATTTCTTTTATATGTCACTCTGAGTTTGGTCAAATATGTGATCGGAAAATAATGAATGAAAGAAATTTTCGCTCACATACACTTTCCCGCTTTTTCCACCATATTTTGTGTAAAAAAATAAGCTTTTTTTTTGCTGTGAGGATATTGCTATAGCTTTAAAGTATACAGAGGTACTTCTGTAGTACAAATCTGTCCGTGTGGCTTTTATTTACCCAACTCAAGTATCGTAAGCCAAGAGAAATCTATCTTTGCATCATATTTTGCCCACTTCTATGTCCCCAAATGCTGGCACAATATTTGTACCTCAAGTCTTGAACACTCGGTCAACATTTAATATCATCCAATGTAGGCTTTTCCTTCATATGACCAATATTGATTGAGAATTGCAGTTCATTTTCTATGAGCACCTCGAGGGTCAATTGTTCAGAAATCCTGCGAGGAGACGGAAAACCCTGCAAAACACTCAATAAAATGAAACTTTTGTTGAGGCGGAAAAAGAAACCGAACAAGCCTAAATATTGACGAAATATATTTGACTAGGGCTTGCTGTTCTTTGGATTTTGTCCAGCTGTACGGGAGCTTCAAACCGGCTGTGAGTTGTGAATGAAGGTCTGCATGCTAGAGCATGTCCAGGGTGTTGTAGTGAGGGTAGGACTAACTTAAATTTCACACCGGATTTTGCCTTAACAATCGAGAAAGATGCGAGGAAGAAAGCTGGAAGGAACGATAGAAAACAAAAAGTAGGATGAAGGAAAAGAAGAGAAAAGTAGGTAAGTCAAGAAGAACAGACTGATCTCATGAAGTAGCGTGTGTATGACACGCCAATTCGTATTTCCATTTTTGGCGTGCTATCAAGACGCTTAATCGCTTTTCAGCGTGTTTATGAACGCCGTTGACTTAACGTTATTACTGTACATATAAATATATGACTTACCTCAACCCCGTCCCTAAACCTAACCGTCACTGGGGTTAATGGCATTTATGGGTGTACTCACACTAGGCACGGTTGCCATGAACTGGGCTTTAGTGACGCGAAAATTTTCACGTAATCGTGCTGCTCGTATGAGGAGTCATACGTCCTGTTCCGTGCTCCAGCACGGTTAGCGCTCACACTGCATGCGAACCGCGCCCGAGTCCAACTGAACTGTGCTCTGGCCCAACTCTTCCAAGCGGGCCAGGGCCGGCTAATCGAGCCGCGCTCGGGCACGGTTCGGAGCACTCACACTAGTCAAACGAACCGCGCTTTGGTGGTCAAACGCACTTGGGCACGGTTCAAACTGACTAGTGTGAGTACACCCTATGACTGTTCCCTTACCATCCTAGGAAAAAAAGATATGACTTACCTCAACCCCGTCCCTAAACCTAACCCGCACTGGGGTTAATGGCATTTATGACTGGAGATTTGACGGCGTGTACAGACACGCGGAATCACTTGGACGTTAATGGCGTAGACATACACGCGGATACACGCGGATAGCTCAAAATGCGTAGAGATAACACGCCACTTGACTCGAAAGTGGCGTGTATGTTTACGCAAAAGTCATGATGTCATGTTGCGAAGAATGTGAGAAGACAAGACGATAACACAAAACAAAAGGACGGTAAGAAGGAAAGACTAGGAAGGAAGGAAAGACTAGGAAGGAAGGCGAGCAGGAGAAAAGAAAGTTCAACAGGAAAAAAGACACTAGGATGGAAGAAAAACCAAGTAGGAAAGGAGGCTTGGAGGAGGAAAAGGAAGACAAATTAGGAAGACCAAGTAAGTTGCATGGGGAAGGAAGATAAAATAAAGTACAGTAAGAAGGAAGGAATAAAATAAAATAAAAGGAAAACAAAAAGGTTGGAAGGATAAAGGGGAAACAAGTAAAGCAAGAAGGAAGGAATGATAACAGAATGTTACATAGAGGATGGAAGAAAACAAATACAGTGATCAAAGGCAGAAATTAAGTTACAAGAGGAAGGAAAATAAGTAATCAGTCCAATAATGTTGGAAGAGGGGAAAAATAAGAGGGAAAACAACTATTGCTTCCCCGCAGAAAACCAAACCAGCCTGGTCTTAGCTGGTTAGCCAGTCTCTCATCCCGACCAAGCTTTCAACATAACCAGCAGAACAAAACCCATCGAAAACCATGCAAACTGCTTAGCTTAACCATCCTGGCCACCAGGCAGGGTTACCAAATTTTGTCTAATTAAATGTAGAATAATAATCTACATTGAATTAATCTGGAAACCCATGAAAACCCTCTCAGTGGATAGGAAGAAAACCACGGAGAACGATCACGCAACACGTACCCGAGACAAACCGAGACTGCATGTCGCTATCGGAACATAATCTAAAATTACGCAGCGACGCATTAGCATACTCATGCACTGGAGCAAAATGCACTGATTATGTTTTACTTTACACTGATGACCGAGATGTATTCATCTGCTACGACCACTGCTTTGTGTGTCTGCGTGTTCATCCAGGGGAAAAGGGAGGGGGGGAGGGATACGTAATAATCATCCTCCCTAGATTAAATGGAGGCCATTAGACAGATATTAGGGGAACAATTGGGAGTATTGGGCCAGGCTGTCCGCTAGCGCACTTCACTACGATCAACGAGTGAGTCACGGCTCGGGCTAATGGTTTATCAGCCGTGTGGACACTGGACTGTAGTGGGGCTGTGGAGGGCAGCGCACCGGGAGGCCAGGACGCTGATATTTTATCGGCCTACATGTTTCCTGCTTCTGTTCCGGCATTACCGGGAAAAAGTCATTACCGCTGTAATTATTTTCAAGAAGATGTAGCCTACTACTTGAAAAATATCAGCGATTTGCTTTCTTTGATAAATACTACAACATACAGGGGGGTTGTTTTGCTGCGCTTTGCAGTATGTGCTTTTTTTTTCTTTTTGGTGAGGTTGAAATGTTATTTTTCAGGGTAGGCTATGTCCATTTAGAAGTAGGATGTTTTGCGTCCACGCGTTAATTGGTCGTAATTAAGGACATGCAAGCCTACAAAACGGATGAGTGCGGTACTCATTGTGAGGTACAGGCATTTTCGAAGCCGAACGTGTGGGCTGGTTCTGTCAGAGAGGCACAAGGCAAACAAAGCTGCTCGGTCATGTCTGAGAGCGCCATGAATAATCTCTGATTGAGCCCAATTATCACAGCAGACAAATCTGACAGAAACAGAAGCTGAGGCAAAATGAGCAATACCTATTAATATTTACAAAAAAATCGCGAGTGGAAAAAAAACCCGTCTGAGGAAGGTTCGCGCCAAAAGAGAACAGGCGAAACAATATGTTGCCGAAAGATCCAGAGGCGAAATTAGACCACCTTGTGTCAACACAAAAAAATAAAAGGAGGCACCTGTTTATAATAGTCACCTGCCTGGAAGAAGCTTATTTCTCCTGATAGGAGTCGGGACCCCTACTGATGAGAAGAGACCCGACTAATCTTTATGTGACCTGTCCCTAGCCGCGGGGGACGGGCAGAACACAACGCGTGCCCGGCGGTACAATAGGCACATGGAGACTCATATTGACAGTTTGCGGTCGGTGGTATCGTTTTGCTCCACGGGACGGCATAATCACATTATGGATGAAAGTGAAGCGTTGTCTGTATAAATAGGCATCGAGTCAGGTGGGTTTTTACCCCAGTGAGCCTCTGTGCCGAAAAGTAGGGTGGGAGTCATTTATTTGGCATGACTAGCGCAGTCCTGCCACCATGTGGTGAGTGCACATATGTGAACACGTGCATCTTTCATATTAACGACATGCTGGCCTTGTTTAAAAGGAACTAAGAAAAATAACACCTGCCTTTTCTTTTTCAGAGTATCTGAACAGGTTCCCCATGGATTCGTGAAGTCTCTTGTCACTTGCCGTCAGTCAGTCAAAGAAAGCACTCATACTCAATTGCAATGCCTTTCTCCATTAAACCAGAGGAGGGCAGTGCTTTATTCACAGGTGGTGTTCTTTAATAATGTACAATACAAACCCCCGTTTTCTGTCTGAAGCTCTTAGATTCTTAAATTTATTTTAATGTTTTTTTTTTCTTTTCTTTTTTTCTACAATGTGATTTCTGGTAGCTCAGATTGACTCCAAAAGTTATGTTATTAAAAAGTGCATATTTATTTTCTATATAAAGATTTGATAAAAAAAACTGCTTTGATAAGGGCTTAAACTTTTATATTATATTAAAATATGAATAATTTAATTTACGCAATTTTTTTTCTTAAGCGCAGCTGTATTTACAGTAAAAACCAAATAGGCTACAAGAAGACAAATGCCTATGGGAAATGGATAAAAAAGCAATCTCTCTCTGTCATATTCAATTAATGTTTATATAATTTGCCCACATGAGCCAGAGCAGACTAATGATTTAACTTATTGATTTCTCTGTCTACTTTTAGGGAAGCCTTCTCCAGAGGACGAGATCTGGGAGTTTATCCTCAAACGCAGAATAACACCATGCTGTGTCAGGTATTTTTAACTGAAACACATGCATTTGCTTGCAGTTTGACAGGCTTTGAATGTATCTCTGATACTTATGTCTAAACAAAACGACCTTCCTATGTAGTGTTTGTTTTATGATGTTATCTTTAAAGCACTCGCACATCTTGTTTAGACATGGTAGCAGATCTATTAATAATAAAATGACAAATAATTAGAAACTCAGGTTAACGATTTGTAATAAAGCAACTAACAATACTTAGCTTTTCATTATTCCATGTGTGGTGTATAAACTAAAGTGTGAGCCAATATTTATTGTTTGCAGGCAATATTAAACACATGGTTAAGACATGTTTATTCAGCATTAAATGCTTTAATTGGAATAATTCCTAAGCTGACATGAGGTCTATTGGAAATGTGCAAGAAGGGAGCTACAATTACACATAAATAAATATTCCTGACAGCGCTGCTAACACAATGGCTCTCAATGTGCATTATCTATAATCCCCACAGTTCCTGCTGTTTGACCATTTAATAAAACTCAATGAAAAGTAGTCGGTCATAGAGCTTTTGTTTGGAGATCCGCTGCTCAAGAGTCAGTCTAGAGGTAACACACCAGAAGCCCAAACAAAAGGAATTAAATTCTCATTCATGAACGTTACATAAGAACCCAATTGAATATGTATCTCAAGGTCTATTTGATTCACAACAACAAACAATCATAAGCTTTCAGTCAGTGACAGCGCCCCCATGTGGTTGTGGATTTTAAAACGACATTAGTGAAACAATTGTGTTTTACTTCAAGCTTCAAAAATACTAATGTCAGCTTTCAATCAAAGTGGAACAGAAGCATTTACACATCACACATCTATTTCACCTCTACTGCGCTGTGTGTACACTATTTAGCGTTTATGCAATCAGAGGGGCGCAGACATATTAACTAATGTTTACCTGTCATCCCAAAAAAGCAGCCACCTCATTGGTCTAGCCGGAAGCACGTGATGATTCTTCCGCGAAGCCTCATCACTGATGATCAAAATATGACTACGCAAGGAAAGAACTATTGCCGACTTTAAACAGTAATAAAAAATAAACTGCAGGATTACAAATGGAGAACTTTTATTTTCTCGTCCAGAAACACTAGATAATTTTATTACAACTAAAACAATTTAGTGCCCCATATATGGGAACGGGATTAAACGTAAAACGTCTTCACCTTATGGCCTAAGGGGCAGACATATTAACTAATGTTTACCTGTCATCCCAAAAAAGCAGCCACCTCATTGGTCTAGCCGGAAGCACGTGATGATTCTTCTGCGAAGCCTCATCACTGATGATCAAAATATGACTACGCAAGGAAAGAACTATTGCCGACTTTAAACAGTAATAAAAAATAAACTGCAGGATTACAAATGGAGAACTTTTATTTTCTCGTCCAGAAACACTAGATAATTTTATTACAACTAAAACAATTTAGTGCCTCATATATGGGAACGGGATTAAACGTAAAACGTCTTCACCTTATGGCCTATAACTATTCACGAGCTTGAACTTGGCTGCTACTGTCTTTCTATATCTTACCACTAGATGGCAATAGTTAGCTTTCTTTAAGCTTGAGCAGTATTTGAATATTTCATCATGACCACAGTAGAATAGAGAGAGAGAGAGAGTGACTCAGACTTGCAATGATTTCACAAATATGAGAAGAAAAAGAGAAACATGTATTTCTTATCTCCGTGAGTCAAATTTAATGTACACCATTCATAGTCTAAAATTATCATTGCATGCTCATATATTGATCCATGCGGCTTCTACTCTTACTAAGATCCATGTGTAAATTATTGTGAATGAAAATAAGGCTGTCCATAAGGGGCAAATTTATATACAGGTAAACCCTTTAAATGCAGCAAAAACACATATGCAAACATAGTTTAACCATGATACGTAATGTTAAAAAAAGTGCTGATCAAATGAAGACATTGGCATTCTTTTTAGTGTAAAACTCACCCCCTTTTTATGAGAATTGGGGTTAATTGATGATTTGTTATCACATTTTCTTTTCTTTTTCGGTGTTACCTGATTTGTATAACAAACAGTGTGTTCAAATGTCTGATTTTCCCAAATGTATTTTGTCGGAAAGCCGTATTTTCAATGTGTTGTGGGCTGAACGCTTCAACAAGGTACATAACAGTATAACCGAATGAACTAAGAAGTCAAACCAACCCAAATTGAGGTCCATGGTGTGATTAATGTAACATTTGTGGGTGGTATTAAGTGCTTGATATGAGTTCCTATTTTGACACCATTGAAATCGTGGGAAATGAACAGTATGCCGTATTTATTCGCACTTTCCTCTGTCTAAACAACTCCTCCTCTCTGCAGCAGTCAGGCCTGAAACATTGTCATGAATCAGAGGGGACGGAGATGTTGTCCAACCTATGGAAGGAAAACAGAGAGGGAGAAATTGAAAGGGAAACAGAGGGCATCGTGCTTCTCACAAGCTGACAATTCCACCGACTCTGTCAGACAGCAGTTGACTGCTACTCTGCTATTCCTGTTCGAGGGCTGAACCCACTCTGCCTTGTTGGCACAGATATTTTTAGCCCTGGCGTTTGGCAGAGAGACCAGCACTAAGAGTGATGGGGCCACACAGGCCTCCAACGGCAAAAGGGCAGCAGTGGGAAGAAGAGGGCGGAGGCGGGGAAGGTCACATGGGCCACTGGAGACGAGAGAGTGGAGGATGAGGTGATGAGATCTGCTGATTGAAATCTGTCAATGACAGGCTGCTGCTTATATCTGTGAAAGGTATGGATATTTTCTTACATTTTCAATTATGAAAAGTAAAATAATTGGAAATGCTGTTTCTCTGTGTTCTTATCACAATGGTTGTCTCGTCTTTTACAACTGTTTGCCATCACAGGGCTTCCAAAACAGCCTAAACCCTTCAGTGTATTGCCACATCTTTTTTTTTTTTTGTTTTGCGGACTCTGTATGCCCGGATTGTATAATGGCTCCTCCTCAGTTACTGATAGACTTTCTTTCCTGCCTTTTAGCTCTCTTCTCAGCAGGTCTCTTTCTTAGATCCAGTCTGTGTGCCGCGCTCTGCGGAAAGCACTAACATATTCCCTTTGTTAGCCATACTGTACCTCCACAATTTGTCTCCACATGGATGACCTTGACTGCTCCAATCCTAAAATAGACCCTGCGCACAGGTGTTTTTTTATCGCTTCCTCAAGACTTTATTATCACATGCAGGTTTTCTTTCTATAAATGGAAGATCTGAATCTTACGCTATCAACCGTCTCCTGCCAAGTCAAAGCAATCTGTCGTTTGGCATCCGGTTCTGCAGATTACTTGTTGCTATGTGAAGGCTTTGTGTTTTGGAAAGTCCTAGTTTGTACTATAAATACTACTATGCATTTTTTGGCCAATATATTAAGAACATAAACGGTCGGTTGATATCCAAAACAGTGATTGAAATAGTTTTTTGCACTGATATATTTGACAACTCATTGACAACTTCATTGGCAGGTTAGCATCTATTTATGTTGTGTCATGCTGGGTAGCCCTGTCCACAATGAGATATCAATGGTCCAAATGTAAATGTAGACAGTATCAAAAAAATACTTGGTAGCACTTTATTTTGCTATAGTTTCGATGTGAGTTTATTGTAGCAGGGCGATGGGTACTTTGAGTTTGGCGGCAGTGGCTCAGTGGTTCATGTTGGTTGTCTACAAACCGGAAGGTTGGTGGTTCAATCCTCGGTTCCACCTGACCAAGTGTCGAGGTGTTCATGAGCAAGACACCTAACCCCTAGCTGACACCGCCGTCGGTCTATGAATGTGTGTGTGAATGGGTGAATGTGAGGCAATATGTAAAGCGCTTTGGTGGCCATTAGGTCTATGAAAGCGCTATATAAATGTAGTCCATTTACCATTACCATTTGAATGAAGAAGTGTGCAAGTGCTTGTGTGCACCTGGACCTAGCGGTAACAAAGGAGAGGCAAATTTTAGTAGTTTCACTAAAATTAACTGTTTTTCCACCTCAATAAGCTCCAACTCCAACATGATCCGCTCTCTTTCAGTCGCCATTGCTTGTAGTAGCTGGCCGCGAGGAATCTAAAGACAGTGGAACATTAAAACCCTCCGCCGCCAACTAGCGTTTCGGAGCAGTACTGCAGAGCAACCAAGACCTGAATGCAGAAGTATAAATGCTCACGACGGCGTCGCCGATGTGCGTAGCTTACGCCGTACACTACAGCGTACCCTCGACGCAGTATAAATTGGCCTAAATACTCAACTAAAACTCTAATGAGAGTTAGTTGACATGTATAGGTACTATGTTACTTATAGTCAAAAGAGTGTTTAAATGGGATTGTCAAAATAAAGTGTAACCAAATACTTAGCTAACATGAAACTAACTGAATAAGTGCATGGTTGGTTTGAAAAAAAAATTAGCCTAATGCAGTTAACAAATGATAGCAAGCTGCAAACCGTGAAAAAGATCAAGTAATAGGCTACTTAGCTAAATGGAGTATAGATGATAACAGAGCAAGATTGAAATATAGATAGTCAACAAAATTAACGAGCAGTGCTTGCAGCTGCTGACAGAGCAAAAGAGATCTAAAATTTAAGCAAACACCTAAAAGAAAAGTAATTCAGATTTAAAAGAAAATCTGACTAAAAATACATTGCTAATGTACGAAATTAACAAACATTGCTAGCAAGCTGCTAACAGAATGAAAAACTGAGTAATGCTTAGCTAATATTTTAAATCAAGAATAGGCCTAGATGCTAGAAAACTTGCTAACAAATTACTACCAAAATTAATAATAGCCTAAGTGTAAGCTACAGAGAGTAATGATTGAGTAATAGGCTACTTAGCTAGTAGGCTATATGAAATCAAGAATAGACATGCTAGCATGCTTCTAACAGCAGAGCACACTGGAAAATAGATTAAAAAAACCCCATCAACTTTGGTTTGTTACTGAACAAGTTACTGACTAGCCTAAATACTTGGCTAACTAAAAGTAGGCCTACTAGCTAACAGAAAATTGCTACTAAAAATAAACGAACAGTAACTGTTAGCAAGTGAAAAGAGTGAGTAATATACTAAGCTAATGTTTGAAAACAAAATATGTGCTTGCAAGCTGTTAACAGAGCAAAGATTGAAATATATAATCAGCAACTGAAGTGCTAGCACAGTGCTGACAGAACAGTTAGCCTACAAGATAGCTGGCTGCTAACGGAGCAAGTAGATCCTTAAAAATACTTAGCTTATGAAAGTAACAATAGAAGTGCCAGGAAGCTAATTACAAGGTGCAACAGGTGAGCTAACACAGGTGACAGGTCAATAATCTTATTTGATCAAAATCGCAAATATAAACATGCATCTCAGATAAACTATTTTACTCAGAGAAGGACATGAGGCGGATTTTGAGCAACTTGGGTAGGAGATCAAAGTGCATGATATCTCAAGTAGACCTAGACCTGGGGCTGGAGCATCAGTCTCCGAGGACACGACTAGCTACTGTGCCACAGGCTCGCTCTGCTCATCCTCAAGAAATAACTTGCCTGCAGCCCGCTGTCATGCCATCTCTTAGTGTGAATTGAGTCTGTGTGTTGCCAGTGGTTATAGATGCTATCAGTCAAGCACCACACATCCGCATGCCCGTACCTGCGGTCTGACGCCAGCAACCAATCTATATTCTGCTGGAACGTCGAGAGTATGTGTTAGCTGACAAACAAATAAAGCCAGCAACCGGTTTGTTGGGGGAGAATTCGGGACAATGAGAATTTCAACGAAGTTTTAAAATTATTCCCACACTCGGTGTATTAGCAGAAAGATGGTTCTCACTTCTAAAGTGTGAGATGGAATTAAATATCCACCCCGCTGA
This sequence comes from Cyprinella venusta, assembly GCA_038021265.1. Classification (NCBI taxonomy): domain Eukaryota; kingdom Metazoa; phylum Chordata; class Actinopteri; order Cypriniformes; family Leuciscidae; genus Cyprinella; species Cyprinella venusta. The sequence continues at coordinate 12,901,948 of CM075886.1, read as the reverse complement.
GTTTTTGTCAGCGTTCCTCTGCAAAGCCGCAGCGATTTCACATCTCTCTATTGCGGGTCTTTGATATTAATGCGGGTGTTTTTATTGTAAGAGGAGGTATTTTTCTTCCCTTATGACTCTCTCCATTGAAGAGCGGTACAGACAGAAATTTGATTGTCCCGAAATAAGGATGCCCTTCACTGTGTTGACATTTCCAAAAGGCAACTTAAAATTGAGATCTACATTTTAGCAACTGCCTGACTGACCCAGACAGAGTCATTCGCACGGCTGTTAATCTGTGGGAAATAAACGTTTCATAAAAACGGAGACCAAATTCTGCTTTAAAGTCAATTGCTTAATCCGTTAATAGTGTTAATACCCCAACCTCTGACCCCAGGTAATTAGACTCAGTGTTTAAAAAACCCTCTCACAGTCAGGTGTTGCTTTCACACTGAGATATTTGCACTTTCTCTGATTTATGAATTCCAGTTGGTAAAGTAACAGTAATTTTTTATAATGCTTAATTAAAGTGGCCATTAAATAACGACTCCCCTGCTGTATTTTTCAAGCTTAATCACATTGGTGCATTTCATTATAAAAGACCGACTTGGCAGAATATTAAGGCAAGTGTTGTATTACCATCTGTGAATGCAAAAGCACAGTTCACTCCTTTTGTTCCTATAGTCATAAAACACATCTTCATATACCTTATAATTCAGTAGACTCTGCAAAGAGAATCAAAGCACAGGCATTTTTATATCATTTATAAAAGCGCATATTACCTTCTTGGTTTTCACGCAGGGTTCATTTGAATGTGTCTGTAAGTAGTTCCCATATGTTTCTCCAGATGATGGTAATGTTGTTGCCCTCTGCTGGTACAATAGATAATTAGCCCTGTCAAAAATGACCTCTCAATGCAAGGACTAATTTATGCCTTAGCAGGAGAAAATAACAAGTGTTTCTTTAAAAGGACTTAAGCTTTGTATTTTGTTGTTCTGTTTATAAAACGTATAATACTTCCATTTTTTTTGTCCTTCTTCATATGCTCCATAATTGTCAACCACTTCAGATTGTCTTAGGTTACCTCAACAACCCAACACATTTCTGAACAGGACGTCCCCTTGATACTCCGACTGTTGACAGATGTCTTGTGTTTTGTTCGACATATTTAACTCTGTGGCACATATGTCAGCACGCCCATGGACAAAGGCTTCTCTTTGAAAATGACATCTGCACAGGCCACGGAGGTGACCATAGGCCAGGGGTTGAGTCCTGCAGGCATCTCTCTACTGGTCATTTGGTTTAGAGATCTACAGCCTGAAGGAACTGTCGTTTACAGTCCTGACAGACCGCTTACCATGCGTTCTTTCTTTCCATGTATCAAAAGTGATTGCATTTTCTGTTCTGGTCTGTGGAGCGATGAAACTGAACTTTTTTGGCCAGCTGTATGTCTGGAGGAAGAAGAATGAAGCATATGCTGAACACTTGAAGTAGGAAATCCTTGGAGAAAAGTGAGGAAGCTGAAGCTTGGGCGTTATTGGACCTCCCAACAGGACAATGATCATAAGCACACCTCAAATTCCACTGTGGGCATCACAGTCACCTGACTAGAAGATCTCTGGTGGGATTTGAAGAAGGTGGTTGCAGCACCCAAGAATATTACTGAACTTGGGCATTGTTCATGAGGAATGGGCTAATGTAACCCCTCCACCTGGGTCCTATTCAACCAGCTCCGAATGGGCCTCGAATTCGGGTCTCAGGCGTGAGATTTGGGCACTCTAACAAGGAGGCTAAAGACTGCAGCCCCTAGAGTCTTTCGCTAGAGTGCTTATTGAGATCAGATGACTGAGGTTTACTTATACAGCAACCTGGCCTCCGTTACACTGACCCCTTTAAACCTCACTCCTGCCCGGGTCACGGCACCAATGTAAACTCTCCACCCGGGTCCTACTCGACCCGCTCCGAGTGGGCCTTGAACCCTGGTCTCCAGCATGTGAGTCAGGCGCTCTAACAAGGAGGCTAAAGACTGCAGCCCCTAGAGTCTTTTGCTAGAGCGCTTATTGAGATCAGATGACTGAGGTTTACTTATACAGCAAGCTGGCCTCCATTACACTAACCCCTTTAAACCTCACTCCCGCCTGGGTCACGGCACCAATGTAACCCCTACACCCGGGTCCTACTCGACCCGCTCCGAGCGGGCCTCGAACCCATGAGAGTCAGGCGCTCTAAGACAGACTGCAGCCTCTAGCATCTGCTAGCGCTTATTGAGATCAGAGGAGTGAGGTTTACCTGCACAGCAACTACTAGCTGGCCTCCGTTACACTAAGACTCCTCAGAAACGCTGCCAGAAGCTGGTGTCTGGTTATACATCTCGTTTGCAGCAGGCCATAACAGTAAATGGGTGTTACGAAGATGGTTGAATAATTGTGAGACTGCGTAAGTTATTAAAAGTTGCATTTTCAGTTGAATTTGGGGAAACCACTTGAAACATTTGTTGTGTTGAGGTATTTCAGTTACTTTTGTTTGATTTGTTCATTGGCAAATTTTGCCAAGAAACCTGATTAGCAACAGGGGGTAAATAATTTCGATTGAAACTCTTAAGTTATTTTGTATAGCTGACTTATTTGTTTTTCATAAATCAAAGTAGAGCAGCAAAATGTCATTAATGATGCAAACTCTTAGCCCTCTGGACGTGCTGACTAATACAATAAACTCTTATTATATTCAAATTCACAGCACAAATGCTTTGCATAGATAAATGATATGAACACAGAACAACACAGCAGAAACACAGCATTCAGAGGTGGGAATCAGTGCACACCAGCAGGATGATGAAAAGAAAGCCTCCCACTGTGCTTATTGAAATGCATCACAATCATTTGACATGCAAGAAATCTCCAGGCGGATTGGCTGGCAGGGCTTCTGAGCTGCAACCTTTTGAGACCTTCAAAAAGGGAAATTTTTATTCTCCATATTTTTGGAAACCAGTTAAAAAAGTTTCTTATATGTCTGGCCTATTTAATTTATGGCCTATTCTGATTCTCAGTTGTCATCTTTATGCATTTTGTCATAATTCATTTCTGCAGATTGCCGTCAGACAGTTATAACATCCCCGGAGTTAGTGATACCTTATTTGCTCTTGTCACTGTTTGACATGTACAGTAGGAGGACATGCATGCACAATATGTAGGAGGGATTTGGTCTAAAAAAGCGGTTTTAAGCTGTTATGATACTGAAATGTTGTCCTATTTTAACCTCTGCTCAAGAGATTTTCTTTGGCTGATCATCTAAACGGTATTTCTGAAGCTTGACTCATTTAATTGAACTGCATCTTTTTAAACAGTTTAATTTTTTCTTTTTAAACAGTTTCTTTTACACAATCATGTGGTCCCTGACATCCTGACATGGGCATTCCAAAATTGTTTAACTAAGCAATATGTAGAAAAATACTGCTGTTTATTGTGCCTATTTTACCATGTTTTATAAATTATTTTTTTTGTTAGTGTTTATTGTTTTTTATTTGAAAATGTATGTGCTGCAAGTTATTTTCTCAACTTTTAAGAGTCACTAAAATACATTTCTTTTTTATCTTTATTTCACTCTTTAGGTCAAAAAAAAAAAAAAAAAAATCAGAAACCTTGCACTAGGCCTACAAGATTTTAACATCGGGCTTGATGTGAACAAGACCTGATGTGAACAAGCCATATGTCTGGATAATTTGCATACAATATTCAGCCTTTTGAAGAAATTCCATGTCCAACTTGATTCCAATCTGTAAGAGCCAGACATTTCAATAATGAGGTTTTACATGCAAGATCTATCATCCTCAACGTTACGAGTGATGTATTAATCTGCACTGAAGGCAAAAATGGCTTTATTCATAAGGGAAACCAGGGAGTGTTGTAATGTCTGTGTTTTTTGCGCTATGTATCAGTATTGTAGTCAAGACCAACTCACTCGAGTCCGAGTCGAGACCGTGACCATAGAGGGTCGACTCCGAGTCGAGACCGAGACCATAGAGGGTCGAGTCCGATTCGAGGCCGAGACCGTAGAGGGTCGAGTCCGAGTCGAGACCGAGACCATAGAGGGTGGAGTCCGAGTCGAGACCGAGACCGTAGAGGGTCGAGTCCGAGACCATAGAGGGTTGAGTCTGAGTCGAGACCGAGACCATAGAGGAGTGTGACTAAGACTATAGAGGGTCGAGACTGAGACCATAAAGGGTCGAGTCTGAGCCGAGACCATAGAGGGTGGAGTCCAAGTCGAGACCAAGACCATAGAGGATCGACTTCGAGTCGAGGCCGAGACCATAGAGGGTCGAGTCCAAATCGAGACCATAGAGGGTCGAGACCGAGATCATAGAGGGTCGAGTCTGAGTCGAGACCGAGGCCATAGAGGGTCGAGTCCAAATCGAGACCGAGACCATAGAGGGTCGAGACCGAGATCATAGAGGGTCGAGTCTGAGTCGAGACCGAGGCCATAGAGGGTCGAGTCCAAATCGAGACCGAGACCATAGAGGGTCGAGTCCGAGTCGAGACCGAGAACATAGAGGGTCGAGTCTGAGTCGAAACTGAGACCATAGAGGGTGGAATCCATAGAGGGTCGAATCCGAGTCGAGACCGAGACCATAGAGGGTCGAGTCCGAGTCGAGACCAGAGAGGATAAGCTAAGGTTGGGTCTCAAACCAGACTTAAAGATATCTTCAGTATGTAAAATATTTGGTGGTAACAATAAAATTGGCACCATACTCAGACAGTAAACCAAATATACCATGGAATCATGTACACTGTAATGGTAAAAGGCCACATAGTGGTGTAAATGTCATTTTATTATAATTATAACTTACAATTATTGCAATCAGTAAGTAGTCTTTAACATAACATTACTGCACACAAATTCTGTGTGGCTCTTATATACAAACTGAATTATGGATGATAGGGCAGACATTTTTCGATACAGAGTTGAGCTTGAGGCTCCACATCACATCTGACCTGGGTCCTGCTGCATTTGCGTGCCGCAAACATTATAGCCTCAAGTCATGCGCAGTTGCGCACGAGAAAGTCAGCAATCATTGGACGTTTCAATCAAGAAATATTAACATACAGTAATAATCATGACATATTTTGAATGGGACTCGAGTGGAGTGGCAGATTGTTTTGTGTATTTCCTTTTTCTCCTTCCGTAATAATGAACCCTAATGTATTTCCTCCAAAACACTGCTACAAAGAAGTTTTCTTTTGGTCACTTACCAGCATTTCAATTTTTCAGATACTGAATACTGAACTCCTTCAGCTCCAGTCGGGTCACCGTGACACAGCTCGTTATTTGTGCCTGTATAACACAATGCATTCCCCATCCCATGTTCTGGTGCATCCAGACCTGTAGGTTGAGGGGTTGCAGTGTGTGTTTTTTCCTTTATTTTGGTGCTGTTCTGCTGAGCAGACAGACCCTAAAGAGAAATCCCATTTCAAATTAAATTTAAATGACCCCCCAAGCTCATAAACAGTGGGTCGCCTGACAGCCTAATTTATAATTCAGCACTGAGCTAGGGGCTTCTGGTTTGATGTTAAAGAAAAGGCAACCAGTGAATGAGTCTTTGCATCAGAAGAACATAAAGACACAAAAGCTTGGGATAATTAAGATTTTCAAATATTTTTGAAAGTCGTCTCTTATCCCAGGCTGGATTTATTTGATCAAAAAATACAGAAAAATAATAATATTGTGTAAGTATTATTACAACTCTTACACAAAACAATATGATGTAAAATGTTTTGTGTTCCTGCATGCAATCGAAGCTGAATTTTCAGCATCATAACTTTAGTGCCAATGACCCTTCAGAAAGCATTCTAATATGCTGATTTGCTGCTGAGGAAACATTTCTAATTATTATTAATAGCTGCTTAATATTTTTGTATAAATTGTTATCTACTACCTTTCAAATATTTTAGTAATTTATAATATAACGCACACACACACTATATAGAGAGTGTATATGATTGAAGATAGATGTGTTTATAAAGTTTTAGCATTAAAAGCTAAAGTCAGCACAAATACAGATTATTGAAGGAGGTGGAAAGAGACTGTGTCTGTGAGAATGGCAATTATATGTTTGTACGCCAAAATTATAGAAAACAAAGCTCTGGATAACTTCCCAATTTCATTCAGAACCCCTGCGAGAACCCCTTATCATGCAGCCAAAACACGCTCGCCACCGACAACCAAATTAGCATCAAGGGCAAATGTAGTGCAACTGTTTATGAAGGTAAAGTCATCTCTACTGAGTTTAGTCGTGCTGGCCACCTTGATGGTAGGGACGCAGTTAACATATACTGATGAACCTTTTTCACATTTCAGGGGTTCTCGGTTGAGCCGTCAGTAGGCTAGTGGTGAACTGTATTCCCGTTTGCTCCAAAAGCAAAAGAGAAAAGAGGGGAAAATATAGAGAGGTTGATTATGTTGGTCAGAAGAGAGAAACATGTCAAATTTGCTGAAGTGAGCTCCACTGACAGTTATCGCTCGCAAAATTCCCTGCTAATTTGCATGGTTAAATCTTTTGCTGGTCACATTCGCTTGTGTCACTGGAAGTCGTCAGCTCTCCATTGAAAATGAATGCGATAATGTCGCTTTGTCACCGAGTCTCACTGGCATTGTATTAACACCGTCGCAGCAGTGTTCATTCGGTTTTTACTGCCAATATAACAAAGAGTGGCATTATAAATGTATAATGTATATATAAAAAATATATATAAAAAGACTTTACTAGATTAGCAATGTTGATTACTGTGGAAAGGTCTCATCACATTACGTTAAAAGTGTCAGTCAACAATTTGACGTTTTCATGGTTTTTGAACGATATAACAATTTAAGCAGTTGCAGACTAAATGCGTTTAAAAAACAAAATGGGAGAAAAAAAGAGGAAAGAATAAATAGAAAACTTAGATTATGCCCCCATTTCCTTTCATATATCTTCTGTAATTTCTGGCTTCCACCCAGCAGAAACCCACGGCTTCACTAAAACAAGCGTTCTGGCCACACATGCTGATGGAAAGCACCAGTACAGACATGGGCTCTACAGTGAGATGAGGGGCCGCCCGCTGCGCTGAAGACGCGGCATGAGGGGCTTTGTGCTGGGAAGCAGAGAAACTGTCATGTCTGCTTCTATTCTCTTCTTCCTCTGTGAATTCAGAAAGTGCCAGCAGGCCTAATGTGAAGCTTTGTGTGAGAGCTTCATGAGATTTAAACAGAAGAAAGTCAAACAAGTTTGAAACGACATGAGGGGGTGAGTAAATGATGACTGAATTTAATTTTTTTTGGTGGTGGTGGTGGTGAGGGGGGGTTTACACCTATATCTAATATGTGTAAATCAAACAAATTTACACATATTAGATATGTGAAAGTTATATTAGATGTTATTACTAGTGCTGTCAAACGATTCAAATATTTAATCGCGATTAATGTCAGTTAACTCGCAATTAATCGCAATTAATCACACATTTTTATCTATTCTAAATGTCACTTGATTTCTTTTTTTCCCATTATTTTTTTTCTCATTTTAATGCTCTTATCAACATGGAAAAGTGGATCGGCTTTTTATTGAAAACAACATTGGCATATAGTATACTGTGTTCAATTTCACACTAACATTCTCACTTGGAGCAAATAGTCTCTCAAATGTAACACTGTCCATTAATAGAAGGCTAAAAAAAATACTGACAAGGTCCTGATATTGACAAGGGGGCAGAGAATTCGCATCAGCTGTGTGTGTGTGTGTGCTTGGCCATCATCAAGCGGTATTTGACTGGACGTCCTTCGATGATGATAGCTCAGTTCACAATGAAAAAACACAGATCACTTTGGTCTTGTCAGTTGAACCATTTGGCAACATTTTAACAGTAAACTTTCCATTCAGAATCTTATTGGCATCCATTTCGGTGTCTCGCGCTCGTCATCCACTCAAAACGTAACGTTAACCTACTATTTGCCCGACTCGCAAGCCCAAACTTGTGAAAACTACAAAGTTTGCTTGACCAAAAAGGCCGTTAATCGCGTGATAAACAAATTTACGCCGTTAAAATGGGTTTGCGTTAACGCCATTAATAACGCGTTAAACTGACAGCCCTAGTGATTACATACTGTGTATATGTAGCCTACATTTATATAAAGTTTAGTCATGAAACTCTAGAGGGCGCAGGCTGATCGGTCCTTTACATGAAATGCAATCACATCATTACAGCATGGCACAAGCTGATTGGCATCTGCTGATCCTGCAGCCAATAAGATTGCTTGCTCAACATTTAAATAGTCTGGTTCATTGTTCTGCAGCGCTCTATCAAAGTTCCTCTGAAACCCTCCACCTCCCCAGCTCCACCGGTCTAGATCTGCTACAGGATTTATGTATGTGTATTTATGGAACTTGAGTCTGCGCGGTACTATTTTGGGACCAGACATGTGCAGTAGTGAGCAGGAAGTAAAGCTGTGAAATCAAGGCCCCGCCCTTTCTATTGCAGAATCAATCGCTAGCACACGCTCCTGCACTTTTTAAGAAATGAATTATAGAAATGTAGATATTGAATTTAAAGCTCCAATCTCCTCAGTCCTCTGAAGATCCCGAAAAAAAGTCTCTTGCTGTTTCAGTCAAGTTTCAGTCAATTCTTCGCTCAGAGAACCTGTCAATCACAGCTGTCAATCAAAGCAGCTAGGCTCCTGATTGGCTAACGCAGCGCGAATGGACACCAACGATTAGATTTTTCAACTTGGGTGACAAGCGTGCATTCGCACCAAACGCGTAAAATGCTTAAATAGCACTAACAAGACAGAGGCTCATTTCGCGCCATTCGCGTGAACGTCGTATTCGCGGCTACTGCACTGCGTTCTACGGCTCATTTGCGCCGCAGGAATTTTGTACACGCGTCTTTGCATTGACTTAACATTGAAATCACTCGCGCCTGATGCGCTATTCGCATCCAGTGTGAACGCACCATTAGAGTGCCGAAGTTATGACGTCACTTTGTAGGCCAAACGCGGAAGTGAGTTAGCATTTTAGCACTTCCGGTGTCCTCGCCCTAAAGTCTATGGGTTTTTTGAATGGGTTTTTGCTAAATCGCCTGAAATAAGGTCTGTCGTTGACAAAACCTCTAAATATTTTCACGTTCACCACTTATAACCTGCTTGTGTTTTTTTAAACTTTATTGTGTCTGCTTGTGTTTTTTTTAATTATCTCGATTGACAAAACATAAGGGCACAACTCTTTGTTGAACACAGATCTTATTTTTCGCAATTTTCCAAAAGTCTATTGGGAAAATCCATAGCTTTTCGATCAAGGGAACACATGCGCCGCTAACTTCCGAGTTGTCCTACAAAGTGAAGTCAACTTCGGCACTCTATTGCGTTTTTGTCCTTTTTGGAGCTTGGCAGACACAGTATACAAGACTGCTTTAAAGTGAATGTGTGTATATTCTCATCCACGGCAGAGTTTGAGAGAGCAACAGAAAGCTGGAGAATGATAAAGAGAGAAAGCAAAAAACCCTCTATTAGAAGCAGCGCTCAGAGCGTGAGCTTCAGGGTGGAGGGGTAGATGAGAGAGGAAGAAAAAGTGCCGTTAACGACAGATAAAGACGCCGTCACAGAGTGATGTGAGACTCAGGGCAATGAAGACCAGATAAAAGAACAACAGAATTAGAGCCCCCCCTCCTCAGTTTTTCAGAATCGGCAGCGCTGCCTCGCTTTGAAAACACACACATTATGAAACATCACACATGATTAGCAAGCTCTTCTTTTGACTTTGACAACTGAGTGCCTGACTGCTTGTCAGGAAAGGGAATTCTGAGGAGGTTCTTCCTGTCCTTTCTCTCCCTTTTTCTTTCCTCTCCGTCGCCGACTTTGATGAGTTATCACGCATGTCAGAGACAGCTCTCGGTGGTTTGCCGTGTTTGTCATAGCTTGAATAAATAAACACTTGAGTTGTGGCGTGTGACTGTTTTGGAGTTAGTCATAGTTGATTTTTTTTTTTGAATGATAAAAAAAATTACAGTACATTTTGGTGCAGTGTGTTCTATGTTGAGCTTTTGCGCTCATATAGGCTTTGCAGGTTTGAGTTTGGCTTGCAACATGTCTGTTTCATAACCATGTTGATATACAATGAAAATATATCATAGCACCAAATTACAGACAAGGTTAAATCACCAAGCAAAAGACTTTGACTTGCTCAATTTTAGTTCTCAAAGAGAAAATTGTAGACACAAGGTGTGTTTGTTTTCCTCTGTGACCCATTATCTTTTAGTCAGGAGTGGTGTGTGATGAGGCATCAGGTCAGGCGAAAAGTGTGTGTTTGTGGGCGTTCGAAGACTGCACACAAACTTCACTCTGCTAATTGACTCGGTGTCAGTGTGTGGTCAGGGCAGGGTCACCCTCCACTTCACTCTCATTCACAATTCACAAAGGCTCAGGGGGACTCGCACCAGCCGTGCTATTCTCAGTTAAAACGCCGACAGGTTTAAAGGCGCTCACACACGCGCACAGTTCGCTGGCAAGGTCTGCCAAATGTTAGATTTTCTCTTAGAACTGTCACAATATGTATTCAATAAATGAACATTGAATACTGGAGTAATGGCTGGTTAAGTTTTGCCAGCTCAGGAAAAAATTACATTGTCAAATATATTAAGATATAAATAAAAAGTCATTTTAATAATGTTTTAAGGTGCTTTTCAAACAAATGAAGCCTTTTTGAGCACGAGAGACGTCTTTTACTCGAATACTCGAATGGTGTTGTGTGTATTTAGCAATATTTATGAAGTCAAAGACGTAAAATGGTTTATTTCATGCTCTCTTGTCACGAGTAGCAGTTTTATCCTTCAAATAACCACATGAAACTTTGCCAACTTGTTAATACCGGTCAATTTTTAAGTGTAGTAATATTCCTGAATTGCGTCATTCAATGGCATATGTATTGCATCACACATAACGAACCCTCCATGGGAAAGTTTTAAGCAGAACAATGTTAACAGCACATGAGCTCATCTTCATACCCTACTGGGTTACAGAAGCTCCCTGAAGATACTAGACAGCCCTGAAGATCTGAATACATGATTAATTGAAGAAGTTTGAATTTGAGGAGTTATACAAAAACCGGAAGAATTAAATAAGTAACAAAGTTCAATCTGAACTTTTAGATGAATGAGCAATGCCCTTTGAATCACTTTTTGATTTGCAGTCAACTTGAATATTGATGTCTGCAGCATTTGACCTCATCAGTCTTCAGAGAGAGACTCCGACTTCAGACATTTGATGCATACGTAACAGGACGGGCCACGGGTGGAATTCAAACCGTTGCCTTCACCGTAATGAACCTGCAGTCTTTTAAGGTGAAACACCTTTTTGCTCGTAGCTAAATAGCATTATGTTGAAGCTAGCGGCCCTGTGGCTAAATGAACCAGCTATCCTGAATCCATCATAAGAGCTTAAATGTGCTTAAATGTGCTCGCTTTGGATTCCAGGCTAGTGACGATGATTTGCTGCCTCGGGGCTCAATGAATTAAAAGACAGTGGTTTAGTCCAAAAGCTAACTCTCAAGTGGCTAAATTGTACAGCAAATGGGCTTCAAAACATCTCAAGTTTTGTGTGTGCTGTGTGTGTTTGATAATACTTGACATATTACTTGTTCATATCCCACTTTTGAGCAAGGATTTTATTTCAACTCTCAGTAGGCTAGTATGCGTTGTTGTTATGATGGACTATTTTTACAAAGAGATTTTTATTTATTGATTAAGTGCGTAAAATAGCTTCAGTAACCTTGGAAAACCTTGGCTAACATCTGAAAACTATAAATGAACCTAAAAAAAAGTATATACAGTATATTTGTAGTACAGCCAGTATTGCTTTTAAGACAAGTAACTCCTTTTCTTGCTTTCCCCATCACATTTATACCAACTAAAGTGTCTTACTGCATTTATTTGATCTAAAATACAGTAAAAACAGTAATATTATGAAATACCATTACAGTCTTTAGTGTCACATCATGATTTGCTGCTCAAGAAACATTTATTATTATGATCAATGTTCAAAACAGTTGTGTTGCTTCATATATGTATGAAAACAAATTTTTTGAGATTCTCAGATGAACAAAAAATTAGAAGAGCTGCATTTATTTGAAATAGACTTTAAAAAGAAATCTATACAATCACCTTTGATCACTTCACTAAAAAGTAAAGTATTAATTTTTTCTTTTTACAAATTGTTCCGTTTCCAACATTTTGAACAGCAGTGTAGCTGTTCGTGTTTCTTCCAAAATTGGGTTATTTGTGCACAAATACTACAATTATATTCAAATGACCAGCAAGTAACCCTTTACTAACCTTTTAACAAAGATGCGCCCCCCAAAAATGGTTGTATTAGAAATTTACAATAATGCATTCGATCAAATTTTATTTTCCTACCACTTTAATTCCAGCAATGCAGTTTCTGAATCTCTAAAGAAGTTAAGGGAACTGGTAAGGGCTAATATCTTTGTTTTGTTCGGTCAGTGAGAAAGAATGTAGCCGCCAATCGATATTACTATAGGTGTTTGGTCATTACTATTGGAGAAAAACATGATGTCATCTAATTAGCATTCATGAGCCTTAATGTGGTTAATAAGGTTAATGTGTTTTTACTCCCTTTTGTGGACATTTATTGCAATTTCTCCACTGATTTAATTGGCAAATGTTCAGATTCTTCAGGCTTTAAATGTTAATGTGCAAAAAACAAAATGGCAAAAAATTACGCGTGCATGCAGTCTCTCATCTGGAGGTGTTTCATTATGATGACTTCATGTCATTAAGACCAAACCAGTCAAGCGTAGATAAAAGCGTCATGATGTATCCTTTGCCCTCCCCTCACTTAATTTAGGAAGAGCCCTTTCTCTCCTCAGCGTGAGAGGCCGGCGTGTGTGGACCCTATTGGGTCATTACACTTCAAAGTTAATAATATTTTTGATGTTAAGCATACGTTCCCCTACCGGCTCCTCCATTTCATGGCACACTGGCTTCTGGGCTGAGAACCTATTCTTGACTGGATTCCTTTATTATTATCAGTGCTGTTAGAGACAAGATAAAATAACCCTGTGTTATATCTGAGGGCATAATAATGACGAAAAAGCCTCCATTCCTGCTCATGTTGGTCTCCAAATTCCCATCAGGCCGAGGCTAAAAACGTTCACAGATCTGTCATTACATCATGATGCTTACGTGATAATGTCAGAAAGTAAAATTGTCTTTCTGTATAGTGTTTCCAGCAATTAATACTTATTTTTAGTAGCCTATTATTTTTAATTTATTCACTTACATCAGACTCTTTTGTTGTATTTTTCATATGCTCCATCTCTATTGGTTCTGCTGTGAAAAAAAGGATAAAGAGGTCTCCTAACTCTACTCTTAAAAATGAAGGGTCATTGAGTCAAGGGTTGTCTGCTTTAATTAATCATTAGCTAATGATTTGCAAATGTATCATTATGTTATGACTTTACTTGTTGGGGCACATCATTATTAACTAGTAATTGTAGTAATTTGCACATGAATTTGCACTAACAATGACATAATTAATCATGTATTAATGCTTATTAGTGTACTTGTCATATTATCTGAAAGTTGAAATACAAGGCTTTGGCTCATTCTGGTAATTAACATATTGACACTATTAGTTAAAAAAATTAGTTATTATGGAATTAATCCACAATTACATATTTAATTTATAACAATTCATGTATGAACTAATACATGAACCTTACAGACTCTTAATTAGTTCCTAATGTGGTAATCATTAATGAATAGCTTAGATAATCATATTTACACATTAATTCAGTATTATCCGTGCATTAGTTAAGGAATTAATTCTTATTAGTGCAACCGTATTGTAAAGTGTTACCGGAAATTTCAACTAAATCGGTATCAATCAACCTTTTACTAGCCAAGTTAAAATGACTTATTTTCTGTAAAGTTTATTTAATTCCATATTCCAAGTAAATTTAACTTAAAGATTTCTAATTAAAGCTACTGATAAATATGTTTAGGTTTTTACTTGGCAAAACTTTGTAAATGTACTAGCATTTTCTGAGTGAAAAAAGTTGCCTAGCTTTTTTCATGTAAATCGTACTCCAATTTTTTTTCAGTGTAGCATTACTATGAAAACCCCATTTTCGAACCTTTTTTTAAGAGTATGAGCAATAATAATAGTGATAAAGCAACCGGAAACCAATACTAGGTACTCAATAACTAATTCTATTTGTTCATGTTTCACAGATGTAACAGGTAGACATAAAAATGGCAGGTTGCAAGCCATATTTACATAATAACCATAACAACAGGTGGTTCATGATTTTATTATGTTGATTTTCGCAGTGCACAGGATGGAGTCTGACTCCAGACAGTGTTGTATATTAACAGTGGCAGTTTTTCCAGGACTCTAAACCCTGGAATGGATTTAATCCTCTTGAATAGGGATATAAAGCCCCCTTTTGACCACATGTATTAATGGTCCGAAAGGTACCAGTAGATATAGTTTTGAAATATTCATGAGGATTGTATTTGTTCAGGTCTACAGGGAACAGTTGCTATCATCAATAGTGAATGTTCGGTGAGAAGGCGCCAGCCGGTTCTCAATAGTAACCATTTGAGATCTTGCATCAAGTTCATCGATCAGATTTTGTTACAGGGATATTTTTCTCTACTTTTCCCTATATTTTTCAGTATCATGTTGAGTGTTAAAACTGGGACGTCTATGCCGCTTTGTTTCCCAGCTTTCCCAGTTTTGACTTTTATTGTAATATCCAGTGCAGCATTATCTTAAATTTAGTTTGATTATCGGAAATGTTGAGCTTTGTATGCCTATTGTTTATCTCACTGAAATCACAAGCATCTCACTTAAATGTTTACCGAAATTATACTCTTTGTGCTAAGTTATGATTATACATTTTGACCAGACTTATTGAAGAAAATTCAAGAAAATTGCTAATATGAAAATGATAATATTATAATAATTGTTTTAAAATTAAATGGCATGTTACTGTAGGTTATTATAATTGATATACTCTTTTTTTAAAAATATTATATAAACTATAATACATTGTAATTATAATGTAGACCTGCTATCATTAGATGCTGGAGTGTTATATAAAACATAAATATTATAACTATTTTTAAAGTTATTTAACAATTTGTAAAATGCAAAAGACTTCATTCAGTTTTCAGAGGCAACAGAAAAAAAGAGACCCCAACCGACCCATGCGAAAACAAGGATACATATCGGAAGGACATTACATGTAGTCATGCAATGCTGACGTTGTTAACATTAACAATTTGAGAAAAAAAAGTATAATTTGTGCGGTTTTGCGTGATATGATAACTTACAAGCGATTGTTAGATTTAATCAGCGTGATTTACTTTATGTCAGAACCTGAACAAAAGTGGATGTTTCTTACTAGTTCAGATAACATTTTCCGTTGAAAATTCTTATGTTGGTCATATTTCCAAAAAGAATAATCTGTGATTCTGAATGCCAGTATCCACACCGGTGCGGCAACTGACAGCCTCACACTCTCCTCAAACATTGTGTTCATCCACGCTGTGTCGTGTCGAGGGTGTTGAAGTACAATTCACGCTAAGCTGATATTCTGCGAATGACTGCAATTGCAGATTTCAAACAGAGATGGCGACAAAGAGGAAAAACTGCAGAGTGCAGCTTTAATGATGATTTAGATATTATAACTGATTGAGAAAAGCAGCTTATTTTTTTTAGCTTGATGATAAGAATCTATGTTGAATGTTTAAAAATGAATGAATACATGCATTCATTTGACTGACTTGACTTCACATAATTGGGAAAATGCAGTCCGAATTTGTCATAGTGCTTAATATAATGAGGTGAAAAGCTAAACCATCTTTGTGTGGATGTCTTAATATTTAACAGCTCGGCACTGTACCTCAGGCTCTGGAGGCAAAGTACTGTATGGTTCCTTGATTTCAGTAGTGTCTTTGAAGACTGATGAACCAGTGTGGCTGACCGTGTGGGAGGGCAGAGGCTTGTGGTGGGGGGGCCTTTAGAATTTCTCTTTCAAACCAGTCATTTTAATTTTGAATCACAGAATCTCTTTCTGAAGACCTGCTGCTGACATCTAATTAGGAAAACAGTGGCAAAGCTGAATTAATAATACACACAGAAAAGTAGAGAGACAGTCTTGCTGCTTCTTGGCTCAGTGCTCTGTAGTTCTGATTAATGGTTAAATAAACTGTTTACACAATTGCTCATGAGTCTTTGATGAGATTTTGTGTTTTCCTCTGGCAAATTCTTACTTTTTATATAATTTTATATAAACTTCACAGTGAAAGGTAAAACTTCCGAAATCTCTGTGTAAACAATGAGTGACGTACACGCGTGAGAGTTTTCCGGCGCATGCGCAGACAGAAGCGCCCGCTCCCTCAGAGTATAATGGACGTGACTGTGGTTTACAAGAGGTAAAAACGATATAAATACCAGCGCATTCTCATCCTTTAACGTCATATAGAACGCTATATGCAAAAACGGCGCTAAACTACGCACATGGCACCCGTTATCGTTAATATAACACGCGCTGTGAGGGCTAAGTTTAGGTGTGGGGTAGGGTCTGCGTGTCATATTCACGCTAAAGGATTTATGACGTCTTGGGTTCGCGTGTTATATTAACGATAACGGGTGCCATGTGCGTAGTGTAGCGCCGTTTTTGCATATAACGTTCTATATGACGTTAAAGGATGAGAACGGGCTGTAAATACTGTTCGTTTTCTCACACAAACCGCTCGTTTCGTGTCTTAGGCCATCAATGTGTACTTAGCCATTAAATCATGTTTAATTTGGACTTCTCTGTGCATGCTCTTTGAGGAAGACCCCATAGACCTCCATTATATGACTGACAGATGAACGGTTTGACCTAAAAATATCAAAATTGAAAATATTGTGGAAACAAAGACACTTACATCTTGGATGCCCTTGATGTAAGCTAAAACATATCAAAAATTTATTTCAAAGTGAACTATCCCTTAAGTTTATAGTTGCTCTGTATTTAATTGAAGTGATATGAGAACAGAGATAATGATTATGTTTTCTTTATAGTATGTTTTATTTTGAGTCTTTGAGATTCCACTTTATGTTCACGATCACTTTGTAAAAATGTATATCGAGCAGAGTCTCATATCTTGCGCCGCTGACATCTTAAGCAACGTGATGCACTGTATGCTAACCAGCTTTTGGTCGTGTTTGTCCCAGTTCTGTCTGTCCCAGGCCCAGTAAAGTGAATTCTTGAGTGACCATCCATATGCTCTCAGTGTGCATCCACACAATCATACATGTATACAGGTTTATTTTAGTATCGTTATGTGATGGATGGATGGATGGATGGATGGATGGATGGATGGATGGATGGATGGATGGATGGATGGATGGATGGATGGATGGATAGGTAGGTAGGTAGGTAGGTAGATAGATAGATAGATAGATAGATAGATAGATAGATAGATAGATAGATAGATAGATAGATAGATAGATAGATAGATAGATAGATTTTTAGATTTCTATCCATTTTAGTCAACCCAACTTTGATGTCCCATTACTACATACATTAATCCATCTCCAGAAGGATTCGCAACACTTTTGCAAATACGAAAATGCGTAATGCAAAGTATGAGTAATGCTATAAATCTCCCAATGTAATTATATCAAAATGAAAGCAGCTTGGGTTGAAATCTCACTCAGACCTGACAGTATCGATGCACTGTAATAAAAGACTGACCGGTCTCTCAGCGCAAACTATCCGTCCTCATGGTCTCTCGAAGACTCTTGGTCATGACCTGTACCTTCACAGATGGCAAATCACAGTTGATGCCCCAGATGGCGATACATTATCTGCTGTGAGTAAACTGAGCTTGGGCCATGATTCATTTCCCTCATGCCCTGTTTTATTTCACCCACTCCGTAAACGTCTTTTGATTTGATAAAGCCAAATGTGCATGTGCAGTTTTCACATTTCACTTTTTGAGGCCCGTCAAGCCGTCGCTCGCTGCAGTTACAGCTGTCATCGTCGGTTCGCGGGGGAAAGATGAAAACACTGAATTACTGTATGACATTCGATGTCAAATGTTTAATTTTGCTTAGACGATCCATTGCCCCGAATCCATTTGAATTGTCATCCAGAACAGTGGAGGAATAACTAAATGTGTGTAATATATTCTTTCAGCTTGAGTGAGTGCATAATGACTTCAGTCGTTCAGTCACCTGAAGATTGTCAGCAAATTCTAGATGTACCCCGTTGTAGATGTATAATTTTACATGAGGCAGTAACAGCATAATCACAGCAATTACAGAGAGGTACATTGGCAGTTTCATATCCACGACAGTGAATTGCACTAGAAAGGTGGCGTGAAGTTCGACTGCCTCATAGTTTAGCCGCAAGTTTCGCCACCAGGAGTCCATGCGTATGTATTCTTGTTTTTCCTGTTTAAAAGTCAACATGAAACCAAAATTGGCACCCACATACTGTATACACTATGGTAAAACAAGTTTTGCCTTTGTAAGACTTTGATTTTTTTAAAAAAATCTCTTATTCTCTTCAAGGCTGCATTTATTTGATCAATGATACAGTAAAAACTAAAACATTGTGATATAGTATTACAATTTAAATGTCTGTTTTCTATTTTAATATATTTTAAAATATTATTTATTCCTGTGAGGCAAAGTTGAATTTCCAGCATCATTACTCCAGTCTGCAGTGTCACATGATCATTCAGAAATCACTCATGTACATGAATGTTAAACAATGTCGAAACAAAAATAGGCACTTAATGTTTATAGTCACATATTTGAGGTCTAACTAAGAACAACAGTAATATTTAAAAAAAAATATGTTGGATTTGACAGTCGCCACAAAAGGAGTGATAAAACGGTGAAACGTTCTGATACTGGAGAATATCGCACAAACCAGAAAGACACACACACACTAGTGATGTAGTACTCAAGGCTGGTCTTGGACTCGAGACTGATTTCTGCTTTCTCAGACTCGTTTCGGACTTGTTCCTTCAAAGACTCGATCTTGATTTGGTCTCGACCCTTCAAAGACTCGGCCTTGATTCAGACTAGACTGTATTTGAAGACCAACGGACTCGTTCTCGACTCAGACTCGACCCTTCAAATACTCGGTCTTAACTCGGACTAGACTGTATTTGAAAACCAGCGGACTCGGTCTCGACTCACACTCAACCCTTCAAAGACTCGCCCTTGACTCAGACTCGACGGTATTTGAAAACCAACGGACTCGGACTCGACTCGGACTCGACCATCAAAGACTCGGTCTTGACTCGGTCTCGACTGTATTTGAAAACCAGCGGACTTGGTCTCGACTCAGACTCGACCCTTCAAAGACTCGGTCTCGACTCAGACTCGACTCTTCAAAGACTCGGTCTTGACTCGGACTCGACTGTATTTGAAAACCAGCGGACTCGGTCTCGACTCAGACTCAACGCTTCAAAGACTCAGTCTCGACTTGGACTCGACCCTTCAAAGACTCGGTCTTGACACGGACTTGACTGTATTTGAAAACCAGCGGACTTGGTCTCGACTCAGACTTGACCCTTCAAAGACTCGGTCTCGACTCAGACTCGACCCTTCAAAGACTCGGTCTCGACTCGGACTCGACCCTTCAAAGACTCGGTCTTGACTCGGACTAGACTGTATTTGAAAACCAACGGACTCGTTCTCGACTCAGACTCGACCCTTTAAAGACTCGCCCTTGACTCAGACTCGACTGTATTTGAAAACCAATGGGCTCGGTCTCGACTCAGACTCGACCCTTCAAAGACTCGGTCTTGAATTGGACTTGACTGTATTTGAAAACCAACGGGCTCAGTCTCGACTCAGACTCGACCCTTCAAAGACTCGGTCTCGACTCAGACTCGACTCTTCAAAGACTCGGTCTTGACTCGGACTCGACTCTTCAAAGACTCGGTCTTGACTCAGACTCGACTGTATTTGAAAACCAACGGACTCGGTCTCGACTCAGGCTCGACCCTTCAAAGACTCGGTCTTGACTCGGACTCGACTCTTCAAAGACTCGGTCTTGACTCAGACTCGACTGTCGACTGTATTTGAAAACCAACGGACTCGGTCTCGACTCAAACTCGACTCTTCAAAGACTCGGTCTCGACTCAGACTCGACTGTATTTGAAAACCAATGGACTCAATTTTTAGAAGTAAATGTTCAAATTAAATGCGAATGTGATTTTGGGCTTTGGGAAGAGATACAGGTGGTGTGTGTGTTGATTTTGGAAGTATGTTTTTGTGGACTTGTGAAATGTGTTTGTGTAAATCTTGATGAAAGGGTGTTGACTAGCGAGGCAACAAACCACCTTGACCTCCTCAACCTCCAATAGTAGATTAATCGCATGCAGACCCGGATAAAATCTAGGCTTGAAGGAGGAGAAAAACAATGTAAGAAAATAACAACAGATACACATGCGATGGAACAGGTTACAGATGGAAGAGTAAGAAAGGAGAAAAATAGGCCCCAGGAGACAGTAATTAAGACAAAGGATGTGCAATGGACTGCCTAGATCAGGGTTAAACAGTGGCCATCATGAAGGCCATGGAAGGAGGAGGAGAGAGAGAAAGTAGAAAGAAAGAAATCAGCACAGCCCCATAGTGATGGATGAAGCCTGGAGCCAGCTATATTAAACCCATTAGAGGGACATTTCTTCACCTTTCCATATAAATCTCCAGATAAATTATTTACCTCTTGCAGCTCCATGCAACATGATATATGTGCGCAGGCTTTTGTATGCCTCTTAAGACCAGCTTTTGACAAACCTCACAGTACAGACCCTCAATACGCTCCTATTTGTGACTAGTGACCCTTGCAAATAACCCCTTTATATCATCTTATTGCTGGTTTTAGAGGTGCTCCAACAGACTTATTTCTGCAAAAATTACAGTTATTGTTTCTACTGTAAAATGCTGATAAGTTATTTTGTTCAAACAGTTCAGAAAGATTAAGTTTTTTGCTTATGCGCATCAATGTTGTTGCTAAGTCAGAACAAGATGTTATAGTTCTACATGCAATTTAGTGTGAATGATGACGTTTGCCACAAACAACTCATCAATATACTGTAAAATAATGTTAGTGAAATTATTGTATTATTATCCTATTTTATTTTATAAAACATTTTAACACTTTACAATAATTGAATGCATTTAGTATCACGAACTAAAAATCAACAAAATTATTTATGCATATTTTAAGTCAATTGTGAGTATAATTAATAAACTAACCTAATTAGGTAACTATTTTTATTCATTTATTTAAATAATTACTAAATATAAAACCACCAAATAAATGTTGGTATACATAAAAAAAAATTTGCACTTTGCGATTCAGTTGCATTACTAATGCATTAAGTATTATGAAGTAACAATACTTTACTTTAACATATTTGATTCGTATGTTCATTTGTACATATTGTAATATATATATATATATATATATTTCATTTCAATTCAATTATGTGTATATCATTATATCTAATATAATTTGTAGTTGCATTATTTAATGCATTAATTATCATCAACTAACAAACGACAATACTTTTACAGAATTTATTGTTAACGTATTTTATAATAGATGTATTATATGTAGCCTACATAATTATATCTAATCATACATATAAAATATAAATATGTATAATGTAAATTTATGAATACAAATAAAATAAATGCTGTAAAATTTCTTATTTAATTTATAATGCCTAATGTTAATGAACCTACCTTATTGTACCAGAAAAGTGTAGCTGTATAGTTAGCTCAAGGTAAAGTCATTATGGCTGTTGTGACAGGCAAACTGCAGAGCTGTTCCTCTTTACCTTCTGACACACTGCGCAAACGAGCAAGATGGATCAGAAAAGAAACAGCAGCTCTGACACCAGCTTGCTAAACGCATCCTAGGAACGACCTAAAATATGGTCCAGTTGATGTACAGCACAGACAGATGCGATCTCATTACCAGTCTGAAGCAGTCTGTGATAACCGGCATTGAGATGGGGAAAAGATGTGCTGTTTCTTTTTCCTTCCCTTTTCACCTGGATGGAGAGATCGGGTTTGCTAAGGAGATGGTAGTACATGACTGGAAAACAGCACACACTTGTTGTGTGTGTGTGCGTGTGTCATGTCAGGCTGTAAGTGAGTGTGCTGGTGAAATTGAAAGTAGATTACATAGCTGATGAAATACGTGTTAGTATGTGTGTGTGTGCGGTGATTATGTTTAAGGGGGGCGCCATAAGATAAGAAGGGCTCTCTGCTCTCCTCTTCACTCTATTAATATGGAACAGAATGATTTCCATTGCAGCTGGATGCATATACGCAGACACAAAATCATTTGGCGAAGCAGAATTAACAAATAAACAAGCTAAATATTTGTGAGAATTATTTAACAGGCATTGTGCCTAGGGAACCAGTCTCAGCTTGCGCTTGTTTGACATCGGTTGACGCTTTTGTTGATAATTTGCATGAAATATTCTCATTCCAATCTGCTAATTATAATTTGTAGGAGGAGGAAATTAATTTTCGATCGCTCGCCATAGTCTACATCATGTCGTTTCAGGAAAATAAATAAATAACTGCTGTACTGTACATATATTAAAATGTGTGGCATTTTTAATCTTGTTTTTATTTATTCAATAGTTACAAATAGTTAGCGCTTGATTTTTCAATCAAAACTTAATAACTTTACAGAAAGCAGTCTGCTACTTTCTTGGTTTATTTCCACCAATGAACATTCACGCTCGCCGTTCACAGTTATTAAATCAACTCGGGATGCTGTGTTACCTGGCAACACACCGGCCAGTGTCATCTTTATGACAAAGATCAAGGTGTTATTTATCAAATGCACATCAAAATGAAGCAGTAAGCATGAGAAGTTGCTCTTCATCGGCAGCATGCACACAAATGCCGTCGTTTTGGGAACGCATTTAATTTCTTGAGTTCATTTGACCAAATCCATTTCTTCCCTAGCAGAATTGGACCCCTATCAGTCTTGAAAAACAGAAGAATATGATTCATTTGACTTTCCTCTAAAGGCCATGCAGTCTGACTGCTAACCTTTCACAGCAAAGACTGGGATATTGTGACAGAATAGAGTTTAACACTTTACATTAAGATTTTAATTACATTAGTTAACATGTACACTGTAAAAATGAATATGCTTTATCTAATCAATAAAATTGTGGCAACATATTACAAGCAATATTATTAATTAAATTGTACAAATTAGAATAAAATAGAATATTAAATTGATAAACTATTACTCAATTCTAATTTGTTCAATTTAATAAATAATATTGCTTGTAATCTGTTGCCACAATTTTATTGATTAGATAAAGCATATTCATTTTTACATTGTAACAACAATGAAAAATACTTGTAAAGCATGATTTCAATATTTAATACATTATGCTTCTAATGAACCTGAGCTATTTGCATTAAATAACCTTAACAAAGATCAATAAATACTGTAACAAATGTTGTGCTTATTGTTAATTAATGTAAGTTAATGAGTTTATTTATTGTAGAAAGTTACCTGTTTAAAAGTAATCCATTTTTTAATAAAACCTCTCAATTACAAATTAAATTAGCTGTGCAATTTAATTAATTAAATTAATTTGTTTTAGTCATAGATTTCGTATTTTTTCTTATGATCATTTAATTTCAGTCACTACTTCATGATAAAATTAAATAATTTCAGTCATTTTAAAATGGCATGTCATTAAGGTTTTAGTTGCAAAAGCAAACCCAATATTTTCTTTATACACACACATTCAAAAGTTTGAAAAGAAAAAATAAATGACTACTATGATTCAGTTAAATTGCTCAAAAGTGACAGTAAAATAAAACTAAGCAGCACAACTGTTTTCAATGTTGATAATAATAAGAAATGAATAAGGATAATTATTTCTGAAGGGTCATGTGACACTGAAGACTCGAGTGATGATGCTTTGCATCAAAGGAATAAATTGCATTTTAAAATATATTCACAATGAAAAATGTTATTCATGTCACTGTAAGGGATTATCTGGGTTATGTGTCTGTTTTGCACACGCCAAGTTTAGTTTCCTGTGTTTTAGTTAGTTTCCATAGGTTTTCTTCTCTTTTTTTTAATATTAACACACTCTAATTTAAATGTAGTTTTGACTAATTAAACTTTGCAGTGTGCATGAAATACAAACCCACAGGGCAGCTTAAAAGCGTAAGGAAGCTTTCCTGTGAATACAGGATCATGCATTAATACATCTCTTTGACCCCGACAGCCACGTTACAGTTCATTTTAATGCACGTGCATGATGGATATCAGAATCTAACTGTAATTTACAGTAACCATAGCATTTGGTGTTGCAGCTTTGAACTTGGTTTATTGAAGAGCAGAGCGACTCCTGGACAACAGGGTGATTTATACAGAGCTTCCTCTACAGAAGCGGTTCATTACAAACCCACCCCCTTCACTCGCCATAAATACGGCCCTAATTGTTTCTGTGACAGGGGAAACATGGCCATTTTGTAACTGCCCACACAGGAACATTAGCACCCAGACAGTAGCGCTCCGAAGGCACCTCCCAAAACATCTCCCATTGGAGCCTCAGTCTCGGAGAAAAGCTATAAAACAACCACAAATGCAGGGAATGCTAAGCCCAGGAACATTTGAAACCACCGGCACCCTGGAAAAGCAGCCCGAGGGCCCTCAAAGTATCCAGTGAAGTCATCAGAAGAACAAGATAATGGGCTGATTAGGCCCAAGGTGCTGATGCTCAGGGAATTTAGTGGTGAAAAGACATTAGCCGAGCAGGATAACTCAGCCCGGGTAGGAATTAATAGCAAAGGATGCGGCATAATTCCATTAAAAATGTGTTACTGATGGGTCAGCAGATAAAATACTGTTTGGCTCCTAAGGTTACCCATCCCATTGCATTTTGGAGAAATCTATAGTGCAGGGAGGCAATTGTGGTGAGTCTTTAACACACACCTAATAGATAATTGATGCGTTCTTTGTGCAGACTGTCTCTGTCTTTGGGTCTTTCAATGGTTTTATTTATTCTGCTTCCATTATTGGGATCTTAAAGCCCAACTTTAGATTTCTAAAATGGAAAACTAATGCACAGCCTTTGGCTATTAGGGATTAGTTTGTTGTCATCAACACTGTTCTTATTATTATATTTGTCTTGAGTCTGTTTCATGTCTGTTGTTTTATTTCATTTCTTTTAGTGGTACCGCACAGACTGTTGGGCGTATGCTGTGGGCAATGAAGGATTGAATCACCCCGAGGATGTCTAATATACCTGGAGACTGGAGCTGTCCATTAGCATTCCCATTTTCCTCCACTGGCACATTAGCCCTTGAGGTACACGACCAAGATCATGCCATCTTTGCTTCATACAGGCACTGTTTTCATTTCAGTCAACCACTCTGAATTCTACGTATAGCCCCGTTAAACTCATGAAAATTAAACAAATTTTCAAATAAATTCGGTTATTTTCAACATTGATAATAATAAGATATGGATAATGTGAAAGAAGACTAGAGTAATGGCTGCTGGAATTGTAGCTATAAATTATATTTAAATGCGTATTGTAAAATATACAGTAATAATGTAACAATATTATTATTAGTATTATTAGCATTGGTGGGCATAAGAGATTTCTGTCAAAAACATTACAAAAATCGCAACGACCAAGAACTTTTGAATGTCAGTGTGTAATATACAGTATGTAACGTAGGCCAGAAAGAGCTGCAAACTCCCCTGGCCTCAAGAAGCACGCTAGCGTCTCACGCTACAGTCTTTAGCAACCTTTTAGAGCACCTCCCCAGCAAAAACGGAACGTTCCCCTAACATTCCCGAATGGTCCCATGATGAGGTTATGTTTTTGGAAATCCAAACAAGAATGTTTGAAAGGAACAGTCCATGTAGGTTATTTTTAGGTTCCATTCTTATAACGTATGGAAAATGTTCCGGGAACGCTCCCTTAACCTTAAAGGAAATTTCTAGGAACGTTCTGGGAACCAAAAACTAATGTTCCCAGAACATTCCCAGAACCTAAATTTGTTTGCTGGGTCGCCCGTTTGGGAGAGTTAGGCCAGTCAGAGCCTGTTAAAAATAAAATGCTTTAAAAATAAAGCCGTACTTATGTACTTTTGCCACTTTTGAAGGAACTAGTCACTTGTCATTGTCCTGGTTAAACCTTCCCCAGTAAACCAATGTAAACACGTCTTTGTAATGGTTACTATCAATGACTGGCAGCTGAATTGGTCTGGAGATTATACCTCATGGAGGTTGGTGAATTTAGTAGCTGGCATATAAATAATCCTGTATTTCCTTTATCCCTCCAAAATATTTTCATTGTCCTTTCTAACGGCTCCTTTCCACACTTTCTGGGTGTTGCTGTACTGTTTGGGCCTTAAGACCTCTTCCCCATGGCTGTAAACAATCCTGTAGCTCAAACAGTACAGCATAATGCTACTGCAGAAATGCCAAGCCCAATGGTTCGATCCCCAGGGAATGCATGAACTGATCAAATGCGTTCTTTGTATATAATTTAAAAGGTACTGTGTGTAACTTTTGACCCCCTAGCAGTTAAAGGTTTAGTTCACCCAAACATTCTGTCAGTATTTACTGACCCTCATGTTGTTCCAAACCTCTATGTGTTTATTTGTTCTGCTGAACACAAAGGAAGATATTTGGAAGAATGTTTTAATCAAACAGATCTCATTCCCCATTGACATAGTAGGAAAAAATACATACTATGGAAGTCAATGGGGATTGAGATCTGTTTGATTAAAACTTTCTTCCAAATATCTTCCTTTGTGTTCAGCAGAACAAAAAATATAAATGATATATAGAAGAATATCAGTAACCAGACAGCTTCTGGTCTCATTGACTTCCATAGTATATATTTTTTTCCTACTATGTAAGTCAATGAGACCAGAAACTGTCTGGTTACTGATATTCTTCTAAATATCAGAAAATCGGCTGAATGGATTCGAAAACGATAAAACTGTTTAACTGTTTAAGCCTATTTCCAAAAAAGTGGAGGATCCCTTTAATAAAAAAACAATTTTGACCAAAAAAATGACATTCAATCTATATTTAGACCTTACTGAAAACGTACCAGCGCAACATCCGATGGGTTTTCCCATATCGCATCACATATCTTTAAAAAAACAAACAAACTAGTGATTCCCTGGAGGTTCGAGATTTAGCGTGATCCATGTCAACCGTTCTCTCTCGTTGTAACAACTAACCTATAGCACACCATACAAACATCAAGTCTTCACTATTTACAGATATGACGAGACAAGCCCACACGGGCGAGTGATGTATTTATGCAAATTTCCAGCAAAAACCATCCCTTCAGGTCTAAAATATAAACACTTATAACAGGCTTACTATAGTGAATCAGGGTAAGACAAAAATGGGTTTTGGAGGAAGAATTGATGATGCTTTGACTTATTAAATTCTAATAATTATGAACAAAATGTGTACCTTTTAAGACACTTTGGATAAAAGTAACTACAACGACAAGAACACCGAGAGAAAAGAACAGTCAGGGTAAAAAATAAACTGCTGGCATTTCAGTGAATATCCTGGTGAATGCTACCTAGAGCCTTACAGAGATCCCCTTATGCAGTGATAAGGAAAAAGAGAGAGCCTCAGTGGAAAAAAGACTAAGGGATAGAGGGAATTTGTTAGTAAAGATTGAAACAACAACAGCATTTTCCCGCTGGGTACCACCTGCCAGGAGCAGTGGGTGATCGTCTCTAGCACTTGGCCTGTAAGAAAGTGATTGTGATGTGTCTGAATGGTAAGTCAGCAGGCTTTGCTGTCCATGAGGTCGACCCATGCAGTGCTTCAGGCAACCTGCTGACCAGTAAGAAGACCCCTATAGCACTGTGTAAAGTGACCGTGGTCTCCACTGAATACTTCATTTAAAAAAACATCCATCCATCCATCCATCCATCCATCCATCCATCCATCCATCCATCCATCCATCCATCCATCCATCCATCCATCCATCCATCCACCCACCCATCATCCATCCATCCATCCATCCATCCATCCATCCATCCACCCACCCACCCACCCATCCATCCATCCATCCATCCATCCATCCATCCATCCATCCATCCATCCATCCATCCATCCATCCATCCATCCATCCATCCATCCACCCACCCATCATCCATCCATCCATCCACCCACCCACCCACCCACCCACCCACCCACCCACCCATCCATCCATCCATCCATCCATCCATCCATCCATCCATCCATCCATCCATCCATCCATCCATCCATCCATCCATCGTATATGATTTGCTTTTCTAGTTAAAAATGAGTTACAATAATTTATTTGAATTCTAATTTAGGAGCTGAATTTAAATGTGATGGCGCACAGCTCTGATTGGAAAAGCACATCCTTTCACAAAACCTGCTAAAGCCAGATTTAATTTCCATTCTTGAGCTGGACTTTTCAGAAGAGTTTAGGATTATTTTCCTTGTAAAGTGAAACGTGTATGTATAATTGTCTAAAATACTTAACAATGGATGCTAGAAAAATATTCCCCATTTTTTTAGGAGTTATGCTGTGCTGTCACTCAACAGGGAGGTGAAGATGATAGAAAGAGCTCTCAGTGCCCTGAGCTGTCAAGTCAACAGTTAAAGCAAATAGAGCCACTTGCAAAAAAACAGCAGTTGGAGTGTTAAATACCTGTTTTTAGTGCAGAAAAAGGCCCAACTGTTGCTCGCCTCGTACGCCATTGGTTTAAATGGAGGCCAAGACACGTGGTTGGAAAACAGAGTGAATTTTCACCTCAGTTTTACACTTCTAGTGGTTTTAGAACTAACCATGTTTGGTAGGTCAAGAAATAAAATACAAAAAAAATTAATGAAAATTGTCTTTTGTATTTACATATTACATATAAAGGTATATACAATATAGTATATCTTTATAGGTCTTCCTGATATAGCCTCTTTCAGTAAACTGTACTTTGTAAGCCCTTTAGACATGTAGCTGAGTTTCCTCCCTGTAACCCTGTAGTTTTAACATTAAACAACCCGAGGGACTAGTTCCGGCACAATTTATCGAGCGAACACCACCGGGTAACACACTCCTAAATGGAAGGTACTTTTTGTTTAGTGACCTATCTGAGGGGCCAGAGGAAACTCATAATGCCCATTACAGGGGTGCTTAATGGCTCTCAGCAAGTCCTATTAATTAAACACACAGACAGCGGCCCATTGATGTGATAGGTACATTCTTTTCTCTTTTTTTTGCTGTGTGCATTATTAATGAGCAATGAACAGGAGCCCCTCTGCATTGTGGGATCTAATTGACTCTAATAGGTGGGACAAGGGAGACGGCGTTATGGGCCGCAGGATTATTAACGATAAGCTCATGCATTTACGTGTCGTTGTTTTAATGCGATGATGTGTAATGCCGGTTTGGCTCGGTTCTATGTGAATGCTGTTATTACTGCATTCAAAGTCAAGACGTTGGGGATGGTAAGAGTGTGAATGCTAATGTTTAATTTCAGTGGTTATGGTCATGTGTTGACTACATAATTGCGTGCGTAAATGAGAACTTCTAACTTTTGATTTTTCATGAGAATTTAGTTTGGATTAGTGATTAGTTAATTAGTGCAGATTGGGTTAATCATTTAAAAATGTGCTTCCTAGAGTTCTCATTTGCATGATAACATTCAAGTTGGGATTGAAAAAGTTTACCAACATTTCCATGTGATTTTAGGGGTAAAGTCAACATAAAATAAAAATTGACCCAATTTACTTTGCCTTATTGTACATTGTTTTAGTTTTCTTAAAAGTCCCCCTATAATCAATAATTGTATCCCTTTAAACTCATCTTTGATCACCAAAATTACATATTTAAATGTTTTTTTTCCTTGAAAAAAATTTCTTCATGCCTTAAAATATCTTGAATGTAACTCTACACCCTTACCTCATAGTCTGGAAAAACCCAGACAACTTCTCACGAATTTAGATTTGCTCTGAAAGTTAATCTGGCAAAGAGCTCATTCAAACTCATTTCCAATCCGTCGAAATCGAGGCACCAATCAGAAACGTTGGGGCGGGCGCTGGGATTTTGAAGCAGATTTTGTCGCCTACATTACAAAGATGGGTGCCGCCGTCGAACATCACTCGCTCGAATCGGCTATCAAGCGATTTGAACGTTACCTAAAAACCCAGCAAAGAATAACAATCGGAGATGTTTCTCCGCCAGCCGCTGCTCTGCATACGTCATCTCCATCATCGCTCTGATTGGTTTTAGGTCTACCCGTTGGTGACGCCTCTCTGGAAATGATTCGTCTATGACTCGTTGCCAGACCATAACTAAGTTACAACTGAGAATGGTCTGGTTTTAACCAGGCTACTTGCCTCATTCAGTATGTGCGGCTTTATGAATATGAAAATTAGCCTCGCCTCCACTTGTAGGTTTTGGACAAATTTCAACATAACTTATTTTTTGGCCCTAAATCCAAATCAGAGATATACATATTATCCGTCTTGAGCCACCAATTACAGTGGTGTAAAAATCTTGAGGCTAAGTCAAACGGTCTAGGAGTTATGAGCAAATTAGTACTTTTGGTTGCTGTAGTGCCACCTATGGGCCAATCGGGCTCATAGGTTGTCCTCAATTTGAGGCCCAATATCTGGCTGAGTTTCTCGTCGTTGATAAACTAAAGATTGAGTCACTGTAGTCACTTGGACTATTTTAACGATGTCTTTAATAATTTTTCGAGGCCGACAAGTTTCAATCCCTCAAGAAGCCTATGGACTAGTATGGAGGAGTGATCCAGCTCTCAGATTTCATCAAAAATATCTTAATTCATGTTCCGAAGATGAACAAAGGTCTTACGGGGTTGGAACAACATGAGGGTGAGTAAATACTGACAGAATTTTCATTTTTGGTAGGAAAAGATTTGCGAATCGTATTGACATGAAAGGATTGACATTGTTCGTGGCGAATATTCCCTTCAAAACCCTTTAGCGTCAATATGGGCCAGAAGGCGCCTCCTAGTGGTCTAAGCCTAACCCCACCCCAGAACTAAACCTACCCATAACTGAAGCAAAGCTCTGTGAGTGTTATATTGATGCTAAAGGGTGCCATATGAGCTGGATTGAGACGAAATTTCAAAAGCGTCGCTATATGACGCCCTATGATGAGAATGCGTTGGATGGTTGGTTGTGTACAAGGCACTGCCAACACACTTTTCAGTACAATCAACTTGAAAAGGTGCATGTACCAATAAATGACCCCTTTAAAGTCTGGGGCATTTGTCTTTGATTTATGTTCTTAGAAAGAGTTCATTTCATCCCATAAAAATCATCTCATTAATCACCGCTGCTCACACAGTTGGATTTAGAAACTTACAGCAAAAACGAAAATATGCTGTGGAAATCCAACAAGCATTAACTTCAGACAAACAAGAACCGTATGCCTCTAATGGAGCCTCCTACTCAAAAATAATGCTGGTGCACTCAATTTATAACGTATCAAGTTCTCTAAAGTCTGCCAAGTTTGCATAGCCGGCAAAAAAGTTAGTATTTTTGTGCAGTAAACTGCTTTAAAGTGCCATGTCGGTACACGGAGAAACCTGCTAAATGGACAGTGGATTATCTTGAAAGAATTTACTGAAAAGCACAGTATTTATCATAAGTGCTTTCGAAAGATTATGGTATATATTATCTATAATGGATGTGAAGCACCTCAGATGGGTTCAGAACGTTTGAAAAACACAAGACTTCCATTTCAATGGAGTGGACGAGTGTGATTTGGTTAAATGACAGTTCCTGGAAGGTGTCTGAAATGTGAATGAATAGTCATTTTCAAACGATCATCAGTCTAGTTCACCAAAGCAGTTTATATAATTTGTTCATGCATCAATAAAATCCACCCACTCACGCTTCAAGCTTTAGTTTCTTGACATATGCATTGAAAAGAAGTAAACATTATTAGTTCTGAAAATGTCCTGAATCCTACTTTAACAATGAAGAACTTTAAAAGTGGACTTAAAACTTTTGTGAAAGAATCAACCTTAATGTTACTCTTCTCCCTATCCCCTATAGTGCACTATGTGCCATTCACTATAGAGAAAATAGTAATTGTGTGGACAAGTGATTTCAGAATCTGTGTAGGGGGAGGGACGCTTCAGATTCTAGAAAACATTTGATTGGACAAAAATCTGATGAGAACCTGAAGTGCAGAATGATGACATCAAATGACATCGTTAATCCACATTGGCGAAAGTGAGAGACTGTAGTATCTTCTAAATTAGAATTTTGTCATTCTTTTGGAGCACACTAGCTTATAGATGACCTTCAGGCTAACATTTTCTTCATACTAAAAGACAAAAAACTTCGATTTTATGGGGACTTTAAAATGATTAAATCAGTCTACAAACAGCTAAATTGTGTTTTTTCTTGGTTTATACTTTAGAAAAAGTTTTTAAATTCTAAAAAAATATATATAATTATAAAAATATATAATTAAAAAAATATATAATTTATTTTAATAATTATAAAAATAATTAAAAATATAATTATTTAAAAATTATTTTTAGAGATAGCTATTTTCAATACAATTCTAACCATTTTTGTTTGAGAAAGCAATGTTATATTGCTATATTTTATTTTATATATCAATTTTTTTGTAAAAACAATTTTATTCCACAAACATTTTGGTTGAACTGTTCCTTTAAGCAGAGGGTTTAGCACTACATTTTTTTCAAAACCCCACTCTATCGGCACCATCAGCGTGCAGTGGGTGCGAAAGGCGCAGCTATCATGGGACACGCTTGTGCTCTGCTGGAGTGAACACAGCTGATGAACAGAGAAAAGATATCATCTGTGCTTCCTCCATCAGACTGACCCATGCCTGCGGACATGCGCCATATCTCTTGCTTCTGTAGTGCTGCGGCCTGTCAACTGTGTCCGTACTGCCAACATGCTGGCGTTTTTAACCCCACGGCTCTCCCGCTCTCTCGCTAAGTTGAACATATAAACAGTAGGAGCTATACTGGTGTAGTGTCTATTAATGAGCACTGTTTTTATTTTTTATTTTTTTTTGTGCTGCGTTTGGATGTTGAGGGCCAGATCCTGGGATTGGATACTGTGGAGTGTGTTTTGTTCCTTAATGTCTGTCTGCTGCAAAAATTGTTTATCTGGCATGAATGGCTGACCCCAGCGGGGCAAGTCATGTCAGACCATATGACATGGCTATGTGTTGGCCTCGAATGTGAAGTAGGTTTTTATTCTATCTAGTATATATATACTAATCCGTTGAGATTTGTTATGTCTTTTTTTGGTTACTCTGATTTGTAAGGTGTTTTTGATCAAATATATATATCAGTAAATATATAATCAAATTTCAGTTGCAAGAAGGTGGCAAAACATGAGTGTGTCATTAAATCATTCACTCAAATGATTCATTCAAAACACTGAATCATTCAGGTTCGAATCAACAGATGGTCTTTAAATGAGTTCTCCTTATTTCCTGTGGCTTTGTAGGCTATTCAACTGTTCGTTGTTGAAGCAAAAATAGATAAAGTACCTGGCAATTCTGTCTCTAAAATGGAAGTTCTTCAATATTCTTGTTTATTGAACTCTTATGAAAGCAATATCACATTTGCAAATGTGCTGATATAGTTAGCTTTATGCTTTAGTGAAATTGCTTAAAGCTGCAGTCCGGCGTTTTTCCTCTTTGTCGCCATCTCTGTTCGAAATCTGCAATTGCAGTCATTCGTGGAATTATCAACTTTATGTTAGTTGTACTTCAACACCCTCGACACGGCACAGCGTGGATGAACACAATGTTTATGGAGAGTGTGAGGCTGTCAATTACTGCGTCGGTGTGAACACTGGCATTTTCGATCACAGATTATTATTTTTAGAAATATGACCAACATAATAATTTTCACTATAAAATATCATCTGAACTAGTAAGAAACATTCACTTTTGTTCTGGTTCTGACATTGCAGTAAATCACGCTGATTAAATCAAACATTTTGCATTTTAGAGCAGGTGAATCTGTTGTCACTGGTGATTTGAACCTTTCTGGATCCGCCATCAAATTGATAAGTTTAATTATATCAAGTGCTGTGAGAAAAGGCTATAAATCTCCACCTCCAACATCCTCACACTCAATATAGCCAACTAGCCGAGACTCCTCTTTATGTGTACAGATGTGACGTAATGACTTGCAGACATGCTCGAATCTCCCGCGGAAATCCACCAGTACCACTGGATTTAAAAATATGATTATAAGCTTACCAATTTGAAAGGCAAGCAGATAGTTTTGAACACTGGCTGGTTATGTATTTTCTCAAATATGTATTTGGGATCATTTTCAACCCCCCCCCCCCCCCCCCCCAAAAAAAAAAAGATAGGGA
Source organism: Cyprinella venusta (assembly GCA_038021265.1). NCBI lineage: Eukaryota > Metazoa > Chordata > Actinopteri > Cypriniformes > Leuciscidae > Cyprinella > Cyprinella venusta. The sequence goes on along the minus strand of CM075886.1, from coordinate 12,867,480 downwards.
CTGCAGCTTTAAATGTATTCAAATTAATAAATATGTTGCACATAGTCATACAAATTACATTAAATATAGGCTAATTTTAATTGTCATTGTTAAATGGTTAATGTTGATTTAAGGATTCAGCAATTGTGTTTTTTTTTAAATCATATTATAATTGCTTTGTTTTTGCTGCTCAGTTACAGTAAAACAAACAGCAACATAGTGAAATTAATGTTTCAATAAAAATGAACACTGCACTCAATCGCCTACATCAGCTTTTGCCACTCTCTTTGTCATTTCAGCTCTCACTATCAAAGCTGATAATAGAATAAAATGAGATTAAAAATGACCTCAGTCTTACGTCAACAAGAAGCAAGTGTACTTATCATCCCCTATAGGCTTTATCGTTCTTTATCAGCTTAGTGCTAAATCAACCCATCTCAGATCAGACATCGCAGCTCCCTCAAGACTGCCACACTTAAAAACCACGTTAGACACTGGGGACTCTCGCCACATTTGAATGGTAATGCAACACAACACAAAAAAACAAATCCGTTGAAAACATCTGCAGGCCCATCAGTGGCACCTTCAGCGCATTTCGCAATCATTGTGAACCAACTTGATGGCTTGTTACTGTTAGCGATTCCCTCATGTATTTTGGAGCCATTCGCTAAAGACACCTTAAAGGGATGGTTCACCCAAAAATGAAAATTATGTCATCATTTACTGTTTGTTGAACACAAAAGGACGATAGATTAATATGGTAACCAAACAGTTAATGTGGACCATTTACTTTCATAGCATGGGAAAAAATACTATGGAAGTCAATGGGCCAATCAATTTGGTCAGGCTACTGACATTCTTCAAAATATCTTTTTTTGTGTTCAGGATAAGAAAGAAATTCATACAGGTTTTGAACTATTCCTTTAAAGTACTTGTTAACCCAAGAAAACAATGCCATCATACCAAACAGAACACATACAGTAAACTTACTTTCTTTCAAAATTCATTTCAGATCAAGAAAGTGAATGACGAAGAGGGATGACAACATCCAAAATGACAATAACTGGTAGTTTCTTAACAGAATTAAGGCCCATTCAAACAACAAACCACCCCAAACAACAACTATAATGATAACGGTTAATTTAGTTTGACTATAGTTCGAAATAGTTAGCTCTAAAAATCTAAGAATAGCAGAATCCAAAACCACAACAATAACGGGAAGTTATGATACTGAAACACTTTCAGAATTATTATTATTATTTTTTTTTACAGCTGATGATTGATAAAACATTGACAGCTAATCATTACTCAACCTGATTTAAAGAGCTTGAGCAATAAAGTGACAGACGACAGCATACGTTTAGAATAAACAGAACAATATCATCTGCTGGTGTGGACGATATACTGTAGCTATCATTATAGATATTGTTCTTGTGAGTGGGACTTCAGCGTTGTCCAATTAGCGAACGAATCGCTCTTTTGAATCTTTCAGTTGATCCGGTTCCAAAAACAGGTCTGAATGATTCGTTCAAATCTGACTCAGTCTGGCTTTCAACCTGATGTCGGCTATTTGAACTTGAGAAACAGTTCAGTTCTGAATGAATCATTACAACCGAACAGCTCAGTGAAAGAGTAAATTATCAGTGAATAATCGATCTTAGCTATCTTATGGCTTCATGATCCCACTGTAAAAAATATTGTTGGTTTAACTTAAACAAATTAAGTAACTTGGTTGCCTTAAAATTTTAAGTTGCTTGAACTGGAAAAAGTGAGTTAATACAATGAAGGAGATGGATTTAATCATCAGAAACTCAAAATAATTAAGTTATCCGAACTAAAATAAATTATTTAAGTTGATTTGACAAAAGTAAAGTGTATTTACCGCTTATTTTTTCCACTAAATGTTTCCTCTTCTGTTCTGTTCTACAGAAGAAATAGTCATATGGGTTTGTAATGACATGAGGGTGAGTAAATGATGCCAGAATTTTGGGAGAACTAATCCTTTAAGAGGAAGGAGGGGAGGCAAATGTAAGAGTGCGATTGAGTTGGACTATAGCCAGCACAGCATCTCCTCTATCCAAAGTCCATCCTTCATTCTCGAGGCTCCGGGAGCCTGTAAATACTTCAGAGAGAGTAAGACACCTCATTTTTACCTGAATGAACACCTCTGCTCCAGCCAGTGCATTACACTAATTGAGTCTTGTGCTGGTGTTTGTGTGTGAGAGAGTGTGTGACCTTTTAATACAATGCCTGCAGCACACTATTCCCAGCAGTTGTATCTCATCTAGAAGGTGGTGCGTGTTTACCAAAGACGCCGTGCATGCACAATGTAATCAGTTACGGCATATCCTGGTTCGGATCCTTGTTTTATGGGTACATTTCAGCATTTACTGACATTAAAGTGTGGTTACATTTCCCTTTCGTTGTCATTCCGAGATACGTCGATCTATACACTGTAAAAAAAATGTTTTCAAGATTTGTCATCACAACATTTTTTTCTTTTGCCAAATCAACTTAAATAATTTATTTTGTTCAGATAACTTATTATTTTGAGTTTCTGATGATTAAATTGATCTCCTTCTTTGTATTAACTTACTTTTTCCAGTTCAATCAACTTAAAATTTTAAGGCAACCAGGTTACTTAATTTTTTAAGTTAAACCAATTCGAACCAGGAGTGCATTTTGCTTATATTTGTTTCAAACACAGTATTTTCTTGCTGTATTTTGGTGCAAATGTTTCTCTAACAGAAACATTAAAGCAGAGCGAGGCGGTTATTAGATCAGGCCGCATACTAACTGTCAGTGCATCTCCATTTGCTCCCATTAGTTGCAGGGGGGAATGTTTTAGCTGGGGGACGTGGCAGAGGATGTGGTATCTGTTGTGGCCTGAGATGATTCACTTCGGCTAGGTCATAAAGCCCCATAATTGCCGTGCCTTTCTGTTTTATTGCTATTCATTGCAGGGAGTACGAAGCAACTCGGAGGCCAAATGTGGGACCCTGCGAGCCCTTTAATGGACATCTTTGCCCATTTTGGTCTCCACTATGATTCAAGATAGAAAGAAATAATTGAATAGGGCTCGGATAAATGGCTTTGGTTTGGGCAACGGCAGATGCTTAATGTTCAATAGATAAGGTCAGGCAACACTGTGCCGGGATGGAGTCTCTGGTTGTCATTGGTTTATGGTTGGTGATGCTTCAGGCAAAAGGGTGAAATGCGATCTTTGAGGTCAAGAGAAGTGTGTGTTTCTCAGTAGGAAAAGTACAGTTGACTTTCCAGTTTAGTAGACTTTCCAAGGAGTAGTTCACTTTAAAAAAAAAAAAATTGCTGATAATTTACTCACCCCCATGTCATCCAAGATGTCCATGTCATTCTTTCTTCAGTTGAAAAGAAATTAAGGTTTTTGATGAAAACATTCCAGGATTTTTTCTCCATATAATGGACTTCAATGGAAACCAAACGGTTCAAAGTCCAAAAGACAGTTTCAGTGCAAACTGTTCAAAGGGCTTTAAATGATTCCAGACGATGAATAAGGGTCTTATCAAACGAAACTATCACTCATTTAATAAATAAATAACAAAGTTTAAGTTTTATAAGCTCAAATGCTTGCCTTGCTCTGTTCTGTGACGCACATTCGTGAGTCTCCTGTTCGAACTCTTTCATCAAAATGAACGAATCTTTTTCCGAGTCGTTTGGTTCATTCAACGAATGAAACGAATGAATTGACTGAGAAAAATCCTGGAATGTTTTCATCAAAAACCTTAATTTCTTTTCGACTGAAGAAAGAAAGACATGGACATCTTGGATGACATGGGGGTGAGTAAATTATCAGCAAAAGTTTTTTTTAAAAGTTAACTGCTCCTTTAAGAGAACATATTGTGCTTTTTTACAATTTCAACTTTCTGTAGTGTATAATGTTCCTACTTTTTTTTGTAAAGTGCACAAAGTCACTCCAAAGGGAGTTATTCCCTATATCAGCACTGTTTCTGATCTACCAAGTTTCTGAATGTTCACGTCACAATATTCCTCATTTAAATAATTCCCGCCCAAGTCATTCACTCACAATTAAAAATTAAGTTGAGTTGTGTAATAGTTTGTTGAAACTCATCATTATGGAAAGGGGATGGACATTTCCCGAACATTGCTCAAAATGGTTGAACAATCTCAATGAACTGCTCCATCCGACCAATCAGAGCACAAGGTGCTTTTCAGAAGGAGGGGCTTCATAGAGACAGGGGTGTGTTTCATAATTAAATGAAATAATATAGTGAAATAAATTGTATTAAATAAAAAAATGCAGAATAGGATTTTCACTAGTGGTCTTTGGACCACACTGAATGTTTAATGTTTTCTTTATCATTTTTTAATGCTTCAACATGGTTTAGGTTTGTCATAGTCCACTGAGCAATGGGCCCCGCTTGCTGCTTTTTAATGATTTTGTGGCTTAAATAGGATTATATGTTACACTTTAAATTAATCGCATTTTAAGCTTCCCTCAAGACAATCCCCATGCCATTACCAGAAGAAGTTGTCTTTAGGATTTATAATTTCAATATTTATTTTATAATGATAAACCTCTTTTCTGTCATTAAATTAAAAAAGTGAATTATTTGAAAACTATTTTCTTCCTTCTGCACATGAGAGATTGTCATGTACTTATTATTTAATAAAAATAAAAATAGATACATTATGTTTGGAGACGGCAATTGAAATATAAAACGCTGGCTATATTTATGATTTTAATTTTCTCAGATGATCTCCCCCTATTTTCATATTTGATTCATTGACTGCCACACCAAGGCACTGTGTTTCAAAAACTCAAGTTTAAATGTTTTTTAAATTACTTTATAAGAGACTATAACATCAGGTTGGGTTATTTTGATTTATGTAATTCCCTGAGCTAGAACCTTTTATTTAATGAACAAAAGAACACACTCATTAATAATAATGCAAAATAATGCTGTACATGTATTCATAATATGCAAAGGTTTGAAACACTGGTGGCGAACTATCCTAGAAGTTTTTTCCCCCTCAAAATAGGTTTGATAGAAGGCCATTTGTGCTGTGTTAAATGAAAATATTGTACTTCAAAGTGCACAAAATTAAAGGCAAATCTATAAAAAAAAAGTGTTGCTGTATTTGAATAGACAAAAAAGGTGATAAAACTAATGAAATAATAAAATAATGTTTGGAGGGTGTTTTTTCAGTAGGAGGTGATTACTGTTTCTTAAAAAAGAAATAATAAAATAACATAGAAGTTGAAGCCACCCATGATTTATTTGAAATGGCTTTAATTTTATTCCATAATTTTGTTCAGTCATTTTTTTATTATTATTATAAAATCATAAAATTACAGTCTCATTTCTAAGTTGTGTTTTAGGTCGTTTTTTTTTTCCAGCATCAGCATGGGACTGCCATTGGGAATTATTTGGGTTGTTTTAATAAAAAGCATGTAATAAAAGCAAGTAATGATTAAAGCAATAAAATTACCTTTATTCTATTCTTAAAAAGCTCTGGATGCAGTTTTCAACTCATAGTCATGCCTGCGTTTATATATTAGACCAATTTTTTTTTCAGACCAAAAAAATCAATTTGAATGCAAATCAGGTACATAACAGAGCAGAACTTTATATATAAAGTTCTTTCAAAGTAAAAATTTGTGTTTATATATATATATATATATATATATATTATGTTTGTGTGACTGTGAACTGAAACTCGAGCCATATAAATGCATATATGTTCTGTTGCTGGTCACTTGAACCAAGACCTTCACCATCCTCTTCGATCTGCAGTATGACAGGAAAGAACATGAGGAGCCCACTGTGACGGCCCAACGGAGAGCTTCTCCTGGCTTGTAATCTTCATCCTTTGACCCCACTTTGTGGAGGTCCATCTTCTCCATTACCAGCAGATGTTGTACCAGCCGTGCTGGAGTCATCCCGGACACACCCATCAACCTCCTGAGAATGACAGTGGGGTTTTAGAAAGGTTCCTCTGGTTGGTTAAAAGAAATTAGCTCTGCTAGACGAAAGCAAATTTGTCCCCATAGGCCCCCTAAAATGGATTCCTGACATTGATGAATTGGCCTGAATGAGGGACATGATGATATTTCACCCTGAACATTAGACAGAGTGCAAGTCAACGCCCATTGGAACACAGAAGCAAACACCAAAACATGCCATCATCATACTCTGACATTTTGTTTTCACACAGGAATGGAGTCTCCCCTTCGGTTGACACATTGGCTGTAAAAAATTGTGTGCTAAATCACTGGTGCTTCATGGATGCAGATCCCTGTGGAAGATCCCTGCGGTAGGCCTATATTATCTGCCCTAAGAAGGACAATACACAGATTTTTTAGCCATATATATATATATATATATATATATATATATATATATATATATATTGTCATTTGATGAAAATTATAGGGACACATTTTATGTGGCTGGTTGTATCACTTTTAATATTAACTAACTAAATTATTAGAATTATTAAAATATTAGAAAATTAAAAAAATATATATTTGACCTAACTGGAAACAACCATCTCTTAGAATGGCTTGTGTCATTAATTATTATTAATTGTCTTATAGCAAACACTCCTCAGCCAAATCATTTTACACTATTATCAGTATCACTATTGCCTGGACGCAGGATACTCATGTAACTCAAAGCCAGAACGGTGAGCAAAAATCAATTCAGTAACTCCACTTCTTTTGGAAAACCCATCAGCTCTTGTGTTAGCATCCCACAACTTTGACCATTAGGTGACCACCAGTTTAATCGCACCCTTGTATAATTTAATTCAGTTACTTTGTTTCAAATGCTAAATCTAGAACAGTGTTCCCGCTCTGATAAGTCAATTATTCACATAATGTTGCTTTTTCCTGTCATAGCACAGACATTGTGGCTTTGTGACTTGTTTCAGCTTTAGATTGTATCCCTTTGTTCGCTATCTGTGAGGAAAAATGTAATAAAGAGGGAGTGTCTCCGTTCGCCCACACTGAGGCCACACAGAGAGGGCGAGAAGCAGACAGAGGGAAATGGATCTTACAACGGTTGAATCACAACGCTTCACTATATCTGACTCAGTAGCATACTTATGTAATTGTTCACACACACACATTTGTATTGTTAACTGGTTTACACAATTTTGCAGTAACAAATAAGTATATTAATAATAATAGCAACAATAATAATGCCTGTAAATATTATTATTATTATTATAAATAATAATAAATATTCTTGTATTATGGAAGTTATTTTTAAAGGCAATTATGTAAAAAAAAAAGAGTTATAATTTTTAGTATAAGCCAAGGTAACTGTTTTAAGAGCTTATTTAAAATAATTGAGGCTATGTTTATATGGAAACGATCTGAAGAGAAAATGCAAAAGCGGCGTTGCGTTATCACTTTTTATTCTGCGTTTAGACAAGCGTTTTGGGTGGGAAATCCGTGTGTAGATGGTGACGCAAAAAGTGTGGAAATTCAATGTAGTGTGCACTCCAGGCGGCTAGGTGGCGATGTGAAGCACTGCCACACAACAACACCAAGTCCGCGCGCCTGCGTCCAATCTTCACTGTCTAGCAGACTTTTGCGTTTTTACCCTTTACACGGGAACGCAGCTGGGGAGCGTTTTTAAGATTTTCACTTTTTTGCGTTTTTAAGCCCCCAAAACACCGTCGCCGTGTAAACGAAAGGCACATCCGATAAAATATTTGTACGTTTTCACTCGCGAGCATTCTCGTGTAAACAGGGCCTGAGTTTTGCGTATAGATCGGGGGTTTTCAAACTAGGTTTCCATGGAAAAGTCTAAAAAAAAGTACAAAATAAAATTAAACTAAATTAAATAAAACATTGATTAAAATTATTCAATTGATTAAAAAACGTTATAATGCATTAAACTACATATTTAAATAATGTAATATAATAGAAGCTAAATACTTTACAAATACTATTTTTTGCAGATCAGTAATATATCTTTATACATGAAAACATCTGCAATTTACCATGCCATGGCATCTAAAAGATTGACAAACTGTGTTGATCAAGACCATCTAGTAAATACAAAAATGTATTACCTAAATACGGTCTGGCCCTTTAAGACAGCCATTTTGGCACTTTCACTTTAAAGGGCCTGCCGATTACGCTCTCAGTCAATGTGCAGAAAGAACAAGATAAGATATTTAGAGCTATTATAACATTTTTAAAAGCAATAAGAATAGACTGGAGAATTTGAGTCAAATGAGTTGAAGTTTTTTTTATTTTTTATTTTTTATGTTAATTTCCTCAAGCTATTTAGTGCTTCACACTCCAGTCTAGTTGGTGGCGGTAATGCACCGAAAGTTGGTTTGCCAACCGCCATAAAAAAGCCATTAGAAGAAGAAGAAGAAGAAGAAGAAGTCAATGTCAATGTGCAGGTAGATGCCAAACAAAAAACTCTCAAATGGATTTAAACAGTACAAGAAACATCTCTTCAGAAATAGGTTTGATTGATTTTTTATGTCCACCTGGTGCTACTGGGGTTTGTAGAAGGTCTTTTACTTCACATTTTAGCTACTTCACATCTCAGGCTGTCAATGCATTGTGTATAGCAAACTGTTTTTATCCTGCAGACAATATTATTACAGACACAATATTAGGCATCTTGAGTCAGTTGATTGTTCTTATTTAAAACTCTGGCCAGCATTTGTTTGTTGAGTTTTTACTAGGATTGATTTGCTGATGTCTTATTGTCTATGAGCCAGATGAGCTTTTGAGCTGGTCTGTTGGTTGATTGGTTTAAGAGTGAAATTGTTGTTGTATTTAACGTTTTTCTGCTTATTTAACGTTTATTTACTGTCTTGGTGATTTCTGTGGCATGTGGCCTTTTTGATAGGTGGTAGGCCTACTGAATGGTACTTAGATAAAACATGAAATTTGTGTCAGCTATAACAGTCGTTTTAAGTGTAAGTTTCAAACATAAACATCAGTGTTAAATTGGAATATTTAGTGAATTCTCTACTCACCAAAACATTCCAATATCATATTTTTTTTAATTTCAGAATTTTTAGGTTGGATCAAACTTGTATAAAATATTGTAATTGTATGCATTTTTTATTATATAGGCCAAAAACAATGGCTTAAACTTGATGAAAAGCTTTAGTTTAAATATGTTCCATGTGCCAACCAATATTGTGTGACCTCGTGCTCTCTTATTGTGGTATTATTAATTCATATATTCAATTAACTACTGTATGTCTTTTTCCGCCCCCTAAGAAATAATTGTGGACTGGTGTACAGTACTTAATAGCTGTTTGTATTCGAGGCTTATATTAAATGCAGAAATGAACTTTTAAAAACCTAAGCTAGCGAAGTGACCATGTTGTAGAAGACATCATCAGGATGAATGACTCTACAGAACACATGGATGTTTTTCTCTCTCAAGTTTCCTCATTACGTCACTAGCAGAGCTGTCTTTAGTTTTCACTCCTTGAGCCATCTGTTGCTCCAACTGTTGCTTTCCCTTCTTTAGCAAGAAAAACAAAGTGATGGGGAAAGTCGTCACTCTGGGAGCCCGTTTACATCTGTCTCGCCTGGTCTCATCACAAGTGCTCAGCACTAAATTCAACTGTAAACGGGGATCAAAACATCGAGATGATCATTCGAACTATATTAGACAGTGTCTGGGGTTACACATTACAAGCTACATGCATTATGTAATCAGATTACTTTTTTCAAGTAATTATTAAAGTAATGCGTTACTTTTGAATTTACAACAAAATATGAATTACTTTTTTAAACAAGTAAAGCATTTATTGACTGACGCATCTCCTCTCACTAGGCAGACTAATCTCTTGAAGTAGCCTGTGTATGACACGCCAATTCGTATTTCCATTTTTGGCATGCTATCAAGACGCATAATCGCTTTTCAGCGTGTTTATGAACGCCGTTGACACAAAACGGTCAGTAATGTTTTACAAGTCATGGAAGATTTTTTTTAGTTATTATTTAAGTAATTCATTTTGTCCTGTTGTGTTTATGAGTTGATCTTAAGCCCTATTTGGATTGGACTCCCTAAGGAGGCCACATTTTTGTTTTACAGAAGAACTTTGGTTTATTGCCATTTGAATTAAACAAATGTTTTTTGGTTTGTTTTTTTTGGCTAACTTAGGGGTCCGCAGAGAAATCTAATCCCATTTGGATGGGAAAGTCTGTTGTTGGCGTATATAATTAGTTCCTAATTTATTTTGACATATTTGGAGCATCTGGTGCAACTTCATTATGGATTTAGACTTGACGTTCTGTTTATTTTATTGGGCTTCAGTTCTTCTGAAATCCCAATCCTACCTGCATCATTATGAATTCAACCTAATAGAGCCAATGGTAAAACATTAAGATGCAACACATTTTGTAAGTGCATATTTACTGAATTCAACATGCTCTGTTAAGCAGAGTTAACCAACCAACAACCTTCCCAATTTTTGCCTGTTTAGAAACGCTTTCCTGAGACCATTTGTTTCTTACACTGGAGGAGCTGTCAACAAAAACTTGCTTAATCATTCATAGGGATGTTCATTAACTGCCTGTTGAGTTCTAAGTAGAATAAAGGAGCATGCTAAAAGTGGCATGTTTGTGACAGAACTTGAACATCTTTATAGCGTTGGGTTTATTCCAGTGTCAGCTTTAGGCCAAGACGCCTTAGCATCTATAGATCTAATCTTAATGGAACAGGGCCATCACTTTTATGGCATTGTCCTCTGGAGATTCCCAAATGGCTCCATTTGGGTGACTCATTTGTGTAGGACAGAATGAGATTTACCTGCCAGTTCCACAGTGACATGACTGCAACCCACAAGGCAGACCAAATGTGGCATCATACTTGTTACTGCACAATTTTTAAACTTGTCAGATTCATCAAGGTAATTTCAAACCAAAGTTATCAACTTCTAGCCTGCGAAGTACTTTAGACTAGCTGAGATGGGATTTTTCATACCTTTGAGGCTGTTTTAAGTCCAAAGGTCACTCACACTAGGTGTTCATAACAGCATTCGCCCACGGGTAACACTGTATTCACAATTGGTATGGAACGTATCCTCTCAATGTGAATCGAGTTCATGCTTTTTTTTTCTTCCCATAATGCTGAGCAAAGCATAGCTCAAGGAAGAATATTTCAGCAACCAATTCGGAAACCAATAAACATCACCATTTTGACTTGCAGACGCTCAAATTGCATCTTGAAACAACTGTTTATCATTTTTAGTGATTTTTTTCCCTGGGTGTATCACATATACTTTTAAATATATTATATGCACATTGTTCACTACTGTTAAAAAGTTTAGGGGTGAGTTTTTTTTTTAAAAAAATACCATGGTTTCCACAAAAATATTCAACTGTTTTCGTCATTGATAATAATGTTTCTTGAGCATGCAGCAAACCAGCATATTAGTATGGGATCATGTGACTGAACGAGTAATGAATTCAGCTTTGACATCACAGGATGAAAAAATAAACAAGCCGTTATGTAGATTTATGTAACAGATTTGTATTAATATTTCACAATATTACGGTTTTACTGTAGTTTTAATCAATTAAATGTTGAATGTAAGAGACTTATTACACAAAACATAAAATTTACAGTGTTCCCTCAGCATTTTTAGTAATTCATTTTTTTGTTATTCAAGTACATGGAGTGTTAAGAACAGAACAAATTCTTTGCAAATAGTGCTCGACAGAAAAGCCACACAAAGAATAATGATATTTACTACTTGTGAGTCCATGCTCATTTTAAGATGGAATTAATCACACATGTCAGGTGCAAGTATATCGTTTTTTTCCCCCCTCTATTTTTCGAGTTCATCTTTATTCCTTTTTAAACCCTCCACGAGGTCCCTTGCAGCCTCTTCAAAACACTGGCACGCATGTCAACTTGAGAAATGCCACCTATTCCCTTTCTGGCAGGGCCTATGGCTGAGCAGATGGCATGTGGATGTCAAGCACCAATGTATTTATTGCCTTGCGCCCCCATGATGGCAAGAAAGCAAAATCTGAACCCATTCATTCTGCTGGTCGAGAACTGGAAATGTGTCTTGAGTTTATGTGTGTTTATGGAAATATCACCAAATTGTCAGATTTGAGGGATGACACTCGGCACCTATAGGGACAGCCTTCATCTCCTGCTCATCACCTGTGACATCAACTTCTTGCACGGCTAAAGCTAAACTGCACAGTTGAGTCTCATTGAGGATGAGGCCCCACTTATTGTATGGCGGCTGCTGATCTGAGATCTGAAATCTTGATTGTGTAATTAATAACTGGTGGCAGGAGCAACGGTTGAATTGGGGATTGATTGATTGATTGATTGAAGTTTATTTCAAGTAAAATTAAATAAAATATACATATATATTAAAGGGATACTCCACTTTTTTTGGAAATAGGCTCATTTTACAACTCCCCCAGAGTTAAGCAGTTGAGTTTTACCGTTTTCGAATCCATTCATCCGATTTTCTGATATTTAGAAGAATATCAGTAACCAGACAGTTTCTGGTCTCATTGACTTCCATAGTAGGAAAAAAATATACTATGGAAGTCAATGAGACCAGAAACTGTCTGGTTACAGATATTCTTCTTAATATCAGAAAATCAGCTAAATGGATTCGAAAACGGTAAAACTCAACTGTTTAACGCTAAAATGAGCCTATTCCCAAAAAAACTGGAGTATCTCTTTAACATACATACATGCGCACACACACACAAAAAATAACACGGCACAGCTTATCTCCCATATACATAAATATATACCCACATACACACACACATTATTTACACTTATAATAATAGTTGCTCGAAAGGGAGTGGAAAGAAGTATAACTTGTTTTCTCCCCAATTCCTTTCCATAGATCAACCCACATATCCACTGCCATTAACAGTTAAATTAATTATCATTTATTTTTTTGATAATATTTATTTAATAGTTTCTTACAATTACATTATCTCAATAATCACTGTAATGCTATTTGATAATCCTCATTATCGTAAACATTAAAATATGTCCCAATATCTATTTTTATCATAAAATATAACCATATCCTATTATCCTAAAGTAATATCAATACTTAATAATAATAATCATTATCATTATTTACTCAGCTATGTATACATAACCCACTCTATTGTAATTGTGTCACCATTTACAATATCAAGATAAATAATAGGAACCGTTTAAAATCCTAAATACTTCAGTTTATTTTATAATATTCAGTACCCTTTCAATCAGAAACAAGAGCACCCGGATACCTCACTCAGCCTCATACTTTTGTCAATGCCATTTCTTTAAATATGCCTTTGAATTGGTGAATATCAGAATGAAGAAAAAGGAAGGATTCGGAGAGTTTGTGACTCAGACAGGCTGCTGTCTTGCACTCTTGTGGCTTTAGAACGACACAAATCTGAACAGGCGTTGGATTTGGAGACCTGTAGACCAAAGGGAACAGTGATACTCTAGAGATCCGAGGGCTGTAACAGGTCTATTTCTGGTGTGCCAGAGATGGAACAAAGAATTCAGGTGGAAGATGACTGAACTGGAAAGCACACAAATGCGTTAATTGCCATTTGCTTAGTGTCATGACTATACAAGTTATACAAGATTGGACTGGAGTAATGATTCACTGTAATTTAAACATCCGCAGATATTCTGTTTTTGACTAAATGGGTTGACTTAAATCATTGACTGGAAAAGAAAGGTGTCACTAAAAGAGCTTGCAAGTGTAACGTTAACATTTTCCTGAGGAAAGCCATTCAATGTCCATAAACTTACTAATTAGGTAAAAGTATCTCTAGAGAGTTACATATTCATTATATTTTTACTTTTTTTTTTCACTTCATGAATGTGTTTGAATAAATCTGTCATGAAAACAAGTTCTACCAGAAAGACTCGAGAGATAAAATAATGTAACAAAGCATCCATTTATTGGCTGCCCAGCAAGCAATTATTCATAAAGTTCTTTAGCGTTCATAGTTCATAATCCGAGGGTAGCGGGTCAGCATCTCCTGCCTAAAGACGAAGGCAGGGGCACAGCCGACCCCCTGGGAAGTACAGATAGGACCAACTCTGGTCAGGCCAATCACATCATGTATAGTGTCAGCAATAATGACGACAGAGTTGCGACTGTTCACTGCTACTTGAAAACAAAGAATGGCTGCTGCTGGCGAACAGCTGTCTTTCAATTCGGCTTTTGACCGCTACTCTCGATGATTTGAACTTAAGCTTTTCGTTGAAACCAGAACAAAGAATGGCACTTGAGTCATTTAAAAAAAAAAAGAAAAAAAAGATGTGTTCAGAGTTTTGCCGACTGGATACGCTCTGACTTAGTCACCTTCTTCGTTGCTCTGATTGGTTGTAGCGCTATCTATCTGATTGGTTGTAGTGTTTGTCCAACATTGCACACTTTGAGTGTTGGTAATTAAATAAATGTGACTAATTTATGGATTATTAAAGTTAGTTCACCCAAATATGATTTACTCACCCTCATGTCATTCCAAACCCTTCCAAACCCTTCTAAAGACTTTCGTTCATCTTCAGAACACCAATGAAGATGAAATCTGAGAGCTTTCTGTCCCTCCATAGACAGCAACGCAACCACCACTTTAATGCTTCAAAAAGTTCATAAAGACATCATAAAAAATAATTCATATGAATTGAAAATAAAAGCTTAAATTAAATCTATTCATCATATAAAGGGATAGTGTCTCTTCAGAAAATTTGGACTCAATTCATATGGATTAGTTTTAGGATCCCTTTATGAACTTTCTGAAGCGTCAAAGTGGTAGTTGCATAGCTGTCAAAACAGAAAGCTCTCAGATTTCATAAAAAATATCTTAATTTGCGTTCCGAAGATGAATGAAAGTCTTTGGAGCGACGTGAGGGTGACAGAATACAAATTTTTGGGTGAACTACCACTTCAAATAAACCAATTTTGGTTCCCGGCTAAAGGAAAACCTTAATTTTGGGTTTCAGTACAAATTCATTTCAGTGCATCACTAACAGGGAGCAAATGGTGACAGATTTGTCATCTTTTTTTCTTTGGTGAACTATCGCCTGCAGCACGTCGTGCATACAATCAAAAATGCATCCTCATTTACTTCTCTATCTGACTCTGACTCTCAATGTTTCCTCTTGTCTTTTACTCCCTCGGTTTCCTCTTCACCTTTCACACATACAAGAATAACACCACCGCAAAAACCTCTGGCAACTTCTGGCTGTTCATCGATCCTGGCTTGTGTGGCTGTGATTTGCGATGGCCTGATCTCTGTTCACATGTTTGCAAGTTTGGATTCCCATAATGGAAACATCATGCTAGTACCCTTCAACCTTTCAGATGATTTTTGAACTCTAGGGTTAATCCGTTTAACTGAAGTCAACTCCATTCAGTATCCAAGACAACAAGACTTTCCACAGAATTTGCAACACCCAACTTTCCAAACTAGTGCAATAAGAGAGAAGATTAACCCGTACCAATGTTTCTAAGGTTTTGAGGTCCACTTTACAGCTAATGATGGGCCTTGCAATCTAGTCACCAACTATCAAGAATGAAAGCCAAAGCTTGTACTGGCCTAAGACTTTAAAAGGTCTCAAACCCCACCCTTAGTTCGGCCTGTCTTCTACAACACTTCTGATCACTCATTCAGCCACTCTACACCACTTCTACAAAAGTAGGAAACAACCATAACTACATATTATCCCTCGGCAGTTCCCCGAGGCTAGTTACTTTCCCTGTCTGCTCTGGAGGACCAGAAGTGACAGAGGAAGAGGCAAACTCAAAGCCAGGAAGCCGGGGAAAAAGAGACCACTTGAATCCAACTCAATCAATACGTCCTGATAGACCATCGTGAGATTGTTCTTTGTCAGTCCTGCAGAAGCCACAGAGACAGTCACAAATTAAGTCAGAGTTCTTCCCAGAATCCTCTTCCACTGTATTTTTTGAAGAACTATTCTGCCACTGAGAGACTTGACCTTCGGTGTGTCTGACTTTCTCATCTTTCTGTTTCCCACTGGATACAAACCTTTGCTCTATTGCTCTATTGATTTCCCAGACATTCATTTATTCCTCTGCAAGTTGTTTTGCTGTTTAGCTGTGCAGTCAAATGGATGTGGTTAATGGAGTCCCTGATGTAGAATGCATTTGTGCAAGTATATTTCCAATTGTGGGAAGAGAAGAGTGGGGATGAGTCGGTGATGGTGGGTGTTCAAAAATGGGGACTGAGGCCATCTGAACACCTTTTTTTAACCCAGTGAACAAAAGCCATTGAAGCAAGCCACTGACTCCAATTAAACTGCTATTAACTCGAAACTCAATGTGTTTCACTTTCAATTTGTCTGTGAAGGACTGTTTTTGCGCTTCCACTTTAACGTGCCAACTGAAGTGACCGTCTACTCTTCCACTCCACAAAGAAATTGACTGACAGCTCTCGTCTTGGCAGAAGTAGTGGGGTTAAATTGTTTTTCTTTCTCTGCTAAACAATTGGATCAATTACTTCAGCAGCTACCCAGGTTGCTGGGTCTGGGAGGGTTCGTTTGGTTGAACAGATTCTGAGTTTTGCCCACAATGCCCTGGGAAATTAGTATTTGGAGCACTAGTCTGGGTATTCCTGAATTGGCAGGCTCATTCTGGCAGAAGCTTTAGGACAAGAACATAATGCTCCGCCATAGTTTGCATCGTTGCACAAGAAGATCACAATATAATCTGGCAACTGTACCGCAGCTGGGGAATGTCAAGTCTGCTTATTTTCTGAAATGAGTTGAGCTACACTGATAAGATGAGCTGAGTCATTTGATTGCTTTTCATTTTGCTTTTTTTGGACTCCAGACTTTACTACTAGTCACAGGTTTTTGACTAGAATGACTCTTAGTAAATGCACTGTATCTACAAGTCATAAATTCAATGATTTCTCACTGTTCTAGCTTTAATTAAAACTCAAACTAGTATGGTGGTTGCAGGTGATAAACCTGCTGTGAATTGTAACCCAAGACATTGTCCTCTTTGCGTGTTATTATTCATTCGGTGCTGGCTTGTTCTGTAGCTTGATGTGTGACCGTTTCATGTTCAAAGACGACATGTATCAAAGGTATCATCAAACTGCTGAGCTGCTTCAGTTAGTGCTCGGATGTTAAAATGTTTTAAATTCTCTCAAATGCATATTTCTTCAATATTGTCAGATAATGTTGGTTGATCTTGGATGTGACTCTTATTTTTGTCATCGTCTTAAACGATTTTTATCTTCTGACCAGCCTGACTCGACCTGAGCTGCCATTCTTTAGCCATTCAAGAAACAGAATAAAGACACTTTTTTTTGTCAACACTTGACATATTAAAACAAATACTTGCTATTCAATTCTGAAAACCTTGCTACATTTACTGTGCTGTCTCTGAATTGTCAAAAAAAACATTTAAACTGCATTCAAACTGCTTGCTACGGATGCAAAAAACGCAGAAAATCGAACCCCGATTAAATTTTTTTAATGACGGACGAAATTTTCGGAGACAGTGTGCAAGCGTGATTGACATAACGTGAGGTCGTATTTATTTTTTAACGTGCGTAAATTTCGGACTCAGTGTGCAATGGCCTTAAAGGGATACTCCACTTTTTTTTGGAAATAGGCTCATTTTACAACTCCCCCAGAGTTAACAGATGAGTTTTACCGTTTTCCAATCCATTTTATTTTCTGATTTTTTTAGAAGAATATCAGTAACCAGACAATTTCTGGTCTCATTGACTTCCATAGTAGGAAAAATATACTATGGAAGTAAATGAGATTGACTTCCATAGTATATTTTGAGGCTGAATGGATTCAAAAATGGTAAAAACCCAACTGTTAACTCTGGGGAGTTGTAAAATGAGCCTATTTCCAAAAAAAGTGGAGTATCCCTTTAACTGGGACTGTCACATTACTTACATACTGTAAATGTAAACAGCTGTTTTGTACTCCACAGAATACTTCAGAATAATTTGGATAAATGCTAACTGCTAACGGTCAAGTGAATACTTTCTGATGGCTTCCCTTGATAGAAACCTTAGCCATAATATCACATCCACTGCTAAATGCACCAGTTGTCAGGGTAGTACATCAATCATTTCAATAGACATTTGTCCATGATTTAACCATTAAACTTGTCCATTACGTTCTGTTTAGGTATTGTAGCACTAGAATTCAAATTGAACAAAATATTGTGAAAAATCCGAACTGGAAAGGTCAGTTATCTCTAGATCACTCTAATTGGAAATACTTTCTTTTTCCTTGTGTGTGATTTAAGGTTAACTTAATTACACTTAATTTCTAGCAGGCTAGGATGATGAATTGAATGACCTCCCTTCTTCTGGCTCTAATCAACTCTTGATTAATCAATTTCTAATCAATGCTGATGGATGAACTGTCTTGATGTATCATTTAGCAGGAGGGGGGGGTCCCCCGTGTGTCTAGTGGATGATGCTTTAGAATGACAAGCGAGTGATGCCAGACAGAGGTCATTAATGTGTATCTCACTTCAGAAGTAGAGACGTGCCGACAAGATTGAGCTCTTCGGTTTTATGCTAGTTCAGAGTGTGGTTTGATCTAGGCTTTAGGAGATGGTACAGTGTTGTTTGGTGGAGTTGTTTGAGCTTCTCTGGAGAGATTTACTCTGTATAATGTAACATCTCTATACTGCAGTGTTCAGAATAGCTATGGACTGAATGCTGTATTGAAAAAAAAGACATGTTAATATACAGTCAAGTTTACCCAAAAATATCAGCCATCATTTACTCAACATCTCATTGGTCCATACAATGAAAGTGTTGTTTTGGACCCTTTTGACTTTCAGTGTATGGACAGAAACAGTTAAACATATTCCAAAGTTCATATTTTTTGGATCACATAATGAAGAAACTTAAATTTTGGGGTGAACCATCTCTTTAAAAAATAACCTTATGATTTAATGCTGACTTTAAATGCTCCAAAAGTAGCTATATTTAAATGTAGCCGAACTTACTGGGCATTTCTTTGTCAGTATTAAAAGTATTTCTAAAATGCACTGGATTTGAGTGTCTATTCAGTTGCACTTGACTCTTTTAATAGCTATTACTGTACAAATGTCAAACTTAGGTTATTAATACCCTTTTTTATTCACCCACCAGTCACTGTAACAGTAATCTGCCATAGAAAAACCTTGAAACTTCTTAATAGAACAATAAGCACACGATGAGAGCCCTTAAAACAAGTGAGGCAGGGTTAATAAGTGATTTATTGTAAAAAGTGCTATATAAATAAATGTGACTTGACTTGCTATTGCTGCATGTTCGGAAGGTGCAGAACAGCAATATATAGTAGCAAAAGAGAGAGATGCTTGATGAGGCCCTCTGTTGTTTGTTTCCCATAATGCACAGTGTAAACTCTCCCGGAATACTTAATGCGCTAACACACTTCAGCTACGGATGTGGCGAGTTATGAACTAATGAGCTAACCTTCACACATCTGACCTCACACTGGAACTGATGCAAGAGTTTTTTTTTTCTTTCCTTCTCTTTCTCTGTTGTGAGGAAAAGTCCAGCATCATTTGGAGTTTGGGCTGTTTTCTTGAGGTAATTCAAATTTTCCTTGAGCTTTTGACATCTAAGATGTCATCATATTATAAGAATATCCTGTAAGTTTCAGAACTGAAAACATCATCGTTAGTCCAATAAAAGCTTTTAAATACACTTTTTTATAATAATCAAGACAGCAAAGTATAAAGCCCAACAAATCACGGTAGGACAGTTCATATTTGCTTGATCACTAGTAGAAACAACATCTATTTTAAAGGGATACTCCAATTTTTGGGGAAATAGGCTCATTTTACAACTCCCTCAGGGTTAAATGTTTGAGTTTTACCGTTTTCGAATCCATTCAGCCGATTTTCTGATATTTAAAAGAATATCAGTAACCAGACAGTTTCTGGTCTCAATGACTTCCATAGAAGGAATAAAAAATACTATGGAATTCAATGAGACCAGAAACTGTCTGGTTACCGATATTCTTCTAAATATAAGAAAACTGGCTGGATGGATTCGAAAACGGTCAAACTCAACTGTTTAACTCTGGGGGAGTGGTAAAATGAGCCTATTTCCAAAAAAAGTGGAGTATCCCTTTAAGGTAGGTCTGTGCAGCAATCTGGCTAACTTGTTGGTAAGAAAAGAAAATCTCTTTTAAAATGTAGATAATTTCTTTCAGATTATGACATAAATTTCTAAGCACCTCTGTGATTGATAAGACTGATGATGGGCATATTCGTGTATGGACTCATTCTCCACAAACAGCCACCCCCCACCACCTCTTTTAATCCTAATACAGAGGCTGAGGTGGTTGGTGAGTGACAGATATTGATTGTTCACTGGCAAGATTTAGCCCGGCACGGCCACACACAACGATTTTAAAGGAACGGTTCAAGCTAAAATTAAAAAATGCTCTGATTTACTCATCCTTATGTCATTCCAGACTCTTGAAAGTAGTCTTGCCTTTTATTTGAGGAGCAGACTGAAATGTAAGCCATTTATGCTATTAACCCCTTTTTTGGTTTTAAATCACAAGGCCTTATGTGAATTGCATTGGTTCTTTCTATATAAATGCATTGGATTCAGACACTGTATGATCAATAAAAGAAGTACCGATTTAGACAAAAGGTTATTAATGATATAAAACCTCAGAGCTAAGAGCTTGTCTCATCAATCAGGCATGAAAGCAATTAAGCACACTAAGATACCGCTAGTACAGGCCTCTTCTAAGTGATATGACCCGACCGTATACAATATGCATTACACAGTCAAGAGTCGGATGTTATTTACACATCCGTTTAAAAGATATAAATCTATTAAATATTGCTGCAAGTGCGCATTTACAGAATCATTGTGTGTTATTACTATGCTAATGGGAAAAACATATTCATGTACAGGATGCTGGGGCATCATACATTTTTGTAATTATGTAAAGGTCTTTACTGATCCATTTTATCCTCCCTATAGCTGAATAAATCTTATTATTAACCCTAATCCTTTGAACAGTAGGCTAGTGTGTGTTATAATATATAATACAATTTCTTATATTTTTATTATTATTATACTTATTTTGTTTTTAAATATTTTATTATTATTATTATAAGTTAGGAAGAATTCTTAACTTCCAAACCTTGATGTGTCATTAACTGTTTATAAAAGGTATATACATAATGTTAGAGTCTTTTCAATTAATCAGTGGATCCTCCAGTTAACAAAATCAGTCTGATATTCCATAAAATAAATAGTCATATAAATTTCAAATAATGTGAATGTATTTTTTTATTAATTGTATTATTATTTTTAGAATTATTTTTGCACTAAATGTTCTTTTAAGATTGTGGAAGATGTGCTGTCACCAAAAAATGGAAATAAATACAAAAAATGGAAATAAATATTTGTGCAGACCAAAGCGCCCGTGCCTTCAGATCACTTGGACGTGGCTGTGGTTACAAGAGATAAATATAAGATAAACACTGTTCGTTTTCTCACAAAAACCGCTCGTTTTGTGTCTTAGGCCATCAATGTGTACTTACATTTACGAGTCATTAAATCATGTTTAATTTGGACTTCTCTGTGCATGCTCTTTGAGGTGGATACCTCCAAACTGACAGACAAGAACGGTTTGACCTAAAAATATCAAAATTGATAATACTGTGGAAACAAAGACACATCTTGGATGCCCTTGACGTAAGCTAAAACATATCAAAAATTAATTTCAAAATGAACTATCCCTTTAAGCAGACAGTCTAGTCTACTAATACTCTAATGACTCATAGTTGACATGTTGCTGCAAAGTTACGTGGGCTACAAGAAGACCATCAAAATTAAGCGTTATTTTTAGTTCTGCAACACCCTTTTGACTGATAGGAAATAAAACATTAATGTAAATAGGATAAAAATGTATGTATAATTGTTGTGCCAATTTAGAGGGAAACGAAGGCGTTGAATGCAACACATTGAAGGGACGCGTTAAACACGGCAGAAAAGAGATAGGCTCTGGACGTCTTCAAACAGACGTGAGTGATGAGAGGGAGGAACAAACTAGTTCCTGACAAGCAGAATGAGACGACAACGTGAAGAGGCAATTAAGGAGGGAACGGAATCAATAAATACCAGTCAAGCCATTATTTGGCCCTCTGTGAAGGGGCAGTGCAAACTGACGTGCAGGTGACAAAGTGGGTTTTTGAAAACCTCCACATCCGACCGACAGCTAAACTAGCGTTTCTGCTTTCGCCATCAGTGGCTGTGACAAGTTAAAAAGGCCCTGGCGTTTTGGAGGACTTGTGAGCTTTGTTTTCCCGCCGCAAGTGAGTTTATTTGCGTTGACTTGCTGAGATCTAATGAAACTGACAGTTAAGCAGATCAAATCTTCTGCGATTAATTGATTGTTCTCTGCTGTTTTTGTTTTCGTTTTTTGAGAGGAAAAAGGGAAGCTTGAAAAGGCTTTTCTCGAATGAATGAGCTCCCTTAAAAGCCATGTGTCAGTAGCATTATTGTTACTCTTAAATGTTAAATGTTTCGTGAAATATTTTTAGCTACCCATTTGTGATGTTTCACCTGTTGTAAAGATGTATGCTAACAATTCCTAGTTCTCCAGAAATTGTACTTACGTAGCCTTTTCACACCAAGAACATTAACTATAAAGATCATGATAGATGATATTATTCTGCTTATTCTTCACATGTGCTGCAGTTTTGCCACCTGCCTCTTTAAATAGAGTATCACAGTCCCGCCCACAGCCCGAGAGAGCGTTGGTGCCGGAAGTATATTTCCCATTCATTGCTCCGATTGACATTTTGTAAAATCCATATCTAAAGAGTATTTAGAGCATGTCTGAGGATAACCGCCTACGGCTGAACTCATAAGCATACAGCATATCATTTCGAGTGTAAAAACGAAGAGAAAATCCAAAAAAAAAAAGTCAAGGGTACAAGCCTGTGTACATATTTTCATTTCCGAGCAAAGGAACGCAGCCCCTCACTAAAGTCGACTTAAAGCCACGTGAAAGAGCCTTTTGAGTGACTTCCAAATCTGATGACGGCCATGTAAACTTTTTCCTTCTTAGTGAATGTGCAGGGAAACTCCTTTTCCTCGATTTACTGAAGCTTATATGTAAAACACATTTGCAGCTCCACATGCTAAAACATTGAGCATCTGGCTCGCTCATAGGCTGTGCTGCGGTAACTGCACATCCAATGGCGCGGGGGCGTCTCTGACGTGCGACCAATGAACTTAGCCCTACGTCATTACGCGATCTTCAGTCTTCACGTACCTTCGCGGGGTTTCAGACACGTGACACGACTTCCGCCAATCAGATGCATCACTGTGGGATTGTTCAGGATTGTGGGTAATGAAGTACTTATCCAATACATCGCGAATAAAAGGCATTTATCTTAAATCAAAGTTAGTGGCCCATGAACTTTTGGGGTTTATATGAGCAGCCGTAGCTTTTAAGTCTACCATGTATGGTTACGTTTTAATGGCTTATATCCCAAACGTCGATGGAGAAAGTGCATTGAATTTGTACTTCCGGCACCGGCTGTGGGCGGGACTGTGACGCTCTATCCTCGAGCTTTTAAAGCAGGATGGATTCTGATTGGCCAGACTGGCGTGTGTATGATACGCCAATTCGTATTTCCATTTTTTGGTGTGCTATCAACACGCGTAATCGCTTTTCAGCGAGTTTATGAACGCCGTTGACTTAACGTTACTTTAGTGTATACATAAATGTATGACCTACCCCAACCTCGTTCTCCATGAGGTTCATTCTCGTGTGTTACGCTAACGCATTCTCATCCTTTAGCGTCACATAAAACGCTATATGACAAAACGGCGCTATACTACGCACATGGCACCCGTTATCGTTAATATAACACACGTTTTGAGGGGTAAGTTTAGGTGTGGGGTAGGGTCTGCGTGGGATTCACGCTAAAGGATTTAGGACGTCTTGGGTTCGCGTGTTATATTAACGATAAAGGGTGCCATGTGCGTAGTATAGCGCCGTTTTGTCATATAGCGTTTTATGTGACGCTAAAGGATGAGAACGGGCTGGTTACGCAGTACATTTGAGAAAAAACCAGTGAGGTTTGTACTTGCACGTCAAGCTTCTGATTATGTTTGTAGAGAGGCATCTGCAGAGAGAAACTGTCACTCAGAATACACACATAATGAAGGACGTAAACACATCGCAGGCGATGTGAAGATATTTCACTACTGGAACTTGTTCTTCATTACATCTAAATCATGTTCAGTGTCAATTGTTGTTTAGTAATGTATTCAGCTAACAACTGTTATTAGATCACTGTCATTTTTGCTACAATTTGCCATGTCAATAAGAAATAAAAGTACCCAATTGAAACAACATGCTGTTATATATATATATATATATATATATACAGCATGTTGTTTCAATCTTATAACTTAATATATATTATTTATTTATTCATTTATTTATTTATTTATTTATGTATTTATTTATTTAATTAAAAGGCAGTTAAGGGACTAAAAACGATATTAATAAATAATATATTAAAATAATAGTAATATGATTAATATGAAGATACTAATATTAATGAAAATAAATATTGTTGAAAAGGTTATTTATACACCATTAAGATTCTAGCACATTCAAAGCATGGTTCTTTATGGAACTTTATAAAAATGGTTCTAATTGGCATTAAAAACCGAAGGACCCCATTTGGTACTGTTTAGAACCATTTTTTTCTAACCAGTGTAGACAGTGCGTAGGCTCACAGCTGAGGCTGTCTGGCAGAATAATATACTGTCAAGGTTTATCACAATCTTGTCTTGAGCTTGTAAGTAAGTTATTTTTTCCTGTCAATATAAAGCACCATGGGGCTAAAAACTGATGCTGGACCTTTGACAAAAGGAAGCAATTTATTGAATGCCACATAAAGTGATGTGCATGAGAGAAATAGCATATTTATTTCAGAAAGGTTAATATTTCACACCTTTGAAACTTTGTATATGTATGACATTATCCCCGATCAACACATTTAGCACACAGGTGAATCTTTAGAAAGTGAATTAAAATAACATCAAAAGGCTCATTGATGCATGTGTTGCCGTGGCACAGCACGGAGATGGCGATGATGTTGCGTTTCACAGTGTTAAATGTTGTATGTGCACACATGGTTCATGTACGGGGCCCTGCATAGGAAACAAGCAGGAAGTGAGAATGACAGATGGTTCTGTTCCTCCGCTCTGTCAAGCCGGCTTCAACCCCACGGCTCTGTGGCTCCATTCCTCTGTATCTCTCATGATGAGGAAAGATGGGGAAGGTCAGCGCTTCGACAGAGGGTAGCAATGTGAAACAGACACCTTCCTGCCTGTGTTGTGTGTGAAAGACTATTGAGTGAATAGGGGGAAATGTTGGGACTCTTGTAAATGTTAGGGAGTAACTTCTTATTAAATACCAAACCAGTTCTTATAACTTAAAAAAAAAAAAAAGATTTTCAGTAAGAGCCAAACATTTTATTGTGCGATAGGAGAACCCTTTTAAATTCCTCAAACAACTGTTTATTTTGTAGTTTGGGAATAATCCGGTTTACTTTTCATTGTTGTCTTAAATTGTGAATGATTAATAATGGCACATTATTGCAAAACCAAAAAGGTTTATATACTGTATACTACCATTTAAAAGTTAGGGTCACTAATATTTAAATATTTTTGGAAATAAATCTTTTGCTCAAAAATACAGTAAAAACAGTAGTATTGTGAAATATATATATATTTTTTACGATTGAAAGTAACTGTTTTCTGTTTTAATATAGCTTAAAATGTATTTTATACCTGTGATACAAAGCTGAATTGTACTCCAATCTTTACTGCACATGATCCTTCAGAAATAATTAATTTTTTTTAAATTATTTATCTAATTTCTTATGTTCAAAAATAAACTGCTTAATATTTTTAAACTGCATTTTGTTTTAAATATGTCTTTTGGAACAATGTAAAAGTTTAAACAAAATATTGTTGGTTTAATTAAAAAAAATTAAGTAACCTGGTTGATTTAATCAACCAGGGATTTTGATCCCTGAGATTGATTTAATCATCAGAAACTCAAAATAATAAGTTATCTGAACTAAATAATTTAAGTTGATTTGACAAAAGAAAAAAATGTTGTGATAACAAATCTTAAAAATATTTTTTTACAGTGTACATCCTTGTTGAATAAAAGTTTGAATTAAAAAAAAACAAAAACTGATGCTAAACAGTGTTTTTTATTTTTAATTATTATTATTGGTAGTATAGTAGAATCATCATTGTGCAAAAGACTCATTAATCTGGCACAATGAAAACATAACGTGTATTAAAGCACATCCACAAGTCTATTTTAGTTGCATCTTTGTATTGGTGCTTTAAATGAATAAAAGATGGCTTTTCCTCTGCTAATATATGATATTTGAACCATCGTGCTGATCTGAAGAATCTATAATGTAACATCAAGAACCTTTTTAATCTCCAAAGAACCATTAAGCCAACTCAAGAAGCCTATACAGCAAAAAAGTGCCCACATAAATAAAGTTTAAATCAGAACAAACTGCTTTGGTAACCTAATTTGACTTTTTCTCTTATTCCTTTCTAGTTTCACACTAACTTTGTTTAAAAACAACCGTTTGAAACCGGTTTTGCCGGTCCCAATCTCTTAAGGGGAATATCCTTCATGTTTCTGTAAATTAGAAATGGTTTATTTCTACAGGAAGGGGGAATTGCTTCTGCATTAAAAGATAGCGAGCATCCAGTATGCTTCATTGCTGTTTTAACCAGGGCTTTTAACATGTTTGCTCATCTACCAGAAAGCGGACAAATTAGGGTAAGCTAGTGGATGAAGCTTAAGTGATTCAGCATCAAATATTTATCATGTGACCGCATTGACAATTGTGGGGAAAACAAAGTGAGGCCTGCATTTAGCTGTGGTAATTTGTAGCTAAAGCACTATTTCATAGTACTATCCATTTGTCTTAGTTGGCTACTACATTAAAATGGGTCATATTGCATCATTTTCATTTGTAATAGTTATTTTTATGCATTAAACTATATTTGAGTAATACTTGCACATTGAAACACTACTCCAGGCCAAGAGACCATCATTTACACAGTGTTGCTTTCTGGCCTATATTCTTGGAATGTTATTCTTTATTAATATTTTAAATTAATTTTATTTATACATTTTCTGTTTTCATTTTAAAGGTACACTATGTAAGTTTTTACGAAGTGGTTAAAAAAAGAAGAACATTGTTTTGGTTGTGCTTCAGACTGTGTTCGGCTGAAAGAGAAAAGTACTAGGATGGCTTTTGGGTGAGTAAATTATGGGATAATTCTCATTTTTGGGTGATCTATTTCTTTAGTTTGTGACCATGATATACAGTATAGCCTACATATTTTTTCCCACATATGTGCTGGGCTTTTTTTTTTTTGTTGTTTTTTTTTTTTTGTTGAAGGATTAATTATTTTTTTAGTTATTAGAATGATTAGTTTTTTATCCTATTAGAAGGATTGGTTATTTTTATACTGGTTCACTCTGGGAGAGATAATGTAAGATATATCTGACCTTAAGATTTTTGCCGCCCTTCCACTACAATTTTGGAGCGAATCAGTTTGAAAATAAAATATGTAATTAAAATGTAAAATTTAGTCTCTACACCATTTCAGTACTTTTAAATTAAGTCCCGTCAATACTAATGCTAATGCGATATTCAACATTTTAATTAAGCTATTAACAATGCTTAAAATAAAATCAATTCAGTTTGTTGGAGAAATAAAATCCTTTTCACTATTACACATTCCCTTCTCTGTTCTCTGCAGTGCAAGCACTTCCTGTCTACCAAAAGTTTTGTTTTGTTTTCCTTTTTTGGATTACGACACTCTCAAAAACAATAGATACTGGTGCCAGTCATCATTACTCATTGTGCAATAATTTTAATGAGAAATTTGTTCCTTTTGTCATGTTTATGGAGACCCAGAAATGTCTAATATGCCACAGAAAAAAAGGAAGAGAGAGCTGTAGAAATGAGATTGTGAAGGGAATGATGGAGTTCTTTTTTTTCCTGTGTTAAGGACCACATTGCTCTCAACGGATAAAACAGGTTTCACACTAAAACTGAAGCAGGATGTGTGTTTATGCTACTAATTGTATAAGGAAAAGAATGCACTTATGTTTTAAATAGTATCTAATCAAAAAAGGATTATAAAATTGCTACAATGTGAACCACTTAATTTGACTGCAAGGTACGTTGTGTGTGTGTGTGTGTGTGTACTCTATTAGGGCTGCACGATTAATCACAATGAAACCGTACACGATTTGACAAAGGCTGCGATTAGTTTCTGCGCAGTTTGTCGGTAGAGTTTATCGGTAATATCGGTAAATTATTGGTAGATTAAATTATCGGTAAATTAAATTATCTGTTCATAATTATCTGATTAATTGTCGGTAGATTAAATTATCGGTAGATTAAATTATCGGTGAATTAAATTATCTGTTTATAATTATCTGATTTATTATCTGTTCATAATTATCTGATTAATTATCGGTAGATTAAATTATCGGTAAATTATCGGTAGAGTTTATCGGAGTTTAGAGTTTATCGGTCGGTAGAGTTTATCTGCGCAGTTTTTTCTCACATAGACATGCCAAATATGCCCCGCCGCAAAAGTACGATAATCATCGCTGTAGCTGAATAAACAGAAGATTGAAACGCTTTGATTAAACATGACTAATAAACACACGACTGCCTTATTGTGTGTAAGAAGCCACATCATCTCACAAAAGGATGCTCAACTGTTGTTATTAAAGGGGTCGTGAACTGGCTTTTTAAATGTTATTATATTGTTATGAGGTCAACTTATGACGTTCGCTTGGTTTTTGCATTCAAAAACATCAAAATGAATAAGTAAATAGGCTATTTTCTACCCTAGTTTTGGGCCTATCTGAAAAACACTCGGTTTTAATGGGCGTCTCGCACTGAAGACTTGGAAGTAAACGCCCACTGCTGTGAGTGGAGAACAGTTTTGCATATTATAATGAGTTTCATCTCACTCTTCGGTGTTCTGAAAACGTCCAATTTTGTAAAATGGCAACCTGAATGATTCGCCCATACATGTTTGACCCAAAGTCGGCACAGCACCTTCATTGTGTGACCTTTCTTTGTATAAAATGTGGTATGATCAGTAACAATACTGTATTGAATTTATATAACTGATTGACATTATCACAAAATGCCATACAGTAACACCTGTAACAAGTTCTGGCAACCAAATAGAAAATATATTGAGTCGCCATACAATAAATTAGTCCATCGGTCTGTGTTTATATTTATCATCCCTCAGCTACACCATTATATGTTGACCTACAGTACATCTATGGGATTACATGTCTATAAACACTCTATTTTCCCACTCTATAAATTGTTATGGTCTCATGCATGTACTCGTAAGATATGAGTTTACTATCAGCATGGTGAACAACTGTATAGTGTTTTTTTTTTTATTATATCTTCAAGCAGTGTTTTCATCCTGCCCGCAGACCAGTTAATCGCAGATACTTACAGGATGGATGAAGTCCAATATACCCTAAAGAACCATTGAGATGTCTCTTGCTTGGTTTTTCCTTATTTGGTAGGTCTTCAAATGCACCTGTACTGGTTTAGAAATGCCCAGGTGTGGAAAGGAGTGTAGACACAACATTGGCATACTTATTAGTGTGGCCTACAGGGAACTGATGTCTTCGTAGTTCTTGTTTTCTGGACTCCAAAACTCTCAGCTTAAGTAATAAGAGAACATGAAGATGTCAGCCTCACAGTGGTGGTGATTTAGTACTGAATGTGCAGATGGCTGGTTGTACATTAATTGTGTGAGGTTCTGGTGGGGCAAGACACTTTGACTCTGAACCACTCAGAGTTCAAAGAGCAGGAGCATCAGAGATCAGCTTACAGTTGAGTAAAAACCTGATTCCCCAGCAGAAGAACAAGAGTTCATGATTGTGACCCCAAAGGGCTGTTTTTCTCATTTAGTTTAAGGCGTTTGTGTTTATATTATGCCAAATTCTACCATTGGTGGCTGCTCACAAACAAATATTTTGTTAACTGTTCATAAAATTTTGTTACTAAAAATGTAAACCGATCAATAGTTCATGAAGGCAAATTAATGTATGGGAAACTTCAGTATTTCTCAGAATGGGTTTGCATATACTTTTTGTAGCCAAGACTTTAAAACAGGCCTACATGGTAAAAAAAATCCATCAAATATTTTATATTTGTTCTTGAAACAGCAGAAATAGGCTAAGTGGGCTTCTGACTCAAACCTGTGTGTGTTATTGAGATTTAGTCCTTGTGCCAACTTCCTTTTAAGACAGCTAGCCCCACAGCACATTCCAAGTGGCTTTTTTACACCCTTGAAAGGCACTTCGGGAAGGGTACGCCATTTGCCGGAGCGTTCCAAACGAAGCGAGCAACTGAGTCCCTTTTACGAAGGGCCTTTTCACAGGTCCGTTAGCGAAGGGAACATGCAAAGGTCACTTCAAGGAAGTTCTTTAATTTATTTATAGTGTTGGTCTTCCCTTCAGAGTGAATAGGGCATAGGGATGCTCACTTCCAATTAGAATTGGCCCCCATTCTCTACTAAAATAATATACATGACAAGAGCTCAATGCATTCACAATCTGTTGTGTAATACTATATAATATAATATAATATAATTTGGAGAGTAATGAGACTTCTTGTAAGTAGTTACAGATTTATTTATTTTGGTGAAATTGCAATTTATTTCAACATCACACACCCTTTTTTTTTAATAAATGCAGTCACAAAGTTAGTAATACAGTTTAATATACAGTAAATATACCCTAAAGTTGTGCACGCTTGTCTATTCGGTGCAAGGAAAGTATATTTAGTATGCCTACTTATTTTACATGACAGCAGATTTTAGTCAGAAGGCATATTTTATTTTGTACAGTAGAAAATAGGCTATAAATGTTCGTCAATGCGTAGATTATATGCCAAGAACTTGTTTTTCTAAAAAAATTGACCGTTTTTATAATTTTGGACATCAGTATTTGTCAAAAAGGGCTATATTTATTGCTTTGAAGACGACGTACAAACACTGCGTTTGGTAGCAGTGTTTTGCCTGTTGCAAAATGCGTTATTTTCCAGTGCCAATTTGATCGCTTTTGCCGTTATGCAGGTGCGTCAGTTTTTAATCTGCCCAGTAGGTGGGACTTGATGCTCGGATCATGGACCTCTCTCTCTCTCTCTCTCTCTCTCTCTCTCTCTCTCTCTCTCTCTCTCTCTCTCTCTCTCTCTCTCTCTCTCTCTCTTTCTCTCTCTCTCTCTCTCTCTCGACTGCGCTCTGACGCTTTAGTCTTCAAGCCGGAGCTCCAACAACCTGAAACTGCGCGACAAACATCACCGTGGAGACGGGGAAGCTTGTACCATGCAGCCCGTAGAGGAGGACAGACTGGGACCGCTGATTTTTGAGCCCTTTCTACATTGACGGAGTATTTCCCCCCCTCTTTTCTTGGGGACATTATTGCGATCTCATTGATCTAACATACCTTTACTCCCATCCACGCACCCGCGCGCGCTCTCGCATCACTGGACGGATACGCGGAGCGCTTTCGATTCCGTTCCCGTTGAACACTAACCCCCCCACAAGGAGCTAAAACATTAAGGGAAACACCTGGAAACATGGATTTATTTTCCACCCCACCTCGCGTTTGCTGGTGGAGGATCCTGTTTCTCCTCAGCATCTTCCAAAATTACATGAGCTCCATGCTGGACTGCCCACCGACCTGCACTTGTTCTACCACTGACATCTTTTGCAATAAGTCTTACCAAGGGAATTTCCTTCCCCTCTTGGCACTACAGGACACCGTGAGCGACGGGAATACCACTAACAGCCTCCCGGACCTGTTTGAGAACATCTCCTCTATGTAAGTCAAGCGCACAAGTGTCCATCACATGTTGAGTCCATGTGTGCATCGAGATCAACTCTCAGCCTCCCACTCACTCCAGGCTTTGTGTTGGTGTGTGGGATGATTAGAAGGGTTTTGATGACGGGCGGTTGCTTAAAACGATGTTAAATGGATATAGAAGATCTATTATGCATGAATTGATAATGTTGTCCATATGAAAATGAGCTGTTGGATATTTGCTACTCCATTTTGCACAAAGTATACTGTCCATGCTAAAAATTCCCAAGTGCATTGGGGACAATTAATTGCTACATCTCAGCTTAAATGCATCTGTTTTTTTTTGGCTTCACAGAGAGGAGTCTTTATTGAGGCTGCTTTGTATTCAAGACAGGAATCCCTAAAGGAATTTTGTCACATTCGTGAGCTTCGTGAAAGGTGCATTGTGCTATTAAAGAGAGATTTAGAGAGAGAGAGAGCGAGGGAAAAAAGGTTTGCATGAGTTTGAAGTCACACACCGGTGTGCATCAATAAGTGCATCGAGATTTTAAAATCACATCTCATTTTTGCATTCATTCCGGCTGATGTTTCAAGTCGAATAAGTAATAGAGGACAGAAACATTAATGCTGTAATAGCTATATGATGGTCTTTTTGCTCTCTGATGGGTTTTGGATAAATAAGAGAGCTGCGTAATGGCCCTCAACTGATCCGAGCAAATAAATAATAACGCCTGGAGCAAAGAAAACATTCTTAAACCGGCTTTGGATGCCAAATAATGACATTTTGCATTTGAAAAGCTATTCGTTTTGCCATATTAAGACATCAATTCTCTCTCTCTCTCTCTCAAAGTTTTTCTCGTATGGGCCATCTTGTGGTTCAGCACTGGTTCTCCTGGACACGACACCAGTCTGGATGATGCTTTAATTATGCAATAGGAATAATGTAAGGCTACAAATGTACAAAAAGCAAGACTGATCGTGTTCCCTTTGACATAATTTCACTGAGAACAGAAGAGTGCGCTTTGGTGGAACAAAAACCCGATTGATGATTGATTCTTTGTTGGGAATTGCCTACAAAGGGATGCCATGACAACCCTATAGCGCTTTGTGACGGATTCTCTTTTTTCCCCATCGCTTTCTATCAGGCGAACTGCATAATAGTGTGTGCAAACTGATGCATGAGCTCAACAGTTTCTCACAGCCCCGTCTCCAGTCACTTTGTAAGACCACTAGAGGGGATAGTGGCAACCTTTTCCAACATCTAAACTGGAAAGCCAGCATGCGCCGATCAGGGAACATGTCTCAAAAGTGTGCCTGTCCTTTCTCGCTTGTTTGCTTTAGACACAAGATTTCATTTTGTGCAGCAGCTGTATAGAGTTCAGCACCCCGGACAGCTCCTGTAACTCCGTTTCTTGTCTTCCACACAGCACGTTTTCTTATTTGACACCTAGTTCTGGTCTTGGAGCCTCTACAAATGAATTCATGATATAAATGTCCAACATCCAAAATGTGATGGGGGTTACTTCAGGAGCAGGATCGAGAGCTTTCCTGAAAAAGAGGCCTACTTTTTTATTTGGCATTCCCTGACGAGTCATCAACCCACTTTTATTGTATTTTCTCGACCTTGACCAATTTACAAATGATGGTGATGCTCTATCAGGCCAACTAGTTTTAATGTTTCTATTACAGCTGAAGAAAGGCCAACTGAAACCTTTGTGACGTTCGAGGGCATTTAGAGGAGAACAATCGGGGCAAGTTACATGGGGAAGCATTGCATTTAGCTTTTGAGTTGAAATGTAAAATTGTACATAAATATCAAGTCAGGACAGGTTTTTATATTTATTGTCCCCCCATATCACTGTAAAAAAAATATTTATTTTATATATATTTATTTTCAAGATTTGTCATCACAACATTTTTTTCTTTTGTCAAATCAACTTAAATAATTTATTTAGTTTAGATAACTTATTAATTTGAGTTTCTGGTGATTAAATCAATCTCCTTTATTGTATTAACTCACTTTTTCCAGTAAAATCAATTAAAAATTTTAAAGCAACCAGGTTAATTAATTTTTTAAGTTAAACCAACAATATTTTTCAGTGTGGACTTTTTTTTTTGCCATTTCATGTACTTCACAATTGTTTAAATGTAGATTGAAAGCAGTTCAATGGCCTGTTATACTATAGGCTATTTAAATGCTTTTATTTGGTCAAAAATACATCAAATTTATTTTATTCCTGGCATGACAAAGCTTCAGTGTCACATAAATCATGTAATCAGGCAGCCAGGTTATTTAATTTTTTAAGTTTTTGCAGTGGAAATATTTCCTATTATAATACAATTGTTAAAAACAGTATTTTTATCATTCAACTGATTAATATTTTTGTGGAAACCCCTATACCTTTTTTCAGGATTCTTTAATGGATAAAAAGTTCTAAGGAACATCATTTGAGATTGTCTAGATTCTCTTGAGATACTCTTTAAAAGGCTTTACTGTCAATTTTGAATGATTTAATGCATCGTTGTTGAAGAAACATATTAATTTCTTACAATTCAATAGCTATTTTAGCAAAACGTTTACTTGGATGTACAGAAATGAACTTTTTAGGAAATATTCACTAAAATGCGTTACAACTACCCCTGCTATCTTCTACTTATTGATAAAGCGCTTATAGCATTACCACCAGGATTTGTGCAATGCAGAAAACTCCGGGACAATTATTTAATTATGCAAACAATAAAATGTTCCTGCATATAGAGAAACCGAAGTTAAATTTGGTTTTGTTGTGGTTGTGTAGCTTTAATACAGGTGCTTTTTCATTTAGCAGTGGCTAAATGCATGTGTATTATTATAAAGCATCCAGTCTTTAGAATATTACTACTTTTTAGATTTTACAGTGGCCCCCAAAAATATTTTACAAACCTAAACCACACTTAAACACCATTGAAAATCACTGTAGTACATCTTTAGTGTTCTTTTAAAGGGATACTCCACTTTTTTTTTGGAAATAGGATCATTTCACAACCCCCTCAGGGTTAAACATTTGGGTTTTACCATTTTCAAATCCATACAGCTGATTTTCTGATATTTCGAAGAATACCAGTAACCAGACAGTTTCTGGTCTCATTGACTCCCATAGTAGGAAAAAAAAATATACTATGGAAGTCAATGAGACCAAAAACTCTCTGGTTACTGATATGCTTCGAAACATCAGAAAATTGTCGGTATGGATTCGAAAACGGTAAAACTCAACTGTTTAACTCTGAGGGAGTTGTAAAATGAGCCTATTTCCAAAAAAAAGTGGAGTATCCCTTTAAGTTTATGTTTAAACAACTGTTTAGATTCCGGTATGACACTTAAGGGAAACCGATTTCATACGTCCACCAAAAGATGTTTTCTAATCTGTCCAAAATACTTTATGGGGGTCCACTGTAACTAATGTGGATTCGTATTTGTTGGCATCACAGCTGGTTGAGGACAGATCCATCCATTTTTGCAGTTGTTTTGAGTGGGTTTTTGAATTCTGAGAGAGAATAACCTCAAGTAGAGATTGTCATGCTCGCATGTGCTCGCAGCTTTTACAATATTGTCCTCCCCCCCAGCTTTGCTGTAGTCTTCTGTTTTGTTGTGCATCAGAGTAAGCAAGGACCCTTTAGTGTTGATCATTTGTTTGCATCAAGCCTATCCATTACGCTAATTGTCTTTTTTTCTGTACTCTCAATAATGGTATTTCTGTATTAGCAGCACTATTCTTTTATTTTGCTAATGGAATGTCATAATGCATGGCCAGAATATGAACAACATACCAGATCTCTCTTATTTTAACTCTTTGTGCTACAGCAAAAAATGCTTATGCAACTAGACTGCTATTTTATCATTGCATTTATAATTGCTTAGTATTTTTAATAGGGGCCTGTTGTGCACTTGTACAAAGTATTGATTTTGTTTTTGAGGTCTACTAGAATATTTTTATTTGTGAATGTTCAAAATGTATTTTACATATTTTACATGGTTGCATCTAGTGGTCGACCGATATATCGTCCGATATTTGCCATTTTTAAAAGCTTTTTTGATTGGCCGAAGCGGGACTTTTATTTTGACGGGTGGCGCTGAGAAGAGAACGCAGCGCCTGATCAATGGTCACACAGCGCTCTCTCGCATTCTAGAAAACTCAAGACTACAATCGAGCCGTTTCAGGGAGTTCGAAACAGTGCTGATATAGAGAATGACTCCGTTGGAGCGACTGTGTAACTTTGCAGACATTTTTCAGGCTTAAACAGCAACATTAAAGAAAGTTGAACATGTAAAAAGTCATAATCGACCCCCTTTAAAACCAGAGGATTTTCACACCTCAAAAGCTGAGATTTATTAATAATTCTGAGCGCAGTGTTGGTAATGGAACGGGGGAATTTATCTAGCACTAGAAGTCAAGACGCACAGCACACTTCTTGTTATTGTTGATTGACCATTTCGTCTCCATTTAGCCGTGCCAAGGTTTCTGTGTCTATAGACTGCCGTCTGAGAGCCTAATTTCGTGTGTGATTAAAAAAGAGTGGATTAGCAACAGTCTCAGATAGGCCTAGTTGAATTTGAGTCCCTGAAATCTAAATGGCGGTACTTTGCAAAGATCTCCGAAGCTCAATTACTTCGAAAACGATTTCTGGTGTAAAGTGCCCGTTGCAAATCGGCACCCATAAAAGCCATCAGCAATGTCACATACCCACTGATAGATGGAAAAGGTATGAAAAATAGGTTGCTCATTGAAGAACGCTTTAATGGAAATTCAAACGCCGTCTACTGTATACTGATGTGTTGTGCTCGTCGCTGTGCGTAAGGAAGGTGCGTGTTCTTTCTCTTCGTTTTACTTCTCTCGCCTGGCTGCTTGATTGATGCTTTCAGGTAATCAAACAATAGCTTCAGGGCACAAATGGATTCATAATTACACTCCTCATGTGATGAGAGGTTATGTGACACTCTTTAACTTTCTTCCTTGAGTGGGAACCGAGAAGGGAGAGTTTGTTGCTTTTTCGCTTGGCGAAACGTTCACTAAGCATTTGTGGATCATCGATACTCAGTTTTTTTTGGTGTCCTATGCTTCACGATCTGTGACTCCTAAGGTGCCTTTTGTTCTGGCAGGTGTGGTTATGTGCAAGGCCAGCTCATTTCAGCACAGTCTGTCTGGCAGTGGCTGCTGGAAACCATGTTAGAAGCTGTGAAATCATCCATGGCATATGTTGTGCTGGGAGAGGCTGAGAGAGGTGAGGAGGGTTATTATCAGAGTGGCGTATCTAAGGAAATGCAATGGAATTTATTTTGCATCAGCATTTTTTTTATTGTCTTGTGCCCGGGTTGTAGTATCCATGTGGGAAAGGTCATGGACATAGGGATGGCTATGGAAATTACTGTGGGCTTCGTGAAATTCACAGAATATATTCAGTGGGTTTGTAGACGTCACATGAACATGTCAGAGTATCTCAGTGTCTCAGACATTTTTAGAGATTCAATTTCTACTCTTTTCTTTTCTTTTCTTTTCTTTTCTTTTCTTTTCTTTTATCTATCTATCTATCTATCTATCTATCTATCTATCTATCTATCTATCTATCTATCTATCTATCTATCTATCTATCTATCTATCCATCTATCCATCTATCCATCTATCCATCCATCCATCCATCCATCCATCCATCCATCCATCCATCCATCCATCCATCCATCCATCCACCCATCCACCCATCCACCCACCCACGTCCGTCCGATCCTTAAGGGTTTAAAATAATATCTTTTAGGGTTAATAATAATATCTTTAAGGGTTAATAATAATACATTTAAGGGTTAATAATAATATTTTTATAAATATTATTTTATTTGTATTTGGTCAGAGGAAAATTTAAATAATTAAAAAATCAAATGGTTGGTTAATTTCAACATTTATTTATTTATAAAAGTGTGAATATCTTCAATTTAAAGGAAAATTCCAGATTAATTTCAATTCTAATTAAAATTTTTATTTATAAAAGAGTTAATTATTTTTATTATTATTATATGCACATTGCAACATTGTGTATATATATATATATATATATATATATATACAATGTTGCAATGTTGCAAATATATATATATATATATATATATATATATATACACACAACATTGTACTTTCTTAGCCCCCAAGCAGGATTTGCAGTCATTCTTAAAAAAAACACACACAAAAAAAACGGATATTAAAAAAAGGCCGAGACATGGTTAAACGGCAAGCACCCATTGATTTGGAAATCAGCAAATCCTATTTCTTTTATCCTAATTACCTGAAGCTCATTTTACGTGATTTTACAACTTGAAGAGGTGTATAAAATCCAATAGCATCAGCATTGCCTCCTCTCTTCTATTGCTTAGGTTTAGTAATTATTATCTGTTGCAGTCTTATTTGCAAGAAAATCAAACTGACCTCATGCATAACAAAACTACTGCTGTTTGAAAACTATTTGGAAGACAGGCTTATTAGCTTAAAGGCCTTTTCAATGATAAAAAAAACAACCTTTCACTCTTGTTTGCTGGTTACGAGCCTTGTGAAGTCGAAACAAAGTCTCCCTTTCATTTACTGTCTATATATTTACACAAAGGTGCACGGGTGCAATTGGGCAATTTTGTCGGATCAAAAGAAAACTGCAGCCTGTCTTTTAGAAATGGTTGTGTTTGACATTCTTAGTCTAGAAAACATTGCCAGTGAAGCATGCATTATTATTAAAAGCTCTTTTTATGACCTATTCTTTGACCTCCAGAGCTTAAAAAGCTTTTGTTTATCATTACGCTATGATATTGACATAAGCACACGCATGAATGAGCATGTCATGTACATTATTATTTTCAAAGATACAACACCCTTTTAATAACTCAGGAAAACAGCTGAAAGTATGCAAAGCTCTTGCTAATGTGCAAATTATGGATTCTGAATGAGCTCATGATGGATCTCGGGGCGCGCTGCGTGGACTGACCCGCTATATCCCTAATAAAGTAATGGGAAGTGTCCATTTGTGTGACCCTGATGTTCATAATGTGTCTGGAGGCCCTCTTTATGATAACCATAATGGCAGAAAGATCAATAGAGAACGGTCTAACCTCAAAGACCCTCATGGTGTGGATGCAGATATGAACATGTGACATATGCTATGTTATCGGGAGACTGTCCCAATAACGGATTTGCTTGAGTTTTTTCCATTTTACATGTCGTATTGGGTGGCTGGCTTCAGTCATAAATAATTCCAGCGTGTCATTTGAAATGGGGCAGCGTTTACCGTGTGGTATCGATCGGAGATTCGTCCCGTAAAATTGAAACGGCCAGTTTTTGTAATGCGGGGTTGATGGAAGTCATCCTGGTGAAATGACCTGGATATAGTGACACTATATATTTGACCTTTATTCATCTTTTTGGTTTTTGGTAGTTTAGTTATATTTGTATTTGAAATGGAGAAGCACTTATAACTAAATAACAAACAAATAGTTAAATATTTGTTTATTATTAAGATAGTTAGGGCCCAAGCCCTGAGAGGGCAAAGGCCCTATTGTTTTCCTTAGGATTATTAGGGCCCAAGCCCTGAAAGGGTGCAGAACCCATGGCCATCAGGGCCGGGCTGAAGATGGTTCCCGGAAGTGGCAGGGGAGCTCGACAGCATCTCCTGTAATGGGGTCCGAAAACTTGGGTCATAAATCAAACACACTTGCATGTAATAATATGAAACTCAGTACACATGTTGATCTCATCGTTTCATATATACTTCACACTCTTACTTTTTACCCCAGCCCAACAGGAAGTGGGCTATTTAGGTTTATTGTAAAACACACACAATGGAATTTGAAATACTCCTCCTAGAGCTCTGATCATGCTTGAAATAATGTAAATGTATGCATGAAGAGCTCAGACTCTTAGCATGCTTGAAATTGCATGAAACTCAACAGACACATCACATTTATTAGCCAGTAGACATGTGCAAAGTTTCAGAAACGGGCAAGGTGCAGGGACTAAATAGCGCCACCTTTTGATAAAAGTGGGGTTGTTAGTTTTATCTACAGTTACAAAAATTGGTATATACTTTGTACTCCTCAAGCCGGACAACTTTCTAATTCATAGTCATTAGCTCGGACCAAGAGGAAGTCAGATATTTTGGTTTGAATATGGTGCGCCTCTCTCTGAGCCTATGTCTCTGTATGGCAAGCCCTATTAA
Organism: Cyprinella venusta; assembly: GCA_038021265.1. Taxonomy (NCBI): domain Eukaryota; kingdom Metazoa; phylum Chordata; class Actinopteri; order Cypriniformes; family Leuciscidae; genus Cyprinella; species Cyprinella venusta. Next base: position 12,827,305 of record CM075886.1, on the reverse strand, counting down.
CCTTTAAACGCTAAGTTTGCCTATCCGGAATTAACATTGTAGATATCAACAACGTCTTTCTGACTAGTCGTAATTACATTTTGGATAGTTTGTATTATCATTTAACATATCTGTAATGTAATTGTGACTAGTCGAAATGACAGAGTATGGCAAACCGTTTTAACATTTAATCATTTAATCATGAAAGGGTCAGAGCCTGTGGCACCGCCACCCCGGTGCCTTTAGGTAACTAAAGGAACCAGGGTTGCGGTGCCACCGGCTTGGGCCCACCATCGCTGCTCGCAGCTATATTTATTATTATTAGTAGTAGTAGTATTATAATATTGTTTAATAGCATTAGCATAAATACATACATATTATTTTTTTTTCTAATTATAATAATAATGAACATACAAATCACAAAATTAACACACACAAAAACATGAAAAAAAAATATTTTCATAATTTGTAATCGCACCATTTTTTTTCTTTTGTCAAATCAACTTAAATAATTTATGTATTTAACATTTTAAAATTGTAAGTTTCTGATGATTAAATCAATCTCCTTCATTGTATTAACTCAATTTTTCCATTTCAATGAACTTAAAATTTTAAGGCAAACCAGTTAAACCAACAATATTTTTTTTTACAGTGAAAAATGTACATTGTCATATATTTTTTTCTTGTTATTGTATTAAACAAAGTCATGATGACACATGAGCAAGTTTATCAGTGCAATTCACAAGAATGCAGTTCTAGCTTCTGGCTATATGTGACACTAAATAACAGTAGGAAGTTGAGGCAAAATGATTGCCGCTGTTGCGTCGAAACAGTGTGGTGCAAAAATATGTACCCCCCCTCCTGCTGCTCCTACAAATACGTTACACATGGCTTTTGTCAGACCCCACACTGGGAACACTTCTGTTTGCGTGTTTGATGGGTAATCGCTCCCTATATTTAGCTGAATGCACTCTGTTGTAAAAATGACAGCAAGAGATCTCAAGGTCACATGGCTGTTGCTAAATGTAGGTTTGTAGATATTTTGGGTAAGCACAGGACACGAAGCTTGTACTTTATTTTATTTATAATTTATTATTTGCGAGAGGCTGGTTTAACGTGATGGAACTTTTCCGTCTTAATGCCATCGTCCTGACATCCAGAGAGGCTTCGTAGTGACTGTAGACTACAATAAAATATTGATCACTCTCTCTCTCTCCTTTCAGCACATGATAAAACCTTTTACCTCTTTGCCTCTTTAGAAGACAGAAAAATAAAGTTCCATCTCTTTATGACTAGGAAAATTGTAAATGGACCATTTTTGCGGCTTTTTTTGTGTGCCAGTGAGGCAATTTTTAGCCACTGTCGATGATGAAATTTAATGATACACACGCACATCACAGCGATCCCCCCCTCAATTTAATAGAATTTTTATTGATTAGGCTGAAAGTAATAGAATAACAGTGACAGTGACATTCCAATCTAACATATTCGTCACTGTAGATGGCGGAAAATACAAAGGAGGGAGCTTTGGGCTTCAATCACGGACATTGGAGGTAATTTCGTCCGCTGCTGTTTTAGATTTCCTTCGTTTTCATTTTCTCTTATTCCTCGCCTTGCTCTCCCATCCTCGCCTTCATTATTTTTTTTTATCCCCCCCCTCCTTGCCGCTGATCTTTTATTCATTGCATGGCTAATGAAGCGCCTGATAGACTGTAGAACAGTGTGGATGATCCGCAGCAGTTTATTTCCCTGCTATAGCTGGCAGAGAGCAGATGAGAGGCGTCCACAGGTAGGCAGTAGCGGCATCTTTAACCGCGTACCCTGCAGTTTTCATGCTTGCCTGCCTTTACAAAGGACTTTCATACCTGGTATTTTTCTTTTTCATTTGGAAAGAAAGAATACCAGACCCTTTACACCTGACCTGATAGTAACACGCATTTCCATTGATGAGATCTCATCAGATAGCACTTGACCGCATTGAAAGACAGAATTAGTCTCTGACTGCACGCCCACAGTCCCTTCTCAGTCTGGTTAGCTCTAATCTGATTGGCTGGCTAATGCACAACATCCAGGAGTAAGTTTATGTAATCAGTCCTCTTGTACTACAAGTTGTGTAACACGGTACCCTGTTTATTTAGTAAGCGCTTTTAAGTTTTCAAGGTTATTTAAAAAATATTTTCAAGATTTGTTATCACAACATTTTTTCTTTTGTCAATTCAACTTAAATAATTTATTTAGTTGCGATAACTTATTATTTTGAGTTTCTGATGATTAAATGAATCTCCTTCATTGTATTAACTCACTTTTTTCCAGTTCAATCAACTTAAAATTTTACTTTTTAAAATTTTCTTACCTTTTCTTACCTTGTTAAATCAATGCCACGCAGAATTAAGCAGTGATGGGAAAGTTACTTTTAAAAAGTAGTGTATCTCGTTTCATCGTTACTTCTTTAAAAAAGTAATCCGTTACTTTACTTAGTTAGCCCATAATTACGTTACTCGTTACTTTTACATTACTTTTATGTTGCTTGACTTTGGGCCGAACCCAATATCTGTTCCTAAATGTGTAGGCCTACTTAAAGTTCTACTATGCATAATGCCATATATAATGCCATGCATTTATCACAATGTTGAAAATTTATGAATAAATGCCCGTTAATGGTTAATGTGCAGCTATTTGTACAAATAGAGAGTCTAGCCCTATACGTGTTGTAGCCATTAAATAAGCGCATTTAGTTTCATATTTGTTCAAATATTATAATGTTATTTTTTTTCCATTTTTGTTGATTATGAAAAGTGAACAGCATGAGTAAGATAGATGCGCAATATATCAGGAGACATTGAGTGGGTCAGACATGATTTTGACCACTTCTTTAAGTTTTGTTTTGAAGAAAGCCTTTCTTTGAAGTCAATTTCATTTTGTATAAACTGTATCTTAATTTTAATCATTTTTTATCAACCAATTGCCTGTATTTAATAAATAAGAAGCAAATGTGTGGTCACTTGTTGCATGTGAACTGGAGCGCACCTCATCATAAAATGACCGAAACTCAGCTTATGCCTCACTGACATGATAAATATAGAAAGCTGGAAATGTCTTTGAACGAAACAATTCAAAACGAAAATATAGGCTACTCTCTTATTATGTAATCCATTATGTGCATTTCTCTCTGAGGGCGTTTACAGAGATGGCGATCGCTGTCAAATCTGTCTCTGGGAAAAGAAACGTTGTGCCAAATTAAAAATGGAACTACGTTTTGTTACCAATTTTTCAGAAATAACGTGTTACACTACTTTTTACCCCAAAAAGTAGTTACGTTACTGTAACGCATGTAACACACAACACTGGAATTAAGGCAGCTCTGGAGGCGAAATGGGGTCAAACACAGTATTAGTATGGTGTTTCTAATAATCCTTTAGGTGAGTGTATATCGTCTAGTCAGTGATTTAGCATATTTCATCATGATAATCTATAAATCGTGTTTCCAGGGGTGGGGTTTATGTAGTTGTAAAAAAGCAACAACCCCTTTAAACGTGGTTCATCTGAAGATCCTCAGCACTTCCATGTTTAAATCTCTCTAAGCTCTTTACACCTGTAGAGTTTATCAGGTAAGCCCGAGCAGGCAGACTCAACACATTTTAACTTTGACAGACGTTGTAAAGAGGCCTCATAAGAGGTGTAAACACAAGGCTAATGGCTTTCATGGTGCTAGTTCTCTCAGATACTCATTGCTATTCAGGTAGCTACAGTGATAGGAAAACAAGAGTGGGCGTCAAGAATAGGATCGAGCGTCTTAGAGGGCACCTGTGCCAGGCGGATGCAGGTTGGGTTTAGCTGCGTATCTCTGTTGCCTTCAGAGCACATTGGTTTTTGGGGGCTGTTTAGGATTCCGGTGGAGCTTTTCTGTGATGAAAGACTAAGTTGGATTTTACCTCTTATCTCGGGCGTTTCTCTGTGTAATGAAATGCTACTCCTCAACTGCATGTGGCTGAGTCTATAAGGTCATTGTGATGGCGTCTTGAAAACTTGTTTTGGATCCAAGTTCATGGGATAAATGGACTGCCTCTTCCCCCAAGCTTGCATCAGGCTCATTCTTAGATGTGAAGTAATCCAACCAAAGTGTGGTAAATCGTAAACTTGAAGGGGATTGTAAAAATGATAATGTGGAGGTTTCATTCGCATATAATTTAAAGGGGACCTATTATGCTGATATAGATGTAATATAAGTCTCTCAGGTGTCATTTTTAGCTAATTTCCTCTGGTGAAATCCAGTCATTTCAATAGGAATCCACGCAATATTTCCCCACACAGATTGGCAATTGGTTCATTTGCTCACATTAATTTGCCACATTGTCTAACAGAAAGCTGAAAGCTACGGAGCCCCCCTAGTCCCACTTTGGCAAAATTAAATTATAACTATCTTGTGGCCTCAAGATAGTAACTCGTGGCCTCAAGATAGTAACTTGTGGCCTCAAGATAGTCAATAGTGGCCTCAAGATAGTAACTCGTTGCCTCAAGATAGTAACTCGTGGCCTCACGATACTAACTCGTGGCCTCAACATAGTAACTCATGGCCTCAAGATACTAACTCGTGGCCTCAAGATACTAACTTGTGGCCTCAAGATAGTAACTCGTTTCCTCAAGATAGTAACTTGTGGCCTCAAGATAGTAACTTGTGGCCTCAAGATAGTAACTCATGGCCTCCAGACAGTAACTTGTGGCTTCAAGATAGTAACTCATGGCCTCAAGATACTAACTCGTGGCCTCAAGATACTATCTTGAGACCACGAGTTACTATCTTGAGGCCACAAGTTACTATCTTGAGGCCACGAGATAGTATCTTGAGGCCACAAATTACTATCTTGAGGCCACGAGTTAGTGTCTTGAGGCCACAAATTACTACAGTATCTTGAGGCCACAAGTTAGTATCTTGAGGCCACAAGATAGTTATAATTATTTTTTTTGCCAAAGTGGGACTAGGGGGGGGGGGCTCCGTAGAAAGCTGCTTGGTTTAAAATTGGACTTTGCTTCATACATAGCTAGCCTATTCAATATACTCTTTTTGTTACCTGTGAAATTTTAGTAATATGACTACACATTAACTGTATGTTAAGTTTTCCCCCTTCCCTTTTTATAACCTGCAAAGTTAAATATTGAGATTCAGATCACTTTGAAACAAACAAAAAAATAACACCCAACTTCTCCAACAAGTCAGCTGATTTACAGTGGTGAAATAATAACCCAAAGTATGAATAATAACAAAGCTTGGTAGCAAACACTCCTAATTAATTGGCAACTGTCATATAATTGTGTAGAAAATAAGTATTTATGCCTGCGGTGTAGAAAAGAACAGTAGCTTCATAGTCATGACCATTATCATTTCAGATTCAAGTGGTCATTTTCCTGCCCATGTCGTTAGAGGCCTGAGCCGGTGTCCTGCTGTTGAAAAGATGTTGCCAAGCTGTTTTCTTTGATAACGAAAAGTTTTCAATCTGTCTAACAGGTGCTCTGACCTGGCGATCTCATTTATGAGAATCAGTTTGTGGCGAGCAGTGGAGAGTGGCCAAGATCTACAGGCCTAATTACCCAGCTGCCGCTGAAGATTTTTTTAAATTTCCGATAACTGAAAAAGACTGAAACATTCCAGCACCTGGTTTTAATGGCAAATCTGTGTTTTCCATCTGCCATTCAGATGCTTTCTTCCCTGCTTTTCCTCACTATGATTTACCAAAGATTTTGAGTAGTTGTCTAATATAAAATCACAGTTCATTTCAGAGCTGCTCAAATAATCTCGATTCAAGCACCGCAACCAATCTCATTCCTCGATGACAATGATTCGCTTGTGTCTGTTAAACCTTTGACAAACATTCAAATCTGGGTTGAGCCAGAGAGAGCAGTTGTCATGTTTAGTATAGGCGTGCAGCAGCTTTTTAACCACACAGTTTTATTTCTGTTACAAATTTTCATACTATCACAGAAGTACTGAGAGAAAAGTAAACACTAGCGATATATTGTTTGATTATATTGTTACGCCACCAGATGGCGACATGTGACTAAAAAATTAATGTCATTGAATCATTCATTCAAGAGATTTGTTCAAGGGATACTTTTTTCACTACACAGTTTTTCAGTAAACTATGCTATTCCCTTAACTAAGACGAGTTGATGCATACCTCTCTCGTCTCAGTACGTGCGCTCAATCACTCTGGCGCACAAGACACTTTGATAGCACTTAACTAGCCCAGTTCATTCAATATAGGCCAAGCAGAGAAGACACCAAACACCTCCACGTTTTCCCTATTTAAATACAGTGTAACTCGACCTAGGACGGTGACACTAAATAAAACGTTGCGCTTTTCGCATGTGTAAAGCGTGTAAAGTGGATAACTACGTATATTGAATGGCGGAATACCACAGCAAGTGCTTGGGAGCACTTATTTATATATGGACTCGGCGCAGTAATATCATCACTGAGAGTGAGCGGGGGGCGAGGACTTTTCACGAGTGATGATATTATTGCGCAGAGTCAAAGTGTTCACAAAAAAGTGATTCTCAAATTAACCAGAATTTTACAACTCTGGTTCTTAGCTTGACCATTTTGGAATGGCTTTATTTGCTTATACGCGCAATAAGGGACAGCCTGATCCTGGATCAGGGCTCTCAGTCGTGTTTGGTTTGTGGATTCTGGCCTAGACTGCAGCGGAGGAAAGCCTCGCAGAGGGTGTGGGCCGTATTCCTCCTCCACCGTGAGAGGAGTTTTAATGAGCGCACAGGCGATGCATGTCCTGCGCATTCATAAATAGCTCTCCACCCCCGTCAAACTCCCTTCTTCCTCCATCCACCGGCCCACGGTGCTGGTATCAAAATCCAGCAAACGTTGTAAAACGGTAACATCAACCCACAGAGGGAACAAGGAGTTCCTTCGCTGCCTGGCGCATGTCACTCTGACATTTAACAGAATTATCCATGCTCAACTTAAACTCATGTTCGCATTGAGGATGGATATATAACCCGTTTGAACTTTCCAAGAAAGGTAAATGTGAAGTTTAAACTTATTGAGACATGGGATAAATCATAACTTGTACATCCTGTTATTTACACATTTAAATGAATCAGAGTTAAATCAGACAAATTGACTTTTTTTGTCACTTATATTTTATTAAAATCCAGACTCCGAAAGCCAATTTCCTCTGAAACCCTCCACCTCCAACATGCTAAAACTATCCAGGGAGCTGTTATGATGTATACGGTTTCATTTGGGTGCTACGGGGTAATAGATTGGGAAAGAAATTTTGGGGTTGACTCATGCTTCAGATCGAAATTTGTGTTTGTAGTTGTAGCGATTTCGTAAGGCTCATTGATTTTTTTTCATGCTAGTGTTTTATTACCTTGCTTTGTATTCTTTCCAGCACATCAGATACTTTCCTGTCTCGCATAGCTTTCATCAAGCTAAGACACCTACGAATAGAGAGAGAGAATAAAGAGACTGCTTTACACGTAATTCCTTTCTATTCAGGTCTTTATATTGTTAGCATGGATTGCAGGGTGGCTCTTTTTAAAACCTCTAGTGTATTTTTATCTGTCGAGCACAAATGGCCTCGGCAGGTCATGCTTTTAAGTAAAAACATGCAATTATATGACCGTAATTTGCTATAATTAAAGCTTGAAAATTGATACGAGCAAAGAACATCAACAAAGGAGATGTAGTTCACGTACATTCATCACTAATTTATGAGGATATCTTGTTTTAATTAATTCATAATTGCTTTGGAAACTTGGAGAGCTCACCACCGTTACTTTTCCCTAAATAATTACAACCATGTCACCCAATGGGATGTTTTAGATTGGTAATTGGAATTTGATTTAAGTGACTTTTTAAATATTTGAAGCCCAAAGAATAAAACGTAATAGAACATTTTAAAAAGACTGAACATTTAATACCCTGGTAGGTCTGAGCAATTATGGGGAGTGTTAAATTTGATTTGCCAATATTGGTGAGGAGTAATAAGAAGACTCACGACAATGGAAATAGGTTTGGTTTATCTTTACCGGCCACAGGCAGTGCGGATGTGTATGACACATTCTGTGCGGTGGTATATCAGAGCTTCCAACATTTCCTGCGGGAACGTAAAACCATTTAGCTTGGAAATAGCTTTTGATGTGGTCAGATCCTTGCCATCTAACCAGGCTGGGAAATGTTTAAATGCCGAAATGCTGTCGGAAAACGTTTTTTTGAAGCTGTTGTTACAGTAGTAACTGTGTGTGATTTGGTTTTTATGCTTCCCAAACTAGTTAAGTCAAATCCCGCCCCGCTGACGATTTAATTGGTCAAATCAATCACGCAGTAATTGCAACAAACAGTAGGCTAATGCTATCTATCGTACCGACTATCACTTCACTGAGGTTAAGGTTAGTAATTGTTTCAGTGTTGTGTAGAAAATTGCACTGTGATTGACATGACTGATGAAATCGTCTGAATTGTTCATTGAGCGTGTGGTGGAGCTTTCAACTTGTTTGGTAAAATGTATGCTAGTAACTGCAGTACATTTTGCTAGCGTAAACGTCACATTAAAAGTTGTTTTCCTGAACTAATGTTTTCAGTTTAATGATGTGGATATTTTTTAAGTAATTAGCATCAATAAAAGTATAGGCCTATTCCAGTGGAGAGTAAACAACTGAAAATTAGCAACACTGCTAACTCATCTGCATTTCTAAGTAGCGCCACTTCAGCTCAGCTATTTTCAAATCAGTGTACTAGGGGTTTCTGTGTAAGCTATGTTTTTGCTAGTAAGAGTGTAGCAACTAAGAAACTACAAAATTTTAATTTGAAAAGTATTTTAAGATTAGCTTGACTGCAGTTGAACTACTTTAGCATGAGAAGCTAGTCAAATGATGGTGCATTGGAGATTGTATTTACAAGTTGGGTCATAATAAGTTATAATAATGATGTCAGGTGCATTCAGATTACTTTGGTGCGAGCAAGATGATGTCTCATTTTGACAAATAATACAGCGGGTTTTTTTCTCTGGTGATGTGTTAGGGTTAGGGTTACTTTTTTTGTTGTTACTTTACAGTTTGAAGGTGCTGTAAACTGGATTGTTATGTATTCGTACAAATGTATTCATGTAACTGTACAATATGATCATTTATTTTACATACTTATATAATATTACCCTTATGATAATTAACCATGGTTTTAAATATAGTAAAAGTATAGTTTTGGCAGATTGATTATCACTTGTATAACCACAGTTTTAGTGCAAATGCCATGGTTAAACTCTAGTTAGTGTTGCAAAACCATGGTTAATTATTATTATAATTTTTTAAATATTAACCATGTTTTTTTTGTTTGTTCTATTTGTATCAAAACCATGATTCATTTTTCAAAGAGAAGATAAATAGCAATTTCTTTCTTTTTGAGGGCCTTATCCCAGATTGTAGTGTACTTGATGTGATGTTTACATCTGAAAGTAATTTTTACGTATTTTTAACGTATTTTTTGCTCATCAACGAGTTTTTGCTCATCTGCAATACCTCTATAGGATATATATATATATATATATATATATATATATAGTATGATCTTTCCCACATGAACGTATACGTAACAAAGAAATGCTAGAATTGTTGATTGACGTTTGTTCTGAACTTCTGAATGCCAGACTTTTGTGTCTCTGTCTATAAGGACTTAGCCGTTTCTAGCTTAAATTATAAAGCCTTTGCTGATGGAGTCTCTTGTTCCAAAGCTTTAATTGCAGATCTGTTGACAGTGAGAGACTGGGAGAAAGACAGATGACAGATTTCAACAATCATCCCTCTAGAGTGGATGAATTCAGGGATTGAGCATGCATCCTTCCTTAATTCTCTTTGCCGAAAGACGTACCACCCCCCACTTGTTACGAATACCCTTTAGACTGAGTCGAGCCCCTGGATCACGTTTTTAAGTCCGACCCCATATCTGTCTATCCCACCTAATTGAATTCCTCAAATTTAGAAGATCCGTCTTCCAGAAAGCCTGCTTGCTTTATTTCCCATCAGCGGGCGAAGAACACATGGGGTTTGATGGCGGATCCCTGATGTGTTCCCCTGCCCGTCTTATCTCTTCTTTTACCTTTCAGAATTAGTTAGGAAGATGGAGAGAGAGAACAGTTCCTTGTGTTGCTGCTCTGCGAGGAGATGTCAGGGGCGGAGCGGCTCATGGTGATTTCACAGCTGTCTGTGGAATAATTGAAGAGCGCGTGCTAGTGGGCATGTAGAGAGAACTATACATGTAGTGGTGGTGGTGTAGACTCATGGTTCTGCATGTGTCTTCTGCCTTTTGTTGCTGCTTTTTGTCCCAAAGGTATGTCTAGTATAGTATGTGTGAGTATATGTATGTGCACCCCAGTGGGAAAGAGAAGAGTCAAAGCCCACTCTCTCTTGGGTGCCTTTGCACTAGGAGAGGGTAGACCCTGTGTTGCATTATTCATAAAGTTATTTCTGGTGAGTGCTATTGACAGGGCATGGTGTTGTGCTCTATCTCGTCACATTCGGAGAGGAGAATGAAGCCCAGGTTGAGATTGTGATCCGAAAAGCCACTCCAGAATCAGGATTTAATACCAAATAGTGGACTTGAAGGACTCCGACTCTTGGAGGGCTGAGGAAGCCAGTTGGCAGGACCTAGAATTAGTAATAATGACAACACACACACACACACACATTTCAAAGTAGACTTTATTCAAAGGCGTTATTCCACTACTGCGTTTTCATTTAAAAACGGAGAATTAAAACGAATACGATCTCCGTTCACACCAGCGTTTTATCTGCGTATTAGAATTGATCTCCGTCCACATTAAAACGACTGAAAACGCGGATCACGTGACCATTCACCAACAAAGGGCATGCGCCTGCCGGTGTAAACAGTGGCTGACGAATCAGGGAAGGAGAAGTCATGACTGATGACACCCAAGAGCCGAGCGTGAGCCTCTGCGTCATCGTTTCTAAACTCGTCCGTTTTGTTCCGTCTACACTAAAACGCTACACTAAACGAGTTGCAGCGTTTCTAAACTAGTCTGGACGGGAGGTGCAAACGTAGCAAAAGGTTTCCGTTTTTAAACGAAAACGCAGTAGTGTGGACGGGGCCTAAATCACGCAATAAAACGCTAGTCTAATCTACTAACCTTAAGCCACATGCGCGCACCCTCAATGGGTGTGTTTTTGTGAAGTGAGGGACATACTCGATAAAATCTGATCGTTAAATCAATCAATTATTATGCTCATGCGCAAATAAATATTGCAATATATAGAACTTAGTTCCAGCTTTGTTCAGGCTTCAGTCCACGACACCACATACTGAGACTGTACAGTACAAGTTGCCATGTCAGAAAACTTGATCTCAATGAGATGTGGCACTTGACTAAAACAGACCCTTGGCACATCATAAGGTAGTCACTACAGAAAAGCACAGATCATGTACACCATTTGGCCTGCAACAAATACATTGCCATTGAGTGAGTGTGTAGAAGTTCTCTGTTTCACACAGGCTTTTATCAACAAACCCTCACACGGCTCACTGGTCCCCTAATCCCAAATCCGTACTCTACTCCTTTTATTTATGTTTTAAGTCTCTGTGACTGGTTTTTGCGGCCGTTACAATTATCCCATGTTTACAGAGTCTTCAGAGAGCGTCGTCAGTAGGCTACAGCTTAATCTAGTTTAAGAGCTGGAACCCCTTCAGTTCCTAACCCCCCCTCCAAACAAGTCCACCCAAGACCCAACAATGAGACGACTGTGGGGAAAGAGAAGAAAGACGATGCCCACGCTGACAGAACAAAGAAGATCTGGCCAATCACGAAAGATATTACATAAGAAAAAGTGCAGACTGTGCTCCGACCGCTTTCATGCTCCAGCTTTTTATTTGTCTGTCGAATCGGGACCTAGATACGTTCTGATCATATTAATATCACTTAGACATGTTTTACATAATGTGAACAGACAATATTGGGCCTGTGTCTCCATTCAGGAGAATTAAATCTTGTGTGTCTTTCTCGTAGAGCCATATGTTGATAAAAGATAGGAAATGAGAAACGTGTTGTCTCCGTCAGCCCTGAGGATGGGTTATTGCAGTCCCTCTAATCTAAAATAACACGCTGTAATGTATGGAATTTATGTGCCACCTTAAGATCCACATAATAGACGATTTAGTGCACACGCCATAAAGCAATAACAGGGCAGATTGAGTTTATGAAATGCAATTTTTCATTCTGCTTTCTGGAGCTGTGAGTAGAAAAGAATGTCTTACGCTGAAATGCATGCCATATCTCTGCAGTGGCCACTAACAAGGGTGATTGCATTGCCAGGGTTTAATGTGTGTGTGTGTGTATTTTGTGCGGGGGAAGTAATCAGTGTGTTTTGATCCTCGTTCAATGGAATGTAAGTGTTTGGCGCTGAAAGTGCAGCAGTTGATCAGGCAACTGGAAGAAGACATAGTTTATGGGGGTTGTAATGCAGTCAGACAAGTCAGTTTTGTTTTTGTTTGTTTAAAATCATAGTGGTCGAAAGAAAGAAAAGAGCCTTTTAGGCAATTTTACCTGGACTAAAACAACATTATATAGTGTGTGTGTATGGCAGGTATTTATCTAGCGATTGTAGCATGGATCAAGATATTCAACACAGGATCAAAGCAGGCTGCATCTTCATTCGGGAGATGATATTACTGCGCCGAGTCCATAGATATATATGCGCCGAGTCGAAGTGCTCCCAATCACTTGCTGTGGTATTCTGCCATTAAGGGTGCAATGATACACAGAACTGACGGTTTTGACGTCTCGGTTCGGTTTAGAAAGCTAAAATTACTTCTTTTGTTGTTGTTGTTTGAAATGAGGAGCCTAGTAGGCCTACAGCAATCTGTCTCGCCACATCAAAGAGCGCCAAAACTCCATTTATTGTTTAAACTTCGTAATTTGAATGATTACACCTTGCTTATTATCAAATGAACAACTTGAGCAACATGACCATTACATCAATCTGTCAATGAACTAATGTACATCAGTAAACACATAGCGTTCGTATCTCACTAGAGTTACTCTACCCTGCATATAAATTGTGACATTATGTTAACCAACCATTCAGAAACGTCCTGTTCGAGCCTTAATTGTCGAACTTATTGGCGTCTTGTTCAAGGTCCGGTTCAAACTGATAGACTCAGAGTCTGAGTCAAACTCAGAGACTCCCGCTGCCATTCTTTCTCCAAAATATACCCTCAACTGTTGTCAAGGCAACATTCCACGTGCGTTGTATCAAAACGCCCGCAGAACAGAGGGGCGGAGAGAGCGAAGCTCGTTATCATTTAAAGGCGTATGCACTGAAACGGCGTGGTGAAAACAGAGCTGTTTTTGACCAGGTAAAATTTTTTCTAAACGTATATTACAAAGTTTTCATTTAGACCCTAAACGTTCATATTAACTTGTACAAATATGGCTTTATATGACCCCTTTAAGCAGTCTGTAAACTAGGGAACTGGACATCACCTACCTAAAAGACATCAGAGAAAGCAGACCATGCTTGTTTCTGCCCCTTTTAGTCAATCAGGAGAAACCTTTATATGCCCTGTCTGTAAAAAAACAGTGTGCATCCCACATCAGTCTACAGTCGTCAAAGAACCCACAAATTACAGAAGTCACCATCGGACTAAGATGGACTACCCAGAAGAGTGTGTGAGTGTACACTGTGTGGCCAAAGTTAAATTCGTTGTTTGAATTTAAATAGGCAAATGCTTAAGAGACTACGATTGGATTATGTTTCTTGCATGTTATATGGGTGGCAACAGCTCTTCTAACCCTAATTAATGGAGTGTGTAGATTTTCATTTCGTAAACACTAGGAAGACGCACCATATTCCAGGATGACAATGCCAACATTAATCAGACTGTTGGGAGGGAGCATGAAGAATCATTTTCATACACGAATTGGCACCTCTTGATGGAAATAACACAATTTATTCTCTTCAAGAGGTACATACATTTTTGGTCAAGACATTGTCATCCTGGAATATGGCCATGATGTCTCTTCCTACACGTTAAACAATCCATCAATTATGGTTAGAGCTGCCAAACATGTAACATGCTAGAAACATAATAATCACTAATCCTAAACCTACCTATATTTAGGACCAATAATCTGTCTGGGGTCAGAATTCAGCACACCGGTCTCTCCTCATCTTCTAAACCCATTCAGTCCGCCTGCTCGCAGAATAAAGGTAATGGATGGTGTGGTCACGGTCATGCAGGCAGGGGTGGACAAGGGTGGGAGCGAGGTGTTGTGAAAGCTGTCAATCAAAGCCAAGCTTACGCAGCGCTGACGAGGTCCTCTTGTTAGTCTGGATGGACAATCAATCATTTAAAGGTGCCCGTGTGCGCTGCCTGTCTGTGAGCTTTCAATCACGCACACGCAGCTACGAGCAGACCGGGGGAGCGTCTCAATCACACGCTCTCAGTCGGCCTATTTCAACAACTTATATGCATATCTGATCATAAGATCCTCCAGATGGGTTCTTTTACATTTCTCGCCGCGATCGTGTCTGCTCTTATGACTCATCCCCATCCTCCCACCACTCCAAAAACACACACACACTCACACGAGGCGCACAATCGCTCTCCCCCTCGCCGCGCTCTGGAGGCAGGAAACGCGCGGCCTTGGTGAGGGAAAATACTGATGATATTGGACACAAACTGCGAGTTGCTTAAAGCTTCTGCGACGGATGAAATGAAAGGGGTCGTGATGCCTTATGTTTGCTTGCTGTTTATAGCTCGCCCTTGTGACAAAGACAGGTCTGACCTACGAGGTGGTGAATGCAGACTGTTTTGTGAAAACCGTCATTTCCAATGCTACGATCTCACGCCTCCTCTCCTGCTGAGCCCTGTCGGAACTTGAATTGCGTGGCATTGATTGGCCACCTCACAGCGGAGGCGCTCATCCATACTCGCTGACCATGTGTTTCGTGCCAATCCAACATAAGCTCATGAAACCTTTTCACAGTCTGTGATGATGTGTTTCCACAGTTATTAACATCGTAGCAATGCTTTTTTGGATTTATAACACTATAGTTTGGGTTGTGCATTCAAACCAGAAAACTAGTTAACGCTGTTGTTTGGGTGTTTGCAAGTCAACGGCTGAGGCATATTTGACATTTTTCCCTTCAGTCCACTGTAATCAATCTCTCATCTTTTTTTCCCCTCTTTTAGAAAGTCTTAGAAACTAGAGCTGCATGATATATCGTTTTAGCATGGATAGTCACATCACAGGATCTGTTGTGTCAAGTATAGTGATCATAGTTGATCGGCTCTGGTTTGGAACGCTTGTGATTCTCTGCTAAAGGCAAAGTTTAACCCTCGGAGTGAAAGTTTATCATTGTGTTTTTATGTCCTGTCTGTTTAAAAAGAGCACAAGAAGACTGGCACCGACAGCATGTGAACACCAAATTCAGCTCTCCCACTTTTTGAGCTTGAATGGACACACGTGCACACAAAACTGAGTCAAAATGCCCATCTCGGCGAGTGTCCTCTCAAACAAAGTCAGTGTTGTAAACGAGAGAAATAAAAGGATGTGTTTCTTTATATGGGATCCGTTCATTTGTCTTAAAGTGACAGCAGCCTACTATTCCTGCTGCTTACTGTCACCCATTTTAATCAAACGACAAAAGAGAAAATAACTTTTGTAGCTTTTAACAAAGATACATTGTATTAACTAAGTAATTATTTATATTTAATTTGTACAGTGAAGACTACATTATTTCACATTTGATTTTTCAATGTCTCTACCTGAATACAGTTAGATTGACCCGAAAACATTAGCACTGCTTATTTTATTTACTTCTTTGTTCTATTTATCTAGTCATTATATGCAGATGTACTATCCCAAATCACCCTAGAAAGATTAATTCTTTATTCAAATTATCTGCTGAAATTGTTTTCATATTTAAGAAAAACTAAATATTGCAATGTTCATTTTTTCCAATATCCCGCAGCCCCAGTAGCAATGCCATCATGGATTTGTTTCTTTCTTTTGCATTTGGAGTATAGGGGAAGTTGGGAAGACAAAAATATCTATGTTGTATATTCTGTTCACTACTTAGAGGTTTACCCAACTATGACGACTTCTGCTTCTGAGAACCCTGGAAATGTGAAAGGGTCCATTGGAAAAAAGGGCCTCTACCTAGGCTACATGTTTTCAAACCTCCATAAACGTATCTATACATGTAATTCACTGCGTTTTCTAGCTGATATGAACACTAGAGACAGTAACACACCAACAACTTTAACTCCTATTCACACACATTATAATTATGGGGCAAGTTCAGTTCCTTGCAAAGTGACCCCAAAACACTACGAGTCCCTTGAAACAAGAGTTGCCAGATTCAGATTCATCTGTTTGTGAATGAGTAAGTGGATATAAATGCAGTCCATTTACCATTTTTAGCGCCACCACTGGAAATTTCACTTTGAATGTGTTGCAATATGTGTAAGAAGCAACGTCATATCAAAGCCTGGGTTGGTCTATTCCAATCAGCTCCGTCACATTTATTAAACAAGATCAAATCAATAAGATCAGCTTGCGCTTTTTATTGCAGATCTAATTAAGCAGTTTGAGACTAGGGTGGGATTCGCTGGCAGAGACGGGGGGAATTTGGCCGCGAGTACGACAGCAGAAGGAGTGTGTCCGCCTGTGTTTGCAACATGCACACATCACTGATCCGTTGAACTCATTAAAAGTGACGTTTATTAATTTCAAAGGCCTTTTGAACCTCATAAAAAGACAATTGAGTGTTTTGAGTGCTGTTCGATGATCGGTGCCCTCTCATTTCCTATTACGGCGGCTGGTCTTCAGCGGTGAATGAACTCATGGAGATTTGTGACATACTAAATGTGTAAATGTGCTTCTTAGGCTGGCTTGGTACATCTTACCATAATTTTTTTTTTAACAGCTCTAAGAGGGCCCGAGTCTTTAATGAGGATTAAACAATGTCATATGCTCTGACTAATGAGAGCATTTTTACACTTTTCTTTGATTTCTCTGGCCTGAAATGGTAATTGGGTTTAGTGTTAATCTAAAACATTAGCTACAGCCGAACAGGCTCTTCGGCCAGGAGAACGCTAATGCCAGCTCTCATTTCCAATCTGTAAAAATCACAGTGACATTGGACATTGCATATATTAGCTTCACCAGAGGCTAGCCGTTGTTTGAAGTGGGACTTCAAATAAATCACGGCCCGCTAGGCACAGAGACAACCAACAAGCATGACTATGGTGTCTGACATGTTATTAGACTTAAAAGTGACTAAAGAGCAGCTTTGTTAGCAGTGACAAACCTGTCTCGGAAATTGGAGAGAAAGTGAAAAACAGTAAGGCTAGTGTGCTTTTTAGCGGGGCTGTTTAGCTTACTGACACAGCAGTGTACCGTTAGCGTGCCTACATGCTAGATTTCTGTGAGAATGGTGTGCTATAGTCAGTAGATGGGCAAAAAGGAAGGTTTGTAATCATTGTCGTGTTGTACAGCTGAACACAAATGAAGATATTTTGAATAATGTCGGTTACCAAATCATCGATGTGCATAGTATTTTTTTTTCCTACTATGGAAGTCAATGAGGTCCATCAACTGTCTGGTTACCTACATTCTTCAAAATATCTTCCTTTGAGTTCATCAGAAGAAAGAAATTCATTCAGGTTTGAAACAACTTGAGGGTGAGTAAATGATGACAGAATTTTTCATTTTTAAGTGAACTTTTCCTTTAACTATGTCATAAGCCCCTTTCACACACCGCGTTTATCCCGGGAAATTGCCAGAACGGCTTCTGTGTGAACGCAAACACGACCCAGGATTGATACCGGCATCGATGCCGGGTTGGGGACCTAGTAACATTGCCGGGATCAGTCCCGGAACGCACGCTGTGTGAACAAAAGCCAGAACCAATGCCGTAAGGAGTGTGCGATATTGATAACGCTCGTGCCATCGCGTGACTCTGTTGCTCTTAGAAGAAAGTTTGTGTTCGTCATCAACAAAGAAAGGACGAACAAATGTCTGCAAACTGGAACGAAGCAGAGACCAGGAGCTCCTCTCCTCGTAGATCGTTCACCAGCTTTGTGGAACGGTATGCACATGTACATGTTTTCGACGCATACGTTACACGTCTCATCCTGACGTCATGTGCCTGTCTGGGATCTTCACGGGTTGTGTGTGAACGCACTCACAGATCCCGGCAAATCACTGGCAGTGTGAATGAACCGAATCAAACAATCCCGGGACAAATGCCGGGTCACATTATCCATATATTGTCCGGAATCTCCGTGTGAAAGGGGCTTTAGAGATTTGCTGCTAAGGTTATTTTATGCTTAAAAGCTGGTTTATCTCAGTTTTGATATTCATAAAATGTATTGTCTCTGGAGAAAGTGAGCTGCAAGATCTAAGATAAAAACTAAATTAGCACTTAAGATAACTCTCCCGAACCAGACGGTGATGAGGATGCTCTCAACGAATTCTCTATAGGCCTGGGTGATGGAGTCCAAGCCTTCCTTAGCAGCGTGATGAAATTTGATAACACTTGTAGACCTAGAAACATATGATTGTTAAATACTGGTGTAAACATTTTGAGCTTGTCCACTTTTGACCACTTTAGAGGTAGGCTGGTTGAAAACGCATCTGACTGGATTGATCTTGTAGTGTAGTCGCTCATGTGATCGAATGCATTCGAACAGCCACAAAAGGCGTTAACATTGGAAGCGCTCTAGCTAGATGGATTTAAACTTTGTTTACTCGAGATCCAAGTTTGGTTTGAAGTCAAAAACATACCAAGCACAATGTTCTCTCACCATTCATGATTTCTAACACACACTCAGCGTTCGGCTGGTCTTGCGGTTCTCTATATGTTTTTCTGTAATCTTTCCTTCATCTCCCTCGTCTACTTGTGACCCAATCGACCGAAACACATCTTAACACCAGGTGTAAACAGGGCCAAAGATTACTTTTGCATAACCTCTGTGAATTCAGTTTGCTTTAGATGGTTTCTTATTCTGTGAAGTCAGGTTTCCTTGTGCCATGATGTCTTTGTGATGGCCTGTTCTGTTGATGTAAAGCAAATTGATGACATTTAAGATATCGTAATGCAGTTACTTATTACAGTCCTGCTGTATTCAGCCAGTTGCTAGCTTCCAGAATACGCGTATAAATATGAAAGTGTCATTTCAAGCGTTATGATCTAACGCTTTGTTACATTGAGGTTCCAAGATAACCGACTTGGGCTTGCACGCTAACATGCGCGTGTGATACAAATCTAATAAAAGACCCAAAAGATGTGAGACCTGTAGATAAAATATAAAGCCCAATCATGAAGCTATAAAGTCTCATATTTAAAGGATATACAGCAATAATTTCCCTCAGCAGGGCTGACTTAAGTTTCTCTTTCAATGGCTATTTATCTGGGCCTCGCAGATGGGAGGCACTTAAAACCCATTATTTTACACAAGCAGTGGCTGCCCCTTTATTTTCTTTCTGCTGGGCTCATGTGGCCTGGCGCCAGAAGGATATGATCCCCTATTTTCTCCTGACAGCACGGTTCTAGTGGCATGCCATGCTAGTCTGGACTATTTCAGCGTTAACATAAATGCTGATGACAACATGAGGCCATCTTAATCCAGTTTGCAAGTGTGTTACACATCTTCATTTGGCTCAGACCTGTAGCCTGGACTGACTCAACTATAGCCGACCCACCTAACTGGTCATTTCAGCCACCCGAGGATCCAAAAGCAAGATACATAGCATAACATAACCATTTTTGGCCCCATTTACACAAAGGGAAAACGCAGATATTTCCCTGCGGTTTGGCCTGTAATTTACACGAAAACCCAGTTTTTATCACAGAAAACGATTATTCGGGTTATTCGGGATTACTCTCTTGTCGATTCTGCACTCTAAAAAATGCTGGGTTGTTTTAACCCAGCGTTGGGTCAAATATGGACAAACCCGAAATGTTGGGTTAAAAATGTAATGTAAAAATTTAACCCAACTGCTGGGTTAGTCCATATTTGACCCAACGTTGGGTTAAAACAACCCAGTATTTTTTAGAGTGTGAGGATTCTGATTGGCTTGCATGGTTTTATTTTTCTCCCTACACTGCCGCCCATAGGTTTGGCATAGATATGATGGCGCTCGACGGCATATTTATGGGTGTGTGTGCTTGTAATGTTATTATTGAAAATGGAGGTGGGGGGAAATACCCGTTTCTCTAAATACCTGGCTTTGTGTAAACGTGGCCTTTTAGTATTCTCTGTCCACAGTGACCCTGAACATTTTTAATGAAACTCAATGAACGAGATAAAGTTTTCCATTTATGGTTTTGAGCATACAGCTGTATTCAGTGCAGCTTTCAGCAGTACTATTGTTTAAATCTTTTAATAGGCCTATATTATGTAATGCGTGACTGCCTGGGCTCAAAAGATGATTCAAATTTGGAAAATTAAGGGTGTCCAGTATAATTTGGAAACTGCATGTTTCCAAAAACAAAAAAACAAAAAAAAAAACAAAAAAAAAAACTTAATGACCCCAAACATTTGAACAATATTTTAGATTAATGTTAAAAATGTATTTTAACAGATAAACAAATCAAACCTTACTGTAACATTTTACCAAAAAAAAAACTAACATTAAGGTCTATTTACAGTAACTACAATAAATCAGTACAAAGCACTTTTGCTAGTGAACATTTCACCCTTTGAAGCAAGTAACATTTGTGCCAGTCGTGTCGTGTGCATCTGGTAGACACATGTCTTTATGTTTTGTCCCTCTTAGCATGAATATCTTTGGTGCAGCACGAGCTGGAATTACATCATTGCTTTCAGATATGTGCTTGTTTTTTCAACCCGGAATAAATCGCAGACTCAGCACAATATAGCCGTACCTCATGCTGCTGAGGGCCTGTTGATCCAGAACAGCGGCGCTGGGATAAAAGCAATATGCTAATATGCCTAGCGTTCGTGTTCATGTGAGCCGTTTCCTGTATTTACAGCACATACCACCTTCCTCCTTTCAATCATCAGGTGTTTGGACTACAGGATAGAACTATTATGATCAAATTGCTTTTTTGAGAATGGGATGTGGGGTGTTGTGTTTTTTTGTCTTCATGTAGGCTGTTTCTGTAGGTGGTAGCAAAACCAGTCTTGAAAGCTGTGGCCCGCGGCTTCCAGAGAACAGCTGAGCGAGGGGGCGTCTTCACCACTGAGATCAGGGGCGGTAGAGATGGAGGGAGTAAAAAGAAAAGGCCAAGCGACCTCCCTCGGCTCCTCTGCACCTCTCTGTGCCTTCTCTTCAATCTCTGGCTAAAGCACAGTCATCGGCTTAGCCTCACGCATTGCCAAAGGGGTCCGGCCCCAAAAAAGCATTTTGTGTTTCTTTCAAGGCAATAAATGAGGCTTTGAGAAGCAGTGCATTTTGTCTGATGGCTTTTAGATCCTCAGTGTCACCCCTGTAATTTCTGCACCCTGAGTTGAGGTCACTGCACTGTCGCAACTCTTCGAACCAGGGCTGGGATTCTGGGATCCATTTTTTTCCCCCGCTATGTTTCCATACGTGGTAATTTTTGTCACCTTTAACTATATTTATAGCTCTATTTCCCGTGCAGCGTGTTCCTGTGGCTTTAGCATGTTTTAAGTCTTTCTACTTCATAATCTCATGTTTAACCAGTGTGATACTTTTTTTGTGAAGTGAAAATAGCAGTCATTAAAGTTTTTTATACATGTATATTTTAGTTTCAATTAGTCTTTTCAATTTAGTTTTCAGTCCATCATTGTTAGTTTTAGTTTTTTTTTTAAACTAACTGAAAAGTTTAAGTACTTAAATGACTAAAATTAAAATGGATTAAAATTAATTACTGACTTAATGTATGGAAATATAAAAAAATGACAAAAGCACATACAAATTACTACAAAAGGGAAACATTTTAATAAAAAAATAAATAAAAGGTAATTTAAAATATGAATAAAGGCTATAATAATATCTGAAAATAATTCTAAATTAACACATAATGTAATTTACAGATGGGTTATATATATTCATATATTATTATAGCCTTTATTCAAATTTTAAATTACCTTTTATTTTTTTTTAATTAAAATTTTTCCCTTTTGTAGTAATTTGTGTGTATATATATATATATATATATATATATATATATATATATATATATCATAGATCAAACTCTTTGTTTTAGTGTAATACAATTTTGTTTTAGTTTTTATTTTTTACTTTTTTAAGGACATTGTCACTTGACCCCCTAGTTAAAAAACAAAACTGCAAGCATTTTGCAGAAGAACATTGTTTTGGTTGTGCTTTGGCTCAGTGTTTAGTTTTAGTCTAGTTTTATGAAAGATAATGACACTGATTCACAGGGGTTGTACGTACTATACTTTAAAATATCTGCACAATGCATAAATGTAAAACATACAAGCGAGCAATACTTTTGTCCGTGGGCATAAAGTCTGGCGCTTTCTATAGCGAATTCTGCAACAAAGTGGAAGGTCAGCTTAGATAAAACAGTTTTATTGACTTTGTGGTCAGAGTTTCCCTCTATAGATGTCATAGTGCTGAACATTTCAGTTCTGTTCGAGGGATTTGTTGGCAAGACATGAGTCTGGCCATTTCAGGTTCATGCTAAACTCTTTTAGCAAGGCGTGATGCCCTGAACCATGCCAACCTTGACACAATCTAGCTTTATAGGAATCACTCATTTTTGTACCATCCAAGTCTCTCTGAGTCAATGTAAAAAAAGTGCTGTTTTTTGAGGTTAGTGGAAGCTTTTTAGACTTGGCTTTGGTGATATTTGAAATTGTACCTTTTTTTACCTTTGCTTTTGTAATATCAACAAGTCTATTATAGTCCTATATATTTCATCAAAAGGCCGGTCCCAGACGCATCAGCATCTGTGGTTACTGGAATATGCTTGCTTGGAGTTTGATTTCTAGCTCCTTTTATTTTGCAGCATTCCCTTTCAGTGTGCAAAGAAGTTGGATCATTGGTTTGTAAAATAAATGATCTGGACTCTTATAGCTTTGGCTGTGCATCTGTCATGTTGACGATCGAAAGGAAAGGAACAACAATAGAACGAGAAATCAAGTTTTGTGGGGTTGTCAGATCTCGCTACGCCAGCGTGCTGCTACATGAAGTTAATTATTGGAATGGTTCAGTAACTCACCATGACTTTGTATTCATTCTTCTCCTAAAGCTGAAGCGAAGGGAAGATTTAGAGCTGGCAGTCTCCCAGCGTTTCTTTCCGTCTCTCAGGTTCCCTACATCAAACAGAGCGCATATGCAGATCTCCAATTCTGGAATATTTATGAAACGCAGACCAATCCCTCCTGTTGCGACGCCATTTCGGAGATGGGACTAGAAGTTTTTGGAGGTTTGGCATGTGATGTACTTCCTTAGCCATTCATAGAGCAATCTGCTCTTGGCAGAGAATGCACCAGTGGTCAGTGCAGTGGTAATTTGGTTTCTGTGAAGTTTAATGTTATAAGAAATTCTCCTGTGTGAAACAGAAAGGGCTTTCCTGATGAAAATCTCTCTCATGAGCATCAGCATTTTGTTATAAACTCAGACATCATATATGCATGCACATTTCCCAAGTCGAGAACTTCGTCAACATAACAGCAATTCTTTTTTGTTTGTTTTTTCTCTTTAGATTGCTCTTAAATATTGTTTTATTGTCTAATAAAATAGAAACGTTAAAAAAATATATTATTATTTATAAATATTTTTTCATGGTATCGGTTCAGTAGTAATCGAGATATTTTAATTGGGTGTCCAATCGAAGTCATAATTTTTGTACATTAAGAAAAACTAAACCTTTTTTTTTTCATGATTTACGCATTTTAATTGATAAAATTCCATCAAATGAAATTTAATAATCCTTAATTAAAATTCTTAATTCATAATATGAATCATAACTAAGTAAAATTAGGGCTGTCAATCGGTTAAAACATTTAATCTAATTAATTTCATACTCTGTGATTTAACTAATCTAAATTAATCACATACATAATTTAAAGCTATTTTTAATATTTAATTTCAATTAAATCAATGAATAATCAGGATTAGTGATATTAAAGTTCAGAAACTCTCAAATCATGACCATATAACAATCAACAATATGACATAATATGCAGAGGAAATCAATTCAAAAGTGCTTTAGGAAGATGATTCCTTTCACTGTTGTACATACAAGGAATCTCAGGCCACAGTTAGAACCTAGGGGGCACTATTTTTCTTGTATATGCCATAAACTCAGGCAACATAGACCAAAAGTTTAACACAGTGCAATATGAATTCCAGTTTTTTTTTTGTGTGTGTAACTGAACTTAAACCTTCAATAAAAAATCAGCCGTGCAACAAATATCTCATTTTTAAGTTGTAATCAGACACTTCTGCCTCATTTCTACTTCTCCTTCAGCCAGTCACTGAGACAAAGTAGCTTCACTACATTCTCAGAGCTCAAGATCCTCTTTTTTTTGGACCGTTATACCTGCAAGTGAAAAAAGGTCTCTTATAAGGGACAGAACTGGCAGATGTTTGCGAGCCAGGACAGAGAGGACATGAGTTTTAGCTGTATTGGGTTTATTTTGCAGCTGTACCTCAAGGCTGGTCCATACCTCTTCTCTTTCTCCTCTTTGAAGACACTTCAAGTCCTATGTTGAGCCATCCAGTGTTGAAGTTTGCTTGTCTTGAATTTTCCAATGTAGGCTGGGTCCCTCCCACTATCTTACAACACTTTGCTAATGTGTCACAAAACCAGTCTGCGAGGCAAACAGTGATGCTTCTCTGTAACATATGAGTAACACAAGGCTTGTGCACATATGGAAGCTTTCTCACCGCAGCCATCATGTTTCGGGCGCTGTCTGTGCTGGCTGTGGTGATCTTTTGTTGAACTCCCCCCATGCCTCCGCCACAGACAAACTGCTGGGCGCAGGCATGGGTGTAATGCCTGGTTTCCGTTTTTAGCATTGCTAATACAAATGACTGGAGTTTCCACTCACAGCCAATGATATGTATCGTAACACCAAGGTAATTGTGAACCGCTTCAGCCTTTTTTTTTAATTTTTTCAGTATCATATGGATTTTTAAAATAATAGTGTTTCACAATGGCGGGTTATTTGGTATGTCTGAAGAGGCTAAGTGCAAAACCTTTGCTAACCCCCCCGTCTTCTATCATCAAAACTGGTCTGAAGGACATTTAGCAAGGGAATTGCTCAGTTGGTCACATATAGATTTGCTAAGTTTGCGTTTTAGAGTTTGCTCCAATTTGAAGATGACGTTGACTGCTAGAGTTGGTATCTGGTATCTCTAGGGACGCGGTAGTCCGTACCTCCGGATTAACGTTGACTCTTGGATGCTTTGCATTTAGAGTTGAACTCCGGTGATATGCTAATTCCTTGCTGCAGACATTGCAGACGATTTTATTTTTATCAACACTTCCATCGAGGCGTTTTTTTATAAGTAAATGTTCCAATCAATAATCCAGGCAGCGCGTTCCCGTCTCCCTCCTTCATTTTACAGTCAAATGGTGGCTAGAACGGCTCCAGATTGAAAACATTTTGTGAAAATCTTAATGGAACAAGGGAACAGGCCCTTTTGTTTATATTATCCGTATTTTAAAAAAGCCCAAAACTTTTAAATTTAAGATTTAAACAAAATGTTTTACTACGCTCTAGTTTTTTTAGGCTACTCAAATAATCCTTACAAAGAAATTTAAATAAGTCAGTTTGATGGGATTGTACTATTAATCAATGCATAAATCTTAAAGGGATACTTCACTTTTTTTTTTTGGAAATAGGCTCATTTTACAACTCCCCCAGAGTTAAACTGTTGAGTTTTACCGTTTTCGAATCCATTCAGCCGATTTTCTGATATTTAGAAGAATATCAGTAACCAGACAGTTTCTGGTCTCATTGACTTCCATAGTATATTTTTTTCCTTGGAAGTCAATGAGACCAGAAACTGTCTGGTTACTGATATTCTTCTAAATATCATAAAATCAGCTGAATGGATTCGAAAATGGTAAAACTCTGGGGGAGTTGTAAAATTAGCCTATTTCCAAAAAAGTGGAGTATCCCTTTAAAAAGGCTTTTTTCTGTGTATCATGACAACACTACTTTCCATTGCATTGTTTTGTAGATATATGGTCATGTTGATACTGTAGAAAACTGTTAATAGCATTTTATGCAATGCTATGGCAGACATGAATTTTTGTGGATGGTGATGGATGCAAATTTAAAGCAATATGCTCTTGTCTGACTTCTACTTCATGTCGCTTCAAGCTTTTGAATGCTAACTTGGAACTTAAAACAAGTCATGCTTATACTCTGCATTGTTTTTCACTAAAAAACAGATATCTTATATTGTTTTTTTGATGCGGGGAGAATGCAAAAGGTATGCCTCCTATGCAAGGTAAAGCTACCCTTTCACCGTAGACTGCTGTCGTTCACAGAATGGATGTGTGTTTATCTTTCCAAACCCAAATGACCTTTATGTTACTTGGATGAAAAAGAGCAGCTTGGACACTCTACAAAATATCTCCTTTTGTGTCATACATAACAGAGCTGACGTGGCAGTGTAACGTATATATAAAGCTTTTGCCTGGAATATTGAAAACATCCTTTATTTTATGGTTGGTACATTTTATGGATGGAGGAAATTCAAGTTTGATGGTTTCTTTTACAATAACCATTTCCTTATATGACAGCAGTATAACCCATAATATTTGAGTGAATTTGAAAAGTTTTATGGCTGCATGTTTTTTTAAGGCAGTCTTGAAGTGTCAAAAGACAGTTTCGCCATAAAAGTAATGCTTACATCTCTGTAATAAACCGAATTGTGATTAATTCAAGTCATTCTTTGGCCTTCTGCAGAAGCTTTTAGCTCTCACGAATGTTTATTGTGGAAAACCGTTGCACATATTTAATGAATCCTCACAGGAATGCTTGTTAAGAATGTTTTATGTGTGCTTACTAGAAAGATTTATGAATCCATTATAATACGATGACTGAAGAAGGCCAAATCGGTCTGGAAGCGTAGGATCCGCAGGAAGTCGAGTCTACTTTAGATACTTTTTCTTTAGACTCTCGGGGTCTGCTCTTTGACTCATTACTGGTCATTTAGAAACTGCACAGAACAATCAATGGACCCATCAATTAGTCGATGTGTCAGTTAGTCACAGGGGCAAAAACCCAGCTCACACTTTCGGATACATCCGCCAACTTCACCTCCAAATTTCGATTGCTCCATGTTCAACTTTCGATTTAAGCGCAATCTGCAGAATCTAGTCAGCGTTTAAAGAAATGCTAATGATTACTCACAGAACTGTGAAAAATCATCCTGATAGCCAGGTGTGACTTGCCCTCATGTTGTTCCAAACCTGTATATGATTTTCTTCTGTGCGATACTGGTCACTCAGAATGTAATGAACTTGAATGGCTACTGAGATTGTGAAGCTCCAAAAAGTACCAGAAGTTTGCTGTAAAATCACCAAAGATGTAGTCCAATATGACCTTTGCGCTATTTTTTAAAGGGATAGTTCACACTAAAATGTACTCATCCCCATGGTGTTCCAAATCTAGTGCTGTAGCGGCACATCAATGACGTCTATATGCTTTGACATCAAAATTAAGTTGATGTCATATTTTTGCGTTGACACTTCTTTCTTTCTTTCTTTATTTATTTTTTGCACGGTCTCCGCGGTAGAGCTTGCTACATACACGCGGGAGACCGAAATATTGCAGGGTAGAGGACGAAGACAACTAGATGTGAATGTGCTTTCCATTAAATGAATCACACACAGTAAACCATCCCTTAAAAGAAAAAAAGAAAAAAAAAATAGAAAAAACATAGAAAACTTAGAAAAACTAAGAAAAAAAAACCTTAAAAAAACCCAAAAACAATTTAGACGCGCAAACTGGGTGCCGGTGTGGTTTCAAGCTAAGTTCGGCCAGATTCGGGTTTAAAGTCGTTCATCCTCGCGCTGTTACAAAAAAGGCGTGCACACATCCAAGCAAAATAAATAAATAAATAAATAAATAATAAAAAATTATATATATATATATATATATATATATATATATATATATATATATATATATATATATATATATATATATTAATAACGCGATTTTGGTGGTTGTAGAGTAACGACCGTGTTCAAAAACATTACACTAACGTTAGCCAGCTTATAGTATCATGATTCAGTACACTAGTATTTAATTAAAATACATTATGATTTCTATTAATCGAGCAGCAGAAAAATATTCTTTATATTAGCCGTCCAATTAGTCAACTAATCGATAAAATAATCGCCCAACTAATCGTATAGTTAATAATAGTTTACCCCAGCCCTATCCAAATCTGTATGAAGATGACTTCTTTGAGACATATTTTTTGTCCATACATTGGAAGTCAATTGTCTCCAAAACTACCAACATTCTTCAAAATATCTTGTGTTTTCTGTAGAAGAATTACATTTACTACTATTTATATGTGATTGTGTTTATTAGCTTTTGAATTAGCTTTTTTTTTCTTGTTTTAGTTTTTATTAGCTAATTTTAGTTGAAGTTATTTAAGTGATTTTCATCCAATATGTTATTTTAATTAATGAAATATATTTCGATTAATAAACTTGTTTTTAGTTTACAACTGTGTTTTAGGTTACACTATATGGTCAGTTTAACATTCTTCAAAATGTCTCATTTTCTGCTAAGGTTTGGAAGAACATGAGGGTAAGTAAATGATGAAGACATTTTATATTTGGGTAAAATTTTGAGAGCCTATGACGTGTAGAATTGGTTTAGTATGATTGCCATATTCATTCAAAAGACAGCCCCTCAATCTTCTCAAAGGTCAAAGAGCCACAGTTCGACCTGTCATAGATATCACACACGAGCAGAATCGTGCGTAGTCAACAATCAGGATGAGCATCGAGGCGTATTCTGTGCCGGTTTTGGTCTGATTTTCTCATAAATGCACCCACACTCGCCCACTCACACAGACACAGATCAAGTGTAGACGGTCGGCATGTTCAGACCAGATATGGACATTGTTACACTTCTACGGCTGATGTAAATATGTGCAAGCCGAGCTCAGAAAACCCGATGCTAGCAACAGATGGAATGCAGCTCGTAATTTCCCAGGCACATCTATCTGAGATGTGTGTCATGCAGCTGCTACCGCGGTGTCAAGAAAAACAGCATCTGGGTGTGTGTACGTGTGAGCGAATGAGTGATCGGGAGAGAGAGGCGCCTGAGCCACTGAATGATTGAACTGACAGTATCGAGAGCATGACACAGTGGCAAATCCCAGAAGTTTTAAATCATTTGCCGTTAAGTGCCAGAGATAAATAAGCGATTAAGACTCGGGATTCCTTTAGGAGTGTGGCAAAATGGCCTACACCGCTCGATTCGCTCGCCACCAGATGCCAAGCGGCACTTCCTGTCAGCGGACGGGAGGGGAGACCTCTGGGAATCGCATTTCCATGACAGCAAACTACAAGTGTGCAAATTTGCATCGCTGACAAGCCAAATGCTCCATGGGATGAGGCAGCTTTCTCCTCAATTAAACGCTTTGTCATTAGCTTAGATGTAATTGCATTGTGGGTAATTTAAACTAGTCGTTTGGGAGCACCAGACAACAAGTAATGGTGAACTACAGTCAATGTTGTTATTGTCGATGAATGTATAAATGTTTGTTGATGAAAAAATCTTTTGGGTTTGTCTATAATAATGAAACCAAATAGACAATTTTTTCCCATGCTTTTTTTGCATGCTTCCACCAAGACTGCTATTTATTTATTTATTTATTTATTTTTTTTTTAATAAAAATGTAGTAAAACCCGGTAATATTTTGAAATATATTATTAACATTTTTTTAAAATAACTTTTTATCCTAATATATTTTATTTTTTGTATTTCTAATTTATTTCAGTGATGTCAAAGCTGAATTTTCAGCATTGCTCCAGACTTTAGTGTCCCATGATCTTTCCAAAACAATGGCTCTGACATATTTTAATAAATGTCAGTTCAAGTTACTTTCAGGCATGCATGTTGGTCTGGGACTAGTATAAGACTTGTTTGTGAAACGAGGGATAATTGTGAACCATTTAACACTAACTGTAAAAGAACCTTTTGTTAAATGTTTCTTTACTCTTTTATTTAATATTTTTTCAATATATTTATTTTATTCCATTAGTGCATCGCATTAGCCTGGCAAACGCCAGACCCAATTCTCTTTGAGTTCTCTTTTCTCGTATTCGAGGCGTGGTTTACGAATGCCCGGCGCCGTTTATTGGGTGCTAAGAATGTCTATCAAATGCGCCTGTACGTAGCTCATAGCCAATCGTTTCAATTAGAAAAACACAAGCATTAAGTACAGTTTAACATAGATGTTGAAGTTGTTATTTGCATTGGAAATTGTTTGCTTGTACTTCACAAGTTTAAAAAATTAAAAAATTGAATTTAATGACTATAGCGTCTACAACTTTAATCGGTACGTGTGCACAGCTGAAAGTTATGCTAACTTAGCTGTATATTGATATTGAAAAGCAACACAAATTAGTGGCTCTGTGACAACCACAGTAGGTAGTCTACAGGCATAATGACAATATGATATTAATAAATACCACTTACCATTTATAGGTTAAATGGACTTCGTCGACGACGATACCTAGCAGGTTGGTAACGTTACTATACAACTCCGTGGCTAACATGTCTAGCCACTTTGCGCAAATCCAGGCCTCGGGACTGCCGAACAGAAGTTGGTATCGACAATTCTATTTTCTCGGGACACAGCTGAGCGGCAGATATTCCAAGGTTGACCGCCTCCTGTACCTGGTCCTCCATTAGGGCGATTAATGGCGAGACAACAATGACGACTGGGGTCTCGCGAAGTTTAACGCCAAAAGCTGCTCTTTTTTCAAAATAAACTTGCATTCTAAACTACTTTGAACAATATCTAAGGCTACATCAAAAGGTAGCTTCGCGTCTGCTGCCATGTTGAATCCATAGAAATCAACAAACTGCTTCGGTGTGTCAAATAGATGTCGTCATCGTCTTGCTGCTCCCTCCCCGTTCTGTGATTGGTTCCCTAAATGAGGCGAAAATCTGGACCATGGTATCCACACTGCCTCTCAGCGTGAATAAAATCGCACAGCATGGGCAAACCCAGACTAGCATCGCATTGGTATTTGTTTACTGTTATAATGAGGTTCTGGTACAGTATATCCACATATGTCTCCAGGCTGTCCTCTATGGCACACGAGCCAGCTGAAGACAGATGCTGGTGAGGCAGTGTGAGGCTGTTCATCGAAAACCCTCCGTCACTGACACTGGAAAAGACTCTCCTGCAGCCAAGAGGGTCCTTCAAACCCAAGGGCTTCCAAAAACCACATTTCACAGTACGCCATTGTTTAGGAAAACCGTTTTTCTCTGCGTTCCAGTCTCCTCCCCAACTAGAAAAGTTGTTTAGCGATTTGAAACATTTGTAAATGCATGCCTACTTTGAATATCATCACCATTACAAGACATCCAACTTCCATAGAATTACACTGAAATAAGTCTCTTTAATGAGAAATTCTCATTCTCCTTGATCTCTGGAAATATCCACAGATGTTCTGTGCCTGGATCTATCCAGGCTAATTTTTGGTTTTCAAAAATGTAATTTTTTTTCCAGGTTTCTGGTTCTGTCTGAATGGCCAATGTGGACTTAATTACTCTGCTTGATCCTGATGTTCACAGAAAACAAAGTATCAGCTTGTAACATACTGTAGGTAACTTATACAAATCAAGAGACGTGAATACAGCACGTGTTATGCTTCTGGGAACTGACCACCTGTATTTGCCATTAAACAGCATGGTCAAGCAAAGCGAGTCTGTTTGCAGATGCCTTTGTTTGATATCTTGTTGTCTATGTAATGACATTAAGTATTTGCCTCTGTATTTGTAATATTTATAGTAACTGGTGGTGTTGACATGAAAGATTTCAATATTTCACAAAAATGTGACACAGAACTCAGTTTAATTTCACTTTGATTTGCCCTCGCTGTCTTCTGAGCGGCTGTGTTTATCAGCGTTTAGCAGTGGATGCCCTAAGCTGGGGAAACTTTCTAGAAACATAGTTATGGCGTTGGTGAAACTTCTGAAAACATTTATTAATCAGAGTCTTGTGTTGTAATGGGTGCTAATTCACAAAGTGATGATGCCAGCTGGCTCTTGTCACAGCTGCGCTGAAGAGGTCTGGTTATTTCAGTCAACTACTGGCACCAGTACTGATAAAAATCATGAACACTGTCTATTTTTGTTCTTCTGGCTCTAATAAATGTTTTATGCCTTTATCAGATGTTCTTCATCAGTTGGAGCTTTTATTTTATTTCTCATTGGATAATTGTGCATTCTCGATTGAAAATCGACTAGTTTCCATTCTTTTAACAAATCGCAACAGCTTTCCTTTCTCTGCAAGCCAATGAGTATTTATAGATGCATGTCTTCTAATTCTATATTCTGGATTTGTTTCTGCAGACACATTGAGAACTGGTCGGGCTTGCAGGAGTTGAGGGGCGTTGACATGGAGCTGTACACTGGGCTTCAGAGACTGTGAGTACCACATTGCAACCACATCTTTTTGATCTGACATCTGCGGGAACGTATTGCTAGCGATGGCATTCTAGCATGGGCAAGTTTCACAGTGGCTTTTTCTAGCCAGCCCCACATAAAAAGTGTCTCCCCAAGGCCTGCTTTAAAATGATCAAATAATGCTGCTGAAGTAGCCAGAAAATTTAATTACATCCCCCAACACCCTCCATCTGGTCAAGACTTGCTTTACCTCGTTCAGTCTGCTACGGGTGATGCACATATCTTTACTTGGCTCTTCATAAGTAGGGCTTCCTCCCTCACAAGAGCCACTCAAACCTCCTCTTCCTTCCTATTACAGCTCTACTTGTAAATGGAGGCCAGGAGAAATGATTAATAAGGTTCTCATTAGCAGTTAACAGTAACCCGCACTATTAAGGTGACGTGGCAGAACCTCTGGTCTGAGAAGCTGAGAAGATTCAGGGTTTTTTTTTCCTCCCCCACAGTGAATCACTCTAGCCTTTTAGCATGTGAATTTATGTCGGAGTCCACAATATGAGTCACACATTGGGGCTTTTTTTTTAACAAATAATATTTAAAATGCATAAGTAGATAGGCTACTTCTAGGACTTCTTCGCATTGAGGCAAGAAGTCAATCTCTGATATTTTAGATGCTCTATTGGTCAAAAAGTATATATATCTATATATGTTCTCGTTGTTTAAATCTGCAGGCTAATATTTGAAACTTGAAATTTGGTATGGGTATGAAATTTGCATAAGCTTGCATTCTTGCTCTTCGTGTATTCTAATGAAAATGCAGGTTCATCAAACAATTAGCATACTATGTTAGTGCAAAAACTTCAATTTTAGTTTAACTTTTGATCCAAATTTGGCTTATTGCACCTTATTCGTAAAACCAAAGTGAGATTTGTTTGACACATTTAAAGGAGTAGTTCACTTTTCAAAAAAAACTTTTGCTGATAATTTACTCAACCCCATGTCATCCAAGATGTCCATGTCTTTTTTTCTTCAGTCGAAAGGTTTGTTACATTTTCTAATCGTCAAGGTAGCAGTTAGCCTGGTTAAAACCAGACCATTCTCAGTTGTAACTGAGTTATGGTCTGGCAACGTATCATAGACGAATCATTTCCAGAGAGGCGTCACCAACGGACGTCGCGGGTAGACCTAAAACTAATCAGAGCGATGAAGGAGATGACGTATGCAGAGCGGCGACCAATGGAGAAACATCTCCGATTGTTGTTCTTTGCTCAGTTTTTAACAAAAAGGAAACGTTTAAATCGCTTAAAACAGATGCGATAGCTGATTCGAACGAGTGATGTTCGATGGCGGCATCCATCTTTGTAATGTAGGCTATAAAATCTGCTTCAAAATCCCAGCGTTGCTGTCATCTTTTAAAGCCCGCCCCAACGTTTCTGATTGGTGCCTCGATTTCAACGGATTGGAAATGGGGTTGAATGCGCTCTTTGCCTGACTAACTTTCAGAGAAAATCTAAATTTGCCGGAAGTTTTGGGGTTTTCCCATGCTAGGTAACGGTAATGAAATGACATAGAAGAATAAAAGCTCTTTTTTTGAAAATTTTGCTTAGCGGTCTTGTATCGTAGTCACCCTCCTCAGAATCAGTATAGTCTGGTCTGAGACATCCATTTGGGCCACCATTCGTGATTCCAAATTAGCAGTTGATAATCATCCATATTAAGCATTATGTTCAACGGGCTTAAGTCTCCAACCTCATGCAAAAAGAAATACTTTGCTGCAATCGGTCCCGCAAAAGTCCCTAATAACAAGAGCTGAGAGTGCTTTGCGCAAATAAACATCTCACAAATGCCAATGAAAAAAAAAAATGTATTCAATATACATAATTGATTCCAGCTGCCAGCATAAATAACACCAGAAGCAAGGATGCAGGCTCTTGAGGATTTTCTGCCCTTAATGATGTTACTTGAGGAGAGGAGACAGATTGGAAGCAAGGATTAGATGATGGGTTTTTTTTTCCTTTTACATCCACATTTCCCCTTTTGACACTGCTGCGAGACGGCTAGACAATTAGCAGCCCGTTTAGCCCCTAGCTGCTGTCAGATCCATTTAAAATGAAGAACGTGAACTGGTCTTTCACTCGTCTTTTACCAGCTCACCTCCTCTTAGACCTATGATTTGTGCATTACATTTTTTGTGCAATATCTTTTAGGCTAATCAGAGCAACTTACAGCAGCATTTGACATTAGCATAACCTAATTGTCCTTTGCCGCAGGTTGTTAATGTCTTTTTGTAGCTCAAGTAAAATTACAGTTTCCAAAGATACCATCACATATCTTGCACTCGTTTTACATATTTGTCATAACAAACATTTTCTCTAAGCTAAGCGTGTGCATGGCTGCACACTTTTGATGTTGCTCCCATACAGATGAAAAAAATGTTGTGTCGGAAAAGCTAGAGTCAGAGATAAATTAATGATTTTCCGTCATATATATAAGTTAGTTTTAATGAGTGTATTTTGTGAAGGCTGTGAGTGGAAACCTCACTCCCCTGGTCTCAAGATACACGCTAGCGACTGACACTAGTCTTTAGCATCCTTGTTAGCGCGCCCTTCAGAGGCCACACCGGACACCTCGGTTCGAATCCCGCTCAAAGCGGGTCGAGTAGGACCGGTAATGCTTGCATACATTCTTTATATTAATTCAAATGTAAACAAAATTGAATAATCATTACCAAAAGTGGCTTTAGAAGGCAATATATTGTTTAATTTCCATATGATTAATAAGCCGTTCATTGACCTACAATCTGACCTTGCAATCATCCCAGACAGCAAACTGACATTGAATCAACGTGGAAACGACGTCTCTCATGACATCGAAACAACGTTGATCTGGCATTGTTTTGCTCATCGAATTAACGTTGAACCAACGTCAGATGCGGCATTCTTCAAAGCTAAATGAAAATTGGTAATTGGTTTGGAATTGGTTTGGTTTCCTAATGTTGAAACAACGTTGATTTCAAGTTGATTTTCCGTTAGTTTTGAAGAATGAGGCGTCTGACGTTGGTTCAACGTTAATTCGATGAGCAAAACAATGCCAGATCAATGTTGTTTCGATGTCATGTTTCCACGTTGATTCAATGTCAGTTTGCTATCTGGGATATTTGTCGTTGTCTGTCCAAGGTGTCTTTTAAAGACTGTTTTTCAGCATTTTGCATTTTTTAAGTGCATCAACTTTGAAAATATGCCCAGCAAGAAATAAATGGTCAAAATAGTTGGGAAACTACTAATGCCTGTTTGTTTGTCCTTTCCATTTCAGGACCATTGCGAACTGCAACTTACATGTGATTCAGCCACGAGCCTTCGCTCAGAACCCAAACCTGCACTACATGTGAGTCCTGTGTACTAGAATGTTCTTGACTAAACACCTCATTTGAAAGTCAATTGTTTCTTCCTCGAGACTCGCACTGTTGGAGATGGATCGGGAAGTTGGGTTCACTCGTTCATCTACACCACGCAATAGATCTTCTTAAGTAGGCCATGTTTAGCAAATTGGGACAATGCATTTTCCATCTTTGGCTACTCTCACGGTATCATGGCTGCTCTTAATCGAGAGATGCCTCGGCCCCCCGTGCATAATTTATGATGATAAAGTTCTCCTCAATGAACTGAGCACCACCCGCAGCTATTTCTCAAAAGTGAGCTTTGCGAGTAGGCCAGCAGACACATACATTGGTTTTAATCTCTAAAGAGCAGCTTTGCAGTGTGCTTGTTAACATATCGTCTTTGTCTATAGTCGTTTGATGGTTTAAAATTGCTTGACCGAAATGAATCCTTTCGATAATTGGCTTAACAGTCAGTGCCGTAAAGCGTTGATGTGTGCCTCTTGAAATTCTCTGTGTTAGATTGCACATTCACTTCAGACCCTCTGTTGTGTGCTCTAAATAAACAAAGTTTGTTTGAGGTAGAGCTACCTGAGTTGTGGGGAAGAAGATGGTGGAGAATGTGGGCAGAGAGAGAGGGAGAGGGAGAGGGAGAGATGATTTACTTAATGAAGGCTGAATTGGACGAGTGTGACAGGACTGTTATTTCCCAATTTCCTGCAGTGAGCGGTGGAAAGGACGTGGAATCACACAGTCACCTCCACACACAATTTGTGCTGTCCATCACAAATGAAAATGCACTTCTTTTTTTTTCTCTGTCATAAACCGACGCCTGTGCGATTTTGTGTTGGTGAGCGGTCCCGGTGAATGTCTTCTGTATAGAATGTTCAGGTATTTGTCACTATTTCCATTGTAAGCACTTCAGTAGGGGGTGTGATTTATAATTTTTTACTTGTCAAGCTTTTCACTGTAAAAAAATATTTTCAAGATTTGTTATCACAACATTTTTCTTTTGCGAAATCAACTTAAATAATTTATTTAGTTCAGATAACTTATTATTTTGAGTTTCTGATGATTAAAGCAATCTCCTTCATTGTATTAACTCACTTTTTCCAGTTCAATCAACTTAAAATTTTACGGGAACCAGGTTACTTAATTTTTTAAGTTAAACCAACAATATTTTTTTTAACCAAGCAACACTTTTGTACACATTTTTGTAATCCTCCCGAAACATTACCACCACAATGTCATTTTCACCACATTGAATTGTTAAACTTTTTTTGCAACAAAATCGCTGACTCATTTGTCTTTCTAAATATTTTCGTAGCCAGCATGTTGTGCATCCTGAATAAACACAATTTGATTGGAATTGACATTGTTTTCTTTACACATCGCATCTCATATTTCAATTTTCCCCCGGTTCTTTTGTCTCATAAGGGCCTGTTCATATATCTCGTCTTTTGCGCACTCAAGTTTGTTATTTCAAATGTAGGCGCGCGGTCACAGGTTTAAACATGTATAATTTACGTTTTATTATGGATTTTCATAGTTAAGGATTGAAATTATGTATTTCAAACAAGGGAAAAATATATTCTCACTGTAAAAAATATTGTTGGTTTAACTTAAAAACGTAAGTAATTTGGTTGCCTGAATTTTAAGTTAATTGAACTGGAAAAAGTGAGTTAATACAATGAAGGAGATTAATTTAATCATCAGAAACTCAAAATAATAAGTTATCTCAACTAAATAAATTATTTAAGTTGATTTGACAAAAGAAAATGACAAATCTTAAAAATATATATTTTTTTATAAAAAAATTAAATACTTGTGATTGAACAATGGTGACCAAGACAACAGATATCAGTGTGTTTTTGCCTTGAGAACACAATGTGTGTGTGTGTGAGTCAGCAGGCGGACAGATAAGTACAGTAATGCCAGTGTTTCTTTTTGGGCCCTTTTTTATTCTCCATCCCGTGTGAGGTCTTCAAAGAGCTGACTTTTATGAGCGAAAAAATCCCAGAGATTTCCGGACATGCCATTCACAAACACACTCAAGGTCAGGGCTCAGGAATAAAGCGGCAGTGTTCTGATCTGTTTCCCATTTCTGTTTTATGACCCAAACATTTGACGTAGATAATTCATACATCACTGTTCTCACAGGGATCGCGATTAAGAAATTCACCGTTGCTGTTCAGGATCAACAAACTCAATTTTAAATGTTTTTTGTTTACATCTAAATATGCTGAAAACAGCATCAGTATACTGTTGTGTAATTGCATGAGATTAGACTTATTTCAGAGAATACAGTATACTCTATATTGTATATTACCTCACTGACAGTTTTTTCAGTTTTTGGTGAATCAAGTAATTATATATTGATGAAAGATTAGAAAACGGTTTTATTATTTTGGTGAATCGTACACGTTAAAACTCAAGAACATGAACATCCAACTATATAGAACGAATTGTGAATTTTATTGTCTTATTTTTTCATAATTTTTGGCAGCCTCTTG
This sequence comes from Cyprinella venusta, assembly GCA_038021265.1. Classification (NCBI taxonomy): domain Eukaryota; kingdom Metazoa; phylum Chordata; class Actinopteri; order Cypriniformes; family Leuciscidae; genus Cyprinella; species Cyprinella venusta. The sequence goes on along the minus strand of CM075886.1, from coordinate 12,788,814 downwards.
TTTTGGAGACTCACCAAGCTTTGTGACCCTTGCAGTAAGAGTTTTGGTGTCGAGGGGCCTGTTTCCTTGTGTTTATTTCTTGTTTTCATACCCCAAATGGCAAAATAAATTTGTTTTCAGCAGCGTTTGATAAAAGACAAAGAAATCAATACGAGGGCCCATTGCTTTGGTCGACCTGCTTTTTGAGGAGGGGCATTTGCTTTCATGTAGTCTACTGGCCATGTGTGGCGAAATGAAAGGTTGGCTTCTGGATTTCTACAAGAGCATTTTTTTTCTTTGGACGATGGAGAGAGGACTCAATATTTCTAGGTATCCTGTAAAGGTTATTTCCATGAGGAATGTGCTGAGGGACAGCAGAGAGTAACTCATTAAAACCTCCCAGTCTGTCACGGCACCACCTTGCAAGAAAATGTCACGTTTTCTTGAAAAATCTACCCAGTTATAGGGCTGTCAAATGATTAATCCAAAATAAAAGTTTGTGTTTACATAATATATGTGGTTGCACTGTGTATAATTATTATATATATATATATATATATATATATATAAATACACACACATGCTAGTATATATTTCTGAAATATTTATATTAGTAGCACAGTACTAAGATAAAAAAAATATGAAAACTGTAAATACTGTAAAATAATAATAAATGGCTAATGCCAACTAAGCTGAAATTTGAACAACTTTTAGAAGTTAATCCGTCGGACAAACCTTTTGTTTTTTTGTGTAGTTTGTTTTGCTTTGGTTTTGTTTAGAGTTTAATGTTATTTAGGAGGATAACACTGACTTTGGTGGTCATCTCTTTTTCTTAATTCATACATTATCAAACTTTCTCTCGAATTTTCTCTTTGTCATTCTCTCTCTCAGTCTTTGTCCTTCTCTGAAACCCCTTTCTCATAGACGCCCCCCTCTTTTCTCTCTCTTTTTACTTTTTTCTGGCCTTTGCATACAAACTCAGTTTTTTCATCTTCCTCCATCATTCTCTCTGGCCCCATCCATCTATCTCTTTGTTTCTGGGATGACATTATTTATTATTCATGCCACCGTTGATGTGGCTGCTGTTTTATTCCCCTCGCAACGGGAGGAGCGCGCTAAAACAGCTTACATCTTTTCCTTCTCTGTGAAAGAACTCCAAAATGAGCCTTTGACTTTGTGGTTAGTCAGTCAGCCATGTCTCCCTCTCTGAAATTTGATAGGATGCTCATCAGTAAAGGAGAGACGCTCCATTGTCTCTGCAGGCTCTGAAGGCCCCTGAGCCCCAATGAGAGCTTTATTTGGCTTGATGAAAGTTGAGTGCTTTGAGAAAACACATTAAATGTGTCGACGCGTCCTCTTTGCTCGTTGAAATATGAATTGGATATTAATGATAATGCCTGCTGGTGATTTCGATGAGCTTTATGAAATGTTGACATCAGAGCGGAATGACTAATCGCATTTCCGGGAGACATTATTAGCATTTTTGCATTATTCATTTGTGTCAGGTGAAATGTAAAGCTTAAGGAATGTGGTTGGCTAAGCCAAAGCTAATGTCTGACATGATTGCTAAATTGAGTAAATTTTAGGACTGGATATCGCCAAACGTCTCAGCTACAGTACATTACCATGCACTATGGATCGTGATTGAAACTGCGCCTGCAGAATGAATCCGGCCAATGAGACCACCACTCACTCATGACCCATGATATATTGCAATGCCACATTACAAAGTTCTGAAAGACAGCTTCCATAAAACTCAGAGTAGCAGAATGGCACCAGATAAAGTCAGTTGTCTATAGAGGTCGTAAAGTTATCTTCTTAAATATGTGGAGTACAGACTGGCCCCAAATCTCGCACCAGTCATTCTCTTTCTAATACTTTCTCTGTGTCACTTTCTGTCAATCCTCAGTGTTTTATGTAGACCCACTTTGTTTCACACTCGCTCTTCAGGAGAATAGGCCACAGGTTGCTGTAGGGTGTTTTGGTAGTTCTTTCTGAAATTCATCCAAAGATAGCAAAGGGTTTTCAAATTTGCGGGCTCCCATCTAATTTGGCTGGCTCAAAGCAATGTCCAAGAATGAGCTATTTTATATCTAGAAGTTTTTATTTCCCCCCGAGCAGTTGTAACTTTAAGGCTTTAAACTTTTGTAATATATATATTTATAATATTTAACTTCTGTTCTATAGAAATCTGACATGGTCTCTTCATTCGGTAGCAGACTATTGAGGGCACTTATTCAGTAAGGCGACCGTTCAAAAGTTTGATGTTGGTAAGATTATTTTAAATGTACTTCACCCAAAAATGAAAATTCTGTCAGTATTTACTCACCCTCATGTTGTTCCAAACCTCTATGTGTTTATTTGTTCTGCTGAACACAAAGGAAGATATTTGGAAGAATGTTTTAATCAAACAGATCTCATTCCCCATTGACTTCCATTGAAGGAAAAAAACACATACTATGGTAGTCAATGGGGAATGAGATCTGTTTGATTAAAACATTCTTCCAAATATCTTCCTTTGTGTTCAGCAGAACAAATAAACACATAGAGGTTTGGAACAACATGAGGGTCAGTAAATACTGACACAATTTTCATTTTTGGGTGAACTAACCCTTTAAAAGCAAGTCTCACCAAGGCTGCATTTATTTGATCTAAAATACAGTAATATTGTGAAATATTATTAGAATTTAAAAGAATTGTTTTCTATTTGAATATATTTTAAAATGTAATTTATCCCTGTGATGCGAAGCTTTATTTTCAGCATCTTCAGTATCACACGCTCCTTTAGAATATCGTTCAATGAAATGTTAAAATAGAAAACGGTTATAATACATTTTAATAATATTTGACAATATTACAGTTTGAACTGTATTTTTGATCATTTAAAAGACCTTCTTGAGCATAAGAGACTTATTTAAAAAACATGAAAATCTTTTAAATGGTGGTGTACCACTACTCATTGAATGACGAGGGAATGTTTTGCTCACCGACAGACTGAAGCAGCCAACTCTCAGAGTCACGTTGCAGTGCAGGAAAAACTGTGTAGGAGTGGACAGGCAGGTTATCCTTTTTATAACTTCCTGTTTGTTGGTTTTTCAGTATAGATCGGTGTTCAAAGACACACAAAAAGGTCCATCACACCAACCTCCGCCCGCCCCCATGATACTCACACCCTCGCGCCACTAGCTCTCAGCATCACCGTCATCTCTCCGTGGGGAGATGTCCTTGTACAGCAGAATAAAAGCTCTCTCTGGCATACACCAGAACAGGTCTGCGCCATGAGAGGGCCAACTAATTTGCTTCTTTGTCTGAGATGTCAAAAGAGGATGTTTCTTTTTTTTGATAGCCAAGGCTTCTGATAGTGTCCCTGTGACACACATGAGAGAAAGAGCATGTTGTGGTGACAAGCAAGGTCTGATGGCAGCTGACTCGCATTGATGTGAAGCAAAAATCAGGATGGAAGCTTTAATAATTACAAGCATACAAAAAGGACTGGCTAATATTTATTCTATACTAGCTTTCACGCATTTGATTCCACTCTGAAGTCAAGAGCGGACCACTCTGGTTGAATAACACAACATTTAGTGTGATGACACTTGGCATGTTTGGTTGGATTGAAGCGAACCCTGGTGCGTTTGCTCTGTTAGCGTGGTTCATTTGTGTGAACTCTGCCATCTGAACCCCGATGCGCAACAAACAAGCGGACCAAGACCACTGAAAACAACCTCTGATGCGTATGATATGTGAATTCAACACCGACCACAACCAGACGTGTAAACAAACCAAAAAACAGTGCATGGTGTCGCAAGATGAGTCCCTAAAAAGGACAGAATGCTCTAGCATATCCATTTTTTTCTTGTCATAGTCGTGATGTTGCCCATCACAGTTCGGTACACGCATTAGAACCACTTCTCCTCGCAGAAGATCTGTATTTGTGTGTGTGATGAGGGGATTCCTGCCTCTTTGTTTCTAGAGTAGTCAGCTCACATAAAGCAAGCGCATTTAGCCGAGAACAGGTTTTTTTTTTTTTTGTATCTTTAGTTTTGGTGTTAAAAATGGCAGGGTGAATGGTAAGCGAACCAGGACTAAATGTGTGTTGTTTTTTTTACTTGTACCGAAATACGAGTAAAAATCAAACACAATGTCATATGTCTTCTGTATGTCATAAATCTATTTATTTTATTAATCTATAAATCTATGTATTTATTTAATGCCATGTGACCCACTCTGGAGCATCAGGAAAATAACATTAAAAAAAAATCAAACTGCATTTTGTAGGTTTTTTTTATTGCTCAAATAAATAATCTGTCACTAGTAAAACATCTACTTTAATATGTATTACTATCAAACATTTATTTGACCAGATTTTTTTTTTATTCGCTGCCACTGGCAAATATTTTTGTCCTCATCCAAACTTTTATTATTATTTTTTTCACAATCAAATTAAACATCCTGACATAAATACTACCACTCAAAAGTTTGAGTTCAGATTAATAATTCTTATTAATAATTCAAATTAATAATTTCTTATTAATAATTCAAATTGATAATTCTTTAAAGAGATTCAGCAAGCATGAAGCATGCATTAAATTGAACAAAGCGAAAGTGAAAATCTGTACAAGATGTATTTAAAGTCAGTTTATTCCATATTTTCTATTGTATTGTATTGGATTGTATTTGATTGGATTGGATTGGATTCTATTGGCTGCCGCCTCGCTGTCCGATTTTATTTTAGTTTTAAAAAAACAATTATTCATAAATTAATATATTATATGTTAGTTGATGTATTTTTTGTTACACTGCTTTTAGCGCTTTGAGATTTTAGAAAAGTGCATTATAAATAAAATGTTTTATTATTATTATTAATACATGTAGTCAAAATTACCTGGAAATGTAGAATATCCAAGTACAGCTTTCTAAAGGAAAAAAAAATATCAAACTTCAGGAGGATTTGTTTGAGTTGAGTAAAACAAAATCACTAAAAATATTCATCCTTGTTTCTTAAATCTGGTAAATTCATCCATTGTGATATTTAAACTAGATGGATTGCAACTTCAAGTTCTCCTGTTAAAAATGATATATGGCACTTGATGCTGACTGCTAAAATGGGTTAGAAAAACAAAGAAAAGAACACGCTGTGCTGGTGCTCCAAAATGGGTCTTAAAGGGTTAATGGTATGAAACAAACCACCTAAACCATTTTCAACTTATCAGCATGCATGTCACACCTGACCATGCTTTTCTTACAACGTTGTCCATTTGTCAGATGTGTCTTTTTTGACTAAAATAGATTGGGGTCTACGTGATGGAGCGGTGTGACACCGATTAAATGTGTCAATCATACAAGGAGAGTAGTAGTTGTGAGGCTGGGGTCTGGCCTCCCCGTTTTCAGCTGTCAGTCAGTTTCTTGGTAACACCGTCTGGCTGCTTTGTACTGTGTGTCAAAACCACAGTATTGACTTGCACTGCATTATATACTGTTTGGTGGTTTGTCATCCTTTTGTCTGAGGTTTTCCCTTTCAGGAGGCTAGAAGTTCAGGGTGAAGAGAGAGAAAGTGTACTGGAATGATATTAACTGTGGCGCTCATGCAGGAGAGAAAGGTTAAAATAAGATTTGCAACAAATACCAAACAGATTCTCCTTCTTTTTTCCTGACAATTTCATGTTGCTTTGGGATCTTATACTGTATTTTATCATATTTTGCTGCTCTTTTCCCCTACACCATATTTTGTTGGTACTTTAGATCATTGTAACCCTTCCTTCCTTCCTTCCTTCCTTCCTTCCTTCCTTCCTTCCTTCCTTCCTTCCTTCCTTCCTTCCTTCCTTCCTTCCTTCCTTCCTTCCTTCCTTCCTTCCTTCCTTCCTTCCTTCCTTCCTTCCTTCCTTCCTTCCTTCCTTCCTTCCTTCCTTCCTTCCTTCCTTCCTTCCTTCCTTCCTTCCTTCCTTCCTTCCTTCCTTCCTTCCTTCCTTCCTTCCTTCCTTCCTTCCTTCCTTCCTTCCTTCCTTCCTTCCTTCCTTCCTTCTCTTCCTAATAAATAATACAATTATATAATAATTCGTTTATTGAAATTCTCTCCCCCTAATTTATTTATTTATTTAAATGTACTATAATTCACAATGAATTAGAAAGTAATTTATTGGCATTAATTCTTTTTATTTTTTAAATATTTGTATTACAATTGACTTGTATTAGTTCAGTTATACAATGTATTGCATAAAATTTTTCAAAGTCAGATATCCAAAGTTATTAATTTATTAATATACAGACAACCAACAATCCGATTTGTTGTTCTCCAAACATTGCAAGGATTTGTTTGAGCAGCTTAAGGCTGGATTCACATATAGCGCCCAAAAACGCGTAGAAAACGCTGGGCGCGCCGCATTCTCCTTTTTCCAAAGCGCTAGGGCGGTTGCGCTCCAGTTGGTTCTTGTCACGTGACCTACTGTGCTCTTATGGTGTGCTTGCGGCATTCTGAAAAGTTGAGATGTTTTGTCTCGATTAGAGCCAGACCGATTTATCGGCAGGCCGATATTATCGTTCGATATTAGACATTTTCCTAACTATCGGTATCGTCAGTTATAATGGCCGTTAAATTAATATTTTAAAAATAAAATATAAACGGACGAAACACGCTTCAACCATGTCATGAGTGTTGGAGTTGTATAGTTTGTCCACCAGATGGCACTCTACACCGTCGCTGTTGGCAACACTCTTCTATAACACGCCTGCTGATCCAGGTTGCAGGTAGCTTATAAGGCAATGTAGGGGCTGATTATTATTTTATTTATCAGAACTTTAATGTATTTTGATGTTCCTCTGTTCTGTTATGACAATAAAAGAAACAAGTTTCTTTTTAAAATGCATTATCATATTATTTTAGTTAAAACTCATAAATAACTACAAAAAAATAAATAAATAACTACTAACTAAAAAAAAAAACCCTAATGTTAGGGAAATCTGTTAATGTTTTGTTGCACGTTTCTGAAATAAAATAAAATTATAATTAAAAAAAATCGGCCGATATATCGGAATATCGGATTTTATAACCAACAAATGTTTGTATCGGTATCGGCCTTCAAAATCCTTTATCGGTCGGGCTCTAATCTCGATGCGGCGTGGACGCGCTTGGAAAAAACGAGTGCGTCGCACCACGACCGCGGCGCCTACATTTGAAATAACGAACTTGAGTGCGCAAAAGACGCGAAATGTGAACAGGCCCTAACATTGCAACACTGCCTCAACCAATGGTGTGAGTTTGGGGTGGGACTCTCGGTTTGTTGACCAGTCAAAATGTGTTGGAGGAAACCAGTATGAAAACATAATTTTTCAAATTCGGTGAATGGATGTGAATGGATGCAAGTATGCATATCTCTATCTTGTCACTTGACTAAAAAAAAAAAAAAAAAAAAAAAAACACCGTAGGGACTGGCCTCTTATGTTCCTTTTCCGGTAGAGCGGTGCTCCCTATATCAGCCGGGCTAATGGGCTGTGATGCTCAGATGCGCCGGGCACAGCCTGTGCTCTCCCCTGGGAGGTCACGCCAACCCTGCTGACACTGGACAGATCAATACCTCTGTTGCAGCCGCTGAGCTGTTACCTCCTGCAAACCAATCCTAAGGAGTGTTAGTGAAGCCCTTTATTTTTACAGCCCAGTTTTTTGGCATAAGCTGTCGGTAAGCACAAGGTATAAAAGTCAACAGTAATAGAAATACGGTGGGAGATGGTTTAGCATTTTACAATGGCTTTGAATAAATGATGCAAAGAAAAGATGATGGAGGAAGAGAGAATGAAGTTAGGAGCACAGTGATGGAGAGAATTGCGAGAGGAAGCGACAGAGAGAGAGACGCAAATGCATACCAACAGTGTCACATGACAGAGGAACTGACAGCTCTGCGTACACAAATATCACTGTTTGCGTGAGTTTGTTTGTTCCTCTCTGTCTGCCATGTTCGGAATGCACAATTCACATTAGTTTGGTGCCAGGGCGGAAAGTCAAACACTCCTCTTCTTCATTTGCATCTTCATTGTAAACAGTGTGTATTCATTTGGTAAATAGACTACGACAGCCTGCAAAGTTAATGAAAAATATCAGAGCAAAACTAATATGCCAGCACATATATATGCCTGACGAATTTTGGATATTTAATTGCGAGCATTATTAGGTTACACTTTATTCCGATTATCCACTTTAGACGTTCTTCTAACTATAAGTAACTTTGCAGCTACATGTCAACTAACTCTCATTGGTAGATTGTTAGGTTAGGTGTTTGGATTTGGGATAGTCAAGTCAAGTCACATTTATTTATATAGCGCTTTTCACAATACAGATTGTATCAAAGCAGCTTCACTGTGATAACATGAAAGTAGTACAACACAGATCAATAATATTGTTAAATATTAAATATCCCCGACTAAGCAAGCCAAGTCATGTATATATTTGAAAATGTATATATTTATATCATTTCAAGTAATCAATATCCACGAAGAGAGCCATTTCTCCTCCAAAACTCAGCATGATTAAAATGTGATATTAAGTTTCTAATAAACAATAATTTAATTACAACTACAAAATGTTGCAGAATAATGTAATATATGAATGAATAATAGCCTATGAAGAACCTTTGTCCCAAAAGTGTTCTTTCTTGTAATTATAAAAACTTTTGTAGCATAAAAGTTTCTTTGGAGTTGAGTTAAGAACCCTATGCTTCATATATTAGATCCCCAATGAACCCTTTTTTTCTAAGAGTGTGTGCTCTAGTGGTTAGCATATAGCGTGAAATGGCGCTGAACATGGGGATTGTTTTGCAAGAAAAAACAATACTTTTCGAAACTGAGCTGTGTTTGCTCAATGCAACTTTAAATATGGGTTATGTCAGTCCTTTTCGCCCCCCCCATCCCCCCATTATTTCCTGCTATCTCTCTACTGTGCCTACAAAATAAATGTCAAAAGGCCAACAACAACAACAACAACAACAACAACAACAACAACAACAACAACAACAAAAAACGTAAAAGCACAATAATGTTGTTTCAAGTCAAGCAGACCAGTTAGGTCCAAGAATAGCATCCCTGCTGGTTTAATGCTCTCAGGAAAATGTTTAGCTCCTAGCACGGTATGAATATAATACTTCATTATGATTTCGCAATCCCAGAAGGCCACTGCATCCCAACTTGCTGCCAGTGCCAACCCTTGGAAAGCCCGGTCTCCTCTGCGCACAGTATTTTGATGATGGACCAAGTTTGCCAGGTGTACCTCTAATACCTTGCACTTGCCTGTGCTATAATTAAATCTGTTCTGCTAATGATCTAATTAAAGCCCACAGGAAGTTGAAGAAAGGACTACGGCACTTTCATTAAGTAATGGCACGGAAGGCTGGAGAACATTGACACTGGAGTCCGCTGTCCTCTCTTGTGGGTTCGACAAACCACGATACAGAACGTTCCCTCATTTGGGGCCCATTGGGCGCATCATCGGGCTCAAATCTCTGAAAGAACTTGGTGGAGAAAAAAAAGTCAGTCGTTCGTTCCCTCACTTTGTATGGCTTTTCCCGCTCTGCTTTCCTCTTCTAATCCGTTTTCACACAGACAAAAAGCATGCTGAATCTGCCATGGTTAAGGAGGCTTATCTTACAAAACATGTTTGGGGTGAAAAAAGAAAAGTGCGGGGGAAAAGGGTGGGGAAAAATGGAGTATTAGGTCAGTGCCGTGTGCTCTTGTGCTCGGCGTGCAGAAAGACGTCCCTTTGGGTTCTGTCAAAAGCTGCCAGGCCGTATGAGCTTGGAGGAAGCCTCCATCTCACAGTTCATTACAATACTCTGTACAGAGAAGATAGCTAGAAGTGCAAGACTGAGAAAATGTCTTCACCAATTTGAAGTGTCCCAGTTAGCCTACTAATAAGTCATTAACCTGCTGAAAAGACCAACTTAGTCCCATGCTGGTTAGCGCTGGTCTGTGACATTGTTCACCAGCAAAAAACAAAAACAAACAAACAAAAAAAAAAACAAAGCAAACAATCAAAAAGCATGGTCTTTCTTGCTAATTAAAACAGTTAAAAACAGGTACCGAAATACAAAAGCACAACATCTTTTAAATAGGGAAAGCAGAGGTTTGTACTTTATACATATATACTGTGTGAGGAAAAATGCTGTGTTTGAAAGTATTATAGTGGCAGTATGGTATATTTGTCAATGATGCTCAGGATCTGTTTCACACCAAATCCTCCGAAATTGGCCAGTCAGTCATCACTATTCTTACTACCAAAAAATGATACACCTCTTGATGGAAATTAATGTTGTGGTGTTATTTCCATCAAGAGGTGCATCCATTGTTAGTCAAGATCGACAATCGAAGATTCGAGTAAAATCTCCTCCAGCACATCCCAAGGACTTTCAATGAATTTAAGGTCTGAACTCAGAGGTGCCAATTCATGTGTGAAAATGATTCTTCATGCTCCCTCCCATCCATTCTTTCACAGTTTGAGCCTAATGAATCTTAACTTATGATGAAAAAAAAAATGAAAAGCTACACACTCCATCAATTAAGGTTAGAAGAACTGTTGCCAAAGTTATAACATTATACAAAGATACTAATCACTGCAATACTGATCCAATCAAAGACTCTTAAGCATTTGAATCCCTTTTTAAATCCAACCAGCGAATACTTAAAGGAATCTCAATCCCCATTGGCTACCACAGTATGTAGGCCTATTTTTTTCTTACTATGGAAGTCAATGGGGATTGAGATCTGTTTGATTAAGACATTCTTCCAAATATCTTCCTTTGTGTTCAGCAGAACAAATAAACACATAGAGGTTTGGAACAACTTAAGGGTGAGTAAATACTGACCGAATTTTCATTTTTGAGTGAACTATCCCTTTAAATTTAATGATTACCCTTCATTCGTTTGTAGATAGATCCCATGTCTCTTGATAGGCGATCATCATATTCCCAAAGTTACCACAGTACGTTCCATGTTTTAAGATAGATTCACCTCTGCTTGAGGAAGCGGTAGCCAAGTCTACCAGTTCCCTGGTCCCGTCAGTGGCAGAGGTGTTCCCCGATGTTGTTTCTGGCTCTACGCCTTCGAACGGTCACAGATGCCAGTATCAAGATACCATCTGTGCCTACCGCTCAGGATGTATCAGCTCGGAAAGAGTTCAAGATCGCCCCTTCCTCCTCCAGTGCGTGTTCGGACCTGCTGATTTTTTTCCTTCTGGCCTGTTGCCTTGGATGCAATAGTAAAGCATCTGCAAAAAATACAAGGTGGCCAGTTGGCAGGAAGTTAATGCCTCATGCCATCAGAGGTAGTATACCCATTAAAATTCCTCTCATTCAGGAGGGGTTTAATCGAGAACACCAATGAATATACAGCAGCGTTAATGAGAGAGCTTTGCATCTTCACTGAACATTCGTCGCCCAGCAAGAGATGTTGTTCCACCTAAACGTTTTCCACGGCGTGTCTGTAAACCAGCCCACTTATTTAATGACCTTAATCAGCTGTGAACCGAACAGCTTTGAAAATCCTGCTTTTAATAGAGTGGGCGGGCCGTAGGCCAGTAAATGGCTGCTTGCACAAGTAGACGTTTTGTTGTGACAGATCGTTTATCAAACTCCCATGATAAATTCATCTCGCTGTGAGATATATAAGCGATCATAGGAAAATAAAGGTGTAAATGTGGGTTTGTGTGAGGAGGGTGATTGCGAGTAGAGGATGGATGGTGTATAAATTTGTGTTTATGTACTTTCACATATGTACGTTTATAGGGAATTATAATTTGTAGAACTAAATAAAACTCTAGCACATTTGGGACAAGATGACTGGACTTCCTTTCAAGAAGCTGTCTAGAGTGAGGGCAACCTCTTCACTTTGTTTGATGTTGGCAAACGAAAGAGTCCCACATGTCGGCATCAGATGTGAAAGCTGCGGGCATGACCATCTTGCGTAGTTCCTCTACACCCCGTTTACTCATGTCAGCCGCTGTTTTAGCACTGAGCCCGACAGGATGCTTGGTCCCGGACCAATGCTGCGAATTACATGTGCTGTGGGCTTTGCCATCCTGACACATCATGCTGAGGACTCATGTTACATGCAGTCAATCAAGGGTGTGAGGATGAAGGGAGGTCATGGAAGTGACAGAGTCTCCTCCAGTTGGAGTTGTTATGTTGCACTAGTTCGAGCCACCTGCCAGGATGACATATGTCACATAAAACCCAGTCTCGCAGGATCCTCAGGTCAAACTTTTGACCTTCCTGATGCAGTTTAATGAATAGTCCTGCTTTCAAACATAAAGAAACACAAAGGCCGTGTTCGAAATCTCCACTCAAACCACTACTCCCTACCCCCTATGTAGGGGGTAGGGAGTAGAGCACTACTGTATATAGAGAGCTCAACAGCATAATAGAAACACCACTTTCGGACGCTACTAGATCGTCCTTCGGCGCTGTTGATTACGTCATTGCTGTCGCCCGTCCGTCTTTTTTGGTATGTAGGGCTTGGGTTAGTGACCATCGGTTGTACACTGCTTTTCAAAATGCATTCTGGAATATTTTGAGTGGACTATAGGGTGTAATAATCATCACTATACATTCGGACAGCACTACAAAATGGCGAGCTCACTATTTAGTCCTCTATATAGTGAGTAGTGGGAGATTTCGGACACAGCCACAAACAAAATGAACGTGAACACCAATTAAAGCTACACTGTGGTTTTTAGCGGTGAAAAGATATATGACCATCCAGTGAATATTAGTTTCTGTTCCTCTCAATTCCGATTTCGCTTTAACTCCTACGGTGGCCAATGTAGTCCAAGATTAACTCTGTGGTACAGCATTAACCCAAGAAATCCCAGAATACTCACCTAAATACTAACGTATTGATTTGAGAAGATAAAAAAGCATCAGCAAAATGAGGAAACGCACTTAAAAACGATTAAACTTTATTGTTGCTCGTGTAGTGCCCTTTCGATAGGCGATGACAGAAGAAGGTGGAACACAGTTGTAATCTGCCGTTATTGTGCATGAAATAGGACTCTTATGGACTATTCTTACTCTGAATAATGCGGCTTGTTTAAGTAATTACCAACAATTGTGTAGCACTAGAATAGAACACAGCCTGTAAGTGGGGCCCTGTTGTGCCTTCTGTGTATTGGATCGTTCAATCAAGATTATACCACTTACACCAGCCTCGTATACACAGTCTGCAGTCGGTAAGTGCCTGAGTGTTTGATTTTCCTGCTTTCGCTCTTTCTTCGAAAGTAGGATGTTGAGAAAGATCAAAAGGCAGACAGACAAGAGGTCAGATTGACAGAGTTCCTTAAAGTGCTTTAAAATAATCAATCAGCCCACATTTGCTTCACTAAAAGCCATGATTTTAGACTGGGGCGAACGTGCTCGCAGGATTTTTTTCTCGCCTTGTGTCTGATATTCGCAAGAATGTTTTGGGGCTTCCTTGACCATCAATGACTGATTTGCTCTGCACAGCAGCTGGAAGGTCACCTGAAACCTAGTGAGAATGTTCCAGAGTTCTGATTGGATGGTCAAATGGGTGCTGCCCATCTCCTGGACAGGTAGATGACATACTGTATTCCTTCCAAACTAATGTCACGGTCACTCTGTAACCTTAAAGAGGTGGTATAGGGTCCTGGTTAATGGTCTGTATCTAAATGATAACTCAATCTATCCACCTTTATGTCCCACTTTTGTCTGTCTCTCCATCTGTTTTTTTTTGTCTTCTACCATTTGTTCCCTTCTGTTCTTTATAAATCTCCGTAAAGTGCACCTCTCTCACCTTTACTGTGAGATATGGTTTCTGCTTCAGTCAACTCATTATTTTTCTGACTTTGGTGCATGTGCTGCAGTCTTTATGCGTTTGAATATGCTTCTGCCAGGTTGCATTCGTAAGATCTCTTATTAAGCAAGATAATTTTTTCGAGGACAGTGTCAATCGGCCTCCTTGTAACATCCAGTGTATCTGCTGCTTTTAAAGGAATAGTTCACACACAAATGAAAATATATTTGTATTTAAATTACTGTATGTCTCGGTGGAGTTTTTGTCCATACAGTGAAAGTCATCAATGTTGTTTTGGACCACTTTGACTTTTATTAATTGTTAATAATTGTTCCCCCATTGTCCAAAACAATATTTACTTTTTCAATATCAGAAGCGGAGAGTATTGCTATTAAAGTGTAACTAAACTGTAAACCAACTTTTTTTTAGTTAATGATCTGTAAGAATGGATCTTTATTAATACCAGTCATTGATTCGAGTACCGTTTTTGACATTTGTGTATGAAGTGTTTTATTTCTACAATATACGGCGTAAAAAAACATAGATACCTAAATAAAGGCTTGATGTCTTACGGCGGAGTCTTTATCGTCATCACCGGCAGCCATCTTGTCACAGGCAGGCTTTCTGGTGGACTCTGTGGTATCTAATGTAAGATGAGTGATCAGCAAGAACACAAATACTCTTATCTCGTTGAAATCTTGACGGATTTACAAACGGTTTGGTTTCTTACAAATGTTATTAACGTGGCTATAATTCTGGATGATTGTTTATTTATACACTTATAATTCATAAGCAGTGTCATAACTACATCTCTGATGCTTATAACAAACCGTTTGAAAATCGGTAGATAATTGAGCAAGTTACGGTTATTTAAAAATTACACGCACCATTAAAACAATGTTACGAGTGAGCGAGCTGCCTGTGACAAGATGGCCGCCAGGTGCTGACGTCAACCTCCATTAGCCAGCAGCACGGACGAGATTTCTAGCCTTTATATAGATATCTATCGTAAAAACTTCTTAGTGCTGCCCTCTACAGGTTGAACGGTGGCTACTGCAGTTGAATTTTCCTAATGGATGTTCCGCACTTCGTGACGTACGCAGGTTTCAGCTCACCACGCTCTTGGTACGAGCTACGCCCTTTGGCAGTATAAAAACCAGCTTGTTTCGTCAAAACCAGTCAGGAGTTGGAATTGCGAGTATTGAAAACGATCAGGATAGAGTGTTTTAGCATCTATTTCGTCCCCTCTATCTCCGCTGGGGTCTGCCCACTTTTTCAGCATTTTTCAAATATTGCCAGTGGGTGGGGTCAGGCTCAAATCAACCACAATTCTTATTGTGATTAAAACGGTAATCAACATTCATGCCACAAATGCTGTTGATTAAACATAACATGAAATATTCCTTTTAATGTTTCTGTTCTCATGTCTGTATAAACAGGAAATACCAATTAATAGCTAATTATACTCTACGTTCGCCTGCCTACATGACCTGCTTTTCACATATTATACGGCAATTATATACTGAATCAGGATGCGTTTGGTGAAATTGCATTTACATTTTTGCCTGTGCTATACAAACATTAGCCATATCGTTAGTCACAATACTGATTGACAGGGCACACGTGTAACCTCGATCATGTAACACTGTATTTATCAGGAAATGCCCCGTGGCTCTGCTAGGCGGCCGTGATTTGCATTCTTGTTTATTAAGGCCTGCGATTCAAGAGTGTTGTGGTTCGGCATGGCTGCCCTCACTGCCCGTGTTTGCCGCAAGCCTGTCAGTCACCTGAGGAGTGTGATGCCGCCGTGTTGTTCTTCGCAACTGACTCATATCCCTTCTCTGTCATCTCATTAAGTCCTAATTAAATGCATCTCATCTCCTGCCACTCTGATTGCGGCGGCCCGTGCCATGGAAACAGGGATTAAAAAACAAAAACAAAAAAGACGGCGACTTTGAATGAGAAAGCATGTTTGTTTACTTTGTTCGCTTGGATACCATTCTTTGATTGGTTGTCTGTGAATTTTGATTGTGGGCATTCAGCCTCAGACTTTTAGGATCTCACAAATTCTCGAACGCTCCATCAATCTTTTTATCTGATACTTTCAGAAGGAGCCAATAACGTCGAGTGTTCTCCTGAGAGACGCTGGGCCCCATCGTCCTACAATACCTTTCGGGTCTGCTTGCAGAGATAGCGTGGAATTGGAGGAGAAGAAAGCAATGGAGACATGTTATTCTACCTGCTTCCAGCCCAAAACAGCTGTGGTAGTGGATGGCTAGTGGATTGCACTGGTCTCGGATTGGACACATTGGAAGACTGTATTTCCCCTGACCCAAATGTCCATTGTCTGGGGCATTGCCAGACCAGACAGCTCATTGTTTTGAGAGATATGAGCGAGTAGGAGCCAGGCTGTACGTGACTGTGCTTCACTTGAGCTTATGTAGCTCGAAAGCCCATTTCGCTACCAAAACAAATGTGCAGACACACAAATTTGGAAGAGAAGAATAGAGATCTGAATGGGTGTTGCGTTGAAGCCCAAACTGGCCTGTAAACGAGACCCGGTGATCCAATCGGACTTACATTTTTGGCATATTTTAGTACGCCTTGCTTTGATTCACTAACAGTAAATTAAAATATCTAACCCTAACTAACTAACTAACTGAACTATCCCTTTAAACTGTGTATTTTTGTGTCCAGTCTCTCCGCACAAAGACTTGTTGCTGCTGGTGATATATTTACCGTAATCCTCGTTTTTCCAGATCAGTGTTTTTATATGTAATGTTCTGAGCTGCCAACTGTTCCCAACGGACCAAGAGAGAAGGGCAAGAGAAACGGGGTGCTGCTGGCATTTACCAGCTGCTTATTGTCAATTTCTTCCTTGGTTTCTCTTTTGACACACACACAATCTTACACACACACAAATTTCTGATAGCCTGTGGCTAAGCGCTATCTTATTCATACTAACTGTTCATTATGAGAACATCCTTGTGGGTCTGTGTGTGTGATACAACCACACATTCATTTTCACCGCTGTGCTCATATTCTGTCGGGTTATGTCTCCTATGAGAAACTTTTCCTTTTTTTTAGTTCCTGTAGCACCAATTATCCCCTAATTATAAATTTCATATGTCAAAAACAGCATAGTAAACCATAACCCACTGTTTCACAGTTCTGAACACTGACAACACTAATTGTTGCCCCTGGCCCGGGACCCAAAGGAGAATTCCCAATCCCACACACTTAGAAAACGCACCGAATGGATGATTCCTGAAAAGTCATAAATCTTTCACTGTGAAGTGCGAATCTGAGACAAGCACTGGTCAGAGATCATTAAAGAGACGGTTAGCTCACAGACCCGAGGCCCACTCGGCGCTAGTGTTTATTGTTTTCTGTTTTTTTCTTCTATCCGCTGCTGTGACAGCTGTAGGTGTAGTATCATAGGCCGTCTCTGGGGGCGCTAATACATATTTGAACTGATTAATTGCTCCCTACTGAGTGGAGAAGAAGATTTGTCTTTCGTGTCCCTCTGTCTACTGTCCTTCTCCTCAGTCCTTGAAGGCCAAGGTAAGGACAGTGGTGTCACAAGCACCTTCAGGCCTCTGCGGCATTGTGGGAAGGGATTTGCTATGTATCATGGATTTGACTGCAGCGGTAATGACCTAAGGTGGTAGGCTAGCCGTCTCACGAGAATAGCTCACATGATGTGGGTTCTATATAAAACCAGTTTCCATTGTAGTGTGCTCTATGTAACGGCCAATCTTTCGGCTTCTACATGAACTGTTGAAACTAATCTCTCCTTTTTAGGTTTGATTTGTTATTAGCATCAAACCATGGCTAGTGTAACATAAACATTGCTTTGGTTCTTGTATGTTATTGAAAAGTGGTCTTAAAGCTACACTGTGTAACTCTTTTAGTTTATTCTTAGCTAAAAACACTTTGTTCTTTCAAAAATATATGTGCTCATTAATGTATATTTACTTCGTTCAAGTAATTAAGTGTTCTTGTGAGTGTATAATATGCCATTGAAAATACATACGGGTAAGGGGTTCTAATGTCGGTCGCCATGTTGCCCCTCCATCTTGAAAGTACATTAGCCAAAGAGGGACATACCCGTTAATTCAAGCTTCGCCTTTCGCGTTTATGTTTGAGTTAACACTCATGGACGAGGTCGAACTGGAAGCCATGTTAATCTTGGACTACATTGGCCACCGTAGGAGTTAAAACAAAATCGGAATTGAGAGGAACAGAGACTAATATTCGCTGGATGGTCATATACCTTTTCACCGCTTGATGGGGGTAAAAATCACACAGTGTAGCTTTAAAAGAGAATTTCATAAGAGTACAGTAGACATTTTTAGTAACCCTCTTATTCTTTTTCGGATATAACCTTTCATGTTGTGTGTAATATTGTAGCTGTTTGTGAATGTAAAAGGTCTCCAAATTTCAGAGATCAAAATGCATGGCAAATGGAGTTATTGTTTCCTAAAAGAAATTCCAGTCTTACATCTTGGGCGAACCTACTTAGGTTTATGACAAATTTGTCACACGTTTGTACACGTCTTGAACAACGTCTACTCTGACCTGCCCTCAAATACTGTAGTCATAGCTGAGGCCTGGAAGAGTTTTGTTTGCGTTGTCGACATCGAGAAGACACATTTTTTTGTGCTGCAACTTTACATGCATGTTTAGGAAGACTTTATCAAACCATTTCAGATACTTTGAGAATAGGGGTGGATGCTGCAGTGTATATAACGAGAAAGCATTTTTTTTTAATTTATCTGAATGCAGAGAAATCTGTTATTTCAAAACTCTAAATCCCCAAAGAGTGTTTCGCTATGCATGTATCCCCATTCAACTGTATGTAGGCTATTTATTTATTTATCTTTTAATTTATTTTTATTGCCGAGGTTTAAGTCTGGGTGAATTAGCATTTAAAGCAGGCTTACAGTATCTGGGACAGTGCAAAAAGCCATGAATAACTGACAGCTGTAGAAAGCAGACAAGCGTAGAGGATGAGGCAGCCGTAGAAACGAGTCTGAACAAAGCAAACGGAGCGATACATTGCTGACAGAGGGGATTCGAATATCCATGTGTGGGAAGGAAGGCCAGCCTTGCCTTGGAGGAATAAACTCTGACCTTGAAGACGCATTTGATGAATGTGTATTGGTCGAGTAGTCACAGAGAAGCTGGTGAAATATTCATATGGATTTATTTTTGATGGGACTCTTTTGGTGTGGGTTTTGTTTGTGCGTGTCTGCAGCTAATTTCCAAGCAACTAAGTCGGATATGAAGCCAAATGCCAGTTATCCTTCAAAACCGGACCTGTGACTGCACAAAATATGGAAAATACACTGTAGAGCTACAATATCTGCCTTTTATGATCTTCAAGGTTTATTTGAGGTCGCAAAAGGCATCACGGTCCCCCAAGAGCTCCACAGCGGCAATTACTGTCTTGCAGGTGTCAGATATAAAAAATGTTTTCTCATCAGAGCTGCCAGTCCGTTCTGGTGCCTGTCTAGCGTCCTCGGTGTCCCACAGATAACACCGTCCTCCTGAGGGAGTGACACCTGTTGTCTGTTGTTTACAGGTAGAATGCCTTTTCCATGGTCCGCTGGCTGACTGAGGGAAGCTCGGGGCCTGCCCCTGGCCCTCGGTTACCCCTTCATGCATAGTTACCTTACCCGGGACTGCAGGCTATGTATCTAATTGTCGTTTTATGACCGTTTAGCCCTTGCCTTCCCCGTAACTCCTTCGGCGTGTATTATTGATGAGATGCTGCCATCCCAGAGCAGCTCACCAAATGCTTTAGGCATTGAGAGCACAGCTCACTGTCACGTCATTGTGAGGCTCACGATGTGTATGGCGTGGCCGTTCATGGACGACACGGTTGTTGTGAATATGGAGGCTAATTAGACACAGCTGCGCCGCGGCGATATGCGTATGGAAAACGAGGTAATACAATATGGCTTTTTTTTTGCTGCTCTTCATTGTGTCTGCTCCCTTTTCCAGCTTCACAAAGATGCTCTTATTTAATTGAGGTGTTAATCAGAGATTTGGATTTTAATTACTGAGGTTTGTGCAGTGGGGACATACATACGTTTTATTTCTTTATTTTCCGACTCCATTTGGTCACAGGATTTCTAAGAACTAGGAAATGAATCATTTATCGAGTATACATACGATGTTAGAGGCGTATGAGCAGCTGCTTTATAAAAAGTAGTGGAATTGTAGCATAGCTAATTGCTAAGTTGTACAAATTTAGCCTAGCCTGGTGTTTTTCGATCAACTTTTTGAGATTAATTTGGGTAAAAGGGTTGAAGGTTACATATGAGTAAGTTTCTGAGTGGCATTGAGGAGCTTTACACTTACTATAGGAATACATTTTCTCTGACAACAGTTAAGCAAGATTAGTGTCTTGTATTTTCTGTTAGCGGTTTAGCCAAGGGGGTAATCCATCGGCCGGAAGTTGAAGCCTCGTGGGAGCCGCCATTGTAGCAGAACTTCACCTGCTGTTAGCATTCCATTGACTCCCATTCATTTTGGCGTCAGTTTGACAGCGAATAACTTTACACCTGAGGCGTCCAAAGACTTAATTTGTCCATTATTTATTTCTAAAGAAACACGACAATGTATAAAAGGCTCCATTACTTTGTATCTGATGTTACAGCCTTGTAGAAGCCGTTTTGGTAAAGGCTAATGATTGCGTCAACCACGGGACTTACCGTATAGAGAGGAGGAGAAGCTCGCAGGCAATCTTTTACTGTGTATGAGGCAATCGGGGGGACATGGAGGCACAAAGTCAATGGAGAAGCCATAAATAGAGAGTCCATAAAAGCAACAGTATATTTCAACAACGTTTTTGAGGAATTAGGTGATTCAGATTTGTCTTTGCACAGCTACTAGAAGATTTACAACTGTCAGACTGTCATCAAGCTCAGTTTGAGACTGTGTAGTCGCTCAGACATCAGACAGGAAGTGCAATAATCGGGCTTTAGTCTTCTCCGTTGATATCAATGAGGTCGATGTGTCCATTTCTTGTCTATGGGTTTAGCACGGTTTCATTTGTGAAAGTACTCATTTGAGTCCGTGTCCAGACACACACAGTTATTTTAGTGGCATATATTGTAATTTTTTACTGTATATTCAAAACATAAAATAATTAGGGTTTGCTATTTGGTATTGACTATTTTAAAATCAATAATTAGAAGTTAACCTTCTTTTTTTAGATTTCGTTTTTGTTTTCAGATTACAGCTGACTATTTTCATGTGTTTTATATATAGCAAGCTAGCTACTTTAGCCTTGTACTGTTGCTTCTCTAAAGGCTAGCCTTCAGCTTAGCTTATTTACTATCTTAGCTATTTTTTAGTAGCTTGTCCTTAATAATAAATGACTGAATAATAATAAGCATAATTTCACTGTATAAAAGTTGATAGCTTAGCATTTAACTTTTTTTGAGTAGCTTGCCTTAGAACGGTTATAAACCATGTCCGTTGTACATAGGAATACATTTGCTGCTATCACGGTAAATATCACCTGTTAAGTTGATTTTTCGAAAGTACTCTTACAAATATTGTCTATTTCTATCTGTAATAATGATCTCAACCTTTGTATTGAGGTTGCACGTCACGTTTGATGTGTGATTTATTTCTTTATTGCCTCTTCTCCAAATCCAATTTTAGCTGACATTTCTTCTGACTGTAACGAAGTATGACCTTTGAAAAGGACACTTCCTGTGCGTGGACAGAGGTTTGGGCAGCGTTTGCTACGCCACAGACGAGTGAAGGCCCGATTCCGCTTTCATGTGTTTGCGCTGCTTGATGGAAAGACCTATATTTTGAAGCTGTCTGTGCTTCTGTTGACGTTTTTATTGTCATCACCATCTCCGAGGCTGACCGTCACACACCCTGCGAGTGCACAGAAGCGTGTGCTTGGCGAGTGCAATGTCTGGTTAGGAGCTAATGAAGCTTTCAGAAGGACTCAATAATTCCTCTTTCTCTATGCTAATGCGGGTGAATGATCTGTCTCAATAAGGCCCTTAACCCTCCTTCCCACGTCCCACATGTGTCTGACTCTGAATGGATGACACGGTAATGACATCATTCGTATGCAAGGGCACACATCGAGACCCCTCCGCCTTTACACACGCATCAAGCATATGTAGGCCTGCTACGGACGTGTAAACATACACGCGCACAGCCATTTTCCGCTAACAGGAAGTGTTTAAAGGCACTCCTGTTCTCATTCACCGCTCGCACGTGACTCGTTCTTCTCTGAAAGTCATTACCGTAATTGATAGTCTGCGGCAATCTGAAAAGGTTTGTTTGCGAGCTAAACTCCCTCAAGGGAGTAAGACGGCTTACACACAACTTTGTTTATTGTGCTCTATTTTCAAACTAGCGGAGAGCGTGTGATTATTTTCTGTTCTTTGAAAATCTACTTTTATATTCTCATTGAATCATGAACACAGAGGCGAGTTATTCTGCTTATGAATAAGTGTAATTATCCAGGAATAGCATCCAAAATAGAACCTGGAATTTTTTTATTTATTTTTTTCTCAGTGAAAGTAGGTGCATAACCTTCAAAACAATTTAACAAAATATTTAGAATTTTTTAGTTATTAGTTATATTTTTGGTGTTGCATTAAAATAAAAAATATTGATAATTTCTATATAAAATACTATATGCAAACTAACTAAAAAATCTGTTATTTTGAGTTAATTTAATTATAATAATTAAGTAGATAAATAATTCATAATTTACTCTTTTGTCAGCCAAAACGCATGTTTGTAGTTATTGATAGACTTCCATTTTTTTTGGATAAATTAAAAGGGAAACAAAAAAATCACTTTTATATATTTTTTTTAATTTTATTTTTAAACTACTTTGCTAAATTGTTGACTGGCTGGGTTTGACTATTGTTGGTAACAACTGAAACATTTTATGAGATTATTACTTGTCTTTCTGCCATGCTTTATTATACAGTATATATTATATGAATATTTCTAAGAATTTTTGCCATATTTAGTATTGGTGATTTAGTGAAAGTCTTTACTTAAATTTTATGCCTGTAATGCTCTTTTGAGAAAACATGAAATGATTCATCTCTCTCTCTCTCTCAGCCCTCGACATTTCCTCTCTTAAAAAAAAAACGAAAAAAAAAAAACATTAAAATCTTCTGACTCTCTGACTAACTGCTTCGGCAATATGCAATATTCACAATCTTCTGTTTGTCATGATCCAGTTCCCCTAGCTGCTTAAGTCCTTGAAAGTTATTTTTCCATTTGAAGATTTGTTATTACGTGAGGGTCTAGAAGGAATCGAACCTTGATGGACAGCCCTCCGGGTTATTTAGTTGTCCTGATCCCCCAGACCCCTTTCCTTTAAAGCCCAATGTCCAGATGAACTCTTCTGTGTGCTGAGAATAATAATGTCCTCGCCAAAATCCGGAGCCCTTGTGTGTCCCTGTGGAGGCCACCTTAATAATCTCATTATCAATTTAATGAGGTGATTAGAATGCCGAGGGCAAGCGGAGCAGGAGTGGGCGCATTACCGAGAAACTTTCGTTTGAGGAACCGAAGGTTATTTTGTTTGTCAATTTATTCATTTATATCCGTCTTTTTTTCAACACCCACCTCGTGTCTACGGTGGGTGTTAGGATGCTTTCCTTGACTGGTTAGCTGGTTCCCTGCCTCCCAATGCGACACAGGAAATGGGAAGAAAAGAAAGTGTGAGGATTCACAGGCTGAAGTTGCTATGGCAACAAGTCAGAGCAGCAAGCACATTTTTATTTTATTTATTTATTTATTTATTTTGCTGCTGGAGATTCCTTAAGCACCACACTAGGGACCGGCTAAGCAGATTCAAATCAGGCACATTAGCATGTTGAAGCGACTTTGCCTTGAAAATATCTAACAAGTGGGTGTTTTCGTTTCACATGGTTCCTTTCAAGAGCTCTCCATGAAGCACACCTTGTTTTCAGTGGCTCTTAAAACTTTCCTCCCATGATGTGCCAAAAGGGCCCTTTAAGGTTTTTATTATTTTTTATTTTTTACATTTACATTTCATTTAGCTGATGCCTTTATCCAAAGCGACTTACAATTTCTATATGTGTCAGAGGTCACACGCCTCTGGAGCAACTAGGGGTTAAGTGTCTTGCTCAGGGACACAGTGGTGTCTCACTGTGGATTCGATGGATAAGGTCATATGTGTCTTATCCATTGCGCCATCACCATTTTTTTCCCTCCATGTCATGACTTTTAGCTGCAAAAATGTGCAGAAGAACCATTAACACACGTTTGCTGCAGAATAAAAACTAGTTCATTTTAGAATATCTATATAATTTCTATATTCTAGGCTAAATGTACTAGTTAATAGACAGCTGCTATTTAGTTCTTGGCTACAGTCTAATCTCATTTTAAAAGTCATTTTGGTAAACCTTTGGTAAAAAAATGATATTCAATAAATGCTTATTAGTATTTGAACATCCACATTTAAATATTGTATTCACATTTTATTATTATTTTTTTCATTTTATTGACAAAATAAAATTATATCAGTAATTTGTTTTTGCTACAAGCAATTTCAATTGTTTTTAATAAGTTATACAACATTAAATGACAGTTTAAATGACTTCATCCATGTTGATTGTACTTTTATAAAATATTACTACAGTTTGGAAATTTAATGTTTGTTTTTTTTTTATAGATTTTCTTATGGTGAAAAGAATGAACAGTTGCTTAATATTTTTTTGTGAAAACCACAATACATAATGAAAGAAGAGCTCTTATCATCAAAATAATAATAATAAAAATAATAATAATAATAATAATCCCAAATCTTTGAATGTATGTGTGTACTGAAAGGGCTTGATTTCGATTGTGCTATGAACTATGTTCTATGTTCTAGTTTGCTGTAATGATTTTTTGTTTTGCTGTCAGTAGATGCTGAAAGAAAATGCAGGTGAAGGGACGGGTCAGGGACGGGTAGCCTCACGCTCCGGTCCCCTGGGCTGCAGTGGGGCGAAAGGATGGATCTGGATTCATTGATTATCTGTCAGCTGGTCCTGATAGGATCTTAGCGGGCCAGTGTTTGGGGTATTAAGTGATCTGAAGTATTCAATAAATATTGATAATGAAGGCCTGTTAGTGAGGCTCCGGGGTTTTAGTTTCAGCCCCAGGAGAGGTATTGCTAGCTGCCGTCCCACAATGTGTTGTGCGTGTAAGTGTGCAAGAGGAAAGATTCAAGAGCTGAGCTGATGTTTTCTATGAGTTTAAAGGGATGTTCACCCAAAATATGCAAATGAATATGTGCTGTTTGGTGGACACGTGAAAAGCCACACAACAATTGTGACAGTAATCCATACGACCCCAGATAATGATAGGTGTGTCTAAGAAAAATGATAATATTTTACCGACCAGTTGCATTTGGTGCCGTGACCCGGATGGGGTATTTGACGTCCTTGTTAACGCCGATGACCCGAGCTTGGAGCGGGTCGAGTAGGACCGGTTACATTAGCATAATACCTTAAATTTCAATGTCATCCCACTGTATTTACTGGACTTGACACACACATCATTTAAGCCCTGTTTACACCTGGTTTTAAGATGATCAGATCAGAAGTAGAGGAGGGAGACACACCGACGCTTTTGACCATACGTCAACATCCGCTGTTTTAGGGTACCCTTAAACTTCAGTTAGATGACGTTATCGAATCCTAACCCTACCCCAGACCTAAACCTACACCGTCACCTAACTGACGTTAAAGGTAAAACGTTAGTTCGATGATGCCCCAGGATCGTCGTCTAACCGTCGTTTAAGGGTGCCCTAAAACGGCAGATGTTGACGTATGGCCAAAAGCGTCAGTTGTATGACGTCTTGGGATGAGACTGTGTTAGTAAGGAAGGAAGGAATTTAGATAGCGCTTTCATATGTACTACTGTACACCCAAAGCGCTCTACAATCATAACGGGATATGACTTTTGCCCACTTTCAACCAATTCTGTCCTGATCTCTTCGAGAGGAGGGTTTATGGGTGGGTAAACGTATTTTTTTGTACACCTTCCGATCTAATTGACAAATAAGCTTGCGCAATTTACATATGAACGTAGCGGGAGAAGACGAAAAACATACGAAGAGCACAGCTTTGGTTTCAGGAATGGTGAGAGAATATTATGCTTGCTACGTTTTTCTTCTCCAAACCAACCACTACGAAAGCAATCCGGTCTAATGCATTTTCGACTACCTCTGGAAGTGATCGAAAGTGGACAAGCTCAAAACGTTTTAGACCCCGTTTAAACCTGTATTTAGTGTCATCCACTTGTAATCCGATTGACCAAAACTTAATACCAGTTGTAAACAGTTTCTTAGAGACCCTCCCTTCTGTTTTCGAGTAATGCTTCCATCTCGGCCTCCCACATCTGATAGCTCTGTTCTGAAAACATGGCTTATTTGCTTCACAGTCGTTTCGCATTGTATTGAGTTTAGTGGCTTTTAAGGCTCCAGGCCTCCTCCTCCTCGATTTAATTTGTTGTCTTCAAAATGACCAAGTCTCCGTTTATTGAATTGCCAGGCTGCAAGGTACCGTACTGTTGCACTTATTCTCTTAACTTTGGGCTGGTCGTCTCACTGCCGTTGTTTGCCTTCCCTGTGTTTCCTTTATCAGCATATCGCAAATAGTCCATATTAAATCATTAAACTCTCTCTCTTTCTCTCTGTTTTCTCTCCCTGCAGAAACTTGTCCGGGAACCCTCTGACAACTCTCTCATGGCAACTCTTTCAGAATCTCCAACTTTTCGAGCTGTAAGTTAAATGTGTTCTTTCTTTTTTTACTCTCTCAAGCCAGGTCGTAAAAGCACATTTAGCCACTATGGCTCTGCAATATATTTGGTCTTCAAAATGACAGCAAAACCTTTTATAATGTGTACAGTGTTTTGGCTTTGTGAGATTTGTCAAAGTTGAATGTAATCTCAGTGGAGCCATTTACACTGGAATATCTCATTGATTGAACAGATTGGGATCTGATTGGGAATGCACAATACATTTTACGCAAATTATGCAAATGATTGAATGTAAAGAGCATTTACGGTCTTTCCATGATCGGATTGTCCTTGATTGGAACACTTGATACTCTACTGTTTTAATGTCAATGGACTGTGGTTTTTATTTGTTATCTAAAGGATGTATTTCGTAAATATCAACAGGAAAACTACTAGAATGTTTAAGTGCACCAGAACAATTTCAAATAGAATTTTCCTGTCTCTAAATTATTTATCATGTTTTTCAGTCTTGTATCTTTTAAATATCTTCTATTAATTTAAGAAGTGTTTTTTTCTTCCCATGAAAATAACATTAGATGGATGCTGACATGGCATAAAACAACTAAATAAAGTGACCCAAGTATAATTTTCCACATATATTATAAAATAATTATAAAATGTAGAGTAGACTTTGTCTTTGGGCTATAATCATTATAAAAGTTTAGCAGTTTTAACACGTTTACCTGTTTATTTGCCTATTAGGTGAAATCAGTGTTAGCAAGTTGTTGGGCTTTTGTTTATAGCAAATCAAGTACCGGTGAATCAATTTCATAATTATAGTGGAGGTGTCATCTCAGTCCTGCCCAACAAGCAAACTCTAATCAGCTGAGTGCATCGGGCTTTATCCATACAGGCATCTGTGTCTGTGTGTATTCGTGTGCGCATGACTAAATGTGATATTTTAAGCCAGGGAAGCAGGACAGCTCCTCTGAGGTGGCCCATCTTCTCTGCAGGGTTAGCACGTCCTTTGGAGATCCTCCAAGGAGAGGAGTACTTTTGGATTTCCTATGAGATATCGAACATGTGTTGTCCTTAGAAGAAGGAAAGCGCTAACAAAAGCATGTGTAATTTCCTCTATCTTGGAGGGTAACTATCCTAATTTAGCTACATATTCAAGAGACAGCCTTCTAGTTAGCATGTTTGGCTTGGCCCTTTAGGTCTAATGGGGTTTCCAGTGAACCTTAGGTTAAATACGTTCCTGTTTATTATTTAAATGTGCAGTTAGCATCATATTATGGCATTTAGCTCTTTGGTTAATTTAAATTCTGCTGGGCAGAAGGAAATGACAAATTTCCTAACATTCACAGCTGCGCTTAGGACAAGTCAAGTGATTAGACTGAGGGTAAATTAGTTTTGTGTGACATAACACAGGTCATATGGGTAATACCAGAGACACCCTCTCCAAAAGGACGACACAACCATTTTACATATGTACACTGTTACGTAATACTAGCACGAATGCCAACTGCAAGTCTCTTGATGTTTTAATTATTTCTCGTTGGTTTTGTGTGTACTAATCCATCTGTTAAAAATATCCATAGAAGCATCCATAGAAGAGTGAATTTTGGCACATTCAGAAAGCTGTCTAATGTATCTAGTATTTCTTGCTTGAAGAAATCAAATATACTGTATATATATATATATTAGATTTTTTTATATATATTATATATATTTATATTATATATATTTGATATATTTGATTTTTGATTTCTTCAAGCAAGAAAATACTAAATACTAGATATAGTATTTTCTTGCTTGAAGAAAATATATATATATATATATATATATATATATATATATATATATATATATATGTGTGTGTGTTCTTTTTGTGCTCGTTTTAGTTGTACTTGATCTTCGTCACATAATAAAAAATGAATTGGATTCAATTAGATAAAGACTTTTTACTTATGGTTTAAAGGTTTAAAAGTGTGCTTTATAATACGATATATCAACTTAAAGGGATACTCCACTTTTTCTGGAAATAAGCTCATTTTACAACTCCCCCAGAGTTAAACTGTTGAGTTTTACCATTTTCGTATCCATTTAGCGGATTTTCTGATATTTAGAAGAATATCAGTAACCAGACAGTTTCTGGTTTCATTGACTTCCATAGTATATTTTTTCCTACTATGGAAGTCAATGAGATCAGAAATTGTCCGGTTACTGATATTCTTCTAAATATCAAAAAATCGTCTTAATGAATTCATAAACGGTAAAACTCAACAGTTTAACTCTTGGGGAGTTGTAAAATGAGCCTATTTCCAAAAGAAGTGGAGTATCCCTTTAATATACATGCATTATTTTTATTTTTAGCATTTTTTCATATTTTAAAGAACAAATAGTGTAATTGGACAATGGCTGATTTCACTGAAGCTTAAAACTGTTGCACGCTATATCAAGTATGGAAAGCTAATCCTTTAATACCACTTTTTTCCCTCTAAAATAGCTACTTTAAGCAATAAGTATGTCTGCCAGTGTGATTTCAACCATGGTTTTGGTATATGCAGTACATTCAGTGCTACTTAGTAGTCAGCACTACATCTACAAAGGCCTGTATAACTAGCATAATGGTTTAAGCACATTACTGCTTTACTTTTATTTGCACTCTTGGAAGACTCTGATGCACCTGCCACAGTGCTGCCAAAATTTGAGACGCAGGCTGTGGGAATCACATGTAATGTCTGCAGTCAGTGCCAGCACTGTCACTCTATAAGAACTGATGCGAACACCTGTAAAACGTCTTAGCGTGAATGTGAGTGTTTGTCCACACCCACGCTCAAGTGTGCTCACACATATAATTGCTGTCAGTTTTTCTTCTTGACGGCCGGGAGGTGATGGGGCGTAGTGTATGTGTGGTTCAGGACCGAGGGTATAATCACTCCATATTGAAACGACCCATGCAGAAAAGCCAGTCTAAAATGAAACTTATTTCTCACTGCAGTAGCATGTAGGAAATGTGCCAGTTACCCATGCCACAAGAATGCAAGGTCAGAATTGTCATTAGTTTGGTCATTAATTGGTATTTTATGTAATTAATTTGTTCAGTTTATTTAATCAATTGTGTGTGTTTGCTAAGGTGTTGCTAGGGTGTTTTGAGTGGTTGTCAAGTGTGTACTTGCTAGTCCAAGTCAAAAGAGCCCCATCAAGTCCACCAATCTTTTCTGTAGATCCCTCATAGTCTGTAGACGACTATGTGTGTGTGTTTAATCACACGACAAACAAAAAATGTGTGATCAGTAATAGTAAACCTCTAAATGCAACTAAGGGAAAGTTTACATGGTGACAACGATGTGCTAAAAACGGAAAAGTGTATGATGCTACCAGGCCAGTAGTTGGTGATGTCACTTTATAAAGAAACTCTACTCACCTATAGGCTGAACACGTAATACACATGTGCATGATGTCACTGTTTTCACATTTTCATTTTCAAAAACACGCACTTTGAATTTCTTTTCAAAAGTTTGCTTTTTCAGGCCTCCAAAACGTTGCCGTCGTGCAAATGAGCGGCCAAATCACGTAAAAATTTGACAGTTTTAGTTAAAACCGGTGTCGTTTAATATGTTATTAGCCAACTGCATGATTTGTATATTTCTAAAATGCATAACTTAGACACACTGTAAATTGTATTTTCGTAAAGCTGCCTTGAAACAATATGTATTGTGAAAAGTGGTGTACAAATAAATGTGGATTGAACTGTATCGTGTAAATGACCCCAAAAACTCTTTTAATTTTCTCTTAAAGGAAATAAAAGGGACTTTTGAATCGTTTTACTTGAACCATCTAAACCAAATGATTCACTAGAACGAATCAGACCTGCACATTGTGAAATTAAAACATATTATAACTAGAAAACGAGAGGATTGACGAAAGACCGATTTTAATGTCTTTTTTATGATCGCATCTTAGATGACAAAATTTTGGCAAAAATTGCATTTTACGTACATACTCGACTTAATGTTCATTCTCCTCGGGCACTAACTCTCCCAAAAAGGATGAAGGGAAACAGTAAGGACTGTAATCAAGACCAATATAGAGTGAGATGGAGAAAACTGCATTCAGCAGGAAAATTGGGTCCTGAAATCAAGTATCTCACGCAGACTATATTGTACAGAGTGAATGACCATAATTAGTCTGCTTTGTACAATAAATTACAACAAGTACAAAAACACAGCAGAGGACACTGAAGTAGCCTAATCCGAGGTGCAGATGTCGGCCAAGTGTCTCATTTATGTTTATTTGCTGAAAATCCAGTTATTGTGAATATCCTTTGAGAGGAACAGCAGGAAGCGCTGTACGTATTTGTCCGTTTTGCTTTCTATTTTATACAACAGAACTAAAAAGACTGAGGCCTTTCGACTGTAACAGGGATGTCATTGTTGTATTGAACATTTCTCTGACAGACTATACCTTAACCTCTCACTCCCATCCCCAACACCCTTGTTATTTTACAATCTCAAGGCAAGCGTGAAGTATGCCTGGATGTTTGTCAGCTTGCCCTTGAGGTGATCTTGATTTTAAAGATGTCCGCTGATCCTTCACGACAGTCCATGATATCTCTCGCATTGTCCGAATTTTATTGACATGGAGAGTCATTGTTGGGAAAATCAAAGCAGAAAGTATCTCATGTAGTCACGGAGCTTGACACATTACAGACTCCGATCAAAACGATAGGCATGTCTAACAGTAGGGATTTTCTTATCGTAGTTCATGTAGACCTCTGTATACACACTGTGTGTCATTTTATATATTTTTCTCATAAAGATAAACTTCTCAAATGGTTGGTTACTGCTCAGAAATGGGTTACATCAGGTTTGATTCAACACAGTCAGGGGCAATTCGGTAAACAATGCTAAATGCTAATATAATGAAATTAACCAGATAGCAACATAACAAGAGAGGAGTAAACACTTTTTATATATATATATATTTTTGTGTATAGTTTATCTCATGAAGATAAACTTCTCAAATGGTTGTTTACTGCTCAGAAATGGGTTACATCAGGTTTGATTTGACACAGTCATGGGCAATTGGGTAAATGCTAAATGCTAATAAAATGAAATTAACCAGATAGCAATATAACAAGAGAGGAGTAAACACTTTTTATATTTTTTATTGTGTATATGTTTGTGTGTGTGTATGTGTATATACGCTGTATTTTTTGGGCAAACCCATCTGCCACTAAGCTAGTAAAATTATCCAGATGCTAATATATGACCAGCCGTCATTCTCTAAAACTACTGAACTAGTTAAGAACAGCCTCTTTTACCTATTTTTTTTACCTTTACCTGTAGATAGCTGGTTAGCAGTGCAAACTTGTGCCTTTTACTGTATCAAGCCAGGATTCTGGGAATTTTCTAGATGAACCTTACCGTGCTTAGCGAAAGTGATTTTTTAAAATACAGGCTAAAAAATGAGTCACTGCAGGTTTTATCTAACACACTCATGGACAGCAGGGTAAAACTATGCTAAATGCTAATAATGAAATAAAATTAGCCATATTAATGCTAATGCTATAGATAGCAAAATAACAAGAGACCAGTTGGCTTTCTCATCTTTTGGTGTTGATAAAAAAAAAAAATAATAATAAAACTGCTGTATTTTGGTGCAAATTCATGGTCACTTGGTAGCAACTAGTCAGTTTAGCAGGATGCTAATTAGACCGGTTGTGTGCCATGCCCTCAAAACTAGTTAAGAACAGCTGCTCTTACAGTTGCTTCCTTTACCTGAAGTTAGCTGGTTTGCGGTGCGGAAAACTATAGCCCCCTTGTTTCTGAGCGTTTTCAAGTGCGAGCGAGGCGACAAATGGTAAATCTTCTGTACCCGCTCGGAGGATGATGATATGATACAAGCCTATTTACGGCCAAAGCACAAAAGCGCATTCGCCACAGTCCGCAGACTCAGTCACTCAGCCGCCGCTTTCAGCCTCCCGGCTAGCAGCTGCGAGCACCATCAATCCGTTTTATTCTGTTGACCTTTCTCTAATCTCAGTCTGTATAAAGCGGCTCCCACAGACACGAACTTCATGTCTGGCTCATCGCTCGAAGGATCATCACCGTTTATAAAAAAAGGACTAAGAGTAATAGTGACAGTAAACAAGCTGCGGGGAGAGTCTATTTTAAGGCATTTGTTTCCCACATTTACAGCTGTCTAAAAAGTATTCTAAAAAATCAAAACGAAACAAAACACTGCAACTCTGAGCCAGGGAGCCGGGTTAACAATTTAATCAGATTATTTAACAGGCCTAGTGTTGTCAACAAGCCAAGGTAGTTAAATAATATAACAAAGTAATTATGCTTTCCAGGATGTTGGAATGACCCCAATGTGAGCTTTAATTGCATGGATAAAAAGGTATGTAAACAATTGATGAGAGAATGCTAATTATCAGGGTTTAAACTTGAATATATATATATATATATATATATATATACACGTATATACATATGCTAAAGTTGCCTAAATAGAGGAATAAAAAAAATCTTCTTTTGGAAATTTATTTTAATGCCTTAATTTTAAAATATGAGGAGAAATCCAACCTTTAAGGACAACAATTTTCTTTGTGTATGAATAATGCATCATAAATAAATAAATGTTCTTCCTTAAAATAGAGGGTGCATAAGTCAGGACACCCTTATGTTAAATTTCCATAGAGTCAGGCAGATTTTTATTTTTAAAGGCCAGTTATTTCATGGATCCAGGATAATATGCATCCTGATAAAGTTCCCTTGGCCTTTGGAATTAAAATTGATTGATTGTTTGGAATTAAAATAGATTGGCATGGTTTTATTTCAGTTAGCCTAATAGCTAGTTTTGCGTTGAAAGATGATCTTATGGAAAGTAGCCCTTGCCAATCTCTAGGTCTCTAGGTATGGTGAAGGGTGTGTGATGATGTGGGGATATTTTAATTCCAAAGGCCAAGGGAACCTTATCGGGATGCATTATGATGATTTATTTATCAAATTAATGTCTATTAATAATTTCTTATTTTAAATGATTGTCTTCAGATTGAATTGACATTGTCATCCTTGAAAAGACATTAAAAAAAGTATATTTTTAAGTCAATGTGGTGTGTTTTATCTCCATTTTGCACAAGTCCATAGCAATATATCTTGTTCATCAGTCTATGAGTTCAAAGTCAATTTTACAGTTCTAATAAAATTTCCAGTCTTCTCAAGCGACAACGGAGGTAGTGAATCGAGGGAAATGAACTCTTATCCTTGTTTTATTCACAGGGTCAGAAATGGTGCAGGGACTGACTGTTTTGGAAGAAATAGTTTTAAAGTTAGATGAAAGTCTATGGTGTAATTTGGATAATTTGAAAGTTTTCTTTGAAGGGACCTGACCTCCCTCAACTCCAGCGTTTCAAGTTGTGGAATCGGTGCCCGTTTTAGTAGTGCTTGCAGCTCAATGTATTCATGCCCATCAGCTGAATGGAACCATGCCCAGCCATCTAACAAATGCCAATTTATTGTGCAGGTAAAGATCCTGGCTCGAGTTCACTTTTAAGTCTCTGTCAAACATGACACAAAAAAGGGCTCTCACACATCTTGTTTGTCTGCAACATAATGAGATTACTGATTTGGGAGAAAACTGTTAAGCCCGGTGACACATTGTGGCGGGAGATCGTACATTAATCCTCGGTTTATAAGGATGCTTAAGTCATTATGCATGTGGAAAAAGATTAAAATGCATATATTCATTAGTCTTGGGACTGTTAAGCAGAACTTGGCAATATTGCTGAGAATCCATTTTTCACAGTTCTCTTCACTTCCTACAAACATTTCTGATTCCTATCAAACCTGGCAGCATTTGTGACGCTTTAAAGACGGCTTGTTTAATGTCATACATGCTAATTAGCATCACAGATGAAAAAAAGAAAAAACACTGCATATCTGCACTGCTTTAGTGGTATTCTTAACAAAATATTTGACACATGAAAAAAGCTGTGATTTTTCACAATGTAACAGCAAGACATGACTGTGAAGAAAGTGTTTTGACACTTTTTAAACCGAGCTGTGCGATTTTAGCCGGTGTAAAGGTACTTTTGTCTCTCGCATTGACCTCTGACCCCAACTGTTACCATGACTACACGTGATCTTGTCTATCCATTGGGGATGGTAAGATTACTTTTCGTGCGCAAAAAAACAACAAAAATAACGACTTTATTTCAACTATTCATTTACTTCTCTCTCTTAGTTTAATAGCGTAAGCTTCTGTTATTGTACGACACACGCATCACACACATGACCAGCGTCGGCCAATAGTGAGCCTACGTGTGACGTAGCTCTACGCTATCACACTACATTAACTAGCGGCCCATAGAGAAGGAAGTGAATAGTTGAAATAAAGTTATTTTTGTTCGTTTTTGCGCACAAAAAGTGTTCTCGTTGCTTGATAAAGTTAAGATTGAGCCACTGTAGTCACTTGGACTATTTTAACGATGTCTTTAATAGCTTTTCGAGGCCAGCAAGTTTCAATTCCTCAAGAAGCCTATGGACTAGTATGCAGGAATGATCCAGCTCTCAGATTTCATCAAAAATATCTTAATTCATGTTCTGAAGATGAACAAAGGTCTTACGGGGTTTGAACAACATGAGGGTGAGTAAATACTGACAGAACTATCCCTTTAAGGCCTGTTTACGTGTGTTTTAGCCGGGTTTTCATCTGGAAGGCTCGATAGAAATCTGGCACCCTATAGAACGAAGAGAGAGCGTGCGTTCAGCCAGTTCATCAGCCAGTAATACAGTACGTTCAGTTCACGTTCGCCCAAAATATGAACGAGTTCAGGCACAACGCTGCCATCAAGAAAGGCCAAGCTTTTGTTACACCA
Source organism: Cyprinella venusta (assembly GCA_038021265.1). Taxonomy (NCBI): domain Eukaryota; kingdom Metazoa; phylum Chordata; class Actinopteri; order Cypriniformes; family Leuciscidae; genus Cyprinella; species Cyprinella venusta. The sequence goes on along the minus strand of CM075886.1, from coordinate 12,753,404 downwards.
ATTAAAGTGTGAGAAGAAAACAGAGATGCTTGACAGAAATCTGTCTGTAATTTCCTAACCATTAACTGCTCTGAGGAACACAGACCTGCATATACTAGCACTCTGAAAGTTTCCCAGATGAACATTAGTCATCATAAGCGATTCATAAGCTGAAAAGTCATCATTATGGCTGTGCTACTTCAAAGCTCTGTGTGCCTGGCTGTACTTTGGATGCAGACCAAACTAAGTCCTTGAATCATGGGGCAGTATGGAAATTTACAGTTCATAGGAGTACCTAACAGAAATGCAGATGTGAAAATAAAAATTGAAGGATTTACTCACTATACCAAATATTAACCCAAGTATTGCCTGCAGTGTTACTTTTAAAAGTAACGTGTGACAATATCGCGTTACTCCCTAAAAAACAAACTGTTTAATGGGTACGTTCACATCTGTAGTTCGGTTCATTTGGTACGGGTCGAGGGGGTTTTGGTTCGTTAACACACCACACTGATTGCTCTGGTCCGAATCAGTTGATGAGTTGGAGAAACAAACCGAAATATTGTCACGTGACAACATCCATATTACTCGTTGGCCAGATATGTCTTGAACATATTTCCATAATTGAACCTCGATTGGTCAGAACGCGCGTAAAAATTCCAACAGAACTCCTGGAAGTAAACAAAGAGGAGATCCGGCTGACATGCGGAGAATTCACTCACAATGTATGTTCAGAATCAGCACAAGCTTTATCCATTCGCATATCCCCTCATAAACAACAATGTATAGATGCGATATAAATAATAGGTTCACTGTGCAGTGCGGACAACTGCAGTGTTTATGATGAGTGATTTAGCGAGCGTGCAGAACGCGGTCATGGCTTAAAGGGAGCTCTATTCGCTATAAAAATAATCATTTTGTTTTACTATGGCAGCTGGTTTAGTCCAAAAATGCGCAGTTATTTGGCAGTTGGGTCTGTTCGAGGTCGGATCACGTTCTCACCACAAACGAACCGCTCCAGAGTTTGTTTGAAAGCGTACCTTGTAGAGCCCGACCGATAAAGGATTTTGAAGGCCGATACCGATACAAATATTTGTTGGTTTTAAAATCCGATATTCCGATATATCGGCCGATATTTTTGTAATTATTTTTTTTTTTTTTATTTCAGAAACGCACAACAAAATATTAGCAGATTTCCCTAACATTAGCTATTTGTAGTTATTTATGAGTTTTAACTAAAATAATATGATAATGCATTTTTAAAAAGAAACTTGTTTCTTTTATTGTCACAACAGAACAGACTGATGATAGTGGCATTAGCTAGCTTTGTGGTTAGCTAGTCTATGATGAGCCAATGGGTAACGTCATACTGCAAATTGTAAAACATACATTTTCAATATAACAGGCTAAGGAGAGATGATACGTCTCATTGCTACAACTGTCACGCGCTATTAAAAAATACTTCAGTCACATTGTCAAAAGTTAAAAGGACAGTCAACTACACTGTAACAATGTAACATAACTATTATGTTTATTATTTTATTTTATTTTTTAAATATTAATTTATCGGCCATTATAACTGCCGATACCGATAGTCTGGAAAATGCCTGATATCGGCCGATAATATCGGCCTGGCTCTATACGCTTGTTTGGTCTGCTTTTAGTACGCACCCGAGTGCAATTGCTGCCTTCACACCTGCCCAGAAGACATGGGGGTAAAACAAACTCTAGTGCGATTTAACCAAACTAAATGAGGCAGGTGTGAAAGCACCCTTAGTTCTGAATAGTTTTGTTGTATTTTTACATCTGCAGTTCATCAATGGTAGAAAAAAAAAATCAGATCAGTGGCCATTATAACTGCACACACTTACTGTTTTATTTTGTTTTGTTTGATTCTGCTAAACTAAACAGAATTAAATTAGTGACTCATTGATTTGAATGCTTTGAAAATCTCAACAGATCAAACGTTTGAAAGAGGCAAACGCTTGCTACAGTTCCTCTTTCTTGCATTCGATCTATTTCTCTCTTTCTCTTTCCCTCTGCCACTCTCTCTTTCTTTGTGGTGTTAGGCTCTTTTATCTGTGGAATAATAGGAACGATTCTTTCATATTGATTGTTAGCATGAGGTAATCACTCAGAAGATGAAGATAATAAGCTCAGCAGAGAACTATAGAGAGGAACATGACTGATGCCTGGCAAAATGTTCATGCACTGGTAATGATGTCCCCCTGTATTGATTATTACTTCCCACTTACCCCGGCGATTAGTTTACATATTTAATGAAATTCAGTTTAAAAAGCTAAAACATTTATTCAGTCTTTTTGCACCGTGTATCTATTGCAATATCAATGTCCATCCTTCACAATTTGCCTAATGCGTTTTATATCAAGATGTTAATCCAAGACTGATGGGAGCAATATATTTCTATGAAATATGAATTTTCAATGGAGTACTCAACGCAAAGGGTTGTGGGTAAGAAGGGCAGGAAGATAGTGAGGAAGCTGTTCAGGGCTGGGTGATGCAGATAAGAATATTGTTGATTAATTATTTATTTTCTATAATTTGGTTCTTTGTTTCATTTGAAATGGCTTAAAATGATAGTTTTTTTTGTTTTTGTTTTTATTGAAAAACCCCAAAAGTGTTTAATATAAGAACTAAAATACAGTAAAAATACTATATTACAGTAATTAATCAAGTCATGTTGCTGCATATATATATATATATATATATATATATATATATATATATATATATATATATATAATTCTGTTCATATATATATATATATATATATACTGTATATGAAGAGTTCAGATGCGAAAGCCTCTAAGTGCCATTTGAAATTTTCTTCTAGAATGATCATTTTATCAAGCTTGTATATTTAAATTCAGTAATTTCACTTAAATTGCAATGAAGATTACCTATTAAATGTCATTCAAGTGAAATTACTAAACTTGAATATATAAGCTTGATAAATGATCATTTTAGAAGAAAATTTCAATGGCACTTAGAGGCGGCTTTTGCATCTGAACTCTTCATATATATATATATATATATATATATATATATATATATATATATATATATATATATATATATATACTGTGTGTGTATATATATGAAGAGTTCAGATGCAAAAGCCTCTAAGTGCCATTTGAAATTTTCTTCTAAAATGATCATTTTTATCAAGCTTAAGTTCAGTAATTTCACTTAAATGGCAATGAAGATAACCTATTAATTGTCATTTAAGTGAAATTACTGAACTTAAATATACAAGCTTGATAAAAATGGTCATTTTAGAAGAAAATTTCAAATGGCATTTAGAGGCTTTTGCATCTGAACTCTTCATATATATATATTTATATGTACTCCTAATCAGAACATTTTGTTTGATTAATGAAATTAATACTTTGATATTTTACACACACACACACAAAAAAACATGCCTGCTATTTTCAATGCCAGAAATTGGAAGTTACCAGCATTTCTGTTGTTATCTGATGTCACCAGGTCATTCGGTAACACAATCTCATACTTTCCTGCCCACTCGTAGGCATATTTCAGCATCACTCACGCTTTCACGGGTCACGGCAGACCACCATCAATCTCTGTCGTTCCCCTTCGCTCGCTCTCTGTTGTGCAAACACTACTCATGCCTGACAGAGCAGCGCTGCATGTTTCGCTCCCATCCAATCCATATTGACGTGTGTCATTTAGAGCTGTGGTCAATGACGAGTCTTTATCACTCCCTTCGCTCCCACTGCCCGCTGACAGCTTCCAGTCTAGAGCTTATGAAAAACACCAAAAGCTGCTTAATGGAAACTGCCTACTGCCACCGTAAATGGAAATGGAGTCGGTCCCAAGATGTGGCGGAGAAGTGCAGGTTGGGAAATGATACCTGCTGTTTGGAGCTCATCCAGAAAATCCATATGGATTGAGACGAATGTGGATTTCCATACTTTGAAGCTGGCAGTGCAGGCATATTGTGAAGGTAATGATGCAGAAGGTGTGAGAGCCCCAAGTTCGTCTCAGTGTCTACGTGAGAATTTATTCGCGGATTTGTTTGAGAAAGTAAGGCATGAAATGGCTGTCATTGTCTTTTAATGGAGACTTAAGCAAACAATTTGTCTTTTTTCTTTCATTTTTACCCTCCGTCAGGTACCGTGTGATTGTATATGACACCCCGTTTGATTGATAATTAGGTTGTGGTGACTGGAGGGACTTAAAACTTTAATTATAATATGATTAAACAATGCCCCCCTCACAAATCAAGCTAACGATGCAGGAAAGCCAATTTAATCCCTGTAAGAATGACTCTGAGCATCACAGGAACGGTAATGAGAGCTTGCAGAGAGAACCCTAATATCCGCCGCATGAGGCTCGGTCTCCCTGCGAGCAGTTGTCACCACACACACTCACTTGAATGGGGAACTTTCTCTTTTACATTCATTGCTCTTAATAAAAGGTAATGGCCCCCAACACTGCACATTTTGCACAACACCCCCAACACTTTTGTGACATCCAATTTGGTACATAGAAGTGTTTCCGATAACTCTGCCCTAAACTTACCACTTTTTTTTGACAATGGCTAATTATTGTCTTTATTTGGCTCATTGGGAACATTTTTGTGGAGACGTATTATGTTAAACTTCTCCTTCTCTTCCATACGCACACACAAATACTGCCTCTGCATTTTCACCTAGAGTGACATGGCCTACATTTTTTATCATATGCACGTATTCAATTGTCTTCTCTGAAAGCATTAGCTTCTCAGGTTAGGACCTCAATGGCTGGAGCTTAAACTGCCGCCCACTGTAATATGTCACAACGTATGACCCCAGCAGCTTGAAACTGCAGAGCACCCGCCAGAGCCGTGTCCCCTAACTTAACCTTTCATTGGCTCCATATAATGAATCTGAATGGATCTGTCAGTCTACATCCAGGCCTAGCGGTAAACCTGGTTCTGTCAGCCATTTTGTCCTAAGGGAAAGTGCTTTCTAACATTACAGGTGTACCTAGCTGCCCTCTACACTTTACTTGCACTCGTTGTCGTTGGCTTTAACCTTCTCTTTGCTGCCTCGCTTCACTTTGTTTTTGAGTCCAACCAGCATCAAAATAGGCAAACTTGCAGCAGGTGTAGCCCACTTCTCAATTGTCATTAATTCTGGATTATGCCGTCTTTCTCGTCCCCCAGGTTCCCTCTTATTGGAAAAGTGTTTCCACGGAGAGCGTTAGTTGAGTTAGTACATATGGGTTTAACTCATCTACGATGCATAGCTGACATTTACCCAGCATGTCTTGAGAGCTCCCTGAACATACGCTAATGCCGTCTTCTGATTATTTATGTATAAATTCCGCTCGTGTTGTGTGTGCTACTGTATGCAGATGATCAATTTATAAGAGGAAGAATGTATAAAGCATTTTTTAGAGTGCGTTTGAATTGATTCATATTACAAAGGCTCAATTATACGCTCGGTCTTAGCTAGGAAGCTAACCGCTGTTTGTCACCTCCATTTCAATGACTCTCACTTTTCATTAAGGCATGAGAGGTGTGTATATTACCATTTATTTATCAGGATGTGCCTTCCTTGGCCCACTGTTCAATGCTCTAGTGGATTTATTCAATGGTGTCCCATCGTTTGACTGTGCGGATACAGAGGCACATGCATAATGTATGGCTACTATGCAGATGTACTTCAGACCACGTTATTTTGGCTTTTATTATTTTTTTCAAGCACCCAGGCTCGATGCATCAATGTCCCCTGTGTTTTTTCTTCCCCAGCTAGCAGTCACCTTGACATTTCGAAAGGTTAATTTGATATTTTATTCAAGTTAGCAAGTTATGAAAATAGTTATTCTCTTTAGCTGTAAATTAGCTCTCCTAAGAGCACCCCCATGAAAAAATAGCTTTAACTAGCCTTGTGTAATAGCGCTGGTCTTTAAATCTGGATGTTAGCTTATCTACCTTAGCAAGATTGGTTTGGTTGATCTATTTTGACTGTTTTAGACTAACTTTGGGCACTTAGTCAGGATGGTTAAGATTAGCTAAACCAGCTAAAGACCAGATTGGGAAAGCAGAAAATGAGCTAATCATCTTGGATAGGTGGTAAGACCAGGTAAATCAAGCAATATTTGAATTTCTGTAGAAGGTACATTAGCATAATATGGTAAGATGGTGTCTTAGCCTGAACAAACCAGTTAAGCTGTTCTGTTTAGATGGATTTTGGCACTTGTCATCTGGGAAACCATCTAATGACCAGCTTGGTCAGACCAGGTAAATGAAACCAGGTAAATCAGACTAATATGGTTAGGTTATCTTAATATCTTAATACTGAATGTCTTAATATAATATGTAGGTTGGTCTTTATTGATTTTACATGTTTCTAGAACAGGTTTTGGACTGAATGATCCGATAAAACTAAACTAAAGACCAGCTTGGCCATATTGGGAAAAAAAGAAAAACACACACAATTTGGATAAGAATCATCAGCCAAACCAGATAAAACCAGCAATACCACCTTGAATTTGTAAACCAGTCTAATATGGTTTGCTGGTCTCTCATCTTGGCCAAACCAGTTAAGATGGTCTGTTTAGATGGTTTGAGTGAGTTTTGGGGAATTGGTATGACTTGTTAAACCAGGTAAAACCAATAAACCTTCCTAGGCTGGTTTATCATTTTGGTTTCACGATAGTCACTTTAGACGTTCTACTTATTATAAGTAACTTTTCAACTACGTGTCAGCTAACTCTCATTAGAGTATTAGTATATTATAGTAGACTGTCAGTAGACTGTTAGGTTGGTTAGGTGTTAGGCTTTGGGTTAGGAGAATAAGTTTTCTTGTAGTCGCCAAGTTACAGATATTAAACTGACAGTCTACTAAAACTCTAATGACAGTTAGTTGACATGTAGTTGAAAAGTTACTTATAGTTAGTAGAATTTCTAAAGTGGACTATCGAAATAAAGTGTTACCATTATTTTTTGGGTTTGCTTGTTTTTTGTAGGTGCAGAGAGGCTTTGCATGCGGTTTCTTTTTTTAAATCCTATATATAGCTTTAGATTATTAGCATTCTTAGATATAGATATAGCATTCTTTTCCCCTGCTATCTGTGGTCCATCAGAACAGGCCTGTTGCGACCTATTTTTTGGCTTGTGACCCACTAGTTTAGAACCATGAATCTAGATTATCTTATTGTCTGTAAAACATGGGCTATAAATTAAAGATGTAGTGCATGTTATTTCTCCATTATGAACTGTTCATGACACTGCTTAGTATAAAGGAAATGTGAACTCCTCTCATTAGACATGTTAATTTAGTTTTAAAGGGTGGAGAAACTACTTAGACTCTCCTTTGATCATTATTCATCAAAGCTCCAAAATGCACAAGCAGGTTGCACTTGTCCTTGTGCGGAACGTGCCGACAAAAGTGTTTAAAGATTCACGAGAAACATGCCCCCCCCTCATTTGTGCAAATGAGCAACAATGCTGTTTCCCAGAGCTTACAGTTCAGCCAATTTCATATGCATGGGATTCAGCTCATATGCCTCTATCTCCTGCCCTATCTTGCAAATGAGAAAGGTTATCTCGCTCGCACCAATTGATGAATGAATGACCGTGCAAAGGTTTAGGCCGTCATGCTCCGCCAGGCTGCAGGCCAGGTGAGACATATCCTGCGGGTTTTCATATTTCGTACTCTTAAAGGGGAGAGACTCCCACTGAGATCAGATCCAGAACCTTCCGCAGCGCTGCTGGATCTTGCCGGCTGGAAGCCCTTTAAGCAAGGAGTGAGCGTAAAACGGAACAAAGGCGATTACACCCTGTTCTTTGCTCTCAGTAACTATGGTAGATAAAAGTATAAAAGCAGTTTTCATACAATTTAAATCATTACAATTGGGGACTTTTTTGTAGCCTGTAATCTAACAAAACGTGTAATTAAGGATTATTCTAACAGTTAATGTTATGTTAAAGCAAGAATTTATTCTTTTTGGGAGCATTTGAACATGGAGTGTTTTTGGCCTACAGAATTAATCAAAGCCTAAATTTCAATATATGTTATACAACAATAAATGTTGTGTGTTTTTTTCTAGATCTTTTACCTATTTTTGTATATTATATTATATTATTTTATATTATATTATATTATATTATATTATATTTTGTATTAATTATATTATGTGCTGGCAATGATTAATCATGATTAAAAGTTTGTGTTTGCGCGTATATTTATTTAGTATATATAAATATACACACATGCATGTACTATATATATATATATATATATATGAAAAAAAATGTTATTTAGATATAATATATATATTATATAATATATATTTCCTAAATATATACATACGTGTTTGTGTAATACAAAATAATATTATACAAATTATACACTGTATACAGACATTATGTAAACACAAACTTTTATTTTGGATGTGATTAATCTTTGCCCAGCATATATTATATTATATTATATTATATTATATTATATTATATTATATTATATTATATTATATTATATTATATTATATTATATTATATTATATTATATTATATTATATTATATTATATTATATTATATTATATTATATATTTTTAAATATGCATGTACCCCTTAGTTCATCTCCCCATATTTCTTTTTTATATTATTAAAAATACATTTCATCTAGCTAGAATATCTGTCTCCCATGTTGGTTTGTTAAAAATATACAACCTGTAATCTAAATATCTATCTGTGATGTTTTTTTTTTAATTCAAGTATATTTTATCTCCTATTTGATCTGTCACAAACTGACTGTGACTTAAGACTTTTATTTTGAAGGGATAGAGAATGGCTATGTGCACTCAACAAACTGTTTTCACCATTACACATACACGCAAACTGTATACTGGCAAAGTACACAATTCCTTTTGTGCTTGTATGTTTGTAGCCATTTTGTTTGTTTTTGTGTTGTAACATTTCATCAGGTGTTGTTAGTTTATGTGCTTTAAATGTTTAATGTTGTGGCACATGAGGATCAAACATATTTCAGAAAAGAACACCAAAAACACTTTATACAACAAGGGTTTATTTAATTTCATTCAGTTACAAAGTTAACATGCATTTCAAATTGCTACGCCTTCCGGTACACCCCTCATTTTACCAAACCAGTACACAAGGAAGTACATGTGCTCATGGAAGATTACTCCATCTGATTCTGACCTTATGGGGGAGGGTGGGAACCCTGTATGTAAGTTTTTTTCCTATATGTTTTGTCTTTATTGGTATGAGCCCTTTAAATTGTACTGGATATAAATGATGTATGATTTAGAGTTGAAATGTAATGACAGTTTGTTTGTTTATGTCTTGTCACACCTTTGTAAATTATACAGTAGGTTTCTCTCTAAAATGGCATTTCCCAAAAATAGGAGGAGCTTAGGCCTATAAAACAGGCAGCCATTTTAGGGGAGAGGAGGGTGTGGAGAGGTTAAAGCTCGTTTGTGACTTCCCTATTCCTTTTGAATATTGATTTTTTTTTTGCACCTTTTGGAATTAAAACCACACTGGGCTGTTTTTCTGCCCCTGCCAAGTCATTTTTACCTCTGGCCGTTGGTATATCCTTACATGATCTTTTATATTTTTTGTTTACTATATTATCACTGGAGGTCCATATCCACTTAGAAATGAATGAGGGCCTTTGAATAATGAGGACCTTGAAGTGAAAAAGATTGTGAAGCACTGAAGGAGAAGTGAAGGAGTGAAAGAGAAGATATAAGAAGGGAAAGAGGGTAGTGTCAAGCACTGGAACGACACCCCTGACTCAACATTTGGAGGAAGTCGAAGACCCTCTAAACTCTCAGTGGAGCCTTCATGATCGCGGGGAGATATGTCAGAGTTGACATTTAGACATTTGGAGGAGGTTGATGTAGATGATGTCTGTTTTTGGTGCAGGAGTGGGGGTGGTTGCGCTCAAAGGTTGTTTGAAAGAGCGTGAAATGCGATACTGAGAGGGCTAGAGATGGTTGTTGTTCGCCGTGATATAGCTGCTCTGGGAGTAGGTGTTGGAGTCATTGGCATTGAGATGGTTCCGAAAGGAAGCCCTTTATTGGGCCAAGCGATGTAGTTGTGGGTGGAGGTTTTATGTGGGATTGACCTCACACTCTTCCGTCTGTCCAGTTAAACGTATGCAATTATAATCCCATATGTTACTGAGCACAGAGAAGATCCTTTTAGAATGCTTAATATGTTTTACTCACACACAAGGTCCAACTTCGTGCTAATGTGGGTTTAATTAAGAAAAATTACAGGCAAATAATTATAATATATATATATATATATATATATATATATATATATATTGATATTTAGACAATATTTATCTTGACAATTTTGTCTTTTACATGCATTTTTTTACAGCTTTTACATGCTGGGCTCTATCAAAGCAAATGTTTTGGGTTCAATTTGATTAAAGTAATAAAATGTGAACCTTGACTGCATTTTAAAGGGTACTCCACTTTTTTTGGAAATAGGCTCATTTTACCACTCCCCCAGAGTTAATCAGTTGGCTTTTACCGTTTTCGAATCCATTCAGCCCATTTTCTGATATTTAGAAGAATATCATAGCCTAACCAGACAGTTTCTGGTCTCATTGACTTCCATAGTATATATATATATATATATATATATATATATATATATATATATATATATATATATATATATATATATATATATATATATATATATATTTTTTTTTTTTTTTTTCCTACTATGGACGTCAATGAGACCAGAAACTGTCTGGTTACTGATATTCTTCTGAATATCAGAAAATCGGCTGAATGGATTCGAAAACGGTAAAACTCAACTGTTTAACTGTAAAATGAGCCTATTTCCAAAAAAGTGGAGTATCCCTTTAAGTCATTTCGAATAAAAACATCTGCCAAATCCCAATTGCAAATGTGATTTATCTTGGACAAAAACGCAATCACATTGAAATTGTCATAAAAGCTGATTCAAGATTGATGTAAAAGCTGTTATACATGAATTCCTGATTTTTCTTTGAGATGGGTTTATTCTTCAATTCACTGTCTTTGAATTAAATTCCTCACGGCATTTGCATCAGCTGGATTAAGATCGCTCTCACAATTTGTTGCATTATATGATGTCATCATTTTGCGAGACTATATTTTAGACTGTATCAAAATATAATGCCCATTTATATCACATCTTGCAGCTTAGTTTTTGGCCTAATCCAGAAGCTCATGCTTTGTTTGACTTCGTTTGCGGGACTCTGATCGCCCTAGGCATCAGTGGTGAATTTGGCACGCCGAATAGCTGGACAGACGTGGCCAGGAAAGGGCTGCAGTCCAGAAAGCATTCGTACACAAAGCCCTGGGCACAGAACTCGTTCTGGCTGCAAAATGGAAGAATGCCAGGAGCTCTTTGGGCTGTGGTTGACTGATGGGTGCTGGAAAAGTTGATGTTTAGAATAACGGTGCCCTTCACCTAGTCTGTTACTGTTTCTCTGAATGGACCTATTTGGCATTGTGTGCATATTTTGTGAGTCCTCACTAAGAACTCTATTGTGTTGCGGCAGGAAACTGGAAGGAGTGGTGTTTAACTGCAGCTGCAGTATCCGTTGGATCCAGCTGTGGCAGCAGCGAGGCGAGGCCGGACTCCATAACCAGCAGCTGTTCTGCAACAACGGAGTCTCCAAGATCCCTCTACAGCTCATGAACATCTCTCAGTGTGGTATGGGACACTTTATGTAAATTGTGGTTGGCATGAAAAGAATGGTTTGGCTTCAATACAAGTTAAAAGGGATACTTCACCCCAAAATTACAATTCTGAGTTCTTTCATTATTTACTTGCCTTCATCCTAACCGGCATGACTTTTTTTTTCTTCTGTAGACCTCAAATGGTCAAATGTTGTTTTTGGATCCCATTGATCATCATCGAATGGACAAAAACAAGCATTTGTCAAAATATTCTCTTTTATGTTCTGCAGAAAAATCAAATTGTGTGTGAGTAAAGAATCACAGAATTGTCATTTTTTGGGTGAAATCCTTTAAATGGACAATGTGTATTTTTTTTAGGTATTTTATGATCTAAAATTAGGGCTGTCAAACGATTAATCACAATTAATTGCATTCAAAATAAAAGTTTGTGTTTACATAATATATGTGGGTGCACTGTTTATATATATATATATATATATATATATATATATATATATATATAGACACAATATAATTATACACAGTGCACCCACATATATTATGTATACCTACATATAAACTTTTATTTTGGGATTAATGCGACTGATGTGATTAATCGCGATTAATCGTTTGACAGCCTTATCTATAATCAATATTTTTATTCATAAATATATCCTCAATGGTGTACAAATACCTCTGCCAATTATCTGACTTATCCTCATAACGAAGAATTTATTATCTTTATATACATGGGACGGGTTGGTGCTATTAGAAGACATCCTGTCATAGCTTTTTGTTATAGCTCTGGAGAGCACAATTCGTTTGAATGCAAAATACAATTATTTCGCCACTAGATGGGAGAAATTTCTACACTTTGTCCCTTTAAGTTCTTCAACAGCATTTATGGCAATGGCGATTACCACAGCATTGTTTTTCATAATTTTCAAAGTGGAAAAAAAAGGCTAAAAAAATATAGCTTTAAAAGTTAGCATGAGTCTAATGTGGTAAAATTGCTTCCAGATGTTGTTTGTGTAAAATTATACCCCATTTAATGCCATTATCTTAAAACGCTGGTAAACTAAAATATTATTATTGTTTTTAAAATAATGGATGAGTCAAAATTGGTTTCTGTTCCCACATTGATGACATAATGGAATTCTTGCCACAAATGCTGTCAATGGAATTCAGCTATTTAACTTATTTAGATTACCTTATACATATTTATATGAAAAATAATAAACTACCTGCAGCTTATTTTACATACCAATGACTGCTTGTCTATTTCCAACCAAGATTTGCCGGAAATCAGCGTGAGTCACAGTAACCTGACGGTGATAGAAGGTGACAAGGTCACAATCACCTGCAATGGATCAGCGGTGCCTGTCCCGGAAGTGGATTGGACTGTCGGTGAACTGCATTCAATTAACACACACCAAGTAAGGCAGACTTTTGCTGACTAGAAATAAACATGAACTTGTTTGATGCTTATATATGTATTTTAATCAGGTTAGATTGCATACTTAATTTAGTCGACAAAATCTTTTGGATGCCAGCTAAACCAGCTTAAACCACTTTAAACTAGTAAACTGTGCTTAAAGGAGAACTCTGGTGCAAAATGAATCTTTGGTCTAATAAAACATCGGTACCTAGTCGACCGTTCTCTGAGATTTCTTTTCATGATAATCGAATGTAAAGAGTTTTATCTCTAAAAACTGTTTAGCGTATAATGCTAGCACTTGGAGCATTTTCTAAGTAAAAAGAAATCGCTAGTTTATACCACTAACAAGGCTCAAAATAGCCCCACGCTAACGCAGTAACATAATGAGGGTCCATACATGTAAAACAAAGCATTGAGAACTTTGTAAGTGCACAGACCGTTTAATAAGAAGAAACTTTATAAAGACAGTTCACTTTGTGTATACAGACAGGAGCCATCTTAGAAAATAGTCTCGATAAGTCGATCCCTGAACGCCGTTCATACAGTTCAGAAATTCACTGAACTTCATACAGTTCAGACCACTCAGCATGTCGTTCGGAGTTTGACTTGTCATGACTGTTTTCCAAAGATGGCGCCGCCTGTATACACGAAGTGAACTGTATAAACAAGCGATTTCTTTTTACTTAGCAAATACCCCCAGTACTAGCATTATACGCTAAACAGTTTTAGAGATAAAACTCTTTACATTCGATTATCATGAAAACAAATCTCAGGGACTGGTTGACTAGGTACCGATGTTTTATTACACCAAAGGTTCATTTTGCGCCGGAGTTCTCCTTTAAGCTGTGTTTTTTTTTCCCCTGCTGGATGAGCAGTACAGCCTTAAAATGACTTTACCTCTTATCCCTTACAGCCTGGTTTTATTCATTTCGAATAAAATATGGCGTCTACCACAATTCAGATCTTTTAAATGATCCACTCGAGCCTTACAGTGACTAGTTAGACCATAAACCATTTGTTGAATCTGTGCAAGCTTGGTTTTGTTTTCAGAAGCTATTGTGTCCTCCTCTCTTCCAGTCCAATCAATATCCACCGAATGTCCACTCCATCAACTTAACTCTGGTCAATGTCAGCCGAGACGATAACAGCTTCATGCTGACCTGCATTGCAGAGAATATAGTTGGGATGACTAATGCCTCAATACAGCTTTCAGTGCAGTGTAAGTGCCTCTTTTTTTTTTTTTTGCTTCTATGCCTCTCAAATGCCTTTACATTCGGCCTCACTTCCTCTAACGTGCCAATTCTACCTTTCTGCCTCAGAGTAGCTCACTGAACACTGTCTCTGCCTCTTTAGCTTGATACCGTCAATTGCTACTTGTGCCTCACGGCTACCAACTCTTAATTTGTATTGCCTTTGTTTTAAAGGGTAGGCATTTATGGAGGAAAGATCACCAAAAAGCTTGCTTTCTTTTTTTTCTTCTTTGAAGTAGTGAGTATTATTGATTGAAATAGCTCTGGGGAATGCAGAATCAATGCTAGAACAAGGTAGGGGTGAGGTGTGTATTTTTTGTTGTTGTTATTATTAAAATACTTACTATTATTTCAGCTTAACATGTAGGCAACTCCGAGTAAGTCATTGGCTGTGTCCGAAATCTCCACTCCAACCACTACTCTAGGGAGTAGAGCACTATATAGTGAGCTCACCAGCATAATAGAAACACGACATTCGGACACTACTCGATCGTCTCTCGGCGCCGTTGATTACGTCATTGCTGTCACCCGTCCGTCTTTTTTACAATCATCCCAATGCATGATGGTATGAAGGGCTTGGGTTCGTGACCATCGGTTTCACACTAGTTTTCAAAATGCATTCTGGGATACATTGAGTCGACTATATAGGGTATAATAATCATCACTATACATTTGGACAGCACTACAAAATGGCGAGCTCATTATATAGTCCACTATATAGTGAGTAGTGGGAGATTTCGGACACAGCCATTGTGTCAGTTGATGTTGCTGAAAAGTGTAACCACTGCAAAGCATTGCAGTTTGATTAAGCATTCTGACCAGCACTGGCTAAGCCAATAGGATGGGTTTGGGGCGGAGCTATCTGATTGACTGACCAATGACAGAGAGAGAGAGTGTGTCATGAAAACCTGTTTGACAACAGATGGTTTTGACAAACTTACATGGCAACTCTTTACGTTTTGATGAACTGGTGACTAATTGATATAAATTTGTACAATCTCATCCAATTCTTTAAAAAAAACATACAAATCACATCATAAAAAATTCATATGAAATCACCACCTTCATAAGATCAGGTTGGATTGTTTGAGATTGTTTTTGTTAGGTGATGTTAGTTCACACTTCAACTCTTAAATATTTTGTATATGGTCTCTCTTTATCAAATCATGGTGAGGCTATTTAAATTACTTATGAATTCATTAGAAATTGGTTCACCAGAAACAATCCTACTCCTACACCAAAAAACTAAATAAACAAGAACTCAGGTCCAACACAGCCCTATGTGTTGTTGGAAAGTCATTTGTGTAGTTTATTGATCTATGAAAGCGAGAGCTGTTCTTCATCTGGACTTTTCACACCAAAAAAGGCTGTAAGTGAAATATTAGAGAGATTTATCAATGTTATCATGTTTCAGTGTGTAGTAGGCTACATGTGATTGCTTTGTGGCAGAGTTTGGTGGTTTATTTTCTGTGTTTGTGTGTTGGCAAGGATATGCCGGGGTCTTAGAAATCAGAAACTTGGAAATGTTCCAGTTTTTGTTCACTTAAAATATGTTTTTGCTTTATATTACACTTGGAAAAAAAAAATCAATGCATGCTGCATTTTTTGGCATTAAGTTTATTTTTCCCATATGGGGTATGAATGCAAAAAAATAATGTCCCAAATGAAAAATAAAATGAAAGAAACAACAATCCTGAGGCAATAAGCAACTATGCCTCTAATCAACCATATATAACCCTGAGAAACAATAACACAAAGACAAAGAAAAAGCCAAGAACAAAGTCATAATCTGCCTCAAACAAGTATCCATATAAAAAGACGTGGCTCTACACATCACATTTTGACATCCAATAAAACTTTAGTTGATGTAATGATTAACTAGAAGTGTGCTTCCTTCAGTATACTTAATGAAGACCATTTTGAATGTGCTTGTCTGTTCTGCATATTAAAACTATTTGAGTTAACGGCAAACATTTTCACAATCAGATAATAAAGTGATTTAAATATGAATTCCACTATTGATTTACACTAATTAAAATAAATTGAAAAATAAAAAAATCACAGTAAGCAACCACACTACAACATCACACCATCAAACAACAGCTGTTTTCGCCCACTTGGTTTGAAGTAAGGCAATTATAGACTTCCTTATATGAACACAGCTACAATTACAATGTAATGTGAGGTCGCCGTGTTGAATCTGTATTTACATTTATACTGAACAGTGTTGGCCAACAACAATGTAAGATGATTCTTCCCACATTCTATCTATTGACCGCATGAGATTTGCTTAGAGCGGCAAATTCTGTGGAAATAAGAGCAAGTCTCTCTCTCTCTCTCTCTGTTTCTCTATTTGTCTTCGGCCTTGAGATTGGATTGGAGAAAAGTCACAGAAATCAAGAGATGTCAATTGATTAAGTTTTAATGTAAAATACTTTCCAAACTTTGGGGTTTGTAATGCCTGGTTCAGATTACACGATTTTAGCCCGATTTTGGCTCGATCCGTTTGACGTAGGGTGTCATGGGGATTCGTAAACGACAACGGGCGTTGGGACGCAAGATTCGATTGGATCATCTTGTATAGTGTGTCATAGTAGGCGACAACCTACGTCGCGTTTGCCATGCTTCACAACATCACGGCAAAAAGACTAGCTTGTTTAATTTTTTTAACGGTCGTCCACGACAGTTCCGTCACATGTATGAGGTTGACCAATAGGAGCACAGGCTTTTCCGTATACAACTTTCAAAAAAGACAAAACGAAAGAGAGACGATGGTGCTAACGTTAAAACTAGAAGTAAAAATATATTACATGCTAAAAAAATATATTACATGCAAAACAAAAAGACTAGCATGTTTAATTTTTTTAACGGTCGTCCAAGACAGTTCCGTCACATGTATGAGGTTGACCAATCGGAGCAAAGGCTTTTCCGTATACAACTTTCAAAAAAGACAAAACGAAAGAGAGACGATGGTGCTAACGTTAAAACTAGAAGTAAAAATATAGAAGAAAACAATATAAGAAAACAATAAGAAAAAAAAATCCTTTTGTGAAAAAAAAACAAACAATTGTGCTGTTGAACATTTTTTTTTTTTTTTGTGGAACCCGTGATACTTTTATTTCAATATTCTACACAACATTTACTTGAATTAGAAATATTTTGTAACATTATAAATCCTTGAATGCATCCTTGCTTAATATCAGTATTAATTTCTTAAAAAAAAATCATGCATACCTCAAACATTTGAACTATACTGTATTATATTGATATTGTATATACTTACATTAATAACTTGAAATAACTTTTCTAGAATAAATACATGAATAGCACTATTCATGTGAATAGAAGCATTTGAGTGAATTAACCACTGATTTGATCCCTTATGAATGTTTAATATGGACGTTTGACATATTTACCGCATCATAATTGCTGACAGTTACCGTCTTACTAACACATGGTGGGTGGAGGAAATAATGGAAACGTTTATCAAGTGCAGTTGTTTCCCACCTTTGTCTCGGCGCCTCCATTCCATGAAATGTCCGCTCACACACATGCTTGATGGCCTGTCAGGCAGTTAACTTGGGATCTTCTGTCCAAGAGGCAGGATAGCGGATCAAGCAAACATCCGTACACGGACCACCTGTGCCACAGCGGACAAAGTCCCGCTCATGCATGAACGTAGTTTATGGTTATCCGTGCTCATTGGTCTATGGATTTATGTTGGATGGTAGTACGAGGTAGTTAATCCTTTCTGTATAAAAAAGTCATTTGTTTCTCTCCTGCAGTCCCTCCTGTCATCATTAAGTTTGAGGAGCCGCAGAAATTGCACGACACCTGCATGATGTTCACGGTTCGCGCGCACCCCCTGCCAACCCTGAGGTGGTACTATAAGGGCGAGGAGATCAAGACCAACGAATACGTTCGTCCAGATGTGGTGGTCTATCAGGACAACCTGGAGGGATGCCTCATGTTCAAAAACCCAACACACCACAACAATGGCAATTACACGCTGGAGGCCAGCAACTTCCTGGGCGTGGCTGTCAAAACTGTGTACGCCCACTTCCTCCAACCACCTTTTGATGGTACGTGACTGACTTGCACTCAGTTAAATCACACATTTCAAGTCTATGTCAGCCTGAAATCCACAGTTGCAGGTTTTTCCCCCAATGAGTAATATGCAAATGTTCTAATTATTTCATTATTTAACTGTCAAATACATAAAGATCAGTGGATGATGCTGAGAAAACAACATGTAACGCATAGTGTACCAACAAATCTTACTTTAAACGCTCATCATCCTGCAAAAGCAGTCATATTCTCTGGTACTGGTGTGTCCTCTAAAGCACATGAGGCCCCGCCTGAATAACTTATTAACACCTGAGGTGAGAATCCACCAAGATTATAGATAAATATAGATACAGATATTTTTTTGTGTGATGCTATTGCAAGCATAAGAGTGTATTTTGGAAACGTAGGTTCAGTCTGTGCTTACAATAGGTATGTATATTATGTAGAGTTAGGTTTAAAATCTTAAGATTTTATATGTATATACAGTATACATTTAATATTTTACCTACTAAAGATTCTGGACTATTTCTTTGTATATTAAAAAAAAGTTAATTAAATATCAATTATTATTAATTATTATTACATTAATATGTTATTCAATTAATTTAAAGATTTTTATCAAGTGCCCCCCCCCCCCATTAGACTTGTTTAAAAACTCACATTTATGACATATCAGCACTGATTTAGCAATACGAAAATGTTACGATACAATACGAAATGTTACTTAAGCGCCAAATCAGCATTTGAGAATAATCTCTGAAGGATCATGTGACTCTGAAGACTAGAGTAACGATACTGAAAATTTTGCATTGCCATCACAGGAATAAAATACATTTTAAAATAAGAAAACAGATATTTTAAATATTAAATTAAAAAAAAAAATTAAACAGTTTTTTTCTGTATTTTTGATCAGATTAGTGCAGCCTTGATGTGTGTGGGTGTGTGTATATATATATATGCAGATTATATGACGACCTCAGGCATGATTCCACGTTAATGTAATATTATAAATATGATAAATATTGTAATTATTGTCCCATATTATATTCTGAAAGACTAATTTGAACATTACCATAACTGCACAAGAAATGCACTGAAGGGTGCATGCTGATCATTTTAAAATGTGTTTACACGAGTCCTCAGAGCTGATCTCGACATATTCATATCTGGTAATTATATGTGTTTTGCTTTTTTTTTTCTCTCCTTTTCTCAGTAGACTACCTCGATTATGGTGAGTTTCTCCCTTTAATTGGATGCTAGATGAATTTTTGTAACTTATTCATTAGTTTTGTTTATCATAAACCAAAGAATGATTTAGAAAGAAGCAATTTAGTTTGTGCACTGAACAAACAAATATCCTCCAAACAATTACCTTGGCCTTATTCTCAAATGGCTGGCCGCCATAGTTGGGCATGCTGTTATTAGACCTGTTTTGTATTTTTGGCTTAAAGTGACCGATATCTGTCAGTATGTGAGAAAAATCAGATCCTTTTCCACAAGAAATTTATTTAATGTGGATCAAGGACAGTGTCCAGAGGACAGTCACTACCTTCTCAAGAACATTTCTTACACCGATACGACCCTAATTTACCATATTTAATAAAGTTGATGCATGGAAACTCTACGAATGACAGATTGTTACTGTCAGAGCTCTGAACGAAGATGGCTGTGGTTTAGAGAATCAGGTTTTCCACACGTGTCCTTGTTTGAGGTAAAAATAATAAATAAATAAATAAAAGAACAGCCTATAACGCTTTTGTTCAATAGTTCATAAATAATAGTGGCAGATTAATATAGGAGCAGACTCCCTGTCGAAATGGCAATATCCTTGCAAAAAAACGGGTCTAATAAAACAGTATTTGCCCCAAGACATGTTTAGTGAATTATGCCTAACAGTTTTTTGTGTCTAACTATGTGTTTTGTAACTTCAACAGTGTTCAATTCCTAAATACAATCTTTCCGAAATTATTGTAATGCCCAATAACATTGAACATATAGTGCATCCATCACCTTTTAAAGGCTGCAATGACAAAACCAATTAAGTTACCAATCAAGAATTTTAAAATTAATTTAAAAATGACATAAAATTGATAGTTTTGTAAATTATTTAATGCATATACATAAACTGTTCCAACATAAAGATAAAGAGCATTTTGACACTGTATCTGCTTTCAAATCTCAGTTGGGAT
This sequence comes from Cyprinella venusta, assembly GCA_038021265.1. Classification (NCBI taxonomy): domain Eukaryota; kingdom Metazoa; phylum Chordata; class Actinopteri; order Cypriniformes; family Leuciscidae; genus Cyprinella; species Cyprinella venusta. The sequence goes on along the minus strand of CM075886.1, from coordinate 12,732,788 downwards.
GGTAAAAAAAAAAAAAAAAAAAAAAAAAAAAAAGATAGGCCATGTGTCCACCAAAGCGTTTATAGCCAGCTGAAATCGCCAGACGCTCTGCTGAAGACGCCGTGTTTTCCGTTATCCGTTGAGACGTTTTGTTACTATGATACAGAATATCCGCAGCACAGTTTACTTGTAACTGATTTCGCAGATAATTTGTTTCATACTAAAAAAATAAGTTTTCATCCATTTTGTTCGGTTAGCTCAGCTGGTTGATGTCGTAGTACAGAAAGAATGTTGTGACAGGTGGTCGCTGTGGTATTAGTCCCGCCGCTCCTCCACTGTGATTGGACGGCTGGGTAAAAAGTGACAGCGATGAGCGCTGCGTTTTATCCAAAGTTGAACGTTTTTCAACTCTCGGCGACCAGTAAAAACGCTGGGCGCTCGGCGCTTCAGCGTGAAAAACGCTCAGCGCCTCGTTACGCTCATGGCGTTTAAAAAACGCGGCGCTCCCATTGAAAACAATTGAAAACATACGCCAGGCGCGTGGGAAAACGCTTTGGTAGACACACGTCCATATGTTTTACACCTATGTACATTATAACGTAAAAAATGTACATAGTCGAACAAAATTTGAACATAAGACTTTGTACATGTTTGTGTCAATTACCACAAAATATCTGTTTGGGCTCACAGTTCTGTCCAGAAAGTTTCAGAAATTTTTTTTTCTGAACACTACTAAGCTCTTGTTTGTTTCCCAGTGAGTCCTACTCCAACCGCTATTCCAACCATGACACATCGGCCTGAAGAGGACACGTTTGGCGTGAGTGTTGTTTTCTCTCCTGAGATCGAAAGCACCTATATGAAGTATAATGAGGTTTCCCAAGAAAACATGGTAAAGGTGTTGAAAACAAACCCCATTCTAAACCATTTTTGTTTTCCTTCTCACACTGTACCTCCAATCTTCAGATTCCCTTGTGGCTTGCGTGTTTTACAGCTTCTTTTAAAAAGTCGCTCTTCTCTGTGCTGTAATTGACTGAATAGAGATTATTTTCTCATCTGAAGATTTTAATAGGGACTTGGGCGACGGCACAGAGAATAAGCTTGGTCCTCGATTGTTTGGATTTCCTAATGATGGGGGAAAGCTTTTTGCTTCAAATAGCTTTATTCCACCCCTTTGACTGCTTTGATTTATTGTTTGTTGTCTATATTTTGTGTTTATCTGGAGCATTTAGACATTATATTAAGTTGTACGCTTTGTATTTCCCAAAAGAAAGTGCATCTTGGCTGCAAGTTAATCGCTATCACTCTCCTAGAATACCTAACATGAATTATTACCATCATAATTTTTTTTCTTTTATACGCTTTGCCCCCTTCCCTTTTCATGGAATTTATCAAAGCTACTGCTGCCATATGCAACTTATGACTCCAATTATGTAAACCTCTCATGATACAACATCAATATAAATCAAATAAACAAGTCAAGACACGCTTCATAGGTTTGCTGTAAAATTGATATTTTTCCCCTTTTGCGAGACACTCGAGATTAGACAGAAATATTTATTTGACACGTTTTAGGTTGCTAGTTATGCCATTCCTGGACTGTAGTTTAGTAAAAAGCTTTTAAAACATACTTAAAAAAGTAAATTGTATTGACGCATGTATTGAGAATCAAGCATGCTAAAGACATGTTTTGAGAATGAAGCTAATCATAGCTAGCATGCTAATAGTACTATTTCTGCAGTATGTAGAATGTAAACAGCATGCAAATTTGCCCTGTGCGTACATGTAGAATTGCCAAATGACCTGCTTGCCAAAATGTGCAACTAAGCATACTGTTTACCACAATGCTTTGCGCTTTGACCTTTCATTCCAGTGTGATTAATGAGCCGGAAACAACTTAATATCTACAGTTTTAATATCTTTTACCAGACTCAATGCGTCTCATTCACTAATAATTTTGTGGATCTAGTATTGGTACGCACAGGAGAACTTCTCATGAAAAATTTGTTCTTAACCTCCTTCTTATAATTTAGAGTATTCTAATAAACGAGCAACCGTGTGCCCAAGGTTAGTCATTTGCATAAATCACACACAGCCTGATTCCATATAAGGGGTTTCCTTTATAATTTCATCTTCATATGATTATAAGGCCACCCAGAATATGTGATTTTTGTACATGTTGTTTGTTGTTCCTAAATTTGTGTTCATAAATTTAGAATGAAAGTTGTCAGGATTTGTCTTCAGATTTCACACATAGTTAGTAAATGCTACCCATTGTTTTGATCTGACTGTCAAGTTAAAAGTTTTGAAAGTCAAAATGTACTGTGCAAATTTAACATGCAGCGTTATGAGACCACACGTGACAACAATATCGTTTTATCCTTCCATGTTGAGTAGTATTACACAATTTTATTTTAAATAGTAGGCAGTAAACAGTAAGCAACATGCTAGTTTTATGTTCTAAAAATGCTAAAGCTAAGCTAAGCGCTAACCTGACTGTGCTGAAATCTTGCTCTCATTTCATATTTTGGGTCTTCAAATAAATGAAATGTTGTGTTTTCTGCTTTTCTAGGTGTCGATTGCGGTCGGCTTGGCTGGCTTTGCCTGCGTTCTCCTCGTCGTTATGTTTGTGCTAATCAACAAATATGGCAGACGTTCAAAGTTTGGCATGAAAGGTAAGCCAGTGTAAACTATTCAGCGGGAAACTTGGCGTGTTGCTTTATTAGTGTATAAGTGTGACATCAACTGATAATTTTTTTTGTACCAACAATTTGTAGGAAGAAAAATGATATGCTAATTATTTAGCAGTTTGTTCTGTCTTAAACTGTTGAGTCAAGCGTCTCTGGACTTTTGACAGTTTAAGCGTGTTTAGCTAGGCAATGTCAGGTTGTGTCTTGCAAATGTTCAGTTGTGGGAGTTTGAACGTGTATATACATTTTTAGTTGTTCATTAAACTGAGTCGAAATGGGTGTCGTGTTTACCAATTTCAAGAAATAATGAGCCTGATGGAGTTTCAGCCACGCTTTTAGTCCCTAAATAGGATTCATATGTCACTGTGCTGGATGGACCCTTGGGTTTGTCTGAGTTCCAAAGCCTATGCGTTGCTGGCGGGTAGTTAGAGGACGCTGTAGTTAGCCATCGCCTTGGTTACGTGCTGGGATGGTGGGATGCTAGGCTCAGTCATGCTTTCCTGATTGTCCAATGGGTTTGGCAGTGTTGTTGTTTTCCTCTCAGAATCCTTCAAAGCGTGATCGGTTTGGCTACCCATGATGCATTTTGGATGCTTTTTTTAGCCAGTGTAGTGGGAAACAACCCTGTTTTGTATCCCAGCTCTGCCATTAAAAGCAGAAATTTCACATTTTTCCCCCTTGACGCCTCACTCATTGTAAATATGAGTCATCCAGACGTCATAAAATGGCTTCGCAATGAACACGGCATGTGACATGTAGGCTCGTGTGGAACCGTGCAACACCAATTACGATACAACCAACACAAATGCTTGTGTATCAAAGGGATAATTAATGTGATGCTTTCAGTCCCTGGAGCCTCTTGCCATATTATATTTTTCATTCAACATCAACTGGAATCTAATCATTGGCTCTGTCTGGTGGTAGCGGTGTCAGAGTACCCATAAGTCCCTGCTACAGCGCAGACAGAGCTCTAAGTGAATGCGTGCCGTGTTGGCTGACTCTTGCCTTGGCACAATGCCACGTTCATTGACTTTCTCCGTTGCACTTTGGTTCCCACGGGGACATTCTTCCCCCCCCCCTCCTCTCTTTCTACCGTGTTTTACAACCGCTACCCTTGTCTCTTCTCTCCACCAATCTCTTTATACCCTCCCACCCTCTTCCGTCTGTTACCCCCCACTCTTGTTGACAGAAAGCGAGAACTCTCTATCCTTTTTTAACCAAGCTAATTAATTGGAGATTAAGCCGATAACTTAAACGGATATGGAATTAAGCAAGAGAATGGAGGAGGGAGGAGAGCCCTGGATGGTGCTGGAAGAAGTCCGACAGCCTGTTCCGGCTCGATTCGACTTGTTCCGGCTTTTTAGGTCTCCAGCAAATTACAGGAAGATGATTGTTGTGCTTTGGTTTGCTTGTACCCCATTATTCAGACTCTAAAAAGAAAGAAAAGGGGTAAATTCTTGAGACATGGGTGGCTTATTATTGGGATCTTGTGAATATTAGCTGAATAATTTGCATCAGTTCTTTTTTACATCCTTTAGTTACTTAATTGTTGTGTAACAATCATGGCAGTGAGTTCTTTATTTTTATGTCTTTCGGTTCATTACGCATATATAGACTGATGAATAGCCCATTACAGCCCATTTACCACTATTAACCATCAATAATCACAATCAACTCTGTTTTCTCCTACTTTTGATAAGAAACAAAGTCTCATTTCTCTAATTCTGTCTATTTTTATCACAAAATTCAAACAATAAAGGCCGTTTTGACGCACTTCGATATGGCGTGACCGATCCTACCAGATCGCCTCTGTTGATGAGGCAGTGTGTTGAAAGATACAGTAAACTTACTTAAACGTATCTCATGCAATCGCTCAACAAATTTTAACCACGAAAAGACAGCCAATAAAGCAGGTTGTGAATAAATGCACTACATTAGCCAATATATTATTCAATATATTTTACTTGACCTGTTTTAAATGAATGTGTGTTTAAATGAATCTGTCATGAAAACAAGTTATGATGGCCACTGTGTAAATGAATATATTTTAACAACAAATTGGAGTAGAAACATAATTTTAGATTGAGAAGTTAATGCAAAAAAAAAAAAAAAAAAATGCCTTATATGCAATTAACAGGTTTGCATAATTTTTTGTGCGAGTGTTGATTTATTATATGTAAAGAATAAATAACAAATGAATTTAATCAATTAGGCTCTGTTGTTAATTGTAAACTTTAATATTATACTAATGTGTAAATAAGGGCTCCCTATATATAGTTTACAGCAAGATTTTTAGATAAATATTTATATTTATTTGTTGATTTTTGTTGTAATTTTTGAATAAATGCGTTTCACTTTTTGAAATTTTTAGTGTCCCGAGGGCAGTTTTACCACAGTTCCTGCATTCTTCTAAATGCTGCTTTAGTATCAGACTTCATTTCTTGGCCTTGTTTCTACTTTGGCCCTCAAGTCTGACCTCAAAGCCGTAAACTCCTGGGGATAAAATGTGGCCTTCTGTCGCTCTATTCAGTGATTTTATTATTCCTTTATTCAAAATCAAACAGTAGTCCTTTCTGTCCGACTGTCTCCGCTGAGAGCTGTGGAAAAAAGCTGTTTGTGCTCTGGTATTGAGACTTTAGATTATTCTTTTGGTTCTCATCCAGTGCAATGAATGAGAGTTGTTCATATGAACTGAGGCGTAAATAATCTTAATCTACTCCTGTGGTGAGAGAAAGATTTGGTCCAGGGGATGCACAAAAGTCCTTTAAAAAACATTAGTATTTTTTTCTGAAGTACTTGTAGATCAAGCTGTTCAGGCAGATAGCGCTTTTTGTCAGCATTTGGATGTTTTTGGGGGTCCATAACTTTCTATGTTGTTTCCTCAAATGCTTGCTGGTGGAGAGTGAAAGAGAGAGATATCTGAAGAGATCTTGGTCCAGTCTTTGTTCATCCGTAAGTGCTACCTGGTTCCACCTGGCTCTCTATAGCTGGACCGCAGGGTGTTTAAAGTCTCCTGATTCTTATTCCAGCCTGCATCTTACGTCTGAGTTAAACTTTCTCTGAGGGCTCGCAGTGAGATCCCATTATTACCATCTTAAATCTGACAGCAGGGCTCTCACACAAATGGAAAAAGCTTTTTTTCTCTCTTTAAAGTCCTTACATCTGAGAGAGAATATGTGTGTAAAATATATTTGTGTGTGTGTGTGTATGAGAGATCTGTAGCTCCAGTGCCAGCATTCATCCTTCTGGTTCAATAAAATAGACAGCCGTAGTACTTCTCCACTCCCAGACTTCATTTCCACGGATATGGAGCTCAACTGCTTTGCTTCAGGTTACACTTCCTGTGATTTACCTATATCTGATTGTTTTTGTCACTTTTTTTAACTCCTCGGTGATGTTTTAATCTCGAAGACTTCTGTGGTGTGCCAGTCAATTAAAAGTGTGTTTGAAACGGATGGAGTTCCACTTCGCAGTAAAGAATGATTTACTTAACCCCAAAAGACCTCTTTTATGAGTCTAAGGCATGAATTCATGAGCCATGGATTATTATCTCTTGTAATGAATGATTTGGAAGTTGATCCTTGAGATGCTTAATTGTTGTGCAGCAATAATGGTAATGAGAGCTATTATGCAGATAGATGGATAGATACATGGATGGATGGATGGATGGATGGATGGATTAGATAGATAGATAGATAGATAGATAGATAGATAGATAGATAGATAGATAGATAGATAGATAGATAGATAGATAGATAGATAGATAGATAGATAGATAGATAGATAGATAGATAGATAGATAGATAGATAGATAGATAGATTGATAAACCCAAAACCTAACCCTAAATCCACTCCTAAACATACCTAGCTTCACCACCTGATCCCTAAACCCACCCCTAAACATAACTAGCTCCACCCCTGATGAAACCCACTTCTAAACATACCTAGCTCCACCCCCTGATCCCTAAACCCACCCTTAAACATACATAGCTCCACCCCCTGATCCATAAACCCACCCCTAAACATACCTAGCTCCATCCTCTGATCCCTAAACCCACCCCTAAACATACCTAGCACCACCCTCTGATCCCTAAACCCACCTAAACATACCTAGCTCCACCCCTGATCCCTAAACCCACCTAAACATACCTAGCTCCACCCCCTGATCCCTAAACCCACCTAAACATACCTAGCTCCACCCCCTGATCCCTAAACCCATCCCTAAACCCACCCCTAAACATACCTAGCTCCACCCCCTGATCCCTAAACCCACCTAAACATACCTAGCTTCACTCCCTGATCCCTAAACCCACCTAAACATACCTAGCTCCACCCCTCTGATCCTTAAACCACCTAAACATACCTAGCTCCACCCCCTGATTCCTAAACCCACCCCTAAACATATCTAGCTCCACCCCCTGATCCATAAACTCACCCCTAAACATACTACTAAATATAAATAGCTCCACCCCATGATCCCTAAACCTACCCCTAAACATACCTAGCTCCATCCCCTGATCCCTCAAACCACCCCTAAACATAACTAGCTCCACCCCTCAGATCCGGATCCGACTCTGCCCCCTGGATCTCGTGTACTGCAATGAGGTGCTATTGGTTGTTTGGTCCCTTTTAAAACATGTTAGCATTTATGCTAGCAGCACTGAGATGCAAAGCAAGCCAAGTACCTTCATCTCAAGCTTTAGTTGTTACAGAGATTAACCCATAGAAATCCTCCCTAGGTTGTTTCCTAGTTTCCTTTCCCTCATCTATAATGCTCCAGTGCATCTAATGAGAGATGGTGTGCTAGCAGGACCCTGATTAAACTCCAGCAAGGCTCGTGTGACACCAGTTGGATATTGTTCATTCTGTATTTTTACATCTAACGCGCAAGCACGCTTGATTTATTTCTGTGTTGAGGTTTCGGGTTATAATTACCGATCTTTTTGAACAGCATAATGAAGAGGAGATGAGGAAAGAGGACCCATGTGCGACCTCATTTGTTCTCATTGACAAGGTTGTTGATCGATTATAGATGGCCAACCTGCAGTGGACACACATACAGACACACACACACACACTTCAGCTTTCCTCAGTTCTGGCCTCGCTGCTTCAGTGAAGTGATTTGATTCTGACCTCAGCAGGTGTAGTCTGCTGAGTTTGCTTTACTGTGAAATCTCCCATATAAAGCATTTTTTATGTTTCCGCCTTTGTAGCTGGAAATGACCCATTTTATTGTCGCACCGTCAAACAAATGTCTTTCTCTAGGTTCTCTCTTTAGCTTCTGTCTTCCTACTTTCTGTGTGTCTGCCTTCCTTCCTCTTCCATTTTTTCTATCCCCCCTTTCCCCTTACATGTTTTCCTTCCTTCATGTTCATCTCTTCCTTCCTTCTTTCCTTTCTTCCTCCTACTTTACCTTTCCTCCTACTTTTTCCTTCCTTCCTACTTGGAAATTACTTTCTGTCTTCCCTTTCTTTGTTCATTTTTTTCCCTTTTTAACATCCCAATTTTATTTGGTAAGTTCCTTCCTTCCTTCCTTCCTTCCTTCCTTCCTTCCTTCCTTCCTTCCTTCCTTCCTTCCTTCCTTCCTTCCTTCCTTCCTTCCTTCCTTCCTTCCTTCCTTCCTTCCTTCCTTCCTTCCTCCCTCCCTCCCTCCCTCCCTCCCTCCCTCCCTCCCTCCCTCCCTCCCTCCCTCCCTCCCTCCCTCCCTCCCTCCCTCCCTCCCTCCCTCCCTCCCTCCCTCCCTCCCTTCCTTCCTTCCTTCCTTCCTTCCTTCCTTCCTTCCTTCCTTCCTTCCTTCCTTCCTTCCTTCCTTCCTTCCTTCCTTCCTTCCTTCCTTCCTTCCTTCCTTCCTTCCTTCCTTCCTTCCATTTTCCCATTTTTATTTCAATTTCCTTTCCTTACAACTTTCTTTTTCCTTCCTAGTAACTTGCTTTTTATCAGGTTTTACCTTTTTTCCCCATTCCCCTTCCCCCTTAATTTTCCTTTCCTTCCTTTCACTATAAACCTACTTGCATTTTGCACGAGCACATGAAAACTACTTGATTTATGGTTGCACAGTGGAGACTACAAAGACTACAGGTCTCATCCATTTGTTTGTGATTCTTGGTGGGCTTGGAACCACATTCATATTTTACTTGTGTCCATTTTTATCTGATGTAAAGAAACTGGCTCTGCTATTTCAGAGTTCAGCACCTTCCCTTTAGGGAATGCAGAGATTCATCTGGTGATATAACATCGGAAGAGGAAGAGAGGAAAAAGAGGCTTTTAAAACAAAAAGAACAGGACACGAGAACAAATGATTCTATTAAGCATCCGCTGCTTGTCGTCCTTCAACGATAGATTCCCTGCCAAAAGGGCGAATGGAATAAAATTGTTTTTTTTTTTTACCTCTTAGCAGTGGCCTTGTATCTAAATACAATCTCATTCTTTGCCCAGGAAGCTTTAGGTGATGCTTAACTTTGAACCAGGACAACATAATGATATTAGCATTATGAAATATAAAGTAAAGGCAATGTTTGGGATTTTTCCAGAGCACTGAGTGTGATTTGCTTGGCTTTTCTTTTGATTCAGATGATCCCTTACACTTTGCACTATTTCTCTCGACAACATGGTCACTAAAGACATTCTGAAGTTTTTACTTTATATAGTTAGTCATTAAAACTATTGGTAATTACATTTGCATTGGTTTGTCACAGGTTTAGTTGACTCCATTGGATTATTAAGGCACAAAAAGCAATGCTATGACCTGCACCTGGATACCAATACTTCATTTTTTGATCAGTGGTGGCTTGTTTTTCCTTTACATGCTGGCTTTGATGAGTGTATCATGGGACTAATTGTGCCGTACTACTTAAAAATCAAGATCAATAATGCACAACATTCAATCCTCTACCATCTCTACCTGCCGCTTAGCTGGCTTACAGGGTCAGGATCTCACTCTCTCCACAGTTGATTGGAGTTGCCAGTGATGGCCTGAACTGCACTGTCATTTGTCACTGTCCATTTTTCCACGGTGTCTACCTCTACCTCCCATGACCCCCGCCGCATGAGAGCAGGCACCTGCGCTCCGAGAACCGGCCTCCACGTGTCAGCCAAAGAACTGAAGCTGCCAGATCAGGGGCGGGGCCTGACAGGCATCGTATTAAACTCTGACACACACACCACGACTCTCTCCCGTCTCCTCTGTGACTAACCAACCGCCTTCAGCCCGAGCACCTCCACCTTGTCCGCTTCGATCGCTTTCAGTCTTTTCTGGCCTCTATCACCCTGACACTTTCCCTTCAACTTCCTGGTGCTGGGTGCACTCTCTTCCCCCTTTCCCCACATCCACCTTCCCAAACGTCTGTCACAGGGGTTTTTCCTTTCCTTCGTGCACCATTACCTGTGTAGCGCCGAAGGGCGATTAGCACACACCAGTGAAACAAAGTATATCATTCCTGACTGGCTCTCAGCCATGGAACCAGAGGAGGGAGCAGCAGTACTGCTCAGAGTGCTGATGTAGTCCTCTATTCTGATGAAAGTATAAATAACCACAAGGATTTCACCAGTTTACATACACACTAAAAAAATACTGGGTTGGTTCAACTCAAATTTGGGTCAATTATGGAAAAACCCAGCTGTTGGATTAATTTTGTGATTACTGTACATTTTTTAACACAATGGTTGGGTTCATCCATCTTTCACCCAAATTTGGGTCAAAACAACCCTGCATTTTTTTTTTTTTAGAATCCTTGTTATTTGAAAAATGCATTTAATACTTAATATTTCTATGCTATTTAAAGAATCCTTAACAAAAAAATAGCTCAGTTTCTACTAAAATTTGAACATTTACTAAACCAAAAACATTTGTCAATAATAAGAACCATTATTAATAACAGAGCATATTAGAGTTATTTCTGAAGGATCACGTGACACTGAAAGAATGATGCTGAAAAGTCAGCTTTGCCATCACAGGAATAAATTAAATTTTAAAATATGTAAAAAAATCGAATCAGTTGCTTTAAATTGTAATAATATTTCACAATATTGTTGTTTACTGTATTTAAAAAACAAACAAACAAAAAAACTTAATTTTTGGCCTTTACTATATATGAAGTAAACACAGTATGTGAATGCGTGTGTGTATAGTATACTTATTTAAAATTATTTTGCTTACTTATAAGGCATTCATATTGTTTTGGCAGCCACCTTAATGCAGTTTAATGGCCATCTACTGTATATTTAACAGCCTATTAAAGATTGACATCCCTTTATATCATATTTTAAAATCAATGAATATGTCATAGTGGCCAAACAAATGCATAATCCATGTTTTATTCAATAGAATGCAAACAGGAGGGATTTATACCCAGACGTACCGGTCAGCTAGCCAACATTGATAGCATGCTGCCAATAATCTATGTATTAAATTAGACATGTCCTGTTTACATCACTGCAAAAAAGCTCCTCAGATGTACATTTGTACAAAACAAGAAAAATGCAGCATTCAGATCAGCTTCTTTTCTATCTCCATGTGCAGGGCTTAAGAAGGAGAAAATGGCACTGTTTTCAGTCGCCCGCAGGCCTCGTTCCCATCTGCCATCGTTTTTTTGCTCTGAAACAAAACAGGAGCCCCTCAGACCCTTTTATTTATTTACTGTATGGCAGTTAAAGATAGATGAGAAGAACCCTGGAGAATCTGGCTCCCCTCCACTGTCAGTGTCCTAGAAATAGAACAGAGTGACGAAGGGGCAGAGCCTTCATAATCGCCGCAGTATCAAAGACAGGACCCTAATGAAAAGAAGGCCGACCGAGGAGTCCCATAAGCCTCCTCGGGCAAGCCACTCCATCTGAGCTTCTGCCAGGGTCGTCCTGGGAATATGTTGACTTTCGCATGGCTTGAATGCTTGTTACATCTTAGTACATCCATACAACAACAACAAAAAAGATTTGGAACATTGATGGATGCTAACTACGGCGGGTTTTTTCACCCCAGTAGAAATTCACAGACGAGGGAATTGCAGTTATCAGCAGTTGCAAAACTTGAGTCGGCTAAACTTGGTACATTTTCCAAGACTATTTACTATTCTACCAGTTAGCGGTGTAGTTCGTTGTAAATATATATGTCCTAAACTGTGTTAGTAAATAGTGTTGGACATTTTGAAACCATACCCATTACGACTGGGCCAGATCGGCAAAGAATGGAAAGGTTAAGGAACGAAAAAGGTTCGGTTTAACAGTGGAAAAGCCGCTTTTGATTCATTCTAGTGAATCAGTTCATCCTAAAGATCTACTTTCTTACTTGGAGCACAGGGAAGATTGATTCATTCTAGTGAATCAGTTTGTTTTAAATGGTCCCCTCTCTCACCAAATAGTGTTGGAATGTTCGATTCATTCTATGGAATTGGTTCTCCCTAAAGGTCCTCTTTCTCATTTGTAGCACAGGAAAGGTTGATTAATTTTAATGAATCAATTCATCTGAAAATTGATTTCCAGTCAATTTTAACATTGAGCTAATTTTTTTTGTACATTCGGAGTGCTGTCAGTACAGACAAAAACAACAAAAATTGGTGATGCCTACACCGTGTTATCCTCTTTTTAAAATTCGCACCCTGTTGACTTCAATGGGGTGAGTTCTAAACCTGCTTTTAGCCTCTTAACATCCTTGATTTGTCATTACGAGTGCACAGCCATGTGAGTCGTGTTATTATGAGTGACCACGGTCAATCTGACTGCAGTAGATGTGAAAGATATTAAATATGATGTTAATTCCGCCAGCTCACATACCTGTATTTACTTTCTGTTTTCTGTCGAAGTCCACAGTAGTCGATTGTCGAGTTTGCGCGTGTGATCATTGGTAAAAATAAACTCAAAAACCTCCTCCGTGTGTTCAACATCTGATTCGGATGATCTATACATTTGAGCTGATATTCTCAGAACACCACACAGCACCGTCATCGGCCACTGTTGCTTAGTAACCAATGATCGCGCGTGCGAACTCGACAATCGACTACTGTGGACTTTGACTACTGTGACCGAAAACAGGAATGTGAGCTGAAATACAGGTATGTGAGCTGGCTTTTTTTGTACATTTGGAGTGACAGCAAAGCAAATCAGTTTGTCCAAAATGGTCCTTTCTCTCATGTTGAAAAATAAGACAAATGATTTCTTGATTCAAGTCCCTGTACTATATTTTTAACTTGGTTATGTAATATATATTTTTGTTGTTGTTGTATTTAGTACAACTAACTTTTCAAACCTCTTTTCTTAATGTTTTTGTGCAAGTACAAATGATTAAATTATAAATTATATTATTGTATATATTTGTTATAGTTCTTTATAAAATAGGCTAAGTTCTGCATAGCCTAAGTAGCTTCACTGAAGTTTGCTTCAAAACAGTAGCTTGTAGTTTGACTAAAGGATGATTAGCATTTAGCTTAGCATGCTACAATTTCAAAGTAGCTTCTCCAACACTGTTAATTATTTAGTATAACTCAAAGCATGAGATTGATTTTCATTTCAAACTAATGTTTGGCTTAAAGAATTATGTTTTAAAAAAGTCAAGGCTTAAGGTGGGTTAAAGATTTGCGTTGTCGCTAGGCTCCAAATGGCCATGCGGTAAGAGTTTCACCCAAATATGTGGGCATAAAACAGGCTGTTCTACTCGCTTCCCTAAGGAAAGCAGTCTTCAGCAAATGTTCATTAGCATTTTAATTGGATGCTTAAAGATATACATAATTATAAGTTCCCTCACAGAAAAGTGAATGTTTAAGTACTGTCTTGTAGTGCTAAACGGATGTATACCCACTTGTACTTAGGCGATCAGTGTTCCCTGGTGTTATATGTAAAGGTGGAGCTGAGTCAGGAACAGGTAGTTGGGACAGATGAATGGCCTTGGAAATTCAGCACATTTTTGCATTGCTAAAATGTAGTGGATAATGAGGCACTTGAGTTTACTTATGGTGTAAGCAGTGTGGCTGCGGCATTTGATATGCTGTTTGTCATAATTTGTGGTTGTTTTTTTGCCTGCATCAAGCTTGTTTTTTTTTTTTCCTCAGCATGCAGATAGCTAAATAGTTTTTCCTTGCTGTTTTTGCTTCTGCATAACTACATGAATGTATTGTGTGTGTACATAATGATTTTTGGCATGTATATACACATACACACATGCATTTTATAGTTGTTTTTATTTGTACATTAAATATGAACAGATTGTCGATCTGTTCATTGGTGGTAGAGATTTTTCAGCGACCCTTTCTACAGATTCCATTATTACAATTGTCAACGAATTTGTTTTTGGCGAGTCATTTGAAGCATTCGCTCAGCTGATTCGTTCAAAACCACCGAATCAACAAGTGGCTGTCTTTGAGTCACTTAATCATTCATTTGTCTGATTTGTTCAAGTCACTGATTCTGTCTATTTTTTAATTTATTGTCAAAAATAGTTCCAAGCAAAGTAATGTACAATATTGTGTTTTTTGATCCACAAATAGAGCTGCAACTATGAGATATGAGCCATGAAGTTTTCTTGGCACCGCAGTGACATGCGACTATATGAAAGTGGCTTTGTTGATGTCTGGTCCCACAAGCCTAAGATGGTTTCGAAATCCTGTGACAGTGACTGTTAAAATGGTAGATCCTTGGCCAGAGACGTTTCTTCTTATGTGTAGAGATCTGATGGTGAGCTTTGTTCAGCCCTGCTTTAGGAAGCTTCAAACAGACAGGCCTGTAGCAACCCAAAAGAACCCACAGTCCTCAGCTGTCAAGACAGCAGGCTAATTGGTGAATATCTCAAGCTTGGCTAATGTCTGGCTGTTGTTTAAAGAAGAAAAAGGGGTGGGACTTCCCTCATAAGGAAGTTCAATGGCTGCTTTGATGGTGTGTTTATGCTAGTTCTCTGCAGGCCGCTCGGTTTCTTGTACATGGTGCCGCTTCGCAGCAGACCAGGGGTGGGGGGCACATGGGAAATTTAAGAGAAATGTCTGATGAAACTAATTAAGCTATATTCAAAGGAACTTCTGCATGTTGGATTGGTCTGTGCATTTGCTTTTTTGGGGGAAACTTTTAGACAGCTCCCCTCAGTTAGAGCTAATGCTGTTTCATCATGTTCGGTAATGAAAGTGTTTGGATGTGCAGCGAGGTTGAGTGATTTTTATTTTTTTTTTATTTGAGAGTTGATTTCTGCAGTATTTTATGATATTCAGTTGATAATTCAAGTATATCTTATGTTCACTTTTACCTCAGGCAAAAACTTTGACAACTAAACTAAGAGAGTAACATGTCCCACACTATGTCTAAACCACTTAAAGCTACACTGTGTAACTCTTTTAGTTTGTTCTTAGCTAAAAACACGTAGTTCTTTCAAAAATATATGTGCGCATTAATGTATATTTACTTCGTTCAAGTAATAAAGTATTCTCGTGAGTGTATAATATCCCATTGAAAATACATACGGGTAAGGGGTTCTAATGTCGGTCGCCATGTTGCCCCTCCATCTTGAAAGTACATTAGCCAAAGAGGGACATACCCGTTAATTCAAGCTTCGCCTTTCGCGTTTGCGTTTGAGTTAACACTCATGGACGAGGTCGAACTGGAAGCCATGTTAATCTTGGACTACATTGGCCACCGTAGGAGTTAAAACGAAATCGGAATTGAGAGGAACAGAAACTAATAACTCACTGGATGGTCAAATACCTTTTCACCGGGTAAAAATCACACAGTGTAGCTTTAACGTTTCCAGCATTGATCATAAAGTCATATTAAATCAACAAATATTTCATATACAGCTATGTATCATATAGGATTTGGACCACTGCAGTTTTTAACATGCATATGTAACCCCTACACCCGGGTCCCACTCCGTTACACATACAATATATAGTATATACAATTACGTAGTTATAGTCAACGAACTGTTGACTGAAATTATTAATTCAGAAATGCTAATATAGGTTATAATGTTAATGATTTGTTTGCATCATTTGGGCTACTCAACCGATTTGTTGAAAAGCATGTTTTTATATCACTTGCTTCACTTCAGATTTGCCTTTACATGAATAAATGACATTTTAAAATATATTCGGCAACACTTTATTTCGATAGTCCACTTTAGACATTCTACTTACTATAAGTAACTTTTCAACTACATGTCAACTAACTGTCATTAGAGTATTAGTAGACTGTCTGCTTAATATCTGCTAACACTTTAATTTGTTGGTCCCCCAACTGACATTCAACTGACTACAAGTAAATTCTCCTAAACCAAACCCCTAACCATAATCTAACAGTCTACTGACAGTCTACTATAATATACTAATACTCTAATGAGAGTTAGTTGACACGTAGTTGAAAAGTTACTTATAAATAGTAAAAACGTCTAAAGTGACTATTGAAATAAAGTGTAACCATATATTCAAATGGAAAAATTATTTTAAATTGTAATAATATAAACATCTTACCCAACTCCAAGTAGCGACAGCAGAGAAGTGTGGTCACGGTTCTTTGTTAATCTGTAGAGCTTTCTGCCATCATCAGTATATTTTAGCTGCAGTGTTTTCATCAGTGTGTGTAGATGCCCTCAGGTTGGAGTTCAGTTCTCCAGTGACTGGCCTGCGCACTGGGCCGGTGTCCTCATTGAATGGGGTCTCTGGATGCTTCTTTCCCTGGGGCTCCTTGCAAATGAGAGCTCCGGCTTCTTAATGTTTCATGAGTAGATCTTTCAATTTTTAACTAGCTGGGAATAATTGTTGTGTAATCACAAGCCGTTTTCCTTAATTATTCATTTGTGAAGTTCAAGAGAGGCACAGTAAAGGAGCTGGGGAAGAAAGGGATGAAGGGCAGGAAGAAATAGAGGGATAGAAAAAGTGGCAATTTGGGGTTGATGGATAATGATAAATGAATCCACTGAGAGCCACTTCCTGTGTTCCTCCTTCAGTTCACAGCTCTGTCTTTAATGGCCCCCAGCCAGCCAGGGGGGCCGTTAACTCTTTTTTTTGCTGTATTGTTAAACCTGGCAAGGAATTATGGACTTTTCCTGTTATTGGATTTCCTATTAAAGCTCGACACTGCAGGTTGTCAATGAACAAAGATTCCTTCTCATTCTTTATGGGGACACTAAGCTATCTCTGGGGTAAAAGTGGTGACTCCAGCCGTGTGTGCTTGATGTTTACTAAATAGGTCTTGAACTAAGGTTAGGATCTTCTTTTTAAAGTAAGATATATAAAGAATATCCTTGGAAAGTCAACATGTTCTTGTTTTGGCATTGACCCTTGTTGTATCACATCAACCTATTTTCTGCAGAAAAGGCCCACTGCTATTTCACGTGAGTAGGTGAAAACATTCTCCATACAAAACCGTCATTTACCAACAATGCATTATTAAATCATTTACTACATTAACAAAAGTTTCTTTGCGAACTCTGATACTCTTTGCCTCGTTTACAAAACAAAATGCTCAGATAAACATTATCCGACTATCCCAGGATGCTATTAAAATAAACCATTCACTTGTTTCCGACACTGGGATCTTTACTGTACGTTCACACCGTCGCCGACTTGAGCGTCAAAGAAGCTCTGGCCGCCCTGTCAAGGATGCTTGTCAAAAAGTACGGGGAAGCTTGTTGACGCTTTGGACGCTTTGAATGCTCTGACGTTGCAGGGAGAATAGAAGTGTCACAACATGAAATGTCATAAACAGAAAAAACAAACAATACATTGAAGAAACCTTTTTAAATGACAGCATTTTTATAACCGTTTTGGTCACATTTGGTCGGGAAAAAAATAGTATTATTGTTGCGGTCAAATCGGTGTCACCGTGAGCAAATTAATTCAACGCATTCTCATCCCAAGGCGTCATCTAACTGACAATTTTGACCATGCTTCAACATCCGACGCTTTAGGCACCCTTTAGTGTCAGTTGCATGACGCGATCCTAGGGCGTCATCTAACTGACGCTTTACCTTTAGCGTCAGTTAGATGATGCGGGTAGGTTTAGGTCTGGGGTAGGGTTAGGGTTAGACGCGATCTAGGCGTCATCTAACTGACGCTAAAGGGTGCCTAAAGTGTTGGATATAGACCCTTTTACAGCCCACGTAATCAAATACATGCACGCACATTTTGGCAACGGAAGTGGTGTTGTTTCCCACTGACTGTAACGTGTTAGCAACTCCGAAAGTTTATTAAAACGGTTTCCCAGCTTCAAAATGTCTGGTTGTTGCATATACGGTTGCACTAATCAATATTCCACCAAGGGGCTTAAGTTTTATATTTCCGACAGAATCACGGCCGTTTCAGAAGAACCGGTGGCGCCTGTGGCTGCAGGCGATTAAACATGTTGATTGGAGCGAGGACATAATAAAAATCGGTTCGCACAACCGATCAGCAGTGTGCAACATAAAAATCGGTTGACACACTGCTGATTCTCGCCATACTTCCGTTGCCAATATGTGCGCGCATACGTTGCCACGTCATCATTGTGTACAAACCGTAAAAGGGTCTATTGAAGCATTGCCAAAATGCTTCCCAAGGTGTCAGTTAGATGACGCCTTGGGATGAGAATGGGCTGATTAATTGCATTCCCACTTTAAAACGAGCGTTCGTAAATATTTCAAATAAAAGTTGCGCTCATGCAGTCCCTATAAGCAAACAACGTCATGTCATAACTGATACTAAACTAGTAGGAAACACAGCAGCGGCTATGATTAGCTTCACTTCCAGTATTGCAGAGCTAATGTTTTGGTATGAACGAATGTTTCTCCGGAATCAGCCAGCGTGAATGACGTCTATATTCCGATTGGTTGCTGGCGTTTTGCTGCTGCTTTCCGCTGAACCACGTCACAGCTCATTACCATAAAGTTGAGCTTCTTTCAACTTTCTGATTGACGCTCAAAACCATATCTATATAAAGGCTAGATATGTCGTCCACTCTGCTGGCCAATGGAGGTCGACGTCTGCACCTGGCGGCCATCTTGTCACAGGCAGCTCGCTCACTCGTAACATTGTGTTAATGGTACATGTACTATTTAAGTGACCATAACTTGCTCAATTTTCTACCGATTTTCAAACGGTTTGTTTTGTTATAAACGTCAGAGATGTAGTTATGACACTGCATACTTATGAATAAAAAGTGCATAAATAAATAATCATCCAGATAATTATAGCCACGTTAATAACGTTTGTAAGAAACCAAACCGTTTGTAAATCCGTCAAGATTTCAACGAGATAAGAGTATTTGTGTTCGTGCTGACCACTCATCTTACATCAGCTTGTCTGTGACAAGATGGCCGCCGGTGATGACGATGGAAACTCCGCCGTAACACGTCTAGCTTTTATATACATATCTATGCGCGAAACGGCCAAAATGTGACGCCGATGGATTTGACGCTTCGATGGATGACTTCCGGCCTCTTTGGAAGCTCAAGTTGGCGGCGGTGTGAACGTACAGTTACAGAGACGCAAAAAGAGATGTTTAAACTGGACGCTTCAAAGAGAATGCTCTTTCACTCTTCCATTTGTCCTGTTGTCGACAGACTCAAGTCCTTGGAGTCTGTCAGAATCTGAACGTGCATCTGTATACTCTATCCAGTGTTGAGAGCCTCAGTGATTATAATTGGTTAAATTTGCTTTTGACGCAACACTCACATCTAGTGTAGGTGAATGTCCGCCGCTAAGCAACTGAATACCAGTAGATGGGACTTGGTGGTATGATGTATATCTACTCGCCAATGTCTTGCTCTGGAGACAGTCATATGCAAATATATTTGCTTGAGTAACATCACAGATCCCGCAATATCAAAACGAGTCGTTCTGGTCAAAGCATGAGCTGTGCTTGTGGAAGAACACCTGTGTTTTCCCTCTCTCAAATGGGCGAGCTGGCACACATTTGAAGGACCTAGCCTCTTGTCAGCAATTAGACACCTGTGCGGCTGTGCATAGGCATGCAAAGAGCGTGCACGATTTGCAGACGTTCCATTTAGCTGGATTCACACGGCATCCTTTGTACAGCACGTTCTGTTGCTTCCATAAGCGGTCACGTGCTTCGCTCCTTGGGGAACGTTAACCTAACTAGCCTTGCGTGGTTCCAATATGCGATTTCTATATGAATAACACATCTCTAATACAGCTGCCAAAATCCAAAGCAGTTCCATATGCTGTAACTGGAGCAGTTACAGATTAACCGTGTTGCAGTTGATTTAAATGGTTTGCATTTTAGATGTGGAATTTGAGAAGCCCCTAAGTGCTTCTTCACGGCCCGCCAGCAGACCACAGCGGAGCAGTTTCCTATCGCCACGTCGTGCATTCATTTAATCTAGAAGGCTGTGGGGACAAAGTGGATAATACCTTAACTAAGAGGCTTTTAAATTAAAATCAGTAATTAAGTGCTTTTGTTTCGGCATTGTTTGTCGCATTTATTGCTTCTTGCCATTGTTCGTCTGCTCTCCTTTTAGCCTGTGTCAAAACATGCAGAATATTTAGTCTGATAATGGAGTTTTGACAATGCAGCTGCAGAACTGTAACATTGCATTTTAATGGCTGTTGGCATTCGAGAGATGCTGGATATTTAGTGGGGCTTGCTAAGTCTTGCTATTTCTCTTATTTTAGACGTTATAGCCTGGTTTCAAGGACATTTAAAAGAGAACTCCGGCGAACAATAAACTTTTGGTGTAATAAAACATTGGTACCTAGTCAATTGTTCTCTGAGATTTGTTTTCATGATAATCAAATGTAAAGATTTTTATCTCTAAAAACTGTTTAGCGTATAATGCTAGTAATGGGGGCATTGACTAAGTAAAAAGAAATCGCTAGTTTATACCACTTACAAGGCTCAAAATAGCCCCACACTAACGCAGTAACGTAATTAGGGTCCATACATGCAAAATGAAGCATTGAGAACTTTGTAAGCGTACAGACCGTTTAATAAGAAGATACTTTATAAAGACAGTTCACTTCGTAGGTGGCGCCATCTTAGAAAATAGTTTCAATAAGTCGATCACTGAAGCCGTTCATACAGTTCAGAAGTGCGCTGAACTTCATACAGTTCAGCTCACTCAGCATGACGTTCGTGGTTTGACTTATCGAGACTATTTTCTAAGATGGCTCCTGTCTGTATACACAAAGTGAACTGTCTTTATAAAGTATCTTCTCATTGAACGGTCTGTGCACTTTCAAAGTTCTCAATGCTTCGTTTTGCATGTATGGACCCTCATTATGTTACTGTGTTAGTGTGGGGCTATTTTGAGCCTTGTTAGTGGTATAAACTAGCGATTTATTTTTATTTAGTCAATGCCCCCCATTACTAGCGTTATACGCGAAACAGTTTTTAGAGATAAAACTCTTTACATTCGATTATCATGAAAACAAATCTCAGAGAATGGTTGACTAGGTTTTATTAGACCAAAGGTTCATTTTGCGCCGGAGTTCTCCTTAAAGTCATTATTATAAATGTGCCTTAAAAAAAACATTACTTATGATAAAACAATGGTACTGAAATGTTTTAAGATATATTAGTTCTAGTAAAAAAATAAATCGCATGGCAATTCCAACAGCTTCCTCTCATCCCAGCGGCAGGCATCCCTCTCTAGGTGTCACAAATTTGACGTGCATCAGTTTTCAGGAGTGGCAGGTGAAATTATGTGTGTGAGAAATTCTCGTATTGATTTCGCAACGGTCAAAGTTGGAAGGTCACCAATCATCTTTGGCTGTGACATGCACTATCTGTCCACCTGTCTCCAGTGAATGAGTTAGGGACCTCAGGGCAGCTGGACTGCAGCAATGAAATCAGAAAACAACTCTGGCCCACACACACACACACATAGCATTTACTTCGTTAGTTTTGTGAGCTAAATCAATAGCTTTCAACTAGCCTTGTTCATGCTCTTTGTCTAATAAAATTCAGGCAAAATGATGCCTCTCCTCAATCTCTCTGGGCTATTTACCTACTTACCGGGGGAATACGTCTTGCCTAATTCCCGTCTTAACTCTCCTGTGGTATCAGGACTAGCAGACGGGCAAAACAAGCCCATCATTCTTTCAGGCAATCACATCCTATAAATAAATGGGTGGCAATTAGAATGAGAAATGTGTGTGTGTGCACAGCGTTCCCCCAGTTCCCTCTGAGATAGCTGTCACTTTGTGGTCTACTTTCACCGTCATGGTGTTTTCTAAAGTCCCACTCTCACGTACATGTGATACCCCGAGCTTTGTGAAGCTGGCAGTCTGATGAAACTTTGTTTTCTGAAAGACACCTTAAGATTATGAAAAAGGAAAGGTTCTTTAGGACAGCTAAGAAAAAAAAATGAATCAGCTTTGGGAAAGATAATTGCCTGTCAATCATGTTTTATACAGA
This sequence comes from Cyprinella venusta, assembly GCA_038021265.1. NCBI lineage: Eukaryota > Metazoa > Chordata > Actinopteri > Cypriniformes > Leuciscidae > Cyprinella > Cyprinella venusta. The sequence continues at coordinate 12,710,802 of CM075886.1, read as the reverse complement.
ATGAGGCCATTTCAAATAAGGATTCGGCATCCGGGAGACTGTTGCTTTTTGGTGTGTATGTGTGGGTGCACTTGGATCCATACAGGACGCATCACTGTTCATCAGCAGGGCTGGACTGGCCATCGGGCATACCGGGCATTTGCCCGGTGGGCCGACGTGCTTTTTGGGCCGATCTCAAACTTTAAATGTTTTTTTTTTTTTTTTTTTACGGCCCGTACAACTCATATCAGCGGCCCATTGCGTTTAATTTTGCGGCCGCGGCGCTGGGATCTTTAAGCCGTTGAAACGCATCGGACAAAAAAAGTCAGGGTGGGTTTTTTCTTTCTCAAAGACCGGCCCATGAAACTCGGAGATCAGCGGCCCATTGGTTATTTTCTTGATTGACACTGGGCTGGTCCAATCACATCTTTAATCACCTCCCCCTCTGGGCTGAGCGAGCGTGCAGTCATTCAGTGAGTATCTGTCAAAATAGTCAGAGTGATGATGGAGAAGAAACGCAAGGAATATGTGCAGAGATATGGCGTGGAAAAAAAAAGAAACAGCCTTCAGTGTCTGCTGAGGAGTGAGGGGGGGGGGGGGTCACGAGAGACATTAGTGAGTGTAGAGAACTGTGGTAAGCAGATTTAGGGCTACTTTCAGAACACAGGGCAGGCTGTGAGAAGGAACCGAACCCATCACCCAGTTACGCATTATTTCCACATCTGCATATTTGACGATTACGCATTTTACTAGAATTATAATGAGAGTATGTATGAGACCCGTTTGTAAACCATATTTTCCACCAAAATAAAAGCTGAATGCCGTTTCCATCAAAATAAAAGATAATGTGTTTATATCTCTTTCAAGTTACAGACATTTTTTCCAAGCTAATTATGAAAGTTGCTTTTATTTTTCAGTGCATGTGTTTTACAATATATGGCTGTTACTATCATGTGATTAATATTATAACTATGATTAATTATGTTGCATGTAATGTAGACACTATATCCCAACTAAAAGAGTTTTGAGTTTTTCTTTGTTCAATTTGCACACTGAATATGGTTTAGAGCTCTTAATTTTGAACTCTCAAAGTGCACCAGATTGATGAATTTAACATTAAAAAGCACAAAATTTTCTTACGGGGGAGCATGCCCCCGAACCCCCCTAAATCGGACAGAAGTTACTATTAAAATATCAGTATATCATTGGCAATGCAATTGCAGAATTGTATTTTAAACTTAGTAGTTATTTCATCTCACTAATTAGATGGCATTGGTGGGTTTAAAATGAGTTGTTGGTATACATATTCAAGGGCGTACACAGTTTGGTTGTGTTTATATTCATATGTAGTGGGCCAGTCTCGGCCAAAATGCCCGGGCCGAATTTTTGTCCCAGTCCAGCCCTGTTCATCAGTGTCATCATTTCCCATCGATACTCAGAAACAACCAAAAAAATATAGATTAACTGTGCTCATGCAACGTGTGCCATTCACAGAACAGAAGAGGTCCCAACTTGGTCCCACTCTATATTAAATGGCTTTAAGTACTATGTACTTACATTGAAATTAATTGATGATTAATTAATTGATCAGCTATCATCAATTTATACATTTGTAAATACACAGTTGACCCTCCCCCACAACTTAACCTACCTTTAAGCCGACCCATACCGCCACACCTGTCCCTAACCTTACCCATATCACACCTCAATAGCAGCAAAAGCATTTTACAATACAACAGGAACACAATAATACATTGTACTTATTGTTTGATTGAGTACTTAATATAAAGTGGGACCCACAACTTTATAGTACAGTATTCTACTTTTGAAAGTAACCGTTTGTTACAAAAGTTTCCAGGCTCTTTCTCATGGCAAATTTACATTTTTACATTGTAGGAGATAATTGAGTCTCTATATTTAGAGTCCAAAATTTCTCCTCCTATTGATCTTGGTACTGCCAGTATTTTGTACTTTGCTGTTTTCCTGCTCTGCCAGGGACAGATCGTGTCGATTTTAAATCATTGAGCTTGATAATTGGCCTCGATTGTACAAGTCATTTACAAACTCAAGGAACCTTGATGAGCAAATGTTGCCAATTAGCCCGGGATGCAAATGAGCCAAGACAAGTGCAGGAACTACATCCTGCTTCCCATTGTGAAGGGAGGGAAATGCTCACTCTTGACTGTTTGAAGGACCTAATTTCCAAAAGAACCCTTCTTGCTTAAAGAAAGAGGGAAGGTTGAGGAAGAGATGAAGCCAAACGTGAGACACTGACTCTAGAGGACAGCCGTGGAGCAAATCTGATTAAGACTCTATCTGTGGAACATCACAAAACGCCATCAAACTGAAGTGTGAAATTGAAGCTGAAGATGTGGGGTTGTAGTGTTTAAAGAGCTGTGTTGTTTTTCTGTTAGCGCTTAATCAGAGTCTGAGACCAATTGGAGTCGAGCTGTACATTTTAGGAGAAAGTATAGATCTTACAGACATTAAGAGGGTTATAAATTCAAATTTAAAGTTTTTGATTGTATTAAACCATAAAAATACCATAAAATGTTCGTAAACTTTAGATATTTAGGAAACTTGCTCACATACTCGTTTCTTTGGGAAAAAAAACACATCTGCAGCCAGTTACTTTACTTTGAAATGCGTTCCGTGTCGGAATGTCTGTTTTTGTTCTGGTCTGTGCGACACCGCACGTTGCCAATTTACCCAATAGTTTTTCGCCACCACAGATTGCCAGTTGGTGGAAAACACAGTATATTGCAGCCATGAAATCCAGCAATAAAACTGGGTCAGAGATCGTAGAATCTACCCGACCTAAAAAGCCTCTCCACCTATCTAAAAATCTATGAATGGTAATACGTGATATCAACTCATCATCAATAAATCAACTCATTAACTTTCAGTGTGTAAGTGTCCTCGCATTCCATTGACAATTGCGCTTGTTCCTGTAACATGTCTTCAATCTGGCAACCTGTGTATTCATCGAGTCTGAGGACAAGAGGGCGGGTTAAACAACTCTCTCGAATATTTTTTATTTAGACTGCAGTAACCATTTTAAACGCTAGCTGAAAATCTCACATACTGCACCTTTAATGCTTGTTGTACCTGTACAATGACAAAAAAAGTCTTTGGTCTTGGTTTGAAATAGAGTTGAAGATCCTAGCATGATGCTAGTTACTAGGTTGAAGCAGGACGAGAAACCTGCGGTGACACCTACATGTGTTGTTTTTACACACAGCGGTACCGTCTGGATAAACACATCGCAGACAGTCAGGCGGAAGGGGAGCGTTTCGAGCATAGGGAGGAGGAAAAATAGGGAGGTGGTAATTAGCATAGAGAATCGAGACTTTGAGAGGCAGATTTATGATTTATTTGTTGCTCTTCCTTTCCTGTGGTCATTTTAATTTTCAAATTAATTTTTTTTTTTAATATTTAATCATTAATTTTCCTGTTCCGACAGGAGTTTTGTGTTGTTGTTTTTTTATGTGACAATATTTGTTATGTTTCTTTCACACATATGGAGCGAGTTTAGGTGCGAGACTATTTATACGTACAATCAAAGGCCAATTGGGGGATTGATTCTAAAACATGGTTCTCTTCAGTCATTTTTGACTGAAAAATGTTATGTTTTGTTTTTTGAACTTTTTACATCATCAGAAAGATATGAAACTTAAAGGGATACTCCACTTTTTTTTGGAAATAGGCTCATTTTACCACTCCCCCAGAGTTAAACAGTTTGGTTTTACCGTTTTTGAATGTATTCAGACGATTTTATATATATATATATATATTTAGAAGAATATCAGTAACCAAGAGAGTTCTGGTCTCATTGGCTTCCATAGTATATTTTTTCCTACTATGGAAGTCAATGAGACCAATAACTGTCTGGTTACTGATATTCTTCTAAATATCAGAAAATCAGCTGAATGGATTTGAAAATGGTGGTAAAATGAGCCTATTTCCAAAAAAAAGTGGAGTATCCCTTTAACTAAGTTTTTTGCACTTGCTATGTGAACACACACAACATGGCATTATCAAACTAAAGTACAGTACATTAATTTCATTTAAAAGATCTGTAATTTTTGACCAGCACAGGAGAGTTGAATCAATATTTTTTGCAAGTCACCTTTATTTTTGTAGCGCTTTGTACAAGCACGCTTCAGAAACCCTCCACCTTCCCCAGCTCCACCTGTATAGATCTGCTACTGGGGTTATTTCATGTATGTTACACATGCAGCAGCATGAGCATGTCTTACATGCTCACAGCAATATCTGTGAATGTATTAGCAGTTACAAGTCTCGGATCTTGCCAGATATATATTAGAATACCATATCTATTACCATGCCAGTCTCTCCAAGAGTTGTTCAGTTCAGTTCAGTAATAAGCATCTCTACTGATAACTGTCTGAATGTGGTTATTCAGTTGTTATTGCATGTCTGAATAGTCGTGCTTGTGGCGCAGAAATTACACACTTTACTTTTAAGCAAAACGTCTTTCTTTCCTTTGATTTTTGAGGTGAAATACATCCCGAAGATGTTCTTGACAGGCTTTGAGAGATTCACACCTCAATTTATCTCACTCTCTCTATCACTGTCAACATCTGTATCCTTCCTTTTTTTTTCTCTGTCTCGGAGAGGTTGGTAGTGCAGCAGGCGATGTGTGGTTGGAGTAATGAGGCTTGGGAGATCCACCGTTAGAACACAGACTTTCATTAGGACTCTGAAAAGGGCAGAGACAATCTGTGAAAGGATCTCTGATCTGAAGCAGCTGACAAATACTTCTCATGTCAGGCTGGGCGGTATGACGGTATACCATACTGTGGCCATAGAAAAAATTCGAACCTATCTATTTTATAATATTTGTAGTACTGTTTTGTGTTACAAGGTGCTTTTGCTCTCATGATGCATTATTAATCTATTATAAAAAAAAATGCCATCGTCAAACCGCCCACTACAAGGAATACCAGCTCTGTGTCTGGCCTCTATTTTCCATGACAACCGTGAATTAGACTGACATCACGCAGACTGGTCAACAAATCTTTCTTAATAAGCTCTTGTTGTTAATGTCAAGTCGATGGTAGCAGCATGAAATCATTTAAATCAAAGTCTTAGCATTAACCAAAATCTAATTCTGTCATATTTTGATGGCATCACAGCCCTCGTATACATCTCACTGCGTTTTGTATATTCGAAATGGCTGTAAATCTGTTAAGACAGAGGGGGCGTGTGTTTGCTTGATTTTGAATGGCTGGAGTTACAGTTGGTGGGGACTGGTGGTGCACGACTGTGCGAGCGGGCGGATTTTATCACTTGCAGCTGAACAAAGACGTAAATAAAGGGAGAGAGAGCGCAAAAAGGATGCAGAGAGAATGTTCTCTAATCTTGGTCTTATCTGCAGGATCGAATTCATTATTGTGAATATTTCAAGCAGGGTATCCCAAGCTGCTTTTTGGCCCCCCGTTTAAATGTGTATTTGGCATGCATTCAAGATATACATTCTTATCTGTCAAGCATGTGGTCTTAGCATTACTGGTGCCATGCTACCATTTGCAGTTGCATAAACATTGCCGCTAGAGCCTGACCGATAAAGGATTTTGAAGGCTGATACCGATACAAATATTTGTTGGTTTTAAAATCCGATATATCGGCTGATATTTTTATTTTTTTCAGAAACGCGCAACAAAACATTAACAGATTTCCCTAACATTAGTTATTTGTAGTTATATATGAGTTTTAACTAAAATATGATAATGCATTTTTAAAAGAAACTTGTTTCTTTTATTGTCGCAACAGAACAGAGGAACCAAAGCTCATTAATGTTAACGTTAGCGGTCTTCCACTGATGATAGTGGCATTAGCTAGCTTTGTGGTTAGCTAGTCTATGATGAGCCATAATTTAGCAATGGATAACGTCATACTGCATTGTTAAAAGGACAGTCAGTCAACTACACTGTAACAACGTAGTGTAATTGTTACCAGCTGATTCCGCTTATTTAACAGCTGCAAAACTGGACATGTTAGTCACAAATTTTGTCATGCTTATTTGAGTTAAGAGAACTGATGAAGATGTTATTTTAATTGTTATTCAAGCAATGTATGTCTCGTGACCAACCAACGCATTCTCATCCTTTAGCGTCATATAGAACGCTATATGACAAAATGGCGCTATACTACACACGGCACCCATTATCGTTAATATAACATGCGATCGCTGTGATGGGTGGGTTTAGGTGTGGGGTAGGGTAGTCTCATATTATGCTAAAGGATTTATGACGCCTTGGTTTCGCGTGTTATATTAACGATAAAGGGTGCCATGTGCGGAGTATAGTGCCGTTTTTTTCATATAACGTTCTATGTGACGCTAAAGGATGAGAACGGGCTGGACCAACTCACCGTGAACACACTTCACCGATGATCTCACTCGCTATATAACTGGTTCTCTCTGCCAACTCTGGCTGGATCAACAGTTTGCAGAATGTGTGGCGCGTTATAAACGAGTGTTGCCAACAGGGACTGTGTAGAGTGCCCTCTGGTGGACAAACTATACAAATCCAACACTCATGACATGGTTGAAGCTTGTTTCATCCATTTTTATTTTATTTTTGAAATATTAATTTATCGGCCGTTATAACTGCCGATACTAATAGTTTGGAAAATGCCTAATATTGGCCGATAATATCGGCCTGCCGATATATCGGTCCGGCTCTAATTGCCACTAAGTTAAGACTGCGTCTTACAAACTAGTCTGGCCAATCAGCAATTAGTTAGTGCTAATCAGTCTTACTTTTCAGTCTTACTTACTTATTTTTTTTAATGTAAGAATGTTTTTATTACTAGCTAGACACGTCTAAGCAGTTTATGCTTCAGATAGTGAACTTGCATTGTTTAAAATGAGTCGGTGATTCTAATGTAGCAGTTGTCTCTGTTCTAATTTGACAAAATTCATCATCTTTCTCCACTTCTGAAATGCCTGCTGATGTAATAGTTAGTTGTATCGTTCATGCTCTTTCTTCTCACATAATAAAAAAAAACATATTATTATATAAATCATGTCCATTAATGTGTGGGTGGATAATAAATGTAATAAGCAGGATAAATACAGTCAGCCAGGCAACAGTGTAGGATAATCATGCAGAAAATAGTGCAAGACTGTACTGTATATTAGAGTTTGATTGGATCCACTGCACATTGTTTCCAAATATTGATTTTGGTAATTCTTGTACTTGATGGTGATATTATTCCATCCAATGAGCTGTGGCTCAACATTCAAACAATTACTGTACATGTACAATACAAATACTATATCTTGAATATGAGTATGCACACCCCTTCAAGTAAAGTGTTACCAAATACTGTAACATCAGGCTATTTTAAACATGCTGTAATTAATCAATCTCCAGTGTATTCCATGAACCACAAAACCAAAAAAATAGTTGAACTCTGATCTGCAGTCCAACTCGATTTCAAGAAAAAGAATGTGACACCAGCAACAGTTGCAAATGCCCCTGGGGGACTTTCCTTCAGCTTACAGCTGCAAATTCCATTGTTTTGTCTGTTAAATGTTGGTGAAATCAGCATTATGAAAGCAGAAGGATCAGGCCTGGTGCAGAGCACTGCTTCTGTCAATCTCTATAGTGCCCCAAGGCCTAGAGATAGCAGCCCACACAGAGGGGAATTTATCAGCCTTGCGCACTCGCTAGAAAATAAAAGTCAGGAGTTTTGCCTACCTTTGATCTCAACTGTTGGATAATAATTGTAATCTGTCAATTCCACAAAACAGCACAACAAAAGTGTCAAATCGTTTTGCTGCAAAAACGCTATAGATAAACAATCTCTCATCTCATACTGTATAGGTGGTAAAACAATAGCAGAAAGCCTTCCTTCAAATGACAATTGTGATACATTTATGGTATTTTTGGGACACATTTTGGTACTTTTTACATTTTGCAAAGTGTGTGGGGTGGGGGGTTGGTTGGTGTCATCCTGTCAGGAAACAATTTAATTGATAGCTAACGCCTAGTCTTGTGAAGAACATTACAGGTTGTAGTTTTTTCTGTTTGTTGTTTGTTACCCATGGACCACTGAATTGAACCCCCTCCTCTCTCCCCCCTCTCTCTCTCTCTGGCAGTGGAAGTTCTTCTTGTTCTCATCATTAGCCTTTAGCCCGTCTGCAAGAGCCGTACTCTCACACCTGCGCACACAGACACCAGCTCAAAAACAGAGCCCTCTCTGCAGGATATTGATCTAGTCGCTCTCCGTAATTGGCTCTTTGCTTTTTCATTGCACTGTTTGCATGCCACTCGCCAGATGTGAAGCATAAAACATCTGCTGAAAGGATTCTGGTTAAACAGATCTGAGGTAAAAAATAAAAGCTTCTCTAACAGGCCATTGATTTCCGAGGAAGTATTTGCTACAAAATAAGAAAAAAGGCACCATTTGATCTTTTCATTTTAATTCTAACACTCCTTTTGAGCCCATTGAACCCTGTGTAGTTCACTATCATGGGTTTAATGCGATTCATCAGTTCATATTTTTTCCAGAGAAAAACACATTTCTTTCCTCATAATGTTCCATAACATTGACAGAATGTCCACTAGAAGTGGGGAAAATTCCTTCCTTCCTTCCTTCCTTCCTTCCTTCCTTCCTTTCTTCCTTCCTTCCTTCCTTCCTTCCTTCCTTCCTTCCTTCCTTCCTTCCTTCCTTCCTTTCTTCCTTCCTTCCTTCCTTCCTTCCTTCCTTCCTTCCTCCTTCCTTCCTTCCTTCCTTCCCTTCCTTCCTTCCTTCCTTCCTTCCTTCCTTCCTTCCTTCCTTCCTTCCTTCCTTCCTTCCTTCCTTCCTTCCTTCCTTCCTTCCTTCCTTCTTCTTTCTTTCTTTCTTTCTTTCTTTCTTTCTTTCTTTCTTCTTTTCTTTCTTTTCTTTCTTTCTTTCTTTCTTTCTTTCTTTCTTTCTTTCTTTCTTTCTTTCTTTCTTTCTTTCTTTCTTTCTTTCTTTCTTTCTTTCTTTCTGTATTACCCATTTTATGGTCCATGTTGAAAGAATACCTACTTTTTATATGCATTATTATTCACATTGGATCTTTGTAACAGTTTAAAGATGGAACTTTACCATTTGCTCTGAGTTATTGTCACAATGAGTGCTATGGAAGTGCCAGCCAAGGGCAAGAGGAGCATTGGCTATGTTTTTTTTTGTTTTTTTCTAAGCGATTATGACAGCTAGAACAAGTTATCTTTACAATGTCATAACAGCAATACTGATGACAGCAACAGTCAGGAGAAGGAAGTAAGATAGTGAAGCAACAGGAGAAGGAGAGAGAGGTAGATATCATTGTGATTCCGGGAGGTTCTATTTTTCAAAGCGTAACCTTCCCCTCCTGTGACTTAAGACAGACGGGTCTCAGTGGGTGGACAGGATATATAATGACCCTGCTCCATGTTGACTGGAACCACTTATATCAGGGAACTATCAGCACTACCCAAGTTCCTGTGGGATCTGGACAAACAACCAAAAGATCAGCCCTCCTAAACAGACAGGGAGTCCTGGTCGATGGTCAGGGCATAAATTAAGTGGCTGTTGACTTCCACTGGATGCTGAAAAGCATTAAGATGTTTACATTTTCTCCCTCTCCTTGCTGTAAAGACAGTACAGAGGATCAAATCGGAGAAAGACCCATTTTCTCTGGATTATAGGAGATTTGTTGCTTCATCTGTTTTTCTTTTGTTCGAATCAGGAAAAGGAGAATCGTTTTATCTTTGCGATATTCCGGGGCCGACTGGGTTGCGGGGGCGATTGAAACCCCCGGGCTTCCCGCGTGGCCTGTTTCGACTACAGGGATCACCCCAGAATAACAAGGCATTAGGAGAGGACATATATAATTTATTTCCAATGCTGGCGGAGGCTTTGAAATGGTCCCTTGCAGCAAAAAGCCCATGATTATAGGTTAAGGGGTTTCAGAGGAAATGTTGCTGCAATCACTTCAAAAGAAGGTCAGAATTTTGGATACTCTCCCATGAAATAGAAATGCCCCGCATTTATCAATAATGCCCTTTCGAGACAGCATCGGCATTATTCAAAAAAGTTTCCACACACGTCCCAGGGTCTGTAGTAAAATTTTCCATGTACTTGTAAGTTTACATTTTTTAATTTTTTTTATTTATGAATGAATTCAAATTTTGCTATTTTGCTATATATGCATGCATGTGTGTATTTATATACACAAAATAATTATACACAAAACACAAATATATTGTGTAAACACAAACTTTTATTTTGGATGTGATTAATCACAATTAATCTTTGCACAGCCCTATTACTTTTACATTGATTATTTCGGTTCTTATGTCATAATAATAATATCACATAAATGAATCAATATCATAAAATACATTGTTTTATGAATAAAAATAAAATAACCAAAAGAATACATTTTATCATGATAAATAATAATGATTTATCATAATCATCATTACAGCCGAACCAAACATGAATCAAATATTTGATAAATAATAATAATGTTGATTATTATGATTATTATCACCATTGTTGATGTTGTGAAGTTTGTATTGTGCTTCATGCCTTGTTGTTTTAAAACAAAATGATTTGCAGTCTGCTGTGTACTGCATTCATATTTATTTATAGTATTTGGGTGGTCAATCAACTTTCATCCGAACACGTCCCCTGTCATTGTCAAACACATTGGTCTGCAACCAAGTGAAACCTCAGACCGAAGCATTGCACAATTACTGATAAAACACGACCGCCACCAGACCAGCCCCAACAAATATGATGAAATGAGAGCGGTGAACTTGTCACAGTCGAGAGAAAGGACACAACACATACCGCCTCTCAATGAGCCCATGAGGCAGATGGCTATATGTGCACGAGAGTACCACATCTAATGCAGTCGCTTGGCTCCAGTGCCAGCACCTCTGTGCCTCACCAGTCCCCTACTTTGATGCATTTCTGCCAGAGGTATCCATTACCATTCATTTAAGCACCACAGGGATGGACTGCATAATGCTATGAATATAGATTTGTCCATCTGCCTGCCCATAATATCTTGATTTTGGGATAATTGCTTTGCAATATGATCTGGTGTTTGGCAGCGCGTTCAGTACAGTGGTATCGTACTCTGTCGCACAGTTTGTTGAAAGACCTGCGTAAAACGAAATGCGTCACACTGCGAAAGTTAAAGTATTTTTTCGTTGCATCTCAATAAGGATGCGTCTCAGTGACTGGGACTCTCATTAGAGCTGGAACTCTGACTCGTCTCATAACACTGCTAGGTTTAATTTCCAGGAACATCCTCAGGTGGAAGCGCAAACATCCTGCCCCATCGTTTCCTCTAGTCTCGCCGGAATACCTCGCAGGCTAATGACGGAGACGGAGAAGGAACCTGTCTGTGTGTTTGCCGCAATGTCCGTCCCCATTCCGTCTGTGTTTGTATGTAAATGGAGAAGTCCTGGCAAGCTAGACGTCCTATCTGGCCCTGATTGGCAGGTGGACAGCTTGTCACAAGAAGATTTACTGTCGCTATTATAAGAACGCTACATTTTTTTTTTTATCCCGCTTCAAATTTAATCCCTGGAGATTTTGTTCAGTGACTCCAAAAAGTTGTTGGACACTTAAGCCACACTTTTTAAAATGTCTTTTAATAAAAATATGGTTATTGTTATTATAGGTATAATCATCATCATTATACATATTATATTATAAATATTACTAATAATACTACTAATGCTGTGTTTTGTGAAATGTGTAGCCTCCTATGGACAAGTGTTGTAAATTAGCAGTTTTGCTATAACACTAAAAAACAATGCATCTGGGTTGTCCAATGCTGTTGTTATTATGTCCATATCAAACAAACAAATAAATAAATAAATAAATAAAATAATAATAATTCCTTTATTAATAATAGCATGTATATACAGTGTAATAATATTAGTACAATAATTCATTAATAATCATAATTCTAAATAGTATATTAGCCTATTCTAAATGTTAAATGATAAACAATTTTAATTACTACTATTATTACTATAAAAGTTAATAAAAATAATATAAGTATTATTAATAATACATTTCAGTATTAAATAAGCATATGGCTATTATTATCATCATTATATATAGTATTATAAATATTCTAAATAATAAATGTTAAACAATTTTTAAATACTACTACTACTAATGATAATATTAGTTTTTGTTCCTTTACCATTTTGAAACATCTATCTCACGACCAATTCGTACAAATTCGATGAATGATTAAGAAGTGGCTAATTCGTACGACCTCACTCGTACGAATTCGTACGATTTGTCTAAACCCATGTGATGGGTAGGCTTAGGGGCTGGGTCAGGGGTAGGTTATTCGTACGGCCAATTCGTAAAATATGTATGATTTAGCAAAATCGTACTAATTCGTACGAGTGAGGTCGTATGTTTGTTACGAATTAGCCACCTCGTAAAATTCGTATGAAATCCCGTGAGATCGGACTGGAAACATTTAATAAGAATAATATTTATAATTAATAATAATAATATTTTTATTGTTATTATTCTTAATAAATAGTTACAAATGCTAAACTGAAATTAACAACAGCAATAATAAATAATAATAATTATTACTGTTTATTTTTTTTTGTTATTGTTTGTAGCAGTTGTATTGATTGCAGTTGTTTATCAATTACCATATAACAATTTATTTAGATTATAATAAAATAATAATACAAATAATATGCTTTTATTTAATAATGAAATGTACTATTATTATTAAGAATAATGTTTGTGTATGTGTGAGAGACGTAAATATCCAAAAGTGTTCCATAAAGCAAACCGGATAACATCAAGGCCCGCCGTGGGGAAGAGAGGAAAGAGAAGTACATGTGAAAGTAGAGTGGTTTGTTTGTGTGTTTGATGTCTCCACGACGCCTCGCTCTGTCATAGTGCTGACATCACTCGCATGTAAACCAATTACATGAGGAGAGAGGAGAGAAGAGGGCCACCACAAAGGTCATGTCAATCTCAATACCCTGATGGCTTTGAAATGAAAAACCTTGACCTGTCTGAACAGTTTAGTGTCGGCCATTATGGCTCACTGAAACAATCAGCAAACCTCAGATCGCCAATAATCTGTAGATATTTTACATATTCTTGGAGCATTTCAATGCTTCTTTCAGTTATTTTCCTTAATTTTACTGCTTAGAAATAGGTTTAGGAGCAACATCTCAGACACCAAAATAAAGCGGCATCTGTGATTTCCCACTTTTGAAAAGCACGACGTCTATACACACAAATAAGCGCTAACACCTTATGAAGGTTGAATTTTGTTTCCTTTTTACTGCTGACAAGAGGAAGGACATGTTATCGCAGCTTTTCTTGGGATTAGCAGGCTTTATCTAACGATGCATAATGAATCACATTTATCTGTCCCTGTTGCTTTAATCGACACTCAAAGCATTGTGGGAAGAAAAGGCAATCCGAAGGGAACAGGTTCATAGTGCCACCTTATCTTGAAATTGGCTAGTTTTGTGGCTCATTGTGCAAGCAGGCTATGAATTAACTATGCAGACATGGTCGGCATATTGGCTATGAACCTTTTCATTGTGTTTAGTCAATGCTCATCTATTTAGGATTGTAATCATTGAGATGTGTACTATAGCCTTGGATAAAGAAGAATACTTCATTCTTAGAGTCCAGCACACTAAATATATCACTGAAACATGGTGGAGATTTAAATAACAGGGAGATTGACTGATTTAAGATCCAATAAGATCCACATTTTAACTTTTTTTGGCTTAAATTTACATACAGTACATAGGCCTATATTGTGATTTTATTTTTCTACTAAACATTGAATTTTTTTATAATTTTTTATTTATTTTTTATTGATATATATATATATATATATATATATATATATATATATATATATATATATATATATATATATATATATATATATATATATATATATATATATATATATATATATATTGGGCTGTCAAACGATTTATACTATTTAAAAAAATATTATATAAATATAATATAAAAGGAAAAATACAATATAAAAGGAAAAAAACTATTATTTCTATATAAAATATTTATATTTATATATAATATTAATTATACATAAATCTATATACAGTAAATGCATGAAAATATGTCTTAAATATATACATAAGCTTGTGTGTGTATTTGTATATATAAAATAATTATACAAATTAAACTTTTATTTTGGATTCTATTAATCACGATTAATCATTTGATAGCCCTAATAAATATGTATGTATGTGTGTGTATGTATAATTTTTATATTGTAAATTCGTTTCTACAGTATAACCTACTTTTTATAATATTATTATCATTATTATTATAGTGTCTTTAGTAATATATGATATAGTGTGAACTAAATTTACTTGTTATTATTATGTTGTAAATTCTCTTATTTTTATGTATTACAAATGATATTAAAAAAAATATTAATAGTAATACCATTATTATTATTATTATGTTGTGAATTATTTTCTAAAGTAGAATAATAATATATTTAGTATTTTTTAATAATAATAATATATTGTAAATTCTTTCTACAGTAGAACATATAATTTTTTTCTCACATATTTATTATCCTTATTTTTTATTTATTTGATTATTTTTTCAAATAATATGCATTATAATCATTGTTATTATTTTGTGAATTATATTCTAAAGAACATATTTCATTTTTATTTATTTATTTATTTCATTATTTTTAATTATTTTTTACATTATTATATTGTGAATTATTTTCTACAGTAGAACATATATATATATATATATATATATATATATATATATATATATATATATATATATATATATGCTGACAAGCTACAGCATAAAATATATACATTTTGCCTTTATTCTATGTATTTATTAGCCGTGTCCATGTTATTTGCCTCAGACTAAAGCGGGACAGTCTGTACTCTGTAAACTGCTGATTTCTTTAATTATCTGAATTACAATGGTGTGATCAGCAATATACACAAACAAAGAGAAACATTCAACTATTTTAAGTGTAAAGTCCTGAAATATCTCTTATGATTCTCCTGGCTGCTGAAAAAACATTAATACTTTTTTTAAAACCACATTAAGCCGGTATATAAAATCCTTTAGGTGATAAAACAACTATTGGCTGCGAATAATGAAAGCAGACTTTCTGGCTCTTGGGATGGTGTTTAGCCCAGCAGTATTAAAAGTATAAGTCAAAGGTTCCATAATAATATCAGCAGCAATTTTCACTAGACTTGTTGTTGTTTTGCTTGTCAGGGAAGTTTGTTAAGGCCTTTCACAGCTGAAGAACTTTCTAGGAACGATGTTTCCAATCAAAAAGACATTGCGCATGTTCTTATCCCTAGACACAGTCACATTCAGCATTATTCCCAAGAGACACAGTTGAGAATCCAGGTCTCCGCAGATCCATGAACCAGCTCGAACTGAGCGACGCGGCACTCATACTTATCACGGGTCACCTCCTGTTTCCTGCATTCAGGAGGAAATGAATATACCTGCTTTTCTCTGCCTTGTTTTCTCCTTCTTCCTCTTTGATGGGGGAGATGCACATAAAGCTTGTGGCAGAGGATGGAGCTGATAGAGGGCAAGAGGAGGTGTATTTAAGTGTGTTCACACTGCCTGTGAGCGGTCTGATTAGGCACCGTCATGCTGAGACATCCACAGAATCTGTATTCATTTGGTCATGCACCTGCCATCTAAAGCAAAGGGAGAGGAGCTTTTGAAAAGCTCAAAGAAATGACACTGGAGAAATGGGCATGATAGGGAGCGAGGGAGGAAGGAAAGGGAGTCTTACAGACAGGTGAGAGGAAGATGTTCCTTTTTCTTAGTTCAAAATAGCTGACTACCACAATACTCGTTTTATTCTGCTGTATAGAACATGTCTACTGTGTATGCATCCATGCATATTCTGAATACCTGAATGACCCATTAAGGACATCTTGCAAAATTGCAGTGAACAACACAATATAATGTACTGGATATCCCACTTACTCAACCTTACATTTCCAGTAAGACTAATGAACTAAAAGTAATGCCAAACAGGATTTTTCGTATTATTAACTTATTAAATATCAGTTTTGATCAGCTTTTTGTTGTTGTATGAAAAATTGTACAATTGTTATCCATTTATTCTACTTATTTTTTTTTTAAATCAGTTTAATGTGATTTAAAGTGGCACTATGCAGTTTTTTTATCTTAACTGAAGAGCTTTGGAGTTATTGCAATGGTTATATGACTATTTTCGGGTTGAATGCTGGGCGTCTTGTCTCGCATTGTCTCCCATCCCCTCTACATGGGCAGTAGAGATCTATCAGGAAGACAGTGTTCAATAAAAGCACACAAGAGTCTCACCATGCAGGCTTCGTAGTAACAAATGAGGGGTCTGGCCCTGTGTGGTCCCTCCTGGCCCTCAGCTCTCCTCTGTCTGATAGTTTATCTTCCTTCTGTCCATCTCTCTGTCCCCTCCACTCCCCCATGGCCTCTCCACCTGTTTGCCTATCTCTACAGCACTCGTCTCAGCTTTACTCTCTTACTAAAATATAATAGGCAGCATACCGACAGGATTTCATTTTGACAACGCACCCAATATAGAGACACCTTTCCATTAGAGCTTTAACTGCACAAAAGGCGGACCGGAGAAATTAGCTCCACTTCGGCCCTTAAAGCAAACGCCATGGAACTTTTTCTCTTCGGTCGCCCTACTGGTCGGAAACGAAATTGTCCATTACCGCTGTCGTAAATAGTTTAGCCTACCGTCGCACACACACTCGTTCTGGCTTTAGAATGAACTATGTCCACAGACAAGGTAGATTATGTTGCATGATTTCATAAAAGGATGACGTATTGCGACATCAGAAACGAAGATAAACGAAATAATGAGTATTGTAGCGCTTGGCGTAAAACAGTCGGATTTTGAAGTTCTTTTTGTGGTCGGGTTACTACCCAAACCCTGGATTTCGTAGTGTCAGTAAAAGCGATACAGACCCTGTCAGGCTATGGCAGAAGTGCCTTTCACCCTGTTATGACTTGATGAACCACTGATAAGATTTTGGAAATAGTATTTTAAAGCTACACTGTGTGATTTTTTACCCTCATCTAGTGGTGAAAAGGTATATGACCATCCAGTGAATATTAGTTGCTGTTCCTCTCAATTCCGATTTCGTTTTAACTCCTACGGTGGCCAATGTAGTCCAAGATTAACATGGCTTCCAGTTCGACCTCGTCCATGAGTGTTAACTCAAATGTAAACGCGAAAGGCAAAGCTTGAATTAACGGGTATGTCCCTCTTTGGCTAATGTAAGATGGAGGGGCAACATGGCGACCGACATTAGAACCCCTTACCCGTATGTATTTTCAATGGCATATTACACACTCACGAGAATACTTTATTACTTGAACGAAGTAAATATTAATTAATGAAGACTTTTTTTTTATTAATGAAGTATATTTTTGAAAGAACTAAGTGTTTTTAGCTAAGAATAAACTAAAAGAGTTACACAGTGTAGCTTTAAGGTAAAAAATATTACATAGTGTTGCTTTACCAGTGCTGCTGGTCTCAAACTGAGAATGGCTAATTGCTAATGCTAACTATTTTCGAAATATAGTGTGATTCCCATGAATCATGAAACTAAATCTAAGATAAAAAAACAAAAAAAACCAAATGTTGTGATTTTAGTCTGAATAAAATTGTTCTATTTTTGTTCGTTCTTCCTGACAATTTACAGCTTGTTTACACCACAAATCGTTCATTGAAAAGAAAGTAACAGGTTTCACAGTGGTATTAACTTAAAAGTTGCGATATAACATGTACAGCCCAGGCTGAAAAATTTGATTATGTTGCAACGCTTTCAAAGATCGAGTTAGATTGAGTCATGACCCATTGATTTAAAAATTACAAGATAAAAAAATAAATAAAAATGAAATATATGCATTAATGAATCATTCACAATAAGATCAATGACATGCAATTGAAAAATAGATTGGGTGAATTTCCATTTCGTGCCGACGTGGTGGAGCTCGTGTGTGTTCAGCTCATAAATAAGATCATTCCGACATGACCTAAACACTCCAAAAGATTGCAATGCACGATTGCAATGTGGGCAGGTTTTGTAGTCAGTTATATTATTGCTCATCTCTCAAGTCAGATTTCCATTTCAACAATCACTCTCTCGCTCTCTCTCTCTCTCTCTCTCACACTCTCTCAGAGATCAGGGTCATTAGCATTCCACAGGAATCAAACACCTGCCAGCCATGTGAAGCCTCACTGCGGTGAGCACAATCAGCCAAATGTTTTCCTTGTGCGATGAATGTGTGTGGCTGTCACCATTCCAGTTGATATATGTGTTCTTTGCTCTCTTTCTCCCTCCCTTCCTCCGGTTCCTCCATCTAAGATTCACCAGAGGGGGTCTGTGTGGGTAAAATACCGCATAGAGGCTTCAGGTGCGCCTGAGCGATACCGCACTGATTAACTGTCACAGATCTTGCGTCACTTTACAAAATCGCTCCAGGAGTTGTAGGAATATTGGCAGCCCAAATGTATAGCCATACTTAATTTTTTCCAGTTAGGACACAAGCTGGTCAGTCGCCAATTGCGATATGCTCAAGACGTCACAGGGTCACTACAAGGTTACATGTGACGCGGACCTCCAGTCCCCTAGGGGTGCCATTACACACTGCCAGTTGACATAATGAATGAGAATGAAACCGCGATACCCGTAGGCAGAATTTTTAAAGCAATGCTGTGACTCATATGATGGAGAGATGTGCGCTCATGCTAACAGCTAGTCACATGGGACGGCGATTGTTTTATTCGTTCTTTTTTTTCCTGTGGTTGGATTTTCATTAGCACAATTTTATTCATTTAAAATTAGATTTAGTCAGATTTACTTCAAATTAATAATACATGACAAAATATTGACTGCTTTGATTTGCTTGTCTAATTGATTATATTCAGAGATAATTACGTCCGAGGAAGCAATGGGGATTTGTCGGGTCTCAAACAGAGCGTCACAGTTAGCAGTACTCTGTCCTAACCAGGGGAATTTGCTGAGCGTGAAACACTATCTATCTATCTATCTATCTATCTATCTATCTATCTATCTATCTATCTATCTATCTATCTATCTATCTATCTATCTATCTATCTATCTATCTATCTATCTATCTATCTATCTATCTATCTATCTATCTATCTATCTATCTATCTATCTATCTATCTATCTATCCATCCATCCATCCATCCATCCATCCATCCATCCATCCATCCATCCATCCATCCATCCATCCATCCATCCATCCATCCATCCATCCATCCATCCATCCATCCATCCATCCATCCATCCATCCATCCATCCATCCATCCATCCATCCATCCATCCATCCATCCATCCATCCATCCATCCATCCATCCATCCATCCATCCATCCATCCATCCATCCATCCATCCATCCATCCATCCATCCATCCATCCATCCATCCATCCATCCATCCATCCATCCATCCATCCATCCATCCATCCATCCATCCATCCATAATACACTCTAAAAATGCTGGGTTGATTTAACCCAACTTTGGGTCAAATATGGACAAACCCAAACGTTGGGTTAAAAATGTAATTAAAAAATTTAACCCAATGGCTAGGTTTGTCCATATTTGACCCAAAGTTGGGTTAAAACAACCCAGCAATGTTTAGAGTGTCATATTAATCTATGAATTTAAACATAGAACTTTATTTTAAATTGCATTTATTTTTTCTTTAAATATATGACTGTATAATTATATTTATTAACAATTTATTTGTATATTTAAAGACATGTAGAATCTATTGATTGTGCACGTCTTAAATGGGCTACAATTTTGGGACAGTGTCACTTTAAGACGAGATGCACTTCTATTCTTCACAATCTTATGTTTGCTAAAATCAAAATAATAAATAGCACCCTGCCATCATTGTTGCAAAGAATTGTGTTTCTCCTTTGTATCCAAACAGCTGAAGGTTGGGTCTTATCATAAAGAGGTTTCAGTCTTGTGCTAGCGTCCTTTATCCTACTAATGTGTGTGTGTGTCTGACTGATTTATGTTTGCGGAGATTTGGTCACTATTTGCTTCTTCATCTGTCCCTTCAGGGCGAAGCGCCTGTACTGTCCTTCCCCTCCAGCTCCACGGGCGTTTACACAGCTATAAACAAAATGCACATCGAATGTTGTGACTATGGCCTACTTTGTTAAGGAACATAAAGATGACTGACTGCCTTTATGCTCCAGCCGGTTTTTCATTGTTTGGCCCGACTGCAGAGGTGCTGGCAGGGGTTATTAATGCTTCCTGCACCGGGACTCTGTTGTGTTGACTAGCGCAGGTGCTAACGTTGTTTTATGACATAGGGAGCTAATCATGCCGTTGTTGATTTGTGCTGGAAGAATATTATACACTGTGACAAGCTGTGAGGGGAAAATGAATTAAAATAGGTGCATAAAAGCATCAGAGATGAGGCTTAGCAGTTAGCATTAAGCTTGCAAATTTGAATCTGGTTGGGGAAAATTGTAAGTCTGATAAGAAATAGCGCTAGTTTCCTCAACAAATGGCACAATGCGAGGTATTATTAGTGTTCGTTGCACTCCCTAAAATTTGTAAACCGGTGTATGAGCAATAATAAATGTAGCTAATGCTCAGGGAAAGTGTATTAGATATGCATATTAGAAGGTGCGGCGAGTCTTTAGTACACCTGAGGCTCCAGGGAGCTGCTGTACTATTAATCTGTTTCACGGAGATGAAATTGTGATAACTAGTAAGCTGCCGTTTTCAAAGTGTTTCCACATTTCCATCTCTCATACCGAGCGAACGAGCTGCTTATTACTTAAGGAGGCACTCTATGAAAAATTTCTCCTTATAATCGTTTCATTTTTCCTCTGCGCTTGTCACTGTAGTGGGCCGTCCTCACTGAAGAGGAAATAAGCAGCAAATGAGGTCTATTAGGCTCTTTCTGTACGGTGCACTTTACTTACATAAAAAAATAAAAAGCATAAGAGGCTTAAGTCCCATATTTTATTTTTTTTTGTTTTTCGAGAGAGATATTAGATGTTAAAGGGGACATATCATGCAAAATCCACTTTTTTAGCCCTTAAATGCATTTTGTTGTATATTTGGAGTGTTTATAAGTACAGAAAAGTTGAAAATATTCTCTTCAGGTGCTTCGTTTATGTCTTTGTATTCTGTTTGGGTCATATTTTTCAGATTTTCCTGTTCTCTATGACATATTTTGAATTACATCACAGTATTTGCAGTGGAACTGCCAAATAAGGACATTGACTACCGGCCCAACACTTCGAGCAATCCGCCATTATTATTTCTCACTCCGATTTTGTAGTCCAAGCTCAATGATGCAGAAGTTACGAGAGGGCAAGTCAAAATGTTCGGTTGTTGGATGTAGTGACCCGAAGCACTTCAAGGATTCCCACTTTAACTACCTCCGCCAGTATAAAGAAGGGTTTGCCGATCGACTTCGTCTGATTGAGGGGTCAATTCCTTCTATCTTTGGAGACGACGAACAGAGCATTTCGATAAGCTGTAAATATCGTTAATAAACGTAACGTAAAGTACGTGGTGGTCATGGTTTAGCAGTACCTTTGTCTTTCTTTGGTTTTGTTTTGAAGTAACGTTAACGTCACGTCTGCAGTATTATTGTTCTTGAGTGGTCATTTAGCTGCTGTGTTTTCTGATGCTTTTCTAAACGTATCATATTATCAATACAGATTTTTAGTGGTAAGATTAGACCGTAGCCATTTATTTTGTTAGTGTGCTTGTTTTAACAAGAGAAATAGTCGACTTTCACTTATAACACAATACAGTTACAAACCATTGCAATACGTCCATATGAAGACGTTGTTCGTCGTCTTTTTCAAATCGTTCGCTCTGGCTCGAACATGTAAGGCTTGATGGACTAGTCTGCCGTTGTTGACATTTTGTTAACATGTGAATAAAAATGTACTTTGAAGCTATAGTATATATTCGTATATCTCTAATCAAACTACAAAAATGGCCGAACGGGGTGGATTTGAACCGAGTGGATACTCAGCGACCTGGAGAGCCTCATAGAAGAAAATATATCATACATTTTCTAAATGTTAAGCCTCTCTGTCTGACTATCAGGCCAAATGTTGTTCCTTATTCAAGTCAAGTCCAATAAAAATCTATCATATAATAAAATAAAAAATCCTTTCAGTTTGAAGGTCCTATATGTTTACGGCTCTTTGAGACGCCGCGTTTTTCACACCAAAGTTTCTTTATGTTTGAGGATATTTTGTGTAAATAACTGTTGAGTCCAGGCATGCTTACCGAGATGCAATCTGAAGAGGGTTTTCATAGAGAAAAGTGGCGAGATGAAGACTGCATTGATGTTGTCTGCCTCGCAGGCAATCAGAACACCGGGGAGCCGATTCACTGTGTTCATATTCTCTGTTTACCCAACAAAAGAGTTTTGTCATTGCCGCTGACACCAAGGGGCATCACAGATATATCTGGGCAATTCGCAGATCGGGAAAACAAGAAAAGCATCCGACTTCAGGCCATCACAGTGGTTTGCACAGGAACTAGGAGAAGGGACAGTGCAATTACGGCCATAGGAAGTGGCTTGAGTGTTTTTATATGGCTGATTTTCCAGCTCTACCACTTCCAATCAGGCTCATATGCTAAGGAAAGTATGAATCATCCCCTTTGCCCATGTCTGTACCTCTCTCTCTCCGTCTCTCTCTCTCTACAATGAGGTGGTTTGATGTCAAGGAGACACTTCAATGCACATTGGTGAGATCAGAGGAAGTAATGTGAGTAATTTATTCGTGCTGGTCTTCCATGGTTGCTTTGCATTGCAATCAGCGCACAATCGCCATAAGAGAGAATTGGGCATGGATAGTGCCTGTTTTATCTTTTACTGCTACCTGAGATACACTGCTTAGTGGACTTTCCACATCAAAGGAAGCCACATCAACTCCAAATGGCTTTCAGCTAGGGTTCAGATGCCTTTATAAACAGGATCAATCGTCCCTGTCACCTTTTGCACAGAATCGGTCCCAGCAGGTGTGTGCGTGTTTAAAAGTATAGGTTCGAAAAAAGAGCAGAGAGATCAGTTTTGATTATACCCGTCTCTAACTGCGTGCAGTGTGATTCTCAGTCACGATAAACCGTGTTTCCTTCTGGATTTGGCATGATAACCAATGTTTAGCTAACTATGCGTTTTGCATTTGAAACACTCCAAAATATATCTGTGATCATATCAGAAACCTGAGTACCTGATTTATATTGTTTTCGCCCTGTTCCAAAACCCAATTACAAAATTGTATTCTCTTTCAGAACCCTTTCACTTTTTGTTCATTTAGTTTTGATTGTTTTCTTTTCTTTTTTTTTTTGAAAAAAAAAAAATAATAAATAAAAAAATAAAAGCTGGGTTTTAAATTACAAATATAAAGTAAATTTTTACACTTTGTCATAGTTCGAAAATTAAGAAATTAAGTTAAGTTATTAAAAAAATAATATATATATATATATATATATATATATATATATATATATATATATATATAGGAAAAAGAATTACATTTTTTCTAAAATTGGAACAACCCAGCATTTTTTAGAGTGTGCATATATATGTGATATTACAATATATTTCTAATAAATTATTATTAATGTGTATTACAATTATTAAAACTAGCATTAATATAATACAATTTTAAAATAATTGTATGATCAAATATGACATAATTAGTAAAAATTGTAATTTAATTATTATGAATAATTTAATAATAATATTTTATTATATTATTGTCATATAATATCTTAATGCATATATTCACTAATAATACAAATTAAAAATAAAAATAGGACTACTGTATTATTATTATTAATACAATATTAGGCCTATTTGTGTTATAATTAACATTGCTATTAAATACATTATTATTATACCTAGTTAATATTGTTATAATATATATATATATATATATATATATATATATATATATATATATATATATATATATATATATATATATATTATTTTTTTTTTTCCAGTGTGGTTTCAAATCAGTTATTTGTGGTTACAATGGTTCCATATGTTCCAGAAACCGTTCCGTTTTGATGAGTCCCACCTGCCTCATTTAGATGTGATAGACAGCTCCACTATTATCATACTTCGGAAAAATCATTGAGATGACAAAAAGTGAGTTCAATGTAAATCTGGGTTACAATACACACGTCTATCATGCAGTACTGTCACTCATATGGCACAAACTGTGTGAAGTTTCTGTGCTACATACAGCAAGGGGATAATTTGTGTGCAAGTTTGCATGTGTTATGCATGTCCTCGTGCAGGATTACCACAGTACTAATTAACAACTGTGTGAGAACTTCTTCTAAGTGGAATTCAGTATGATAATCAGCCCAGAAAGGGGAAGCATATCATCTGTGTTAAAAAAAGAAGAAAAGGCAAGCATTTTTTTTTTCATTTTTATATTCAGATTTAAAGTTATGATAGTTATTTTCTCATGTCGTTTCAAACC
Organism: Cyprinella venusta; assembly: GCA_038021265.1. Taxonomy (NCBI): domain Eukaryota; kingdom Metazoa; phylum Chordata; class Actinopteri; order Cypriniformes; family Leuciscidae; genus Cyprinella; species Cyprinella venusta. The sequence goes on along the minus strand of CM075886.1, from coordinate 12,686,227 downwards.
TGTATCTGTTTTTCTTTTCTTCTTCTTTTTTTTTTTTTTTTTTTGTGAAACACAAAAAGGAATGTTTAGGAGAATGTCCAGGCTGCACTTTTCCATATAATTAATATAATTGGAAATGGGAGCTCTCTTCTGCATTTAATAAGTTTGAGGAACACACCAAAATGTAACATTATGTCTTAAAATGTTGTCATCTAATTCCAGGCACTTCCAGTTACATTCTAGTCCCTCCCACCCCATAGAAAATGTCTTTATGGAGGTTTTGCTGGTTCTCTTCCACCCATCTCACAATCTTATTAAACTGACTTTGTTCTTCCGATGCATAAATAGAAAAAAAGATCAAATAATGTCTCCTTGTAGGCACTTAAATAATATTGGCCTTGAGGCTTTCATTGTACGGGAAGAAGGAATAAAAACGTAATTCATCACTGAAATGTGTTTTTTTTAAGCATTTCATGTAGTGCTCAGTCCCAGCAGAGAGCTCAAAGTACATTTAAAGCAGCTTGATAATACATTTGCTAATTTATATATGTATTTTTGTTAAAGTTACAATAATAATGAATTGTTTTTTCACTTTGTCAGACAGAGAAGGATGTCCTTTAAAATAAACGGAAGCGTATGGATAAAACACAGTTGTCTGGTTTAATGGAGATGATGACGACAGGAGGAAGCTACCCATTTTCAGTTCGGCCTCCTAAATTGCTTCCAGCACTTTATTGATGGAGTTTCTAACTCAAAATGCCAAAAGGCAACAGCGAGTGAATGCGATCTTCAATTCACCGTGCCAGCTGTATAATAGGATTTTGAAAGTGCCATTTGATATGCTTTATGTATTTATTTTGAAGCGCATTAACAGCTGCGTTTGACCTTGCACATCTCTAAGTATAACCTAGAAGATACCAAAGATTGATTTTAAGGAGTGCTTTTAGTTTTAGGCTTAATATGTAATATTACTAATGCACATAGAAGCAGAAACTGCAGCTATTAAGAACTGAAATCTATTCATTTTGAGGATACAATGAATGTTTAACTTCTATGTATATTAATAATAGTAATAATGACCAAATGACTATTATCAGGGTGATGGTTTGAAATAACAGGAGTAATCGTGATAGTTCCTTTTTCACCTTGCTAAGACTTTTAGTATTTACAACGGTTCTTTTGGGGCTTTTTAGACTTTCCAATTAAAGAAAAGAAAAGTATTTTAATGACCCAATTAGCTGCAGGGGTCATTTGACACTGAACGTCTCCTCCTGTCTTAAAGGCTAAAACTAATTAAGACTTTTCCCCAAGATTTCCACTTAAATATGTCACAGCAGACCACTGTTATTGTCTCAAAGTAATCTCAATTTATAGCCAGAAATGCGATTGCGGCTGCTCATTACATTTGGATTTCTGATTGAAGTTCACAAAGAGCAGAATAAGATCAGATAAAAGTCTTTTTCATTTTGCAGTTCAACTAAATTCCAAATTAAACCTTAATGGCGACTTGTATGCTTCCATAAAAGAGTCATTCAAATTAGTGAAGAAGATATTTCAAAATATTCAGCTCATTTATATATTTGTTTACTTGTTTTTGTCTTACTTTAGCGACTGTCTTCCTGTCATGATACCTTCCAAAGGAGGGGAAAATCCCTGAGGGGAAAAAACTACTCTAATGCATATTCTACATGTTTTTTTCATAAGAATGAGTCTTTGTGTCTCTATCACTGAAGCAGTAATGCTTATTTGTAACATTAAGCTTTCTCTGAGTACCATGACCTACAGAAATATCAATTAATAGTAATAACTGGCTCTTTCTGTCTATATCCAATTCACTCATTGGCCTTGTGTCAAGATCCTGACCTTATGAGCTAAATAGCCCTGTGAATCTTCAATTCGACCCTGAAACTCTCTTAGAAAAAGCCTTGAACGACACCCTGAGTGTTTCTGAATGTTCTCACACTTTATCATTTTGTCGAACATTCAAAGCATTCAAATGTTAGCTCACTAATTCATACCTCACCAGTCTGCTATATTAAATATTTATACAGCAACTTAGGGCCCTTTCACACCTACCTTGTTTGGTCCGGACTTTCGGACTTTTCAGTTTGGTCCGAATCAAAATTACAAGTGTGAAACCTCCCCCGGACCACTGGTGGTTCCCAAAAAGCCGAAAAAAAAAACAGAAGATGGCAGGAAAAATGAGCCGTGGTAGTACATGGGGATATGAGGAAAATTAGGTTTTTAATTAACACAGTCTCACATGACGTCTTGGGACGTCTTTTGACCATATGTCAACATCCGCCGTTTTAGGGTACCCTAACGTCAGTTACATGACGATCCTGGGACGTCATACAACTGACGCTTAACCTTTAACGTCAGTTAGGTGACGGGGTAGGTTTAGGTCTGGGGTAGGGTTAGGATTTGATAACGTTATCTAACCGACGTTAAAGGGTACCCTAAAACGGCGGATGTTGACGTATGGTCAAAAGACGTCCCAAGACGTCAGTTATATGACGTCTTGGGATGAGACTGCGCTGTTTTAATTTAATGATGGTCTGATGACATAATAAGAAGTCAACTTGCAGTCTTCTCCTCCTTTCCTGTCGGCAACGATAAAATGTTCACGCGATGAAGGCGTTCATTTGGCCACTTTGAACTAGCCTTGTGTATAGTTGGTGCTGCAGGTAATTATGCCATACAAATAACAATATAGTTGCAAGGATATTCATCTGTTCGTTAATTGTTGTCAAATTTACCCGGTGAATTGACAACACGCTGACGTCAGGCGAACGTCCATTTACTAAACCAATCAATGTCAAGATGCAGCCCACATAGATGATGACGACAGTACGCAAGTATGTCGCGTGAAGTTCTTTAGTGCGCTCGCATAAACCAAAACTTTCTGAAAGTATAAAATGTATCAAAACGTGAACTTTGGTTCGGATCTTGGTGCGGACTTTCAGGTGTGAAAACGCCCTTAAATATAAATTTAAAGATAAACAAAATTGTTTGTGTTTAAACATTACAGCTACATTGTGTGATTTTACCCCCATCTAGCGGTGAAAAGATATATGACCATTCAGTGAATATTAGTTTCGGTTCCTCTCAATTCCGATTTCGCTTTAACTCCTACGGTGGCCAATGTAGTCCAAGATTAACATGGCTTCCAGTTCGACCTCGTCCATGAGTGTTAACTCAAACGTAAATGCGAAAGGCGAAGCTTGAATTGACGGGTATTTCCCTCTTTGGCTAATGTACTTTCAAGATGGAGGGGCAACATGGCGACCGACATTAGAACCCCTTACCCGTATGTATTTTCAATGGCATATTATACACTCACGAGAATACTTTATTACTTAAACGAAGTAAATATACATTAATGAACACATATATTGTTGAAAGAACTAAGTGTTTTTCGCTAAGAATAAGCTAAAAGAGTTACACAGTGTAGCTTTAAATAAATGAATGTTTATTTTATTTATCAGGAACAATGATGGAAGAAATGATGCAAAAATAGTTAACATAAATGCAGCAATGACCCTATTGGGAAAGTGCTGGTTTAGTCAGCTGTTCTGAAACTCTCTCATATTGGCACCCGTCAGGCCTTCTTCATTGTCTAGGCCTGCCATTTATTTATTGGCAGCTTGGAGGCCCAAAACTGAATGTGGGCGTATTTTTGTTGACGCTACTAAACGAGCCGATGATGGTACTTTGGGAAACTCGGGGAGTCGGTATTTATCGCGGCCCGGGGCCACGGCAGCTGAGGCATCTGGGGTTGAATTTAGCCGAGGCGGTTAATGTGTGACCGAATGACAGAGAAGAGCTCAGAGGCCAGTCGCAGCTCTAAGAGATAACGTTTATTCTGACAAATGAGCCTGCCCGCTTTTCCCTCTCAGACGTATTACGCTGCATTCATTTTCCATTAAGCAACCAATGTCATTTTGTGTGATGGCTCTCTTTTTCTCTCTGCAGGACCCGTGGCTGTGATCAGCGGTGAAGAAGACTCCGCCAGCCCCCTCCATCACGTCAATCACGGCATCATAACCCCGTGTACCCTGGACGCTGGGCCAGACGCTGTGGTGATCGGCATGACCCGTATCCCAGTCATCGAGAACCCACAGTATTTCCGGCACGGGCACAACTGCAACAAGCCCACCACTTGTGAGTACCAAATGGACACCATGTTTCCAATTTGTTTTATTGTAGTTCTGTTTCTTGAGTATGCATTCTTTGAAAATTGCATGAAACTTATACAAGCAGTGCAGTTTGATTCCCAAACAAATGAGCCAATTTCATTTTCATTTGCCAGGTCAAACTGAATTACTGGTTACTGAATTATTCAGATTCACTTACTGAACCGCAATTCATTCATTTTGACATGTTCGACATGCATTTAAACAAGAATTGTTACTATGCTCTGATAACAACTATAATGATAATGGTAACTAACTATTTAATGTATTAAATAATATGATGAGCAATACATTTGTTAGAGTATTTATTTATCTTTGTTAATGTTAGTTAATAAAAAATACAGCTTTTCATTGTTTTTTTTTCATCTTGGTTCACAGCACATTAAAGGGATACTCCACTTTTTTTGGAAATAGGCACATTTTACAAACTCCCCCCGATTTAAACTGTTGAGTTTTACCGTTTTCAAATCCATTCAGCCGATTTTCTAATATTTAGAAGAATATCAGTAACCAGACAGTTTCTGGTCTCATTGACTTCCATAGTATATTTTCTTTTCCTACTATGGAAGTCAATGAGACCAGAAACTGTCTGGTTACTGATATTCTTCTAAATATCACAAAATCGGCTGAATGGATTCGAAAACGGCAAAACCCAACTGATTAACTCTGGGGGAGTGGTAAAATGAGCCTATTTCCAAAAAAGTGGATCATCCCTTTAACCAATGTTAACAATTACAACCTTTGATTTTAATAATGTATTAGTAAATGTTGAAGTTAATATTAACGAAGATTAATAAAGGCTGAAGAAGTATTGTTCATTCTTAGTTCATGCTAACTAAGGTTTTTAACTATTAAGTGTTACAATGATAACAATATTAGCGCCAACACCAACGTGCGATAGCTTTCTGTTTATCTCAAGCTTGCGCTGACGTTTTGTCATCTGCTGATTTAAATGCCTGGTCTCTTTAAAGTCAGATGGATTCTGATTGGTTGTCAATGTTTTTATCCTTCATCAGCTGGATTTTTTTTTTATTTTATTTTGAAAGTGATTCCAGTGTTATACTGTCATTATCGTTGTTGTTGTGGTGGTGACTTAATTATCTTTATTGTTATTAAATTGTATATCGTACATATACAATTTACAAGAGCTCACCAAAATTGGACTGTTGAAGACTGGAAAAATGTTGCCTGGTCTGATGAGTCTCGATTTCTGTTGAGATACTCAGATGGTAAAGTCAGAATTTGGCGTAAACAGAATGAGAACATGGATCCATCATGCCTTGTTACCACTGTGCAGGCCGCTGGTGGTGGTGTAATGGTGTGGGGGATGTTTTCTTGGCACACTTTAGGCCTCTTAGTGCCATTTGGGCATTGTTTAAATGCCACGGCCAACCTAAGCATTGTTTCATGTCCATCCCTTTATGACCACCATGTACCCATCCTCTGATGGCTACTTTCAGCAGGATAATGCACCATGTCACAAAGCTCGAATCCTATACCAAATCTAATTGTATCTATATAGCTCTTGCAAATTGTTAATGTTCTTGGTGTGAACGGGCCTTTCTGCTAAAGAATCAGTGAATCAATTAATTGGTGAATCAGTAAATTGATGAATTGAATCATTTCAATCACGGATCACTGTAATGTTCCCATTTCTGTTTTTAAAATTTGAATACACTTTTTTCACTCCATACTCACGATCCCCATTCCTGCTGCCTGCCAACACACATTTTTCGTAATTCGACTTTGTTCCACACAGAAGGTGTCGGACAATCCCAAGCTCTTCATTGCCCCCTTGAGTACCATTCCAAACAGAACTGATTCAATTAAACTCTGAAGACTGCTGCCATTTTTAAAGCTTATGAAAGCGTACTGCGTACAGTGAGTGACACCGACATTGACTGTGATTTGTGGTGTCTCTGTCCTTGCCTACATTTTTAGTGTGCTCAGGGAGTGCGTAAATCTTAGCAGGACTCATCATATTTTCATCATATTCATATATCCAGAGTAAATTGGACTCTGGTTTAAATTTAGGTTGGCTGCAAATTCCCTCATGTGCCTCAGATTGAATTCTAGACAAAAGCATATGCTTGAGAAAGAAAATGTGAAGTAGGAAACGAAGGTGTGAAATTGATTCCATAACTTCACATTTAAGAAGAACTTAAAGATTTCAGCCACATAAAGGGAGTGAATGTTTTGTTGAGTATTTTGAACTATGTAATGCTCTTTTGAAAAATAAAGTTATTGTATCAAAATTAGGGCTGTCAAACGATTAATCGCGATTAATCGCATCCAAAATAAAAGTTTGTTTACATAAAATAATAAAATATGTGGGTGCACTGTGTATAATTATTTTGTATTTATATAAATACACACACATGCATGTGTATTTAAGAAAAAATATTATTTATACATAAAATATTTATATTTATATATATAATATAAATTATATATAAATCTATATACAGAATATACATGAAAATACTTCTTAAATATATACAAGCATGTGTGTGTATTTATATATATATATAATTATACACAGTGCACCCACATATGTAAACACAAACTTTTATTTTGGATGCGATTAATCGCGATTAATCGTTTGACAGCCTTAATCAAAATATATATATGTAGAGATTTTCTAAATCTTATGAATGTTAGTTATTTAATAAGATCATACATGTTTAAAATATTTGTATTTTAAGTAAATATTTGTAAAATGAAAATATATATATTTTTGCTGTGAACTTTGATGATTAGTTTCCCAAATAGATTTTAATCTGCTTTAACCAGAATGAAAAAGACTCCATATTCATATGGTAATTTTAATATCTTGCACAATTGGCAAACCTTCTGATTTCCACCTGAGAAAAGGATTCACACTAGTCCTTTTGGGGCACTGATGGGTTTTCTCTTCCACACGGCCTTGATCCGGACTAATCTGTGAATTATCTGTCTTTAGGATTTTACATTATTCCGAAGCTGGCAGACTGTATTCCCTCAATGCATCTTTTCTCTCCTTTCTGTTCTCTCTGTACTTCCTATGAGCGGTTCCATGACTTCCAAATCAAGCCAAAATTGGATTCTCAGTGGTGTGCATGGGGGGAGGGGAGGGCGGGCACTGTGTACCTCTGATTTGCCCATTCTATCTCCAATGTGGAGACAATCCCGAACTAAGCAAGCTTTGTTAAATCAGCTTAATTTCACAGGCCTCTAAAGATGCAATTCTGATGCTCCAGCCTGTTTTGAACCCCCAAAAGCAATAGAATATCATCAGTCATATTGTGCTGCTTTGTTGCCTAATAATTAAATAAATTAGATTTGTTTGTGGGTAGAGAAATGCAACGCATGCAGGATAATGCTTTTGAAGCACCTGGAGGCGACCAGGAAGAATAATTTAATTCATCTCAGCCAAAGCAATAACAATACAGCTGATTGCATAAGGTGTCAATGTCATGTCCGAATCATGAATCTTTCATTCTCTATACTTTTTTTTTAACTGTAGATCTCTATTAGATCAAACAGGAGAAACCAAGACTACTTTACGTCCACAGACCGGCAGCAACATTCACCATGGGTTATATATATATATATATATATATATATATGTATGTATGTATGTATGTAAATTATATACACTATATACTATACTACTATACTATATGTAGTATATATATATATATATATATATATATATATATATATATATATATAGTAACACTATAGTAAACTGTAACCAGTTTTGGCTGGAATAATGAAATGATTTCAGGTACTTCACACATCTTTTTCCAGCACTTCAAAACTCAAATATTATATAAATAAATATATATTTAAATGTTATTTTGTTATACTGTGAATACCAAAACATTATTTGTTCATCCTCCAAAGATGACTCCCATTTATAAACTTGAAAGTTTCGAGATGTAGGAAAACTCAAACATATTTAAAAAATATTTTTTCTTTTAACAAATAGGAAATTTCTCTGGCATTTCTATCGAAAATGTACCGAACCGTAACTTGAAAACTGTTTACTGTAACGTTACACCCCTAATATATAGATGTGTATATATGTTTATGCGATTTTACTATCTTTTCTGTATATGTTGATTTTTTTTTAGTTTTTAACATGGGATAAGCGGATTGGAAATTGGATTTATTTCTTTCATTTTGTATATTCATTCTACTAGGACTGGCAATTTGTCAAATTTGTTTATTAGTCTTTCCTGGGATCCTAATTGTACACATTTCAGTGAACTCAGATACCAAATGGAAAAAAAAGGGACCCAGATGAAAAACGACTAAGCCGTAGGCAAACAAAGCCAATATCCGCTGCTCCATGAAGCTGATACACAATCAAACAGTGCCTGGTGGCTATTGAGAAGCACATGGATGGGTTGTAAAGCTGCTTGATTTGTCATTTTGTACTTGGAGAGTGGAGGACGTGGAGGGAATGAGGCATGACTAGCTGTGGATGGTGACTTTGGAGCCAGTGTTGTTTAGTTGGTAGACCATGAAATGTTTAATTTAATTAGATTCGTTCCCTCTTCTGAATGTTTTTGTTGTGGTGGCGTAGTGGTTAAGAAGCTGGGCTGATAACCAAAATGTTTCAAGTTCAAACGCAGCTACAGGAGATCATCGAGTTAGAAGAGGAAATAGATCCTTCTGCAGTCTGTAACCCCGACTAGCAGATGGTTCTCAAAATAATGAGTGGCCCTGTTTCTTTAAACCCCTCTTGAAAGATACTCCATTCGATGCACAGGCTAAGCCAGGAAAATCATATTTAGTGTGGAAAAACATATGTATATATAAACACCCAGAGTTATGCTTTATGAACTGCATGAATCTTTAATGGCAAAATGACTGATTTATAATCTGCCAGGCTTGTGTTTGTGGGTGTTTACAGCAAGGGTTTTGAGAGTGTGAAATGTAATAGATTAATAGCAAACTATTCTTTTTCTTTATTATTTATTTCCAGTACCGCTTCATTTTCACACGCAAGGGGTTGAACTGAGAATAGAAAAAAAATGACGTCATTATTAATGAAAGTCTTTTGTCAGACATTAAGCTACACCTTTAAAATATAACAAAATGCTGTATTCATCTTCCAGACCAGTAGTTGGCAATCTCACTTAGTAAAGAAACACTACACGGCTATAGACTAATAACGTTATATGCAGACGCATGACGCCGAAAAGTGAGTTTTCGGCCCCTGTAAAACGCCGTTATCGTGTAAACGAACAGCCCAAGCGCATAAAAAATTCAGTTTTTTATTGAAAACGATGTCGTGTAGACATCCCCTTGGTCTTGAATAACAAAAGTGTAATTGGAAAGTTGGTATATTAGTATTATTACGCTTATATTTAACTTGAACTTTAAAGGGATACTCCACTTTTTTTTTTTGCAAATAGGCTCATATTACAACTCCCCCAGAGTTAAACAGTTGAGTTTTACCATTTTCGAATCCATTCAGCCTATTTTTTGATATTTATAAGAATATCAGTAACCAGTTTCTGGTCTCATTGACTTCCATATTAGGAACAAAAATATATACTGTGGAAGTCAATGAGACCAGAAACTGTCTGGGTACTGATATTCTTCTAAATCTCAGAAAGTCGGCTGAATGGATTCAAAAACGGTAAAACTCGACTGTTTAACTCTGGCAGAGTTGTAAAATGAGCCTAAAAAAAGTGGAGGATCCCTTTAAATGAAGTAATTTGGAGGAAGATCTGTTCTAGGTTAAACCATTTGACTACTTGTCAGGTCAACAGGGCTATAAAAGTATTGAAATATATATAAATTGGCTACAGTACGAACAAAAACACACAGTTTCATTATTACAGGCAAGGCCTGCAGCAGTGTTGGCCAAACTCTGTGGAAGCTGTGATCCCTTTGTTCAATGGCCGTCAATTACCCAAGTCTCTTCCCTGTAATCATCTCTCTCTAGACTTCAACCTGGAACCTTCTGGCATTTTAGCAGCGAACTCATTCCACCCCAATTACCCATTAAAGGACCCCACAGAATTCCACAGCACATTTGAAAATACAAACTTTGAGGACTGAAGAATATAGTCTATACATTAGCGAGAGGCAGTTTTTGTCACAAGGCACAAAGATCTCTACTGAAAGCATTGCACATTTTTTGCACATGGTAACATAAAATACAATCAAAAATAAATATTTTGTTACATGGGATGGAACATTCAAGGGCTAAAGGATATATGTTTTTCATTCTTCTTTTCAATATTGTTTTATGATAAAGGATTGCTTTTATTATCTGAAACCAAGAATAGAGAAAAGAACAGCCTTATCTGTTTTGACAGAGCACCTTTCTTTCAAACAGCACTAAAGATGATGGTCTTTCTCTTCTCTGTTTTCTGTCAAGATAAGAGTTATAAAGAGTTGCTATAAAGAGTTACAGACCCTTTGCCGCAGTCGTTTTGGTGCAGAGAGGTTCAAAGAAGAAGGTATTTGTGGACTAATTTTGTGTAGACCGACTTTACTTATTTCATCTCAGCTGATTTTTTTTTGCAGTAAATCCCCACCGTTGGTTTTCCCAACTGGTTTTGCTTCCATATCAAGTGATCATGTTTTTAAGTAAAATTAAAATCCAAAAAGTAGACTTCAGTTGCTTAACAGGAGCCATTTTGTAATTTTCCCATGAAATCAGTTGGATCTGCATGTAAGAACAGCCAGAATTAGCTATAAAACAGTAGGAAAAACTGTCAAGGAATTCATGCCCCAATTGCATTCCACCTCATTTTACTGGGATGCATATATTCAGCCCATAAGACAGCTCTCAAGCATAGATCAGCATGGGACATTTATTTCCAACCATTTAGTCAGAAAAATGTCAAGCAACATCCAGTTAAGTGTTGACCTCAGTCAGCAAGTGCAAAACTGTGTTAAACCAGTACCGCTGTGATGTTTCTACCAAAGTGACATAAGTGAGGTATACCAGAAACCATTTCTTCCACTTGTTTCCATAAAAGAAGTTCAGAAAGTTTAGAAAGAAACCATTTCAGTCGGAAATTGACAAAGTGCCTGAGTATAACGGCACTCTTGAGGGCCTTTTAGAAACTTATTTACTTCAAGCAACTTCAATACAAACACAATGCACTGAAAGATATGTCCTTATTTTCTCTTCTTGTGTGCTCCAGACACCGAAAAGAATGATAAACCTTGGGCTTGTTCACATCCAGAGGCTGAGGTTTACCTTTATAGAATTATAAATCATGGTGGACAAAGAATAGTGTGTCTATCTTGGAAGCAATACTGTGTTGTTACAGTAGAAATAGCATGATGCACCATAGCAATAGATTCAATAACAGCTCTGAGGATGCAACAAAATGCTGTTTATAGAGATGAATACGTTTTTATTCCTTGAGCATTGTGAATTAGGACGTAGCTGTAAATAGATTTCACTTTTATGATGTCTTTATGGTGCAAGAGGCTATTTTGAAGAGAGTTTCAATTGTTTTATCCAATGAAAGGCAATAAATAAAAATGTAATATCTCCGTAGCCTATATATACACTACAATTCCAAAAGCTTGGTGTCAGTACTTGTATATAAAAAAGGAAGAAATTAATTATTTTGTTCAGCATGGATACATTAAATTAGGATATAGACATTATAGTATTCCAAAAGATTTCTATTTAAAATAATTGCTATTTCTTGAACTTTATATCCATTGAAGATTACAGGGAAAAAAACATCACATTTCCATAATAATATTGATGAGCGCAACTGTTTTGAACATTGCTAATACTATGAAATGTTTCTTTATCACAAAATCAACATATTACAATGATTTCTGAAGGATCATGTGACACTGAAAGCTGCAATTTTTTTTAAATTTATGGACTTGTTTTTATGTTTTGCAGTTTATTACAAACTAAAACAGATATTTAAATATAAATAATATTTCAGTGTTGCTGTTTTTGGTCAAATAAAGCCAGCCTTGGTGAACATAAGATAAGAAATCTTACCTACCCCAAACTTTTGAACAGTATAAACCCTAAACCTAGACCTAAAATCTGATTGGTTGATTTTAACACAGTCTCATCCCAATTCGTCATATAACTGACGTTTTGGGACGTCTTTTGACCATTCGTCAATATACGACTTTTTAGGGCCCCCTTAAACGTCGGTAGATGACGATCCCGGGTCGTCATACAACTGACGCTTTACCTTTAACGTCAGTTAGGTGACGAGTTGGGTTTAGGGTTAGGTTTAGGTATGGGGTAGAGTTAGGATCCCATAACGTCGTCTACAGACGTTTAAGGGGGCCCTAAAAAGTCGTATATTGACGAATGGTCAAAAGACGTCCCAAAACGTCAGTTATATGACGAATTGGGATGAGACCGGGTTGTTGATTTAAATAGGTGTTGATCTTGGTAAATGTGTGCTTAAGTAAATCACATTATGGTTCCCGCCATATCACATATCCCGCCTTTCCGGGCTCTCTAAAAACGCCATGCATATCAAATGGTTTTTAAATCACAGCACTTTATTAATATTTTCCTCTCTGACGCTCCCCTCTTTAAAGAATCAAGCCCGTCTGAAAGACAGATGACCTTCTCCCGTGAACCATGGGGAGCTTTGGCTGACAATAAGCGTGCTGATGGTGCGCACCTTGTGGTCGGCCTTGTCCCATTAGCTGCAGGTGTAACCACCGCAGGAAATTAATCCTTATTAGGGAGCGTTGAAGGGGGTGAGACTCTGGACTGTTCTGCTGGCCTAATGACAGATACATATCTGCCCGAGGTCCTATTATTCCTTCAGCCCTGGCTCTGCCTCCTGGCGCTCCGGTGCTGGCGTTTTAATGAATCTGTATTTTTATCATCTGTCAGTTTGTATTAGATGATAGCTTTAGATTTCTTGCAGGACATTAACGGAGAGCCTGTTTGGTAATGGGAGAGCACTGTGCAGCAGGAATGATGGAATGCGAGCATTGAAGGAACAGATTTCCAGTGCGCTAGGCTCTTTTGCTTGAGTCAAGGGTAATCATTTTGCATGATGTTTGGAGAGGCCTCACGTTTTTATCTTTTTAACTGCTTCCCTGGGCTGTTTCAAATGGCAGTATTGTAGTTATGGCAGGCCTGAGTCATCTAGATGGAATACGATATTTGCATTCAATGAATGTATTTAAGACTCTAATGCAAGTGGACTATGGACATTAGATGCACGAATCTATAAAATTGTACATTTGAATCTGTCTGTCTGACATTTTTCTTTTAAATTAGCATTTTTATCAGGCTCCTATGTTTAGGTTGAGTGATTTCACTTTAATGGCGAAGAAAAGTTTATTATTCAGTTATTCCAAAATGTCACTGATAGAGTCAAATTAAAAACATAAAAATGCTAATTTAAGACAAATGTCAGAAAAATGTCAGACACACTTAGAGGGTTTTGTATCATATAAGTCTTCATTTAGTTTAAGTGTAAACATATTTTTTTTTCATTGTTTACAGTCTTAATATAGCTATATATATATATACATATATATTAGTGCTGTCAAACGATTAAAATATTTAATCGCGATTAATCGCAATTAATGTTGTAGTTAACTTGCGATTAATCTCACATTTTTATCTATTCTAAATGTCTCTTGATTTCTTTTTCTCACATTATTTTCTCTCATTTTAATGCTCTTATCAACATGAAAAAGTGGATTGGCTTACTTTGTGCATTTTTTTTTATTGAAAACAACATTGGCATATACTGTGTTCAATTTCACACTAACATTCTCACTTGGAGCAAATAATCTCTCAATGTAACACTGTCCATCAATAAAAGGGTGAAAGAAATACTGACGAGGTCCTGATATTGACGAGGAGGTGGAGAATTTGCATCAGTGTGTGTGTGTGTCTGTGGCAATCAAGTGGTATTTCAGACTGGACATGCTGCGATGATGATAGCTCAGTTCACAACGACAAAACACACAGATCACTTTGGTCTTGCCAATTGAACCATTTGGCAACTCTTTAGTGAAGTAAAGTAAAGTAAAGTTTCCCTTCAGAATCTTATTGGCATCCATTTCGACGTCTCGCGCTCGTCATCCAATCAAAAGGTAACGTTAACCAACTATTTGGCCGGCTCGCAAGCCCAAATGAGTGTGTGCGGTGTCGTGCCTTTTGTTTTGTTTACGGTCTAGCTACTGTAGATCCGCTTGCGCTTTGGTCGAAGAAGCAACAAAATGTCCTCATGCGACGCAAGCCATTGAAATTAATGGGTTTCATAGCGCAGCGCCACACATGCCGTATCCTGTTGCAAAAGCATGTGAAAAAAAAAATACAAAGTTTGCTTGGCCAAATAGATTGTTAATCACGCGATAAAAAAAACTGATGCCGTTAAAATGGGTTTGCGTTAACACCGTTAATAATAATAACTGACAGCCCTAATATATATATATATATATATATATATATATATATATATATATTCCTAACTACGTTTGACTTGAGATGTTGGTTTTCTACGTTTGTAGCGTGCGAGTTGCAGACTTTTTTTGTTCTGTCATTTTAAGACATACGCCTCCCCTGAAAACGGGAAGCCCTCAGAAACCAATTTGCACCACATCTCTAGCGTTGCTCAGACACGGCTAATCTGTGATAACCAAAAGACACCTATTTGTTCTCCACAGAGCTCACAATGTGTTTATTAAACTTCTGTTGTCGAGCTAAAGGCTGTGTAAGCTTGGCCATCTGTAGCACCTGTCAGAAGGCTCTTGGTCCTGAGGGCTGGCAGGAGATATCGAAGGCAGCTGAGTTTTAAATCGCTTAATGATCAGAGAAACTATGACAGATGAGATCTTTATAGCCATATCGGAATGAGACTCGAGTCGCTCTTCCCTCCTGGATGAGGTCATCACGGTCCACCCCGTCTGCACTCTCTCTCACTTTTCATCTGCTTCCTCCTTCCCTCCTTCCCCTTGTGTGTCTCCCTTCATCCCTTCCCTCACGCTCTTTTCTTGGAGCCAGGAACCCATAACAACATCCCATCCAGAGCCAAATGCCAAATCATCAAAGGAAAGGATACAATGATTAGGGCCATCTAAGGCAGCATCCCGATGTTTAAAAGCCACACACTTCAGGGTAATTGATAGGACGGTACCTCCTCGCACCCTCCCATATCCCACCGGCGAGCAATCGCCACTCTCTGCTCTCAGATCATGTGCTGGAAATGAATTTGCCCCAGATGCAATCAATATCAAAAGATTGACTCGAATCCGAGCGCTCTACCCCATCTCCAGATGTCATGCCCCCTTCCTCTCATCCATCTATGTCTTAATCTCTTCCATTCGGGCCCCAGTCGTCATAGCATGAAATGTTTACGCAGACTGGGAGAGTTTGAGGCTTTCAGATGTGTCAAGTTGCATCAGTAATGACGTTATCAGTTCTGGATCCAGTTGGCTGCAGTTGTGTTTGTCAAACATGATGAATGTTGAATTTAGTTTAGTTTGTTAATGTTACTTCAAAGGCAATTCTAGACTTTTTTAAGGGGGGACTTCAGCATAGTGTCTTTCATCTTAAAGGGATACTCCACTTTTTTGGGAAATATGCTCATTTTACAACTCCCCTATTGTTAAACCGTTGAGTTTTACCGTTTTCGAATCCATTTAGCCGATTTTCTGATATTTAGAAGAATATCAGTAACCAAACCGTTTCTGGTCTCACTGACTACCATAGTATATATTTTTTCCCACTATGGAAATCAATGAGGCCAGAAACGGACTGGTTTCTGGTATTCTTCTAAATATCAGAAAATCGGCTGAATTGATTCGAAAATGGTAAAACTCAACAGTTTAACTCTGAGGGAGTTGTAAAATGAGCCTATTTCCAAAAAAGTGGAGTATCCCTTTAAGAGCTCTGAAAATTTGTGATTTATGTGATTTCCCATAATAATTTTTACAAAATAATCTACTAAAATGCAAAAGTTTATTTGCAGCATTTTTGTACGTAAAGTGAAAGTGGTGCCAAAGTTACAACATTCAGCTGTGACATCAATTGCAAAGTTACTTTGTTTTTAAATACAAACAAATACATGAGTTTTTATTGCATAAATAGTGGGTAGTGAGGTAAAATGTGTCAACCCCTTATTTTAATAAACAGTACACAATTTTTTAACATGATTTAGAAAGAGCCTTTTGTTTGCATGAAATCGAGATGTTCATTTGAGAAAAGCTTAGGTAAGTGCATTATTTAAAATGTTTTATTTCTTGAAAGTAAATTCTCTACAAGTAAAATAAATTGAATATATGTATTTATTAATGTCTTGAGGAGCAATGGATATTTAATCCAAAAATAAAAATTGTGTTATCTTCTCTTGCTTATGTCTTTCCAAATCTGTATGACATTTTCTTCTGTGGAACACAAATGACGAAAGTCATACAATGAAAAGTCAATGGGATCACATACAATGAAAGTCCATGGGATCAAGGTTTTGAAGCCCATCAACTTTCAAGGTTGCTTTGGAGCCCATTGACATTCTATGGACATCATGCGTTTGTCATTCCAAACATGTTGTTCTTAATTCTGTGCAACACAAAGATGAATATTTTGAAAAGTCTCTCTCTTTTTTTGTCCATTCATCCAAGGTAATTTTTGACCCCATTGACTTTCATTGTATGGACATCCTTTTTTTTTTTTGGTGAACCATGCTTTGAAGGAAAATATGGCACACTTCAAGGCGCTAAGCCTTCCTAAGACTGAAATCCTGCAAATGCCCCTAAAAAAACCCCTGCTAATATAAACAACTTTAGCTTTAGCCATGCTTTTGTCGTTTTGCCCTGTTGATACCGTGTACCACACTATAAATGCTAATGCATCCCCCTCCAACTCATTAAAACACTCTAATTGCAACATACTGGCGTAACGGTCATTTGCCAACAATGTATAACCTTCATCCCGTCTCCTCATCATCCTTCCCTTTCCCAGTCCGTTCTCCCACAATATGCAGCATAGGAAAGTCATTAGCCTGCTGCCACTGCAACCTAATTAATTAACCCAATAAAGCTATAAATAAAGGCCTAGCTCTTAAGGTAGGGATGTGACTGACATCACTGTTTTGATGCTGTAACTTTTACGCATCGACCTCCGTCGTCTGTCGCCCGAGAGACGATGCACTAAATCACAATTACCTGGGGCGAAACATCGAACGGTATATGCGTGCTCTGTGGATTATCCTTGTTTGGTGCACAAATTGGTTTGTATATAAATCTAGTTGAATTAAGTTTGTTGACTTCTGGCCCGGTGTGTTTCCAATAGTAATGCATTCATTATTTTCGGAGACACCGCTCAAGCTTTTTCATCTCTCAAGAGCTCGTCTGAAAAAGCCTATCACAGACCCCAGTGCACAAATGTTCTTCCAGGTACAAGATCTTTTTTTTTGAGCACTGGGTCTAAATGACCCGTGTGTGTGTGTGTATATGCGTATGCTCGTTCATGCATACACAACAAGGGATGAATGAATCTTCCACGGTAAGCTTCAGAACATAAGAGTCATAACATTGGGATTTGGATTGGTATTTCTGACCATGAGAAAGCATAAATAAAGTCAAACAATATAAACTAAAGAGCTAAAAACAATTGTTTGATGTTAGCATTT
Organism: Cyprinella venusta; assembly: GCA_038021265.1. NCBI lineage: Eukaryota > Metazoa > Chordata > Actinopteri > Cypriniformes > Leuciscidae > Cyprinella > Cyprinella venusta. Next base: position 12,668,445 of record CM075886.1, on the reverse strand, counting down.
CGCCATTTAATTTATTCCCTCCTTTAAACATTCTGATTTCCTCTTATTTTGTTTGAAAATCATCACAGCCCATCTTGTAGGCATTTTTAATTTTCTTTTTTTCCCCAAATATACATTCAGCGGTGTGTTTTGTGTCATAAAACACTGTTGTATTGTTGCCGCAGAATTCATTCGCAGTTCTCTTTTTGCTTCATATTGAATAGTAGCAAATGCCAATAGACGCTCTAAACATTCCAGCCTGGTCTGTTATTCTTAGTCTTATAGTGCGTGAATGACTAACTCGTAGTGGCAAATTGACTGTCATTGCTCACGTTTCACCTCTCATATATGTACGGCATCACCACAAAGCTCAAATCGCATTCTTGAGCACATCCTCTCCATAAACATCATCAACAAGCTTTTTCACACACCAGTACTCGCGGTTAAGCTTCATCTCTTATTCATGTGATTGTCATGTTTGCTTACCCTGTTATTGTCGTTCGGGAATCTGATGCAGTCTCGAACTGCTTAGTCTTTTATTTTTTTTTACAACCACCCCTTCCAGCTTTTACATTTATATTTTATGATGTATTTATTTCAGTATCCTGCTTTTACATTTATCTATTAGTTTATTTAAACTTCGATACTTTTTAGGCAGCGACCGAATTTCCAAATTTCGATACCTTAGGGGTTAATCTCGCCAACGTCAGTGAGCCAAGAAGCATGCAGCATGATTGGCTGTGGCGAGGCAATTATTTACAGCAATTATGCCCAGAGACGTGGCTCACAAGTGAGTCTGTAGTTTGCAAGCGCTCCAAATTTGAAAGTGGCTAAAGCATTGAAAATCCCCATTTCCATCATCATGGCAATAATAAATAAGTTCCAATCATCTGTAGATGTTATGAATATGCCAGGAAGAGGATGTGTCTCTATATTGTCGTAATGCACAGTGAGGAGGGGACTTTGAGTGGCCAAAGACTCTCCAAGGAACCCAGGTGAAGAATTGCAGAGATTAGTTGAACCTTGGGGTCAGAAGCCTACCAAAAAAAAAAAAAAAAGAAAGAAAAAAAGAAAATCAAACAACCCCTACATCCCCACGTGTTGTTTTGGAGGGTTTCAAGAAAAATCCTCCTCGCTCCTCAACAAACTCCAGCATATTTAGCTGTCAGACACGACTGGAACTTCAAACGGCACAGGGTTCTAGGGTCATACAGTGTGTGTGTGTGTGTGTGCGTGTGTGTGTGTGTGTGTGTATATATATATATATATATATATATATATATATATATATATATAAAGGCTGTGAAACGATTAATCGAAATTAATCACATCCAAAATAAAAGTTTGTGTTTACATAATATATGTTTTTGTGCATGCATGCATGCATGCATGTATATATACATGCAAGTATATATTTAAGAAATATTTGCCTGTACTTTATATATATTTATAAAAATAATATATTAATATTTGATATATTATTAACACATTTTTCTTAAATATATACATGCACATGTGTGTGTGTGTGTGTGTGTGTATATATATATATATATATATATATATATATATATATTAGGGCTGTCAAATGATTATGATGTTTGTGTTTCCATAATATATGTGGGTGCACTGTGTATAATTATTTTGTATATATATATAAATACACACACATGCTTGTGTATTTAAGAAAAAAATATGATTTATATATAAGATATTAATATATTTATATTATATTATAAAATTTTATATAGTATAAATTATATATAAATCTATATACAGTATATACATGAAAATATTTCTTAAATATATACAAGCATGTATGTGTATTTATATATATAAAATAATTATAAACAGTGCACCCACATATATTACGGAAACACAAACTTTTATTTTGGATGTGATTAATAACGATTAATCACTTGACATCCCTAATATATATATATATATATATATGCAACAATGATGCCTTTTTATTGTATGAGACAATATAATCATTATGCATTGCAATTGTCTTCTCATTAGAACAGAGGAAGCTGGTAATTCATTATTTTTTATTCATTTGACATATGGGCCTTTAAAATGGTGTTTAGATCTATCCATGTTGTATTCAAAATGCCCCTGTAGTTAAGACCTGGGGAATGATATTTATCATAATAATGCATACCTGATATATGTGGTAATGTGCCAGCGAATAACCGCATGGGGCATGCATTCCACTTGGATTTTAACAGTCATGAGCCATATTTTTTTTTCCTACATGGAAAAATGCTATATTATAGATAACATAGATGTCTGCTATATTTTAGATAACAACATATAGGTTACATTTTAGATTACAAATGTGCCAGCAGTCCTATATATATATATATATATATATATATATATATATATATATATATTTGTGGCAATTACATTTACTAATTAATTCCATTTAGTCATCCGAGATGTTCTTTTTTTCACGACAGGCCTTTGTTATGTGTTCTTGAAGGAGAGTGAGGATTTGGCACAGTCGTGTGTATGTAGGACACATGGTTGTCAAGTGGGCGTGTCTATGCACTGCAGTCTGTCTTCTGATGGACAAGGAGAGGTAGGGGTGTGTGTGCATTCACAGACAGGAACACATCCCACGGCCCCCTCCGACAATCCTAGCGGGCCTTCTTCTGACAGCCAGTCCCGATAGTACGCAAAGGATGTAAACACGCAACCAGGGACACCGCAGAAGACAGGCTCGCATTAACCTTGCCTGCAAATGGCTGCACACCCCCATGCTTTATTAATAGTATCTTGAGGGCGCTTGTATAGCACATGTGCTCGTTTAACAGAGACTGTGGAAAAAAAATAACACTTGGACATCTTTGCAAACACAATGAGGCCTTGTCACATGGGGATCTATTTAATGTGGGTGTGTTGCTCTCAAGGCACGAGTTATTTTTAATTTGGTTAAATACTGGGCGAACAATAACTTTTGATGCATTACTTTTTGGCTTTCTTGTTGTTGTTTTTTTGTAATTTTGTTATTAATTAATTTTTTTTTATTCAAAAGTAATAGACTCAGGTAAGTCTCAGAACAAATAATAATATATGGGTTATAAATTATCCAAATGTTACCACATATGAGTCAGATTATTGCATAGATTGTCTATTTTAAAATTAGGATTTTAAATAGGATTTTAAAAAATAGATCTGATCATCAGGTGTAAATACCCTCCGAAACCGTGGGCAAGCATTGAGAACTTTGTAAGTGTACAGACTGTTTAATAAGAATATACTTTATAAAGACAGTTCACTTTGTGTATACAGACAGGAGCCATCTTAGAAAACAGTCTCGACAAGTCGATCCCCGAACGCCGTTCATACAGTTCAGCTCACTCAGCAAGACATTCGTGGTTTGACTTGTCGAGACTGTTTTCCAAAGATGGCTCCTGTCTGTATACACAAAGTGAACTGTCTTTATAAAATATCTTCTTGTTAAACTTACAAAGTCTGTACACTTACAAAGTTCTCAATGCTTCGTTTTGCATGTATGGACCCTCATTATGTTACTGTGTTAGTGTGGGGCTATTTTGAGCCTTGTTAGTGGTATAAACTAGCGATTTCTTTTTACTTAGTAAATGCCCCCAGTACTAGCGTTATATGCTAAACAGTTTTTAGAGTTAGCAGTATGCAGCGTGCTTTCAGAAACCCTCCACCTTCCCCAGCTCCACCTGTATAGATCTGCAACAAGGATTAAATCATGCATCTTACATGTCTTACTTGCTCACAGCAATATCTGTGAAAGTTTTGACAGTGTACTACAGCGTAGCAGATCTATTCTGCCCAGGCCATATCCATCTCTATTACCATAACAATCTCCCGTGAGTTGTCATGACTGAAAGGTTCTCAGCAACAAGCCTCCAGATTTCTCATTTCCCTGTACTCAACACTATTTCTATTTTGGTCTGTTTGTTCATTCCATTTTTTGTCCCTCAGACTCCAGAGAGTGTAGTATCTTAAAAAGGAGCCATTTACAAAATGGTTGTTAGTGCATCAAGTCATCACGCAGGAGGAAATGACTTTGTGGCTGACTGGAAACAAACAGGTGCTCTCTCAGATTCGTTTAGCGTTGCTTTCGGGAAAGTCCAGCATAATCCCGTTTTTGTTTTTGTTTTCTAAGCAGCGATTTACATGCATTTGAACCCAAATCAGCTTTGGTTCGGTCTGTTGTGTCATTTTCAGCGACACCAAGTAAACATCTGCAGGAAAGCGGTGGGGGGGAAAACGTCCTAATTAGGATGAAGTCGATGTCCTGTGTTCCCAGCTGCTCGCTATGTGTAGACAGACGACGTAACCTCTTCTCCTGAGTGCCCTCTCACAATGCAGCCTGTGAGGTGAACACAACACAACAGTTGGTGTAATAAGACAATTAGCCCGCGCAATTTATAACTTCCTTAATTGCGCTGCAAGCTGCAAACGTTCCCAGTGCGTCCGTCACCTGCTAATTGTGAACCTATCGCTCACAAGAAAATGGAGGACAGGAAATGGAGAAAACAAAGCCCTTTCTCTCTCTCCTTCTTTGTCTCAACCTCAATCGTCTTTTTCTGTCCTGATTAAATAAATGCTTTTTAATTAGTTTGGAAGTAATGCATGTGTTCGCCGTCCTTTGTCTTAATCTCCACCGATGCCATTGTGAAAAACACCTTCTGCGACGGAGACTCGTACAGTCGAGTGTGCTGAAATATTTAACGTCGTCGTTGGATGCCTGCCACAAAGTGCAATTGGCTCGGCAGCCCTGATGAAATTATTCCTAATATGTCTCTGCTGATTAGGTGCTCAGCTTAGACGAAGAACACGCCGTTTGCCCGCTTTTGTATTAAAAGGCTATGCTTGAGTGCTGTCCATTCATCAATGTTTGTTTTTTCATCAAAAAAAAAAAAAATAAAAAATAGAATGACTTGTAACTTACTGGGGCAGTAAGTGTTGATATTGGACGGTGGCTTATCCAAAACTCCTGTTTGGAGTAAATACCAGATGCCGTCTCGGTCAGCCATATGGAGCTCGCTGCCTCGCAGCAGACTGGGAGCTGGGAATGGAAACAGGTGGAAGGTACAGAGATTAAAGACCCGCTCAGGCTGCTTTACATCACGGCGACTTGCGCTTCGGTAGCCATGTTTAAATCTGCTCATCTTGACGTTTCTATTCGTATTGTAAATGGGTCATCAACTTCAGGAAAAGTATGTGCAATGCATTATTGTGTTACTACGGACCCACGAAAGGGACATTATGGTGGGGAAAAAATGGGATGGGGCATGGGAGGAAAACTATATTTAAATTATTTTGCGCTCTGCCGAGAAGTTTCGCAAAACTTTTGCGTTTCTTGGTTGCTTTGATTTCTCATAGTGACCCATTATGTGTTGTTCTATAGATCAATTTCTTTATAACATCCAGTGATAATCTGTACATCAAAGTCAGCCAGGAGATGATCTACAGATTATCACCTGCCGTCTTTAATGTTGTGGTGATATTTATTAGGGTGTTTGAGGTTACATTCGTCTCTCAAGGGCAGAGCCTCAGTAAGCCTCTGCGGGGACATGAACCGGCAGCATACTGGTATCTGCTCCATTACCCTGCCCAGTGGACCAAGCGTGACTTCATTCATCTCTGTTTCAGTGGCAAATCCACCTGATCTCTTGTGTTTAGATCATTTCAGACTGAGGCTACCAATGGGAGCTCGCACAAAGAATTTGGTGTAAAACAACGCAAATGTGTGCGTATTTTGCGGAAATGTACATAATACATAATCAATACATGAATGCTGAAAAACAAAATTACATCAAAAGGTTGCCTCAGTGCATGTTACATAACCTCACATGTAACATTAAGGTTACATTATCTCACATTATAATGTAAATGTAAAATGAAATCGTATGTACAATACATTTGCAGTCTATGTGACATATTTAGGAATTGGTGTGATTAGTGTTTTAATTGATTGAAATATTAATAATTAGTTTTAATTGATTGGAATATTAATAATAAAAGTTTGAATACAAAATCTATTTCCCAAAATGTATGTGCTGTACAATTTTTACAAATTTTACCGTTTTAATTCATTTATTCTGGTTTATTTTAATTCGTTTTAATTTGTTTTTTCTTTCACTCCACATGTCAAAAAAGACTTGTTTTTTTTGGTGCCACTTTCCTTTACCTGATCAGCCCTACTTAGGAAATTCAAACATTTCTCAATCTCTGTTTTGCAGCACCGCCCGCAGGAAGACTGTCACACAATCCTTTCAATCTCTCTCTCTCCCTCTCTCTCCCTCTCTCTCTTTCTCTCTCTCGCTCTCTCTCTCTCTCTCTCTCTCTCTCTCTTTCTCTCTCTCTCTCTCTCTCTCCCCATCCAGATGTACAGCACATTAAGCGCAGAGATATCGTGCTCAAGAGGGAACTGGGCGAAGGGGCCTTTGGGAAGGTGTTCCTGGCAGAGTGCTACAACCTAAGCCCCACTAAGGACAAGATGCTGGTGGCTGTCAAGGTAAGAGATGATCCCTCCATTCCAACAGGGCCGTAGTGCTCTCGAGTTACACAGGACTCATTCGAAAGGTCAAGCCCCTTTTTCCAGCCCCCCTCGAATGACATATAAAGTTGATCCTCCTGTGCCCGCTCGAGCAGGGTTACTTTCAGGGAACGAGCGCTAGACGTCTTGGTGGTGGAGGATTTGTTGACTAAGATCAATGATGGAAAGAGCTCTGCCGTGCTCCGAGGAGAGATCAGCTACAATAGCGTTTAATATTTGGCATTAATATAAGGTTTGAGGGGGTATTAAAATATTCCAGTGCTGTGGTTTAGTCTTCATGGCATAGACAGAGTGGAATGAGTCATCGCTGTGGGCAGACAGTTCCTGGATAATGCCTTTACATGGTTTACCACATGGGACTATTCACCAAGGTCAAGGAACTCACCGTCCAGTGAGTTGAGGCGGTCTATTGAAGGAGGGCTTCAGATCAGTGCTGATCTAAGTGCGTCAGTTTGTCTGTCGGTTTAGAAATGTCAGTGTTTCAAGGTTTCACAGATGCTGACATGCTGATGTATGAAGTCAAACATATACTTTGTATTTTGTTGAGTTTTTTACATGAGGAAAGAATTGGAAGATTGATCAGCTTTATTATGTTATAAATAATATGAATCATTTAAGAAATAATATTGTAAACCCACCTAACCAACTAACCTAACTAACTACCCACCTAACTATCTAAACTCCCTAAACCACCTAACCCATCGACTTACCGACCTAATCTAACTACCTAAACCACCTAATCCATCACCACACTGACCTACATACCCATCCATACACTCACCCACACAACTACCAAACCACCTAACACATCAACCCACCAACCTACCTACCTACCCATCCACCTACCTAAACCACCTAACCCATCCACCCACAGACCCACCTAAATACCTAAACCACCTAACCCATCCACTCACAACCTACCTACCAAGCCATCCACCTAACTACCTAAAACACCTAACCCATTCACCCACCGGCCTACCTACCTATCTACCCACCTAACTAACTACCTAAACCACCTAACCCATCCACCCACAGACCCTCCTAAATACCTAAACCACCCAACCCATCCACTCACGACCTACCTACCTACCCATCCACCTAACTACCTGGAAGACAATCAAAAATGATCTCTCTGATATCTAATTTGTTTTCTTTTAAACAAATGAAATTAATTGGAGAGCAAACAGAGACAACATCAGTTTTTTTTCCTACGAAAAAGAATAGAGGGCATCTTAAATTTAAGGAATCTAAAATGAAATCTAAATAAAATCCATTAATACATTTGTTAATTTAAATCATGTTTAAAACAGTTAAATGTAACATGCCATTTCCAAATTGATGCTGTAATTAAAAACTTTAATTAATGTTTATCCGTTTCTTAATCCATTTGCCAATTGTTAATTGGACTATTCACATGGGAGCAGCCAATGAACTTTGACACTCAGAGTACACTGAGATGGCCATAAAGAAAAGCATCTGATCAATGCCTGTTTTGTGAACAAGCCAGCACCCATATAATAAATAATAATAATAATAATAAAGCCTTTATTTAACCAGGTGAGCACATTGAGAACAGATTCTCATTTACAATGGCGACCTGGCCAAAAAAGCGTCAAGGTACAAAAACATAAGTTACACATAAAATTACAAGACAAAGTAGTACTTCAGATCCGTAGATCAAGTGCACAGATCAGGTTAGCATGTACAATGGTCCGACAGTAAATTTGCTAACAATGATTTAAAAGTGCTAACAATGATTTGCTAACAATGATTTAAAATATCACCCTGTAGACCAAGACTGGTTGCCCACTAAAGCTAAGCAGGGCTGAGCCTGGTTAGAACCTGTATGGGAGACCTCCTGAACCCACTGGCACCATTGTACTGTGGCTGCCGCCGCATCATCCAAGTGGATGCTGCACACTGGTGGTGGTTGAGGAGAGATCCGCTGATATTATTGTAAAGCGCTTTGGGTGTACAGTTGTACGTATGGAAGCGATATAAATGCCTCATTCATTCATTATATTAAGTTTTATTTTATTTTTAATGTCTTTTTATTTGTAGATTTTGCAGTCCAAGACCATCATTAAAAATACTCTACAATTGTCTGATTTCAGAACGAAAAAAAAAAAAGATCAAATATTCAATCAAAAGGCATCGATCTAAAAAAAAAAAACTCTTCTCATTAGGTTCCTCCAAGACCAAACCATGCTGTTTGTTCTTTGAAGAATATAATAAGACACGAGTTTGAGCTATGCAACCCACACTCATTTTATAGCTCTATACCCCCACTGTATTTCAACAATTGTGTAGTTTTTATCTAGAAATTGTAGGAGAAATGTCTAGTCTGAGGCAAAGTTGATACTTAAATGAAATCTAAACGAGTCTCTTTAGCTTTGAAACAACCTCTCAGCAATAAAAAGTTCCTCTGGGAAGATGCTTGGCTTCATCTGCTTCGTGGAGCTCCATCACAGCAGCTGTTGTTTGAAAGCCTTCCAACTCATATTCTGAGAGGTCAAGTTTTTCCTTGTATTTTGGCCAAATAGCTGCCAGCGTCTCTCTCATACCTTTGCTCTCCCTCATCTCCACCTGATGCCCAAGACCTCCAGACCCTTATTACGAGTGACAGCCCCCCAGGTGGTGCTGGATTCGTCCCCTCTGCTCTCTCCAGCCTGTGCAGGTGGCCAATTTTGCAACACAGGGGTAATAAAGCATTATGGATAGGGATAGATACCTCGCCATCTGCGGATTGGTTCCCTCATCCATCTCGAACGCATGAACCTCTGTGCAATTCCTGATATGGATTAACCCACGGTAGCTCTAATTAAAATTAAACTGCAAGCTCTGAGGGTGAAACGCAATTATAACATAATTGAAGGAGCGATTCCTCACAAACACAACGTGACGCTGCATCTGGCTGCAAGGGTGTCTGGGAAACCAATTGACATATCACGGCCAAGGCCACAAAGCCAAGGCCACAAAGGGGGGTTATTTTTCTGTGAATGATGGGATATAAAATGACAAAAAGACGGATGTGTACAGGCGACTATTTAATCTTCCAGAAAGACAAAGAAGGGCACGAGCAAATCAAAGACGTCATACTGGTCAATTTGTGCATCTTCCTTGGCATCCCTTGGTTTAGTCCATGCATTTAACTGTCTGATGTTACCTGAATGATGTAAAGCACTTTAGATGTCTACAAAATAATATTTGTCTCAACTCATCTACATTTTGATTGTGCATTTACATATACTGTCAAAAATAGCTCAGCATGCTCCACTGGTTTTAAATTGTTGAAGATTCATAAGCCTTTAGAGACGGATGTGTTTATACAGATTAGTTGGAGAGGTTAGTGTCGTTAACCTGATTAATTGATCATTTGAATTATTTACACGTGAAGAAGGAGTCTCGGCTAGCAGGTTATATTGAGTTATTACGTCACATCTGTACACATAAAGAAGAGTCTCGGCTAGTTGGCTATATTGAGACATTACGTCACATCTGTACAGATAAAGAAGAGTCTCGGCTAGTAGGCTATATTGAGTCTTAACGTCACATCTGTACACATAAAGAAGAGTCTTGGCTAGTAGACTATATTGAGTCATTACGATACGTCTGTACACATAAAGAAGAGTCTTGGCTAGTAGGCTATATTGAGTCATTACGTCACATCTGTACACATAAAGAAGAGTCTCAGCTAGTAGGATATATTGAGTCATAACGTTACATCTGTACACATAAAGAAGAGTCTCGGCTAGTAGACTATATTGAGTCATTACGATACGTCTGTACACATAAAGAAGAGTCTCGGCTAGTAGGCTATATTGAGTCATTACGTCACATCTGTACACATAAAGAAGAGTCTTGGCTAGTAGGCTATATTGAGTCATTACGTCACATCTGTACACATAAAGAAGAGTCTTGGCTAGTAGGCTATATTGAGTCATTACGTCACATCTGTACACATAAAGAAGAGTCTCGGCTAGTAGGCTATATTGAGTCATTACGATACATCTGTACACATAAAGAAGAGTCTCGGCTAGTAGGCTATATTAAGTCATTACGTCACATCTGTACACATAAAGAAGAGTCTTGGCTAGTAGGCTATATTGAGTCATTACGTCACATCTGTTCACATAAAGAAGAGTCTTGGCTAGTAGGCTATATTGAGTCATTACGTCACATCTGTACACATAAAGAAGAGTCTCGGCTAGTAGGCTATATTGAGTCATTACGATACATCTGTACACATAAAGAAGAGTCTCGGCTAGTAGGCTATATTAAGTCATTACGTCACATCTGTACACATAAAGAAGAGTCTTGGCTAGTAGGCTATATTGAGTCATTACGTCACATCTGTACACATAAAGAAGAGTCTTGGCTAGTAGGCTATATTGAGTCATTACGTCACATCTGTACACATAAAGAAGAGTCTTGGCTAGTAGGCTATATTGAGTCTTAACGTCACATCTGTACACATAAAGAAGAGTCTCGGCTAGTAGACTATATTGAGTCATTACGATACGTCTGTACACATAAAGAAGAGTCTTGGCTAGTTGGCTATATTGAGTGTGAGGATGTTGGAGGTGGAGATTTATTGCCTTTTCTCACAGCACTTGATATAATTAAACTTATCAATTTGATGACGGATCCAGAAAGGTTCAAACGACAATCAACAGTGACAACAGATTCACCCGCTGCAACCGAATGATTAAATCTAAAGATACGAAAGTCTCCAGAGATCTTAAACTCATTTCTCATTAGGTTCCTCCAAGTCCAAAACTACGCAGATGAGTTTGATGCATTCCCAAAATTTTGATCAAAAACCGAAGGCATATTTCATTCCTGGATATCCTTCAATATTAATGTTTTATCTTTTTCAAATATGGATTTTAATTGAAATTTTGGCTTTTTTGCCCACAATGCTCAAGTGCCTGGCTGAGTAGCTAATTTTGTGATTATTAGACAATAAACGGTCTGTCTTCTGTTTCTACCTTCAGACCCTGAAGGACCCAACCCTTGCGGCGAGGAAAGACTTCCAGCGGGAGGCCGAGCTGCTGACCAACCTTCAGCACGACCACATCGTGAAGTTCTACGGCGTCTGTGTGGACGGTGACCCGCTTATCATGGTCTTCGAGTACATGAAACACGGAGACCTCAACAAGTTCCTCAGGTGTGTGGATGGAATCAACACACTACACACACAATATGTCATGATGCAGTATTTGTTATGCTTTGCTTGTAAAATGATCTCAAATACAAAGGGAATCAGTTATTATTGATTGAGGACACAGACCATTGTTGAACATAATTATACACCCACTGAATTCCAATATAATGCTCTTGGAATTTCAGAGTCTTATGATACAAATCATCCTTAGGAGTTGTAGTGGGCCAGGGTTATGACAGAAATGGCAAATTATACAAAATGACAAAATATAACAATTGACTGTGATATTGTATGCCAAAGTACAGTTGTGGTCATAATTATTGGCACCCCTGGTAAATATGAACAAAGATGGCTGCAAAAATAATTCTGTGTTGTTTATCCTCAATCAAAAGGGTAAACATAACATCACATAATGTGGGAAAATCACATTATGAAATAAATGTTTTTCTCCAAAACACTTTGGCAACAATTATTGGCAACAATTAAGAGTAACATATCTTTGAAGTATATTTTCGTGAATATTTAGATTTTTTTTATCACATCAAGGTGACTAAACATGAAATTTTCTAGCTATGACTTGTTTGTTTCACAGGAGTATAAATATGAGGAAACACAAAGGCCAAATTCCCTTTAATCATCCATTTCAATGAGTAAAACCGAAGAACATCGTTTTGATGTGCAGCAAAAGATTGTTGAGCTTCACAAAATAGAAAGTGGCTGTAAGAAAATAGCTAAAGCATTGAAAATCCCCATTTCCATCATCATGGTAATAACTAAGAAGTTCCAATCAACTGAAGATGTTAGGAATCCGCCAGGAAGAGGAGAGTTTGAGTGGCCAAAGACTCTCCAAGTATCCCAGATGGAGAATTGCAGAGATTAGTTGAGGCTTGTGGTCAAAAAAAAAAAAAAAAAAAAAAAAAAAAAATCTAATGACATATTCTAGCTATGTATTGCCTGTAATCACTCTAGATTTTAATTTTTTTTTATCGAGTAGTGATTCTTTTTTTTTTATTTGTACAGCAATATAGGTAATATTTTAGTTTAAATGAGAGTTCAGATGACAAAATGGTTTTCTTAAAAAGTGCCAAGTGCCTAACGATGTAAAATGTGGGATGTCAGCAGGGCCCAACTGACTGTGACTGATAGGTTACTTACAACCTTCCACAAAGGTATTGAACAAGGTGGATACATACATGTGTACATGGTTTCTGACAGGGCTCTGTCGCAAGAGCAGAAATTGCTTTCTTTTTCCAGCTAGCAGGATTATAGGGGATAACAGGTTTCGTCAAAACTGCTTTATACGTAATGACACTATAAGGCGATAGATTCATGAAAGTGCAGAAAAAACTGACAGGGATGCAAATTGCATGTTTTCGATTCCTTTGAAGAGGAAAGTACTCTGTTGATAATTTGCAGTGACTTGAATAGCCGCTTTAGTTTATTTTAATTTTCCATTGATTTGTTTTCTTCTGCATTCATAAATATAACTTTAATTCTTATATAATGCACTACAGAATTCATTTACTTTTCAAAAGGGATAGTTCACCCAAAAATAACCATTCTGTCATCATTTACAAACATAAATCTCTTTCCTCTGCTGAACACAAAGAAAGATATTTTAGAAAAACGTTGGTAACCAGACAGTTGATGGGCCCCATGGAAGTGTCTTGTAAGCATCCAAATAGCTTTTGGGTCTAAAAGTGACAGAACTGAAATCAGATGGGTCATTCTGTATGTTTTATACTTCCAGAGCTCATGGTCCAGATGCAATGATCCTGGTTGACGGACAGCCACTGCAGACTAATGGTGAACTGGGTTTGTCTCAGATGCTGCACATAGCCACTCAAATCGCTTCAGGGATGGTCTACCTGGCATCTCAGCACTTTGTGCACCGTGACCTGGCGACGCGCAACTGCCTGGTGGGTAACGGGCTACTCGTAAAAATTGGAGATTTCGGAATGTCAAGAGACATCTACAGCACTGACTACTATCGGGTAAGAGCGGTTTTGTATTCATAAATGCTTGAGCAAAATAAATATTTGTCAAAAATTAGGGATGCGCCGATATGAAATTTTTGGCCGATACCGATAACCGATAATTCTTTATATTTGAAAGCCGATAACCGATATATCGGCAGATAAACTTAAATCCAAATTTTTATCTAATTTTGAGAGCCTGATTACAAATACAAACGTCTCACAATTAAATCCATGTCCCAAGCACACAATTATAATGAGTTCTATAGCCGATATGACAGATTTGCGCTGCACATGTTGTACCGAACCATATTTTCATTTTTTTTGAAGAGATTTCAATCATATTTCAAGAAATTCAAAAACATAAACAGTGCTCAACAAGTGTCTCAGCTGAAGGGAATAATACATTATTTATCGGCTTTAACACAGTATATCAGCCACATTTTCTTACCAGGCCGATATCATTAAAAATGACATATATCGGCCGATACCGATAAGCTGGCCGATATATCGTGCATCCCTATCAAAAATTGTAAGTCGGTGGAAAAAAAAAACATTCATAAGATCTTGAATTATTCGGCTCAGAGAGAGTCTGAACCTGTATCTAGCTTGTTGATTAGTCATCAAATATCTACAAAACACAAATTAACGCTTTGTCAATTGTGGCGTATGATGGACCCATAATTGGATGCATAATTACACATTTTTTATGACTTGAAAGTTGTAATATTGACATATCCAGCTGCTTTTATTTTAAAAGACCTTACTCAAATTGTTTATTTACAGTCATTAGATTAGTCATACTGAGTGTTAATTAAGAACAAGGTTAAACAAATCCCCATACTTGTTATTTGGTATTAAAGATTCTATCATGAATACAAACAAAGCCCATTAAACATCTCATACACAGAGCTCTGAATACGAGGCTTGATGACATGTTACCATTTATTTGGTATTTTAAAAATACTTTTTCAGATGTAAAAAGCACAAATATCAGGTTTTCCAAGTATAATTCTGTAGATTTACATTCATAATTTGTGGATTCACAACCATATTAGATTTAAATTAAAGGAGTATATTTTTAAAGTGATACAGTACTTCACCAAAAATGATAAATCTGTGATCATTTACTCACTGTCAATCCAAATTCATATGCCTTTTATATATTCTTGGATGAAACTGAGAGATTTAGAAACATGTGCAAGCTGCTGTTTTGCTGTGTTATGAAAGTTAATGTGGACCATGTAGAGAAGAAAAAATAGTTTAGGAAAAATAGCAGCTTGGACACTCTGCTAGATATTGAAACCACACAAGGGAGAGTAAATGATTACAGAAATTTTAATTTTTGGATGAACTATTTCTTAAAATTTCAAGTATGAATTCAGACAATTCGGACTCATTCAAGCTGGTTGGCTCAATTACATGCTCCGCACCCATTTGTGCTTCCACAGAAGATCCTCAATCAAAATCTTGTCTTTGTCTGACACAGACATGGGCCTCTCTGTAGATTTGGTCTAGATGACAGAGGGCTCAATTTGCAAGATGAGGGCCCTAAATGAATTAAAATGTATGTCTTCACTTGGTGCTCAACAAGAGGATGAATGAGGTGACGCGGAATTTACAGAGCTCCTCTATCACTCGACTAGATTAAGTTGATTTGAACGTGATTGTTCATCTCGCTGCTTTGAATGCGAATCCCATTTTTAGGGCATTGAAGTGAAATCTGTATTCGTACTTGTTCTATCAGTGGCTTGTGGTGGACTTTTGAGCTGAGAAGACAAATGCCATATACTATGTATTTCAAGACAACAAGACACGTCAAATATCAAGTTTGGTTTATTTAGGTGTTTTCTTTGTTTTTTAAAGTGTTTTTAATGTTCTAGTGTAAGTGTGCTTTAATGTTTTAAAGGGATAATGACATGAATTATTGAATTTAATGAATAATAATGAAATAATGATAATGAATTTATTTATTTGAATATGTTCTTTGAGCTTCACTTAATAATGTTAACTATTTGTTTGGCACAAAAAGGAAAATACGTAATATTATTATTTTTAGCCCACATTCAATTATCCATTTTAAGGTTCACTTAAAATGAACCCCTTAAAATGGATAATTGAATGAGGACTAAAAATAATAATTTTTTACGCATTTTCCTTTGTGTGAAACCTCCTTTAAGGGTTTTAATTTAATTTAACTTTTTTTTGCTATAATAAAAATAATAATAATATAATATTATTAATATAAACCTCTTATTTATTTAGTGAAATTATATATATATTAATTAGTGCTGTCAAACGATTAAAATATTTAATCGCAATTAATGGCATTAACTCGCGATTAATCACACATATTTACCTATTCTAAATGACCTCGAGGTGGACAATGTAAAAGTGACCAGAAGCAAGACGTTTCTTTGAACACACTGAAAGAAAAAAAAATAAATAAATCTGATGACCAATAAGCAGAAGCTACTTTTGCCTCAAAAGTAACATATTTCTAAATGCAGGTCCTTCAGTAGACACGGTTTGTTGCTGTTCCCATAGAATCAGTCCTAATTGAAATGGAGGAAATATGTTACATTAACAGTAAATGTCAAATAGACCATTGCATCCCATCTCACTTAATATATTCTGTGGCTTATTTTATTTTAATGGCACTGTGAAATGGCTGATTGCACTCTGCAGCACAAAAGAGGCAACGATCAATTTACTCTTCCTAACAAACAGGAAGTTACCCAAACAATGTTTTGTAAAAGCAAACTTAAAGGCCCATGCGTCTGCGAGACAGCTGGCATTGATGCCTTAAGATAAGCAGCATGCGATCTACAGTATGTAATTTAATTCAATACAGAATGCTATTGATGAACAAATAAAATGGGCTATTCGGTCCACTGTTTGTGTATAATGTATTTTAAGGATTATAGTTAAGCTCTATCGGATTCCTTTGAGTCAAATCTGCCATGCATAATTCTGTTTATGCGCCATTGTGTAGAGCATTTCAAATCAGACACTTTGATGTGATTTAGCATGTAGCCTTAGAAGTTAGCTACGAAAACAAAGCCTTTATCACTATTCAGAGTTGAGTATCCTTGATTTGCACAAATTGTTACAGTATAAACCCAAACCTGATCTGAAAATGTCTCTTTTAGTAGCTCCTAACCGCAATATGGCACATACGCCTCTCATCTCAGAGCAGATATAAACCAAAATGGCATCCAACAGCCCGTCTTCTCTGACACCCGTGACATTCTGACGTGTTCATTCTCCAGAAAGAACCTCTACAAGGTGGTCTCCTGGGATTGAACGCAGTCAGTTAGCCTAGAGTCAGTATTCATCAACAGCTTGGCTTCCTCATCCATGTAATGATTGTGCCGGATAATCTCACTTGCAGAAGGAAAAGAAGCTGGGGTCGATTTCAAGTTGCTCAGGTTTTCTTTGTCAGTGTAAATTTGCGCTGAGGGCCATGATGTAGGAACCAAACACCTCAACTTCCTGCCAGCAAGACCTGGCAAAGCAAATCTGAGTTACCTTGCTTCAAACCCACCCTTGTCTGGTGCTAGACAGTTCTATAATGTGGATGAAGGACTTGTTGCGGTTGATACTCCATTAACTGATGGGTAACCAAGTTAAAGGGGACGTATCGTGCTTTTAAATCATTCCTATCATATATTTGTGGTCTGAATTTGGGTCTGAAATGTCCCCTTTAATAGTCCCAGAACAGAAAACCTTGACTCTGCATTATGCAACGCGTGTTACTTTTTCCATCTGTTCATGCACATTTGTTTGGTACATTGTTCATCTCTTCTGAAACTAGCTAAGTGACACAGAAAACCGCTGGAAATTCCAACCGCACGTCTATTTCCGCAACGCTCTTTAACTCATTTAATGACATCATCTCTCGTCAGCTGTTCATTGAAACAAACATGCTATTGATTTTAATATGCATTAATTACCGCTATGTGATTCCCATCCTCCTCGTCTATGATTCTTCCCCCCTCCAGTCGCTAATTGTGTTGCCTTTCATCAGTGCCCTTTCAGATTGCGTTGGCATTTTTGTCACCACCCTGCCAGTTCTCATTTCGATCTCAACGAAGCCCCGCAGACTGATTTACATGCGTCTGCAGTGTCATCGTTCCACCTCAGATGAGATGGGGGGAGCAATCTGGGGGAAGCTATTCAGATGAATGGAAGTTCAATTAATACAATCGATTCAATTTCCCAAACACTCGAGCACAAATAGTTTCACTAAACAAAAACACTAAATATGTATGTGTTTGGACTAGCATTCTACATATACTTTAGTCTACTTAGTGCACTTTTCTCTACATTACAGTATAAAACAGAGTACACTGAATCATTTACATTACACCTTACATTTCTAGTGTTATTATTGAACTGTTACTTATCTTTTAACTCATTTGATCCAACTTGTAAATGTTCAATAAAAAAGGGAAATAAGTTGGATGCAATAACAGCCACTCTCATGCTATGAATTGCATTGAATTCAATTATGAATTCATGCAATTTAGCATACTGTTTCACTTACTTGTACAGTGGAACCTTGTTTCCACCAAAAAATAAAATAAAAATAAAGATAAAAAAGGTGTAAAAATAAAAATATGCTAGTATGGTATTCTTTATTTAAAGCAGAACTCTGGTGCAAAATGAACCTTTGGTCTGATGAAACATTGATACCTAGTCAACCATTCTCTGAGATTTGTTTTCATGATAATCGAATGTAAAAAGTTTTATCTCAAAAAACTTTTTAGCGTATAACGCTAGTAATAGGGGCATGTACTAAGTAAAAAGAAATTGCTAGTTAATACCACCAACAACCGCTCAAAATAGCCCCACACTAACACAGTAAAAAAATATTTGTTTACAAAAGTTACCCACTGCAGCTTTAAGCAGTTAGCGGTATGCTAAGCTAATAGACTAAGCTCTTAGCTTTTTATCAAAGGCTTATTGAAAACACAAAGAAAATAAATCTTTCATATGACCATTTTTAGCTTGTGACGTGTCACGTGTTTTCATAAGCTATTTTCTTTATCATTTCTAAAGAGGCCTGGGGGGAAAAGGCCTGGCATGGCAGCATAAAGTCGTGAGCATTGCGGCTAACACAGTTAGCGGCGTATTTGAATGTTTCAAGCTCTTTAAACATTGTTCTGTCTCTCTCCCCTCTATCTATGTCCATTATGGTGATCATACCTTCATTACCTTCATCCCTGGCTGACTTTTCCTGGCAAGGATGTTGTGCGCTAACGCATAAGTGGGCTGAGTTAGCCAGGCGAGCAGCTCAGTATGGCCATAGGGAGCAGTTCCTGCCCACGCATGGGGAGCGTTAGCAGCGGCCCAGTAGTACCCTGAACTCCATCTCACGGAACAAGAGGAGTGTTGTTTGACCGCAGCAGGACTGGCATATTGCTTACACCTCCTAAAGGGCAGAGGCGGGAGGGAAAGAGCGAGCCAGCGAGGGGAGGGATATTTGCCACACATCACTGGAGCCTGTGGGACAGCTTCCTCCTCTGTGAGGAACTGGCTGCGAATGAGAATCACAGAAGCGTAGCTGATTAACATACACAGCCTTCTACTGCCTTATCGTTCCCTACATTAAAGACATTACACAGGAAAAAAAAAAAAAACGGCCAGACTTTAATTATAGTACATCTCATTGCCTCTATAGTTTCCTAATCAGAAAGACGTTCATATTTTTGCACTCATTATTCTGAGTCATTTGCCGTTTGCAAATTGAAATGAGTTGTGAGCTACGCGGATGTGCAACCTAAGATTTTTTGTTGATTATTGATAAACAGCGATGTATTCATCGTCAAGCATCGAAAACGGTGACGTTTTCCCAATTCTTAAATTGTCGTTGTTGTGCTCAGACCTTAGAGACACGTCCTGTTGCCAAGGATACACTCTTGACAAAGCAATGTGGGATGAGAGCCAAAGAACATTGTACCATACTCTCATTTATAGCTGTTTTTCTTCTGATTATTTTTAACACAACTATTTTGTACCTAAATGCATTTATGATAAAAATAAAAGCACATTAAGCGTTCTACAAAGAAAAAAATAGGCAGTCGTGGATCTACAGTACGCCGCAGACTGCTTTGTATTCCTGCACACAGTCAATAGCCTGACCCCCATGTGAGCAAACCACTAATGAGCCTTGTAATTAATACGCAGTCGCCACTTACGAGTTGAAAGCCGCAATAACCACGCAACTGCCATTGAAACCTCACTCTCAGTTGTCCTGGCATGGCTGTAATTAACACAAGCAACAGACACGAAGAGGAAATAGATTCTAAACCAATCCAGTCCGGTGCCGGCCCAGGGCAGAGATGATTAATGTCTTGTTGTTTTAATCGATTAATATCTCGCTTAACATTTGGAAGGCCTGGAGGGAGACTTTATTTATGGCCTTTGATGATTTGGAGCTTTCAAAAACCCTTAATGTATACATTTGTTTTCCCTTCCTCCATCTCTTCGGGTTTCTCAGTTTTCCATGTCAAAGCTCTATTGTAAGTAAGGGTGGGAGATATACCGGTAGACATGAATTAACTGGTAGAAATGTATCAACCAATGCACCCATGCTGCTAAACCACTGAAGTACAAGCTAAGCTGCAAAAGAGAACTCGTTTTAGTATATGCACGTGCTGTGCATGAACCCGATACTACAGCGCGAATACTAGGCCGAGTTCTTTTTGCCGTCTTATTGGGTTTATAACAATCAAAAACACACTTGTGTCAAACTGGCCAGTGAATATTGTCATAAACACAGTAATTTATGTCTTAAGTGAATGTAAACAGATTTACCTAGTGCAGCTTTAAGCAGTTAGCGCTATGCTAAGCTAATAGACTAAGCTCTTAGCTTTTAATCAAAGGCTTATTGAAAACACATAGAAAATAAATCTTTTCATATGACCATTTTTAGCTTGTGACATCTCATTTCTTGGTTTCATAAGCTATTTTCTATATCATTTCTAATCACTTCTATATCATGTCTAGTGACAGTAGCCTAATAAACCTGCTGTCTGAATGCTGATCAAATAAAAGACAGAGAAAATCACTCACTGCTACTGACTGAATCACTTTTGTAACTTTATTGAGAATAATTTGGATTTCATTTAAAAAGCAAGGACTATGCAGTGTTTTTTGTATTGACTTTTAAGTGCTTGAAGTTTTTCAGGTAGGGCTTTTTCTAATGTAGTCTTGTCCTAATTCTTGTAATTAATTCCTTTTGTTCTTATCAATAACTGTTTACTTCAGTAAGCTTGAGAGTTTTTCTGGTGTTCTTGTTTGTATTTTTTTTTATTATTACTTTTGCTAGTATTCGTTTTTTGTTATATTCAAATTGGTGATGAGCATGATGAAATTTCAATGGTATCAAAAAGTTTATCATAAAAACTTTATTTAATCCAAAAATAACTGTACCAAGATATATTTCGTTGCTCACATTGTGATATTAGATATACGATTTTGGTCATATCGCCCAGCCATTATTGTACATCATATTGTTATTTTTCACAGCAACCACGAAGGTCAATTTACCAGCAGAAGTGAAGAATAAAGAATAGCAATGACTAGAATGAAAACTGTATTAGCCTCCACACCAGTGCACAATAACGTTCTGTTTATTCTGCCACTTTAAATGACCTGGCTCTTTAAAGTCGGAATGGATTCTCAGTGGCTGTCAGTTTATTGTTCATCAATTTAAAAAATAAATCCGAAATTGATTCTGTTTCTATATTCAAAGAATTGTGATTATTCAAACTTATCTTTATCTTCATCATTATCTTTATAGTTATTTTCCTTTGTGAGAATCAGGGCATAATCAATTCTGAAATTATGTGTATATAGTTGTAGTGTGGATGTCTCCATTCTCATAAATTTGAAACGTTATTGAAATGACGTTATAGTTATCGTCCTTGGTGGTGTACTTAAGAAGTTACAAAATACTATGAAAAATGTGGACGTAAAAAAGAAAAAAAAAACTTTTAAAGACTTTTAATCATTTCTTCCCCATAGAACTCTGTATTTAAACATAAAGTGTTGTTAATCTTTAGTAATACGAGTTTGTGAAGTTCACTAGTCTCTGACTGTTTTTGATAATCAGGATATGGTGCTCCAACAGGTGGGTGGACACACCATGTTACCCATTCGCTGGATGCCACCTGAAAGCATCATGTACAGGAAGTTCACGACGGAGAGCGATGTTTGGAGCTTCGGCGTCATCCTCTGGGAAATCTTCACCTACGGCAAGCAGCCATGGTTTCAGCTGGCAAATAATGAGGTATGTTCATTTTATCGGATCCCATAAGAAAAAGCCCTCTGGCTAGCTTTGGTCACGCGTTATTAGGAAACTGTATGACTGGCATAGGTGAAAGCAAGGTGCCCAGATGAAATGATAATAAAAAGCTTAATGGAGACAGAAAAGTCTATACTGGATGAAAAAAAATGGTACTGGAGTGTGAAAATAATTTAGCATTATGAGACACATTCAGTTTCGAGACAGGTTGACTAAGGAGCGAAATCAAACAACATAATCACTGGCGGTTGTCATGAGGCTTTTGACAGGTATAGACTTGTAACTGTAAGTCAAACTCATCTCAAACATGAGTTGTTCCTATGAAATGAACAGGGAGTACACATGTTGAAATGTCATGTTGTTGGATTTTTTGTCTCACACATATTCCCTTGTGTGTCGAGTTAATGAGGAACATTGCCACTTAATTTTCGGCTATTGTTGTTCTCCATGTAACGTTTCACAACTAAGGTTTGGATGAACTCCAAACAGCCACACACACATAGAGACGCTGCTCCCAAACTATTCCATTGTGTCTGAATAACAAAGATTATTATTTACCTTTTCACATAAATCTCATAATTACCACTATTGAACTAAATATTGACGAGCCTTATAATGTTGTTTTCAGTACTGATACTAAACTTGGCTATATGTATTCATAGCAAAAATGGTGCAAACAAATATCCACTTATGTTTACTGGGATTCTCTGTACACTAAAAAACAAGATAGACTATGAGTGAATGTAGATTGTTTAAGAGATGAATCTCTTGAAACCTAATAAGCAGCTTAGGCCATATTTCTCCCCCATAAATCAAAAGAAAATTGTTTTAAGTAAGTTGTTTTGCATATTAAAATTAAGCCAATATATGTGTACACATACATAGGCTTAATTTTAACATGCAAAACAATTTATTTATAAATATAATCAGCCACGACTTGAACAAATACAAACTAAAGCAGAGCCTTAAGCCGAGGAAGTGTTAATGTTTTTCTCTGCTGACCAAACACAGCTGGATGTGCTGAAAATACTTCATTCCCCACTTCAGATTCCCAAGCTGTGAAAAGTGAAAAAGCGACAGCGATTCTCTTGAAGCTTCTATTCGCAGCTGGTTTGAGCACTACTTCACACTGAGATTATCAATATCAACTCAGCGAACCATAATCTATAGGTGCTGTGCGATTTATGCAAGAAAGATGTGTGTTTGTATTATGCACTGAAGGGGCTTGAATGCTAATCACATGCACTGCTCCATGTTCTGGTGCCAGAGGGCTGGTGGCTACTGTATTGCATCAGAACGTATGCTGTCATTTCTACCGGTGGAAGAAACTAAATCAAACTTTCAGTCGATAGAACACAGACATCCACAAGCTGGAGTCAGCGCGGTGGACACAAGGGACCACGAACAATCATCTGTCTTTTCTAAAAGTCGATATGAAGCCATCCACTGAAGCAAATGTCTTCAGTTTCATGAGATGGTCCTGTTTTGCGTATCATAACACAAAGGCCATAGATTGTTTCTCTACAGATACGGAGAACTGTTAAATGATAGATTAAGTCTGTTGTATAGAAAAAACACATCAGGCGGTTCTTGTGTTGTCAGGACTGTCAGCAAGTCCTCTCGCCGCATCTGACTCTTGCAGAAATGCACTTCAGAGCAAAGCTTCCTCACATAGGCTACTTTCAAGAGTGTAAATATAATAATTTAGAAATGAAGTCATATGACTAAGTTTGTGTGACTTGAATTACAAAAAATAATACCTGAAATATATAAAAATACCCATGCTGTTGGCCTGAAACAACTTGAGATAGCGAAGCTGAATTTTAAGCGTCATGAATAGTAGTGTATTTCTATTTTTGGATATTTTGAAATCAGTAGATAGAGAATAATTGATTGAATTAAAATATCTATTTTTAAATACATTTAAAAAATTAACATCACTCAAAACTAGTTTAGCTAAATATTTCATTGTCCCGCGGCCTACAAGTATGTTTTGATTTTGTAATGTTGTTGGTATCATAAAGTATGTAAATACTTAAAGGGTTAGTTCACCCAAAAATGAAAATTCTGTCAGTATTTACTCACCCTCATGTTGTTCCAACCCCGTAAGACCTTCGTTCATCTTCGGAACACAGATTAAGATATTTTTGATGAAATCTGAGAGCTGGATCACTTCTTCATACTAGTCCATATGGCTTCTTGAGGGATTGAAACTTGCCAGCCCCGAAACGTTATTAAAGACATTGTTAAAATAGTCCAAGTGACTACAGTGACTTAATCTTAACTTCAATCTTTTCGTGGAACACGAGTTAAGATATTTTTGATGAAATATGAGGGCTGGATCACTCATCCATACTAGTCCATAGGCTTCTTGAGGGATTGAAACTTGCCGGCCCAGAAAAGTTATAAAAGACATCGTTAAAATAGTCCAAGTGACTACACTGGCTCAATCTTAATTTTATCAAGCGACGAGAATACTTTTTGAGCGCAAAAACAAGCGTAAATAATGACTTCATTTCAACTATCCATTTCCTTCTCTGTGGGCCTCTAGTCAGTTAACGTAGTGTGATAGCGTAGAGCTACGTCACACGTAGGCTCACTATTGGCCGACGCTGGTCGTGTGTGATGCGTGTGACGTACAACAATAGAAGCTTGCGCTATTACACTAGTGAACTCACTCGAGGCCCACAATGAAGGAAATTAATAGTTGAATAAAGTTTGATAAACTTAAGATTGAGCCACTGTAGTCACAACAAGTTACAAGTTGTGACAAGTTTCAATCCCTTAAGAAGCCAATGGAGGAGTGATCCAGCACACAGATTTCATCAAAAATATCTTAACATGTATTCCAAAGATAAACGAAGGTCTTTCGGGGTTGGAACAAATACTGACAAAATTTTCATTTTTGGGTGAACTACAGGCCAGGCTTAAAATGCAATGCTCAGTTTTATACAATATGTAACAGGAGCCCTTGGCCTGGAAAAGGTTGAAGACCCCTGCAATAGAATATTTATCAACAAATAATTCCCTACTCTCTCCCTGTCTTTACAGGTAATCGAATGCATCACACAAGGACGTGTGCTGGAGCGACCACGGCTTTGTCCCAAGGAAGT
Organism: Cyprinella venusta; assembly: GCA_038021265.1. NCBI lineage: Eukaryota > Metazoa > Chordata > Actinopteri > Cypriniformes > Leuciscidae > Cyprinella > Cyprinella venusta. Next base: position 12,643,346 of record CM075886.1, on the reverse strand, counting down.
GTACGACATTATGCTGGGATGCTGGCAGAGGGAACCGCAGCAGAGGTTGAACATCAAAGACATCCAGAAAATTCTTTATGCCTTGGGTAAAGCCACACCTGTCTACCTGGATATCCTGGGCTAATGTTTGTTGGGAATATGTTTGGATGTCTGTCTGCATCCGTTGGATAACGGAGGAACGGAAAAACCTGGGATTTACCCCAAACAACATGTACCACTGTCAGACAACTACAACATGGGATGGACTTAAGTGCCTGCTACTCCTTTCGATACACTGGATAACAGTCTTTAAAAAGCACTTTTACATTTTGTTTACCTGCATATAAAGATGTACAGTTCTACTGCAAGAAGAGGAGTCTCCTTTATTTCTTTGTTATTTTTCTTTTCATTTTGGTAAGAACAGCCTACTTTTAAACTTTAAAAAAGGAACAATGGAAACCATTTATTTCCCCCTAAAATATATAAAAAAGGTTTTGTTTCGTTTCGTCGTTGTTGTTTCCTGACTGCCTGACAATTCCCCCCCCCCCCCCCCCGTAGTTACTTGTTTTTCATTTTATAAATATATATATTTTTTATTTATTTTTCTTTCACTTCCGAGTGTGGATGTATGCCAAGTTTCTTGCTGACGGTCGCCTTTCGGATATGACTGCTTAACGTGTCGCCATGTCGGATAACTGGCAAGGACTTTTTTTTCGAAAAAAGCCTTACTGCGCTCTGATTGGCCGGATCTTCTCTTTGACTCTACAGGAAGTATCCAACAGGGCTTTTAAATATTCTGAGGGGCTTTTTAGTGAATGGAATAACTTGAAGGAACCACCAATCAATACAAAGGAGTTTATTTAAAAAAAAAAAAAAAAAAAGAATGTACATAATGTAAATTTCTGTCACAAGCAACAGTATGTTAACTTATTTCTTTTCCTGATTAGATGATTTTAGTTCCTTGGCGTGCTGTTACGGTGAGTGACTTCTATAAATATTTTGATAATATTTTAATTTTTTTTCCACATGTCCATAGAATGTATGTTGATATTTCTAAATGAATTTTTTTGTTTGTTTGTTTTTTGGTTTTCCCCCTCTTTTGTTTTGTTGTTGTTGCCTCGTTGCCTCGCTCCTTGTATTCCAGAGACCATTTGCTTCTGAAATGAATGTAACAGGAACAGTAGAATTGTTTCCCAATTGAGATCATGCCCAGAAAATACCCATATTCCATCCATTAGCCCTCATTGCTTTTATGAACTGTGATTTATGCTTCTTTGCAAACATTATATATCATCCTTTCCCATAGTTTTATTAATAAAAGAGAGATGGTTACGCTAACTGGAAGAACTAGCATGAGCAGCGTTTTTCATTATGTCTATGCTAAATTCCATAAGAAACACTGTCCATTGCTAGTTCTCCAACCAGTTTCATGTAGTCAATATAGTTTGCTTCTAATAGAGCCATCAAAACATAATGGAAGAGAATCCATAACAGCATTGTAGATTCCACAATAAAGCGATAATTGCATAATCGAGATAGTAAAGGGCTTCTTTGAAACATTCTTCATTTATTCTGAAGTGACATTTGGATTTTATTGTAATATATTCTCTCAGTTTTGCTGGCTCATGCTTTTCATTCAAGGTGATCTGTGGCTCAGTATTTGTCTAATGATAAATCTATAATCTTTACACGTGGAATAAATCAGCCAAGTAATCTTTAGTTCAACTGCAGAAGCGGTGTGCAAACGATTCTTGAGCACACACTTTTACATAAATCAACAGCGGAGCATTTTATGTGTTCTATGTGCGGTTGCTCGCTTTGATTCTCGCGATTGTATCCTAACTAAACCACTACCAAAAGTGAAAAAAGTCAAAACTTTCCTGCTTTTTAACAGGAAAAGGCTCTATCAGGAACTGTGACTTAAATTGCTGTTCGAGGCAACCTGCCCATCACAGTTCGACAGAACGCATTTGCGCTTAACCATAATCTCACCCTTCACATCAGGAAAAAGTTCCTGGCGCAGAGGAAGTGACTTGAACATTTGTTGATCTTGTTGTGTTGTTTCTCTCTGCTTCCCACAGTGGCCAGATAATTCTCTCCACATCTATGACAAGGGGGAAATTGCAAAAGTCTTTCAATAACACCGTCAGCGATGTGCTTATGTATGATAAGACGCTCCTCATTTTGATTTTCTCGTCAGCTACGGGGCCCTGCTGCAGATATCCACTGACTTTGCAATTTTGCACACCAAGCTTTTGTGCAGAAAAGTAACAGTGGAAATTTACTTGTTATGGGTACACAACTGCTTGCTCGAAAAGACTCGAGTTTTATTAAGGAGACACGCCTACTTTCCTCTAGCATCTGCATCCTAGACGAGCCCTTAGTTTGGGAGTACATTGTAAACACAGTCCTCTCTTACCCCTTTTCCACCAACAAGAACCAGGTGCTGGTTCGGAGTTGGTTCGACTGACGAGCTTTCAAAGAACCGGTTTACCTTTCCACAGGCTAGAGAGCCATCACAGAGCCAGATCTTATGTTACTGTATACTCATGTTTCCCAGCAACGCTAGCGTAGCACACACAAACACACCAGGCTTGTTCAAGATGGTTCGGCACTGTGAATCTTGAACTGCGAGAGCGATTCGAAAAAACATTAGAAAAAGATTCGAATCAAAAGCAGGAGTCGTAAACTCTCCAAACACTCCTGCAGCTCCAATGCATCTCGAACAAGCCTTCCATCAACAAATGCGGTACTTGCGTTACAACGTATGCTCATGGCTTTGCAAAACTACATCGGTATCCAAACACGGCGAATCCAGAATCCCTGCAGCTTAATGAATATTACAATCGAGCTGCTATTAGCATGATTAGCTGCTATTTAAAAAAATGGCGGTCAAAAGTTTCTATTCGTCTTGTTGGTCACAGTAACCACGCCCCCAGCTGCTGACGTAAACGGTTCTTACTTCTAGACCAGCAATGATTTGGTGCTACTTAAGAACCACTTTTACTGGTTCGGAGCTGGTTCTTTGGTGGTCGAAAAACAAAGAACCGATTTGAAACTAGGCTCTGGCTCCGAACACGCACCAGCTCTACTTTGGTGGAAAAGGTATTTATTCATTATAATTTCTGCACATCTCTCATTGATGTGGCATACCAGATTTTACATGTCAATTGTAGTACACAGTGAGCATGCATGCTGAATTAGGTTCTAATCGGAAGGAAACAGACAAAATGTCACTTTTGGCAATGAAAGCAATTCCCAGCCGTCCCGTAAAGAGACAAAAGTTCAAAATATGAAACGTTATCATGAACAGGGTATTGCTTCTTTTTTCTGTTTGGGCAATTTTATGGGGAACAAAAACATTGCTGCCCACCTCAAATTTCCCTTTAATAAATTGCGAGTTTATTCTAAAAAGAAAATGGTATTAGTACTAGCATGCTTCATCTCCACTGTGGCAGTTTTTAACAATATGATTAAAGGAATAGTTCACTCAAAAATGAAAATTCTGTTATCATTTACTCACCCTCAAGTTGTTTCAAACCTGTATGCATTTCTGTTTTCTGCTGAACACCAAAGAAGATACTTTGAAGAATATTGATAACCAAAGTTGATGTATCCCATTGACTTCCATAATATATATATTTCACACTATGGAAGTCAATAGGGTCCATCAACTGTCTGGCTACCGATATTCTTCAAAATTTCTTTCATTTTTAAGTGAAGTATTCCTTTAAATGCTAACAAACGATATTAAATGTATACTTTAATCATGCGTTAGAACATTGCCTGGGCATTTGTTTTATGACTGGCCAGCATTTTCCACTTCTGAAACATAATCATAGTATATATTTCTAACATATAGACTGCACTTAGTTCCTACCTGTTTCCTGAAGAGGACTAAAGGTTGTGGCTCACTGTTGCCGGCAGTGGTTAATGAAGATTATTTGAGTCGCTGGGTACATAACTGTGACTAACAGGGTTGAAAGAGTCAAACATTTCTCTGTGGTTTACTTGGTGGGACCGATCGTGGCTCAACGACCTGTGAAATGTGGATTATACAAAGGGGTCGGGCTGCGGGGAGTGGGGAGGCTGTATCTTTATCACCTGAAGCCGTCTGAGAACTAGCGTGCGCTGAATTAGTAGTTTCAGTAAATGAAAGGACGTGAGTGTGTAAGCCACAGCTGGTTTGGAGAGGGGGATCAGAAGAGAGAGAGAGTGTGACAGCAGGGTGACGATATGGCAGCTCCAGGGGTTGCCGCGACTCTAATGACTTCACCTTGCAGAAATGGGTGGAAATTACCAATGAAATGAGTTTTTGGCCCGGGCTTTTAGATATCCCTTAAATATGATGGCCAGTCTTTCGGTAATGCCCCTGAGGCAGAGAAGAGAGGTGTGTGTGGTTGAACTGTTGTGTGTGTGTGTGAAAGAGAGAGGTAGGAGAGATGAATCGGTGAAGGTCACACGCTAACATAGTGGATAGAAGTGCCACAGCGCTGTCTGTTGGCAGGCTAACAGAGTTGAGTTAAGCATTCAGAGCTGTGAGGCAAGCAGAATCTCCCTCTCTCGCTTTCCGCCGCCATGGCAGCAAGCAGGCGCACGGCGATTGATGAGAGGTTTAAGACCTTAATCATGAGGAGAAGAAGCGAGGCAGGAAGCTGGAACATTACGTCTGGAATGAGCTCTCTTTCAGCACTTCATAACCCTGCAGAAGGGCTGCAGAAACCTTGGCACGGTCACGCTTTGCTGCTGATCTCAGATCAGCTCTCTCCTCATCCATTTATCCTACCTTCTGTGGGCCTGATTTACCAAAGCATTTAGCGCATGCAAGACTGCTTTACTAGGACAAAGTGAAGCAGAAAAACTGTAATTGGCCAATCACCGGCAATGTCTAGAATTGCCTGCAAATAGTTTTAAGACGTCACGTGTTAACTTTTTTTTTACCCGAATTATTGCCTTTAATATATTCCGTTTTGAGCACTTGGAGGCAATGCTAATCCAAGCTTTGCTTCTTTCGAAGCCAGTAACAACCCCATCAAATTAGCCGACCAGCTTTTAGAACTCATTTATCCCCCCCCCCCCCCCGACATTTGATGTGGACACCTGGAGCATTAATCTTCAAGAGATGCAGTCACGCTGAATATCTTACTGATTGAATCTGTTATCCCAAATTGTTGTCGCTGCAGATCTTCTGCTGTTACTGTGACTCGCATAAAACATGCTATTCGTTTTTTGCCTGCTAGATAAAACTCATTTTCATTGCCTTCAAAACATTTAATTAAAGATCCTTATCTGATTTGAAACCCCACTCCTAAATTACAAATGAGACTACCAGAACAAGTCCTTATCTACCTCCAGTGCATTGCGGCTTAAGTACACTTAATGTACTGTGGAAAGACGACGTTCCGAACGTTTGGTCGATTCACGTCACACTCTGCTGATGATACGCACGTAACAATGGCGGTGTTTTTATACATCCGAAGTAGCGATATCCCAGCTGCATTTCGAGAGCCTGACTCAGCTCACGGCGCAGTTGCTGTACACTCCTGGCACATGGACAAGCATGTGAATCTTGTTACTTAGAACCTAAAGTGATCTATGGTTTAGGCCGGCAGATCTCCTGAGCTGTGGGAAAAGCTGAACCCGCTTCTAAGGACAGTTGTGCGTTTAACTCGGGAAAAGCCTGGCCAAATGCAACTCCGGTTTTCTTAAAAGGGAAGTTAAAATTGACTGCAGCATTAAGACTTCAGATGGGGATGTCACCCCAGAGCAATCTCCTGCACTGTCAGCAGACTTTGACATCTAGATTAACCTTGCTGCTGTGAGTGTGCTGACGGTTCTCATTAGGATGCAAGAAGCATCTCGGATCTTCTATTCCAAAGGTACTTTGGCCCCCTCTTTCCCTGTGTGATAAGGAAAGTGGGAAGCATGAGCCAGCACATACACACTGATCCAAGGGAGGTATGTGGAGTATCTTTTTTTGGAACGGAAATGTTGAACAAATGGTGATCTGTCCCAGCCTGGCCTTGCCACCCTTCCTGGGTTTACTAGTCCACCGGCAAATATGGATATGCCAACGGGTATAGGTGGACATCTAGGTGCAAGTCTCTCTCTCTCTCGTCTTTTTGTACAGAACTGTTTTATTTCCTAATAGAGACTACAGCCCTTTGTTCCCCAGAAGAATACTTGTCAATCAGAACAAAAAAAGGACTGCGCTCCTTTGAGCTCTTTGTTCAGACTCTTAAATGTATTATTCAAGCTCGTTCCACTCTCTGGTCAAACTGTGGGAGAAAGATGTTTTACCGAGGTGATCACTACAAGGCAGTTCCAACTCTGAGTGAAAAGTTATTTCTCTTGTAATTGTTTCTTTTCATTTGTGCCAGATAATGACTGTAACCTTGTTGGTCAAAGCTCAATATCTAAACAGCATGGCGATTAGTCGCTACCCTTTTGTTGGCCAAGTTTGTAAAATAAACTGCCAGTTGTCAACTCAATACTGCGCCAATAAGTCACTTTTTCTTTCTAGCTGTAGCCGTTCCAAACGTCTTTGATGCAGTATGCTTGTGTATACGGGTTTTTCCGGTGAAACAAATTGGTCTTCGCTAGTACCTGCCTTGCCACGATGTTGTTTAGCAGATTGTCCTGCTTGAACCACTGCTCTTTGATTGACTAAGACCAGCATACCAATTTTAGGTTGTTGCAAGCTATTTTTTACTGCATGGTTGTAATTGTAAAAGCACCGTTCAAAACACTGCCTTTAACTAATAGAGCCCATAATCCAACAATGAACAAATCAGGGCTCTCTAACTCGAGGAGCAACTGCTGAGAGATTGCTTTAAATGTCTTCCTTAACGGCATGGCTAACAGTAGAGTTAAGAGGGTACTAGCAGGGGTTCCACCCATACAATAACCCGATTAAAAATAGTGAGAAGGATGAATAGAGCAGAAGTGGGGTGGCGAGTTTGTGACTCACTCCATGCTGCCCACGTTTGCCTCAGAACTTGGGTGACATTTCAGATCACAGCTCGTCTGCACTAGCACTGCCACCCACAACGCCATACGTTTAAATCAGAATAAAACCAGCCTCTAACTGCAGCGTAACAAGAGTCACAGTTATAATTTGACACCTGGCCTATCAGTTCCAATTAACCCTATCATGATAGAGCTGCCATTATAGTTTAAATTTGGGTCAGGGTCTCCTCGTATTCTTTTATTGTTGCACGTAACAGTTATTTACTACAAGCAGACCCTAGAGACTAACATTTAAGGCCATTGCTATCAGAGAGTGTTTGATAGCTGAATGACAGCAAGGGAAGAAGGTCAGAATTAACAATTAATTGGCTTTAGGTCAAAGTAGTAGCAATGTAGGACACACATGCTTTGTTTTCTGTGGCGGCGTAACAATCATCTGCCATGCTATTCTGCACAGGGATGTTTTTAGAGATCGAATGCTTTTAGAAACCGACAATTTTATCAGTCAAGTGTTTTTGTACAGTATCTCTGTTCCTAAAAAGTAAACTTTAAATACTAAGCAAACATCATAGAATGTATTTTGGACGCCATGTTCGGGTTATAGTTGCTGCTGAGGACCAAACGATTTTAGCTTAAGAATCAGTGGGATTTGATCTATTTAACTGTAGCTAGCTAAGCTAAGACGTTAGCATCAAGTTTCAAGCTTTTGCGTGTTTCGATCAGACTTGCTAGACTAGTTTACGATGTTTTTAATGGGAACTTAAGTAGCTTTTGGTGGAAATGTGACAAAGCTGTTACACTTTCTTTCTCTCGAAAGGTCTGGCAATGTTGTCGAAAATCTTATATTACAACACATTCTCACCCCAAGGCGTCACCTTTGACCATGCTTCAATATTTGACGTTTTAGGCGCCCTTTAGCGTCACTTACATGACGCGATCCCACGGCGTCATCTAACTGACGCTAAAGGAAAGCGTCAGTTAAAGGACGCGGTTAGGTTTAGGTGTGGGGTGGGGGTAGGGTACACGCTATCCTAGGGCGTCATCTTACTGACGCTAAAGGGCGCCTAAAGCGTCAAACATTGAAGCATGGTCAAAATGCTCCCGAAGCGTCAGTATATATTATGAATCACTTCTGCCCTTTTTACAGAATCTTTTTAGAATCCATCATAAAATGAAGAGATAGTGACAGCAGTGTCATCTTTGATGTAAGGCATAATAACATTGCATCATTCATTTAAGCATTAGTCATTGGTTATAAGACAGCATTTGAATTCTTGGCAAATTCGTAATTTTTTTTTTTTTTTTGAAAAAGTCTTCGAATCTGTTTCTCAGATAAAGACTGGCGATTAAAGATGACGATTAAGATTCTTTCTTTGTAAAGCAGGGTTTTTTTTTAAAGAATTGTCTTTTTTAAACAATTCAGATCAAACATTCTTTTTCGCTAAATAATGTAAATATTGTAATGAAAGCCATAGATAGATAGTCTATTTGGTATTTAAAGCCATATGAGGAAGTATGTAATAGGAATCGCGTTAGAAGTATATGCACAGGCTTAAATTATGTTATCGGACCAGTTAGCTTTATTGTTTGTGAAACAGGGAAAAATGATTGGGAAAATGGTGTGGATCTGGAATACAGATAAAACTGCAGTGGAAACAATGATGATTAAATGTTGTATTCTTGCAGTGCTAAATCCAATCGATGCCTAAAAAGCCACAACAGGAAGTGACATTTCCAATCTTGTTTTTAAAGCCAAGCTCAGCTATATTAAACTCTGCAGGCAAAAGGATTCTCGTCCAAACAATATGGCTCACCATGTATTGTTTTGACCATCTTTTCATCTCTCAAACATAGTGGACGTACACTTGGAAAGTAGATATCTGAGCTGAACTTTTTTCTCATGGTGGCTGGGCTCTAGAGGAAAGGCCGGACAGGGATCTGGAATGCAGGGAGAGCAGATAGAATCCTATTCATGTATGTGATTGGACTCTGTGTTTCCAGTAACAATCACAACAATGGTAGATATTGGTGGAAGAGAAATATATTACAAGGAGGCTGTATTGTAGTAGCCTCAAATTCATGTCAAAAAGATTTCATCGTTGTTTTCATGTCTTTTTAAATGGATGCTTTGTTCAACAGCTTGTTCATTGATGTCACTGGGCAGTATATAGGCTACAGTAAACAAAGCTAAGCGATTCATAAAACCATGTTCAATGAAACTCATATTACTCATTAGCAATATCTCTGTGTGTGTCACTATCATTGTAGTATTCATCTTTCAACCTAATATATTTCTCTTCCTGAGAATTGTGTGTCGGAAAATTCCATTGCAATATTCAACTATGGGAGACATTTAAGCTACACATCTGTTTAAATATGTGGTCTTTTTCATCTGGGCAAATGCAAGAACTGCAGTTGGGCAATGTCGAGTACAAATGTCTGAATATTTATGTGTGATGAGTGCATATATTTTGTGTTTTCATTGCCATTGAGCTGTGTATGGTTTGAATATAATAACTTTGTGACACCCTCTGGCAATCACAGTAATGTATTTTCCATCTGAGAAGTCCTAGCTGAAGTGCTGACTTCACGATTTCTCTTGAGTATTTCTACCATCTTGTCCGAACCCTCGTTAGAATGACGAAGGAACGAGGTGTGAAAAAAAATCTTGCGGTTCCTCTATTTGTAACTCATCGTTTATCCACCTGTGTTCCGTTTACTGATCCATCTATAAACTAAAAACAGCTGTAACTAACTATGTATCCTATGATGATTTATGTAGACTTATTCTATAAATAAAAAGAAAAAATACATTTCCCTTTGTGTGATTTCTTTTTTTTTTTCTGGATTTAAATTCGTTTCAAAATGAATGTATGTTTTGGAGATAAATGTCTTGGCTGCATTTGTTTGATCTAAAAGGGAAAACTCTTATTTCAAATTGTAATATCATTTCACAGTTTTCAGTATTTTAAAATGCAATTTATTCCTGTGATTGCAAAGCTGAATTTTCAGCATCAATAGTCAAATCTCTTCATGATCACATGATCCTTCAGAAATAATTCTAATATGCTGATTTGCTACTCAAAAAACATCCATTTGTATGTAACAATCTCAATAACAATGTTCCCAATGGGAGCATCAGTACATTTCTTATTTTATCAATGTCTAAAGCGTCAGATATTGAAGCTTGGTCAAATGCATGGCCAGTTAGGTGACGCCTTGGGGGTGAGAATGGGCTGAATAATAATAAGCTGTTATAATATTATTCCAGATAGCTGTTGTTTCTATGCGTTTTCCCCATAATGTTAGATCTGTAGCTAAATGACTGATTCTACGTTTTATCATACAGCTGCTTCCAGTGAAGCACCAGCATAACTAGCTGTATGATATGACATGGCTTGGCTGCAGATTTTATGTACATCATTATACTTTGTAATCCAAAGCAGCCAAGTTCACATTTTACAGTTCGCAGTATGAGCCACCATTGCGTGTGCAGGATAGTTTTTTCATGACGCACAAAACGGGAGGGAGGGGCGAGCTAACTTGTTTTGTTTGGGATCTCACTTCAAACACAAACAGAAGTGACGTTACCCACAATCACCGATACAACCTTTAATATCCCTCTTGAAGCTGTACAATACCTGAATTACAGCCTAAAGTCATCTGAGCAAACAGGGCACCTTTTCTGGATCCTCAAACAGCTGCTTTGCCATCTGACCTTGAGAGAAATAACTGTCTCCTCATTCACACACAGTGGGCCGGAGAACATGATATAGCCACTGCTGCCATCACAGCCATATATTATATGCACCCAAATCATTCTGCATCCACGACAGCCTGTCTCCGGGGTGGAAAGGAGGAGGCATTAAGCACTTCTACCAGCAGTGTGGCAATAACCTCTTTAGTCGTGACCTTTCCAGAGAACGCAGTGTAAAGCACCTTCCTCTTTTAACCCTCATGATTCAGAGACAATATCTAATTAGACTTTATTTGATGCCCTGGTAACCCTGGGACCTGTTTATCATGGGCTGCATTTGAGCACTGCTTACTAGGAAAAATTCATAGACTTGTACTGGAAAATTCCATTATTTCTTCAAAACACCCTTGCAATGTGCTAAAAAACACTTAGTAATGTGCTAAAATGCATAACATCTTAGCAATGCACTGGCAACTGCCCAAGTGACCGCAGAGGAATGCATTAAAATCCACTTAGAAATCCAGTGCCATGGCAAAGACCCAGAACAGCCTAGCAACTGCGTAAAGCCAATCAGAACACCTCAGCAACACCCTGGTAACCACACACATTTTGCATTTCCTCTAATAAGCAGTGATTTCATCTTCTTGAAACTCTGGATTCTGATAGAGGACAATGAGACTTAGACCTGAGTGCAAAAATGGAGGCTCTAGACCCTTCCAGACCTGAGATATCGAAACTCAAAATTTCAACCCAAAAAACAAAAAACAAACAAACAAAAAAAAAAAACGTAAGGGGTAACACTGTCGTTTTTTTTAGTTTGTTTGTTTTTTTTTGGTCGAAATTTTGTCTTTCTCTGATCTTCTTGAAACTCTGGATTCTGATAGAGGGCCATGAGACTTCGACCAGAGTCCAAAAATGGAGGCTCTAGACCCTTCCAGAGCTGAGATATCGAAACTCAAAATTTTGACCCGAAAAAAAAAAAAAAAAAAAAAAAAAAACGTAAGGGGTAACACTGTCGTTTTTTTTTTTGGTCGACATTTTGACTTTCTCCGATCTTCTTGAAACTCTGGATTCTGATAGAGGGCCATGAGACTTCGACCAGAGTGCAAAAATAGAGGCTCTAGACCCTTCAGGAGCTGAGATATCGAAAGTCAAAAATTTCGACCCGAAAAAAAAACGTAAGGGGTAACACCGTCATTTTTTTTGTCGAAATTTTGACTTTCTTCGATCTTTTTGAAACTCTGGATTCTGATAGAGGGCCATGAGACTTCGACCAAAGTGGAAAAATGGAGGCTCTAGACCCTTCCAGAGCTGAGATATCAAAACTCAAAATTTCAACCCGAAAAAAAAACCGTAGGGGGTAACACTGTCGTTTTTTTTTTTTTTTTTGGTCGAAATTTTGACTTTCTCCGATCTTCTTGAACCTTTGGATTCTGATAGAGGGCCATGAGACTTCGACCAGAGTGCAAAAATGGAGGCTCTAGACCCTTCCAGAGCTGAGATATCAAAACTCAAAATTTCGACCCGAAAAAAAAAAAACGTAAGGGGTAACACTGTCGTTTTTTTTATGGAAATTTTGACTTTCTACGATCTTCTTGAAACTCTGGATTCTGATAGAGGGCCACGAGACTTCGACCAGAGTGCAAAAATGGAGGCTCTAGACCCTTCCAGAGCTGAGATATCAAAACTCAAAATTTCGACCCAAAAAAAAAACCTAAGGGGTAACACTGTCGTTTTTTTTGGTCGAAATTTTGATCTTCTCAGATCTTCTTGAAACTCTGGATTCTGATAGAGGGCCATGAGACTTCGACCAGAGTGCAAAAATGGAGGCTCTAGACCCTTCCAGAGCTGAGATATCGAAACTCAAAATTTTGACCTGAAAAAAAAAAACATAAGGGGTAACACTGTCGTTTTTTTTGTCGAAATTTTGACGTTCTCCGATCTTCTTGAAACTCTGGATTCTGACAGAGGGCCATGAGACTTCGACCAGAGTGCAAAAATTGAGGCTCTAGACCCTTCCAGAGCTGAGATATCGAAACTCAAAATTTTGACCCGAAAAAAAAAACATAAGGGGTAACACTGTCGTTTTTTTGTTTTTTTTTGGTCAAAATTTGGACGTTCTCCAATCTTCTTGAAACTCTGGATTCTGATAGAGGGCCACGAGTCTTCGACCAGAGTGCAAAAATGGAGGCTCTAGACCCTTCCAGAGCTGAGATATCGAAACACAAAATTTTGACCGAAAAAAAAAAAACATAAGGGGTAACACTGTCGGGTTTTTTTTGGTCAAAATTTTGACGTTCTCCGATCTTCTTGAAACTCTGGATTCTGATAGAGGGCCACGAGACTTCGACCAGAGTGCAAAAATAGAGGCTCTAGACCCTTCCAGAGCTGAGATATCGAAACTCAAAATTTTGACCCGGAAAAAAAAACATAAGGGGTAACACTGTCGTTTTTTTTTTTTTTTGGTCGAAAATTTGATGTTCTCCAATCGTCTTGAAACTCTGGATTCTGATAGAGGGCCACGAGACTTCGACCAGAGTGCAAAAATGGAGGCTCTAGACCCTTCCAGAACTGAGATATTGAAACTCAAAATTTTGACCCGAAAAAAAAAAAAACATAAGGGGTAACACTGTCGTTTTTTTTGGTCGAAAATTTGATGTTCTCTGATCTTCTTGAAACTCTGGATTCTGATAGAGGGCCACGAGACTTCGACCAGAGTGCAAAAATTGAGGCTCTAGACCCTTCCAGAGCTGAGATATCGAAATTCAAAATTTTGACCCGAAAAAAAAAACATAAGGGGTAACACTGTCGTTTTTTTTTTTTGGTCAAAATTTTGACGTTCTCCAATCTTCTTGAAAACTCTGGATTCTGATAGAGGGCCACGAGACTTCGACCAGAGTGCAAAAATGGAGGCTCTAGACCCTTCTAGAGCTGAGATATCGAAACTCAAAATTTTGACCCGAAAAAAAAACATAAGGGGTAACACTGTCGTTTTTTTTTTGTCGAAATTTTGGTATTCTCCGATCTTCTTGAAACTCTGGATTCTGATAGAGGGCCACGAGACTTCGACCAGAGTGCAAAAATGGAAGCTCTAGACCCTTCCACAGCTGAGATATCGAAACTCAAAATTTTGACCCAAAAAAAAAACATAAGGGGTAACACTGTCGTTTTTTTTTTTTGGTCGAAATTTTGACGTTCTCCGATCTTCTTGAAACTTTGGATTCTGATAGAGGGCCACGAGACTTCGACCAGAGTGCAAAAATGGAGGCTCTATACCCTTCCAGAGCTGAGATATCGAAACTCAAAATTTTGACCCGAAAAAAAAAAACATAAGGGGTAACACTGTCGTTTTTTTTTTGGTCAAAATTTTGACGTTCTCCAATCTTCTTGAAACTCTGGATTCTGATAGAGGGCCACGATACTTCGACCAGAGTGCAAAAATGGAGTCTGTAGACCCTTCCAGAGCCGAGATATCGAAACTCAGAATTTTGACCCGAAAAAAAAAACATAAGGGGTAACACTGTCGTTTTTTTTTTTTTTTTGGTCGAAATTTTGACGTTCTCCGATGTTCTTGAAACTCTGGATTCTGATAGAGGGCCACGAGACTTCGACCAGAGTGCAAAAATGGAGGCTCTAGACCCTTCCAGAGCTGAGATATCGAAACTCAAAATTTCGACTAGGAAAAAAAAAAACGTAAGGGGTAACACTGTTGGGTTTTTTTTTTTTTTTTTGGTCGAAATTTTGACTTTCTCCGATCTTCTTGAAACTCTGGATCTGACAGAGGGCCACGAGACTTCGACCAGAGTGCAAAAATGGAGGCTCTAGACCCTTCCAGAGCTGAGATATCGAAACTCAAAATTTCGACTAGGAAAAAAAAAAAAACGTAAGGGTTAACACTGTTGGGGTTTTTTTTTTTTGGTCGAAATTTTGACTTTCTCCGATCTTCTTGAAACTCTGGATCTGACAGAGGGCAACGAGACTTCGACCAGAGTGCAAAAATGGAGGCTCTAGACCCTTCCAGAGCTGAGATATCGAAACACAAAATTTTGACCCGAAAAAAACATAAGGGGTAACACTGTAGTTTTTTTTTTTGGTTAAAATTTTGACGTTCTCCGATCTTCTTGAAACTCTGGATTCTGATAGAGGGCCACGAGACTTCGACCAGAGTGCAAAAATGGAGGCTCTAGACCCTTCCAGAGCTGAGATATTGAAACTCAAATTTTGACCCAAAAAAAAAAAACATAAGGGGTAACACTGTCGGTTATTTTTTGGCCGAAATTTTGACCCCCTCCGATCTTCTTGAAACTCTGGATTCTGATAGAGGGCCACGAGACTTCGACCAGAGTGCAAAAATGGAGGCTCTAGACCTTTCCAGAGCTGAGATATCGAAACTAAAAAATTTGACCTGAAAAAAAAACAAACATAAGGGGTAACACTGTCGTTTTTTTTTTTGTCGAAATTTTGACGTTCTCCAATCTTCTTGAAACTCTGGATTCTGATAGAGGGCCACAAGACTTCGACCAGAGTGCAAAAATGGAGGCTCTAGACCCTTCCAGAGCTGAGATATCGAAGGTCAAAATTTTGACGTGAAAAAAAAACATAAAGGGTAACACTGTTGTTTTTTTTGTCGAAATTTTGACGTTCTCCGATCTTCTTGAAACTCTGGATTCTGATAGAGGGCCACGAGACTTCAACCAGAGTGCAAAAATGGAGGCTCTAGACCCTTCCAGAGCTGAGATATCGAAACTCAAAATTTTGACCCGAAAAAAAAAAAAAACATAAGGGGTAACACTGTCGGTTTTTTTGGTCAAAATTTTGACGTTTTCAAATCTTCTTGAAACTCTGGATTCTGATAGAGGGCCACGAGTCTTCGACCAGAGTGCAAAAATGGAGGGTCTAGACCAGTGTTTCCCAACCCTGTTCCTGGCGGCACACCAGCACTGCACGTATTCCTTGTCACCCTAATCAAACACAACTGATTCAACTCATCAGCTCATTAACCCATCTGATTATGAGCTGATGAGTTGAATCAGGTAAGGGAGACAAAGAATACGCGCAGTGTTGGTGTGCCGCCAGGAACAGGGTTGGGAAACACTGGTCTAGACCATTCCAGAGCTGAGATATCGAAAAACAAAATTTTGACCGAAAAAAAAAAAACATAAGGGGTAACACTGTCGTTTTTTTTTTTGTTCAAAATTTTGACGTTCTCCGATCCTCTTGAAACTCTGGATTCTGATAGAGGGCCACGAGACTTCGACCAGAGTGCAAAAATGGAGGCTCTAGACCCTTCCAGAGCTGAGATATCGAAACTCAAAATTTTGACCCGAAAAAAAAAACATAAGGGGTAACACTGTCGTTTTTTTTTTTGGGTCGAAATTTTGACATTCTCCGATCTTCTTGAAACTCTGGATTCTGATAGAGGGCCTCGAGACTTCGACCAGAGTGCAAAAATGGAGGCTCTAGACCCTTCCAGAACTGAGATATCGAAACTCAAAATTTTGACCCGAAAAAAAAAAAAAACATAAGGGGTAACACTGTGTTTTTTTTTTGGTCGAAAATTTGACATTCTCCGATCTTCTTTAAACTCTGGATTCTGATAGAGGGCCACGAGACTTCGACCAGAGTGCAAAAATGGAGGCTCTAGACCCTTCCAGAGCTGAGATATCGAAACTCAAAATTTTGACCCGAAAAAAAAAAAAACATAAGGGGTAACACTGTCGTTTTTTTTTTTTTGGTTGAAATTTTGACGTTCTCTGATCTTCTTGAAACTCTGGATTCTGATAGAGGGCCACGAGACTTCGACCAGAGTGAGAAAAAAAGGCTCTAGACCCTTCCAGAGCTGAGATATCGAAATTAAAAATTTTGACCCGAAAAAAAAAAAACATAAGGGGTAACACTGTCGTTTTTTTTTTTTTGGTCAAAATTTTGACGTTCTCCAATCTTCTTGAAACTCTGGATTCTGATAGAGGGCCACGAGACTTCGACCAGAGTGCAAAAATAGATGCTCTAGACCCTTCCAGAGCTGAGATATCGAAACTCAAAATTTTGACCTGAAAAAAAAAAACATAAGGGGTAACACTGTCGTTTTTTTTTTTTTTGGTCGAAATTTTGGCGTTCTCCGATCTTCTTGAAACTCTGGATTCTGATAGAGGGCCACGAGACTTCGACCAGAGTGCAAAAATGGAGGCTCTAGACCCTTCCAGAGCTGAGATATCGAAACTCAAAATTTGGACCCGAAAAAAAAAACATAAGGGGTAACACTGTCGTATTTTTTTTGGTCAAAATTTTGACGTTCTCCGATCTTCTTGAAACTCTGGATTCTGATAGAGGGCCACGAGACTTCGACCAGAGTGCAAAAATGGAGGCTCTAGACCCTTCCAGAGCTGAGATATCGAAACTCAAAATTTTGACCCGAAAAAAAAACCATAAGGGGTAACACTGTCGTTTTTTTTTTGGTTGAAATTTTGACGTTCTCTGATCTTCTTGAAACTCTGGATTCTGATAGAGGGCCACGAGACTTCGACCAGAGTGCAAAAATTGAGGCTCTAGACCCTTCCAGAGCTGAGATATCGAAATTAAAAATTTTGACCCGAAAAAAAAAACATAAGGGGTAACACTGTCGTTTTTTTTTTTGGTCAACATTTTGACGTTCTCCAATCTTCTTGAAACTCTGGATTCTGATAGAGGGCCACGAGACTTCGACCAGAGTGCAAAAATGGAGGCTCTAGACCCTTCCAGAGCTGAGATATCGAAACTCAAAATTTTGACCTGAAAAAAAAAACATAAGGGGTAACACTGTCGTTTTTTTTTTTTTGGTCGAAATTTTGACGTTCTCCGATCTTCTTGAAACTCTGGATTCTGATAGAGGGCCACGAAACTTCGACCAGAGTGCAAAAATGGAGGCTCTAGACCCTTCCAGAGCTGAGATATCGAAACTCAAAATTTGGACCCGAAAAAAAAACAAAAAACATAAGGGGTAACACTGTCGTATTTTTTTTGGTCAAAATTTTGACGTTCTCCGATCTTCTTGAAACTCTGGATTCTGATAGAGGGCCTCGAGACTTCGACCAGAGTGCAAAAATGGAGGCTCTAGACCCTTCCAGAGCTGAGATATCGAAATTAAAAATTTTGACCCGAAAAAAAAAACATAAGGGGTAACACTGTCGTTTTTTTTTTTTTGGTCAAAATTTTGACGTTCTCCAATCTTCTTGAAACTCTGGATTCTGATAGAGGGTCACGAGACTTCGACCAGAGTGCAAAAATGGAGGCTCTAGACCCTTCCAGAGCTGAGATATCGAAACTCAAAATTTTGACCTGAAAAAAAAAACATAAGGGGTAACACTGTCGTTTTTTTTTTTGGTCGAAATTTTGACGTTCTCCGATCTTCTTGAAACTCTGGATTCTGATAGAGGGCCACGAGACTTCGACCAGAGTGCAAAAATGGAGGCTCTAGACCCTTCCAGAGCTGAGATATCGAAACTCAAAATTTGGACCCGAAAAAAAAAAACATAAGGGGTAACACTGTCGTATTTTTTTTTGGTCAAAATTTTGACGTTCTCCGATCTTCTTGAAACTCTGGATTCTGATAGAGGGCCTCGAGACTTCGACCAGAGTGCAAAAATGGAGGCTCTAGACCCTTCCAGAGCTGAGATATCGAAACTCAAAATTTGGACCCGAAAAAAAACAAAAAACATAAGGGGTAACACTGTCGTATTTTTTTTGGTCGAAATTTTGACGTTCTCCGATCTTCTTGAAACTCTGGATTCTGATAGAGGGCCTCGAGACTTCGACCAGAGAGCAAAATGGAGGCTCTAGACCCTTCCAGAGCTGAGATATAGAAACTCAAAATTTTGACCCGAAAAAAAACAAAACATAAGGGGTAACACTGTCGTTTTTTTTTTTTTGGTCGAAATTTTGAAGTTCTCCGATCTTCTTGAAACTCTGGATTCTGATAGAGGGCCATGAGACTTCGACCAGAGTGCAAAAATGGAGGCTCTAGACCCTTTCAGAGCTGAGATATCGAAACTCAAAATTTTGATCCGAAAAAAAAAAACAACATAAGGGGTAACACTGTCAGGGTTTTTTTTGGTCAAAATTTTGACGTTCTCTGATCTTCTTGAAACTCTATATTCTGATAGAGGGCCACGAAACTTCGACCAGAGTGCAAAAATGGAGGCTCTAGACCCTTATAGAGCTGAGATATCGAAACTCAAAATTTTGACCTGAAAAAAAAAAAAACATAAGGTGTAACACTGTCGTTTTTTTTTTTTTTTTTTGGTCGAAATTTTGACGTTCTCCGATCTTCTTGAAACTCTGGATTCTGATAGAGGGCCACGAGACTTCGACCAGAGTGCAAAATGGAGGCTCTAGACCCTTCCAGAGCCGAGATATCGAAGGTCAAAATTTGGACCCCAAAAAAAAAAACATATGGGGTAACACTGTCGTTTTTTTTTTTGGCCGGAATTTTGACCCCCTCCGATCTTCTTGAAACTCTGGATTCTGACAGAGGGCCACGAGACTTCGACCAGCGCGCAAAAAATGGAGGCTCTAGACCCTTCCAGAGCCGAGATATCGAAGGTCAAAATTTGGACACGAAAAAAAAAAACATAAGGGGTAACACTGTGATTTTTTTTGGCCGAAATTTTGACCTCCTCCGATCTTCTTGAAACTCTGGATTCTGACAGAGGGCCACGAGACTTCGACCAGCGCGCAAAAATGGAGCCTCTAGACCCTTCCAGAGCCGAGATATCGAAGGTCAAAATTTGGACCCGAAAAAAAAAACATAAGGGGTAACACTGTGGTTTTTTTTTTTTGGCCGAAATTTTGACCTCCTCCGATCTTCTTGAAACTCTGGATTCTGACAGAGGGCCACGAGACTTTGACCAGTGCGCAAAAATGGAGCCTCTAGACCCTTCCAGAGCCGAGATATCGAAGGTCAAAATTTGGACACGAAAAAAAAAACATAAGGGGTAACACTGTGATTTTTTTTGGCCGAAATTTTGACCTCCTCCGATCTTCTTGAAACTCTGGATTCTGACAGAGGGCCACGAGACTTTGACCAGTGCGCAAAAATGGAGGCTCTAGACCCTTCCAGAGCCGAGATATCGAAGGTCAAAATTTGGACCCAAAAAAAAAAGTAAGGGGTAACACTGTCATTTTTTTGGCCGAAATTTTGACCCCCTCCGATCTTCTTGAAACTCTGGGTTCTGACAGAGGGCCACGAGACTTCGACCAGCGCGCAAAAATGGAGGCTCTAGACCCTTCCAGAGCCGAGATATCGAAGGTCAAAATTTGGACCCGAAAAAAAAAACATTAGGGGTAACACTGTCGTTTTTTTTTTTGGCCGAAATTTTGACCCCCTCCGATCTTCTTGAAACTCTGGATTCTGACAGAGGGCCACGAGACTTCGACCAGCGCGCAAAAATGGAGGTTCTAGACCCTTCGAGAGCCGAGATATCGAAGGTCAAAATTTGGAGCCGAAAAAAAACATAAGGGGTAACACTGTCATTTTTTTTTGGCCAAAATTTGGACCCCCTCCGATCTTCTTGAAACTCTGGATTCTGACAGAGGGCCACGAGACTTCGACCAGCGCGCAAAAATGGAGCCTCCAGACCCTTCCAGAGCCGAGATATCGAAGGTCAAAATTTGAACCCCAAAAAAATCCATAAGGGGTAACACTGTCGTTTTTTTTTGGCCGAAATTTTGACCCCCTCCGATCTTCTTGAAACTCTGGATTCTGACAGAGGGCCACGAGACTTCGACCAGCGCGCAAAAATGGAGGCTCTAGACCCTTGCAGAGCCGAGATATCGACGGTCAAAATTTTGACCCAAAAAAAAAAACGTAAGTGGTAACACTGTCATTTTTTTTTGGCCGAAATTTTGACCCCCTCCAATCTTCTTGAAACTCTGGATTCTGACAGAGGGCCACGAGACTTCGACCAGCACGCAAAAATGGAGCCTCTAGACCCTTCCAGAGCCGAGATATCGAAGGTCAAAATTTGGACCCGAAAAAAAAAACCATAAGGGGTAACACTGTCGTTTTTTTTTTTTGGCCGAAATTTTGACCCCCTCCGATCTTCTTTAAAACTTTGGATTCTGACAGAGGGCCACGAGACTTCGACCAGCGCGCAAAAATGGAGGCTCTAGACCCTTCAAGAGCCGAGATATCGAAGGTCAAAATTTGGAGCCGAAAAAAAACCCATAAGGGGTAACACTGTGTTTTTCTTTTTTTTGGCCGAAATTTTGACCCCCTCCGATCTTCTTGAAACTCTGCATTCTGACAGAGGGCCACGAGACTTCGACCAGCGCGCAAAAATGGAGGCTCTAGACCCTTCCAGAGCCGAGATATCGAAGGTCAAAATTTAGAGCCGAAAAAAAAACATAAGGGGTAACACGTTTTTTTTTTTTTTTGGCTGAAATTTTGACCCCCTCCGATCTTCTTGAAACTCTGGATTCTGACAGAGGGCCACGAGACTTCGACCAGCGCGCAAAAATGGAGGCTCTAGACCCTTCCAGAGCCGAGATATCGAAGGTCAAAATTTGGAGCCGAAAAAAAACCATAAGGGGTAACATTGTGGTATTTTTTTGGCGGAAATTTTGACCCCCTCCGATCTTCTTGAAACTCTGGATTCTGACAGAGGGCCACGAGACTTCGACCAGCGCGCAAAAATGGAGGCTCTAGACCCTTCCAGAGCCGAGATATCGAAGGTCAAAATTTGGAGCCGAAAAAAAAACATAAGGGGTAACACTGTGTTTTTTTTTTTGCAGAAATTTTGACCCCCTCCGATCTTCTTGAAACTCTGGATTCTGCCAGAGGGCCACGAGACTTCGACCAGCGCACAAAAATGGAGGCTCTAGACCCTTCCAGAGCCGAGATATCGAAAGTCAAAATTTGGAGCCGAAAAAAAACATAAGGGGTAACACTGTGTTTTTTTTTTGTTTTTTTGGCCGAAATTTTGACCCCCTCCGATCTTCTTGAAACTCTGGATTCTGACAGAGGGCTACGAGACTTCGACCAGCGCGCAAAAATGGAGGCTCTAGACCCTTCCAGAGCCGAGATATCAAAGGTCAAAATTTGGACCCGAAAAAAAAAACATAAGGGGTAACACTGTCGTTTTTTTTTTTTGGCCGAAATTTTGACCCCCTCCGATCTTCTTGAAACTCTGGATTCTGACAGAGGGCCACGAGACTTCGACCAGCGCGCAAAAATGGAGGCTCTAGACCCTTCAAGAGCCGAGATATCGAAGGTCAAAATTTGGAGCCGAAAAAAAAACCATAAGGGGTAACACTGTGTTTTTCTTTTTTTTTGGCCGAAATTTTGACCCCCTCCGATCTTCTTGAAACTCTGCATTCTGACAGAGGGCCACGAGACTTCGACCAGCGCGCAAAAATGGAGGCTCTAGACCCTTCCAGAGCCGAGATATCGAAGGTCAAAATTTAGAGCCGAAAAAAAAAACATAAGGGGTAACACGGTGTTTTTTTTTTTTTGGCCGAAATTTTGACCCCCTCCGATCTTCTTGAAACTCTGGAATCTGACAGAGGGCCACGAGACTTCGACCAGCACGCAAAAATGGAGGCTCTAGACCCTTCCAGAGCCGAGATATCGAAGGTCAAAATTTGGACCCGAAAAAAAAAAAAACATAAGGGGTAACACTGTGGTTTTTTTTTTTGGCCGAAATTTTGACCCCCTCCGATCTTCTTGAAACTCTGGATTCTGACAGAGGGCCAAGAGACTTCGACCAGCGCGCAAAAATGGAGGCTCTAGACCCTTCCAGAGCCGAGATATCGAAGGTCAAAATTTGGAGCCGAAAAAAAAAACATAAGGGGTAACACTGTGTTTTTTTTTTTTTTCGGCCGAAATTTTGACCCCCTCCGATCTTCTTGAAACTCTGGATTCTGACAGAGGGCCACGAGACTTCGACTAGCGCGCAAAAATGGAGGCTCTAGACCCTTCAAGAGCCGAAATATCGAAGGTCAAAATTTGGAGCCGAAAAAAAACATAAGGGGTAACACTGTGTTGTTGTTTTTTTGGCCGAAATTTTGACCCCCTCCGATCTTCTTGAAACTCTGGATTCTGACAGAGAGCCATGAGACTTCGACCAGCGCGCAAAAATGGAGGCTCTAGACCCTTCCAGAGCCGAGATATCGAAGGTCAAAATTTGGAGCCGAAAAAAAAAACATAAGGGGTAACACTGTTTTTTTTTTTTTTTGGCCAAAATTTTGACCCCCTCCGATCTTCTTGAAACTCTGGATTCTGACAGAGGGCCACGAGACTTCGACCAGCGCGCAAAAATGGAGGCTCTAGACCCTTCCAGAGCCGAGATATCGAAGGTCAAATTTTGGACCTGAAAAAAAAACATAAGGGGTAACACTGTCATTTTTTTTTTTGGGCCGAAAATTTGACCCCCTCCGATCTTCTTGAAACTCTGGATTCTGACAGAGGGCCACGAGACTTCGACCAGCGCGCAAAAATGGAGGTTCTAGACCCTTCCAGAGCCGAGATATCGAAGGTCAAAATTTGGACCCGAAAAAAAAAAACATAAGGGGTAACACTGTCATTTTTTTTTTTGGCCAAAATTTTGACCCCCTCCGATCTTCTTGAAACTCTGGATTCTGACAGAGGGCCAAGAGACTTCGACCAGCGCGCAAAAATGGAGGCTCTAGACCCTTCCAGAGCCGAGATATCGAAGGTCAAAATTTGGACCTGAAAAAAAAACATAAGGGGTAACACTGTCATTTTTTTTTGGGCCGAAATTTTGACCCCCTCCGATCTTCTTGAAACTCTGGATTCTGACAGAGGGCTACGAGACTTCGACCAGCACGCAAAAATGGAGGTTCTAGACCCTTCCAGAGCCGAGATATCGAAGGTCAAAATTTGGACCCGAAAAAAAAAAAAAACATAAGGGGTAACACTGTGGTTTTTTTTTTTGGCCGAAATTTTGACCCCCTCCGATCTTCTTGAAACTCTGGATTCTGACAGAGGGCCAAGAGACTTCGACCAGCGCGCAAAAATGGAGGCTCTAGACCCTTCCAGAGCCGAGATATCGAAGGTCAAAATTTGGAGCCGAAAAAAAAAACCATAAGGGGTAACACTGTGTTTTTTTGTTTTTTTCGGCCGAAATTTTGACCCCCTCCGATCTTCTTGAAACTCTGGATTCTGACAGAGGGCCACGAGACTTCGACTAGCGCGCAAAAATGGAGGCTCTAGACCCTTCAAGAGCCGAAATATCGAAGGTCAAAATTTGGAGCCGAAAAAAAACATAAGGGGTAACACTGTGTTGTTGTTTTTTTGGCCGAAATTTTGACCCCCTCCGATCTTCTTGAAACTCTGGATTCTGACAGAGAGCCATGAGACTTCGACCAGCGCGCAAAAATGGAGGCTCTAGACCCTTCCAGAGCCGAGATATCGAAGGTCAAAATTTGGAGCCGAAAAAAAACATAAGGGGTAACACTGTTTTTTTTTTTTTGGCCAAAATTTTGACCCCCTCCGATCTTCTTGAAACTCTGGATTCTGACAGAGGGCCACGAGACTTCGACCAGCGCGCAAAAATGGAGGCTCTAGACCCTTCCAGAGCCGAGATATCGAAGGTCACATTTTGGACCTGAAAAAAAAACATAAGGGGTAACACTGTCATTTTTTTTTGGGCCGAAAATTTGACCCCCTCCGATCTTCTTGAAACTCTGGATTCTGACAGAGGGCCACGAGACTTCGACCAGCGCGCAAAAATGGAGGTTCTAGACCCTTCCAGAGCCGAGATATCGAAGGTCAAAATTTGGACCCGAAAAAAAAACATAAGGGGTAACACTGTCATTTTTTTTTTTGGCCAAAATTTTGACCCCCTCCGATCTTCTTGAAACTCTGGATTCTGACAGAGGGCCAAGAGACTTCGACCAGCGCGCAAAAATGGAGGCTCTAGACCCTTCCAGAGCCGAGATATCGAAGGTCAAAATTTGGACCTGAAAAAAAAACATAAGGGGTAACACTGTCATTTTTTTTTGGGCCGAAATTTTGACCCCCTCCGATCTTCTTGAAACTCTGGATTCTGACAGAGGGCTACGAGACTTCGACCAGCGCGCAAAAATGGAGGTCTAGACCCTTCCAGAGCCGAGATATCGAAGGTCAAAATTTGGACCTGAAAAAAAAAAACATAAGGGGTAACAGTCATTTTTTTTTTGGCCGAAATTTTGACCCCTCCGATCTTCTTGAAACTCTGGATTCTGACAGAGGGCCACGAGACTTCGACCAGCGCGCAAAAATTAAGGCTCTAGACCCTTCCAGAGCCGAGATATCGAAGGTCAAAATTTGGACCTGAAAAAAAAACATAAGGGGTAACACTGTCATTTTTTTTTTTTTGGCCGAAATTTTGACCCCCTCCGATCTTCTTGAAACTCTGGATTCTGACAGAGGGCCACGAGACTTCGACCAGCGCGCAAAAATGGAGGCTCTAGACCCTTCCAGAGCCGAGATATCGAAGGTCAAAATTTGGACCTGAAAAAAAAAACATAAGGGGTAACACTGTCATTTTTTTTTTTTGGCCGAAATTTTGACCCCCTCCGATCTTCTTGAAACTATGGATTCTGACAGAGGGCCACGAGACTTCGACCAGCGCGCAAAAATGGAGGTTCTAGACCCTTCCAGAGCCGAGATATCGAAGGTCAAAATTTGGACCCGAAAAAAAAACCATAAGGGGTAACACTGTGTTTTTTTTTTTTGCCGAAATTTTGACCCCCTCCGATCTTCTTGAAACTCTGGATTCTGACAGAGGGCCAAGAGACTTCGACCAGCGCGCAAAAATGGAGGCTCTAGACCCTTCCAGACCCGAGATATCGAAGGTCAAAATTTGGACCTGAAAAAAAAACATAAGGGGTAACACTGTCATTTTTTTTGGGCCGAAATTTTGACCCCCTCCGATCTTCTTGAAACTCTGGATTCTGACAGAGGGCTACGAGACTTCGACCAGCGCGCAAAAATGGAGGCTCTAGACCCTTCCAGAGCCGAGATATCGAAGGTCAAAATTTGGACCCGAAAAAAAAAAACCATAAGGGGTAACACTGTCATTTTTTTTTTTGGCCATAATTTTGACCCCCTCCGATCTTCTTGAAACTCTGGATTCTGACAGAGGGCCACGAGACTTCGACCAGCGCGCAAAAATGGAGGCTCTAGACCCTTCCAGAGCCGAGATATCGAAGGTCAAAATTTGGACCTGAAAAAAAAACATAAGGGGTAACACTGTCATTTTTTTTTTGGCCGAAATTTTGACCCCCTCCGATCTTCTTGAAACTCTGGATTCTGACAGAGGGCCAAGAGACTTCGACCAGCGCGCAAAAATGGAGGCTCTAGACCCTTCCAGAGCCGAGATATCGAAGGTCAAAATTTGGACCTGAAAAAAAAAAAACATAAGGGGTAACACTGTCATTTTTTTTTTGGCCGAAATTTTGACCCCCTCCGATCTTCTTGAAACTCTGGATTCTGACAGAGGGCCACGAGACTTCGACCAGCGCGCAAAAATGGAGGCTCTAGACCCTTCCAGAGCCGAGATATCGAAGGTCAAAATTTGGACCTGAAAAAAAAAACATAAGGGGTAACACTGTCATTTTTTTTTTTGGCCGAAATTTTGACCCCCTCCGATCTTCTTGAAACTCTGGATTCTGACAGAGGGCCACGAGACTTCGACCAGCGCGCAAAAATGGAGGCTCTAGACCCTTCCAGAGCCGAGATATCGAAGGTCAAAATTTGGACCTGAAAAAAAAAACATAAGGGGTAACACTGTAATTTTTTTTTTTGGGCCGAAATTTTGAACCCCTCCGATCTTCTTGAAACTCTGGATTCTGACAGAGGGCTACGAGACTTCGACCAGCGCGCAAAAATGGAGGTTCTAGACCCTTCCAGAGCCGAGATATCGAAGGTCAAAATTTGGACCCGAAAAAAAAACATAAGGGGTAACACTGTCATTTTTTTTTTTTGGCCGAAATTTTGACCCCCTCCGATCTTCTTGAAACTCTGGATACTGACAGAGGGCCACGAGACTTCGACCAGCGCGCAAAAATGGAGGCTCTAGACCCTTCCAGAGCCGAGATATCGAAGGTCAAAATTTGGACCTGAAAAAAAAAACATAAGGGGTAACACTGTCATATTTTTTTTTGGCCGAAATTTTGACCCCCTCCGATCTTCTTGAAACTCTGGATTCTGACAGAGGGCCACGAGACTTCGACCAGCGCGCAAAAATGGAGGATCTAGACCCTTCCAGAGCCGAGATATCGAAGGTCAAAATATGGACCTAAAAAAAAAATAAGGGGTAACACTGTCATTTTTTTTTTTTGGGCCGAAATTTTGACCCCCTCCGATCTTCTTGAAACTCTGGATTCTGACAGAGGGCTACGAGACTTCGACCAGCGCGCAAAAATGGAGGTTCTAGACCCTTCCAGAGCCGAGATATCGAAGGTCAAAATTTGGACCGGAAAAAAAAACATAAGGGGTAACACTGTCATTTTTTTTTTTGGCCGAAATTTTGACCCCCTCCGATCTTCTTGAAACTCTGGAATCTGATAGAGGGCCACGAGACTTCGACCAGCGCGCAAAAATGGAGGCTCTAGACCGTTCCAGAGCCGAGATATCGAAGGTCAAAATTTGGACCGGAAAAAGAAACATAAGGGGTAACACTGTCATTTTTTTTTTGACCGAAATTTTGACCCCCTCCGATCTTCTTGAAACTCTGGATTCTGACAGAGGGCCACGAGACTTCGACCAGCGCGCAAAAATGGAGGCTCTAGACCCTTCCAGAGCCGAGATATCGAAGGTCAAAATTTGGACTCGAAAAAAAAACATAAGGGGTAACACTGTCATTTTTTTTTTTGGCCGAAATTTTGACCCCCTCCGATCTTCTTGAAACTCTGGATTCTGACAGAGGGCCACGAGACTTCGACCAGCGCGCAAAAATGGAGGCTCTAGACCATTTCAGAGCCGAGATATCGAAGGTCAAAATTTGGACCTGAAAAAAAAAACATAAGGGGTAACACTGTCATTTTTTTGGCCGAAATTTTGACCCCCTCCGATCTTCTTGAAACTCTGGATTCTGACAGAGGGCCACGAGACTTCGACCAGCGCGCAAAAATGGAGGCTCTAGACCCTTCCAGAGCCGAGATATCGAAGGTCAAAATTTGGACTCGAAAAAAAAAAACATAAGGGGTAACACTCATTTTTTTTTTGGCCGAAATTTTGACCCCCTCCGATCTTCTTGAAACTCTGGATTCTGACAGAGGGCCACGAGACTTCGACCAGCGCGCAAAAATGGAGGCTCTAGACCCTTCCAGAGCCGAGATATCGAAGGTCAAAATTTGGACCTGAAAAAAAAAACAAACATAAGGGGTAACACTGTCATTTTTTTTTTGGCCGAAATTTTGACCCCCTCCGATCTTCTTGAAACTCTGGATTCTGACAGAGGGCCACGAGACTTCGACCAGCGCGCAAAAATGGAGGCTCTAGACCCTTCCAGAGCCGAGATATCGAAGGTCAAAATTTGGACTTGAAAAAAAAAACATAAGGGGTAACACTGTCATTTTTTTTTTTTGGCCGAAATTTTGACCCCCTCCGATCTTCTTGAAACTCTGGATTCTGACAGAGGGCCACGAGACTTCGACCAGCGCGCAAAAATGGAGGCTCTAGACCCTTTCAGAGCCGAGATATCGAAGGTCAAAATTTGGACCTGAAAAAAAAACATAAGGGGTAACACTGTCATTTTTTTTTTTGGCCGAAATTTTGACCCCCTCCGATCTTCTTAAAACTCTGGATTCTGACAGAGGGCCACGAGACTTCGACCAGCGCGCAAAAATGGAGGCTCTAGACCCTTCCAGAGCCGAGATATCGAAGGTCAAAATTTGGACTCGAAAAAAAAAAAACATAAGGGGTAACACTGTCATTTTTTTTTTGGCCGAAATTTTGACCCCCTCCGATCTTCTTGAAACTCTGGATTCTGACAGAGGGCCACGAGACTTCGACCAGCGCGCAAAAATGAAGGCTCTAGACCCTTCCAGAGCCGAGATATCGAAGGTCAAAATTTGGACCTGAAAAAAAAAACATAAGGGGTAACACTGTCATTTTTTTTTGGCCGAAATTTTGACCCCCTCCGATCTTCTTGAAACTCTGGATTCTGACAGAGGGCCACGAGACTTCGACCAGCGCGCAAAAATGGAGGCTCTAGACCCTTCCAGAGCCGAGATATCGAAGGTCAAAATTTGGACCTGAAAAAAAAAACATAAGGGGTAACACTGTCATTTTTTTTTGGCCAAAATTTTGACCCCCTCCGATCTTCTTGAAACTCTGGATTCTGACAGAGGGCCACGAGACTTCGACCAGCGCGCAAAAATGGAGGCTCTAGACCCTTCCAGAGCCGAGATATCGAAGGTCAAAATTTGGACCTGAAAAAAAAACATAAGGGGTAACACTGTCATTTTTTTTTTTTGGCCGAAATTTTGACCACCTCCGATCTTCTTGAAACTCTGGATTCTGACAGAGGGCCACGAGACTTCGACCAGCGCGCAAAAATGGAGGCTCTAGACCCTTCCAGAGCCGAGATATCGAAGGTCAAAATTTGGACCTGAAAAAAAAACATAAGGGGTAACACTGTCATTTTTTTTTTTTGGCCGAAATTTTTACCCCCTCCGATCTTCTTGAAACTCTGGATTCTGACAGAGGGCCACGAGACTTCGACCAGCGCGCAAAAATGCAGGCTCTAGACCCTTCCAGAGCCGAGATATCGAAGGTCAAAATTTGGACCTGAAAAAAAAACATAAGGGGTAACACTGTCATTTTTTTTTTTTTGGTCCGAAATTTTGACCCCCTCCGATCTTCTTGAAACTCTGGATTCTGACAGAGGGCCACGAGACTTCGACCAGCGCGCAAAAATGGAGGCTCTAGACCCTTCCAGAGCCGAGATATCGAAGGTCAAAATTTGGACCTGAAAAAAAAACATAAGGGGTAACACTGTCATTTTTTTTTTGGCCAAAATTTTGACCCCCTCCGATCTTCTTGAAACTCTGGATTCTGACAGAGGGCCACGAGACTTCGACCAGCGCGCAAAAATGGAGGCTCTAGACCCTTCCAGAGCCGAGATATCGAAGGTCAAAATTTGGACTCGAAAAAAAAACATAAGGGGTAACACTGTCATTTTTTTTTTTGGCCGAAATTTTGACCCCCTCCAATCTTCTTGAAAGTCTGGATTCTGACAGAGGGCCACGAGACTTCGACCAGCGCGCAAAAATGGAGGCTCTAGACCCTTCCAGAGCAGAGATATCGAAGGTCAAAATTTGGACCTGAAAAAAAAAACATAAGGGGTAACACTGTCATTTTATTTTGGCCGAAATTTTGACCCCCTCCGATCTTCTTGAAACTCTGGATTCTGACAGAGGGCCAAGAGACTTCGACCAGCGCGCAAAAATGGAGGCTCTAGACCCTTCCAGAGCCGAGATATCGAAGGTCAAAATTTGGACTCGAAAAAAAAAACATAAGGGGTAACACTGTCATTTTTTTTTTTTGGCCGAAATTTTGACCCCCTCCGATCTTCTTGAAACTCTGGATTCTGACAGAGGGCCACGAGACTTCGACCAGCACGCAAAAATGGAGGCTCTAGACCCTTCCAGAGCCGAAATATCGAAGGTCAAAATTTGGACCTGAAAAAAAAAACATAAGGGGTAACACTGTCATTTTTTTTTTTGGGCTGAAATTTTGACCCCCTCCGATCTTCTTGAAACTCTGGATTCTGACAGAGGGCCACGAGACTTCGACCAGCGCGCAAAAATGGAGGTTCTAGACCCTTCCAGAGCCGAGATATCGAAGGTCAAAATTTGGACCCGAAAAAAAAAACATAAGGGGTAACACTGTCATTTTTTTTTTGGCCGAAATTTTGACCCCCTCCGATCTTCTTGAAACTCTGGATTCTGACAGAGGGCCACGAGACTTCGACCAGCGCGCAAAAATGGAGGCTCTAGACCCTTCCAGAGCCGAGATATCGAAGGTCAAAATTTGGACCTGAAAAAAAAAACATAAGGGGTAACACTGTCATTTTTTTTTGGCCGAAATTTTGACCCCCTCCAATCTTCTTGAAACTCTGGATTCTGACAGAGGGCCACGAGACTTCGACCAGCGCGCAAAAATGGAGGCTCTAGACCCTTCCAGAGCCGAGATATCGAAGGTCAAAATTTGGACCTGAAAAAAAAAACATAAGGGGTAACACTGTCATTTTTTTTTTGGCCGAAATTTTGACCCCCTCCGATCTTCTTGAAACTCTGGATTCTGACAGAGGGCCACGAGACTTCGACCAGCGCGCAAAAATGGAGGCTCTAGACCCTTCCAGAGCCGAGATATCGAAGGTCAAAATTTGGACCTGAAAAAAAACATAAGGGGTAACACTGTCATTTTTTTTTTTTTGGCCGAAATTTTGACCCCTTCCGATCTTCTTGAAACTCTGGATTCTGACAGAGGGCCACGAGACTTCGACCAGCGCGCAAAAATGGAGGCTCTAGACCCTTCCAGAGCCGAGATATCGAAGGTCAAAATTTGGACCTGAAAATAAAACATAAGGGGTAACACTGTCATTTTTTTTTGGCCAAAATTTTGACCCCCTCCGATCTTCTTGAAACTCTGGATTCTGACAGAGGGCCACGAGACTTCGACCAGCGCGCAAAAATGGAGGCTCTAGACCCTTCCAGAGCCGAGATATCGAAGGTCAAAATTTGGACCTGAAAAAAAAAACATAAGGGGTAACACTGTCATTTTTTTTTTTGGCCGAAATTTTGACCCCCTCCGATCTTCTTGAAACTCTGGATTCTGACAGAGGGCCACGAGACTTCGACAGGCGCGCAAAAATGGAGGCTCTAGACCCTTCCAGAGCCGAGATATCGAAGGTCAAAATTTGGACCTGAAAAAAAAAACATAAGGGGTAACACTGTCATTTTTTTTTTGGCCGAAATTTTGACCCCCTCCGATCTTCTTGAAACTCTGGATTCTGACAGAGGGCCACGAGACTTCGACCAGCGCGCAAAAATGGAGGTTCTAGACCCTTTCAGAGCCGAGATATCGAAGGTCAAAATTTGGACCTGAAAAAAAAACATAAGGGGTAACACTGTCATTTTTTTTTTTGGCCGAAATTTTGACCCCCTCCGATCTTCTTAAAACTCTGGATTCTGACAGAGGGCCACGAGACTTCGACCAGCGCGCAAAAATGGAGGCTCTAGACCCTTCCAGAGCCGAGATATCGAAGGTCAAAATTTGGACCTGAAAAAAAAAAACATAAGGGGTAACACTGTCATTTTTTTTTGGCCAAAATTTTGACCCCCTCCGATCTTCTTGAAACTCTGGATTCTGACAGAGGGCCACGAGACTTCGTCCAGCGCGCAAAAATGGAGGCTCTAGACCCTTCCAGAGCCGAGATATCGAAGGTCAAAATTTGGACCTGAAAAAAAAACATAAGGGGTAACACTGTCATTTTTTTTTTTGGCCGAAATTTTGACCACCTCCGATCTTCTTGAAACTCTGGATTCTGACAGAGGGCCACGAGACTTCGACCAGCGCGCAAAAATGGAGGCTCTAGACCCTTCCAGAGCCGAGATATCGAAGGTCAAAATTTGGACCTGAAAAAAAAACATAAGGGGTAACACTGTCATTTTTTTTTTTTGGCCGAAATTTTTACCCCCTCCGATCTTCTTGAAACTCTGGATTCTGACAGAGGGCCACGAGACTTCGACCAGCGCGCAAAAATGCAGGCTTTAGACCCTTCCAGAGCCGAGATATCGAAGGTCAAAATTTGGACCTGAAAAAAAAACATAAGGGGTAACACTGTCATTTTTTTTTTTGGTCCGAAATTTTGACCCCCTCCGATCTTCTTGAAACTCTGGATTCTGACAGAGGGCCACGAGACTTCGACCAGCGCGCAAAAATGGAGGCTCTAGACCCTTCCAGAGCCGAGATATCGAAGGTCAAAATTTGGACCTGAAAAAAAAAACATAAGGGGTAACACTGTCATTTTTTTTTTGGCCAAAATTTTGACCCCCTCCGATCTTCTTGAAACTCTGGATTCTGACAGAGGGCCACGAGACTTCGACCAGCGCGCAAAAATGGAGGCTCTAGACCCTTCCAGAGCCGAGATATCGAAGGTCAAAATTTGGACCTGAAAAAAAAAAACATAAGGGGTAACACTGTCATTTTTTTTTTGGCCGAAATTTTGACCCCCTCCAATCTTCTTGAAAGTCTGGATTCTGACAGAGGGCCACGAGACTTCGACCAGCGCGCAAAAATGGAGGCTCTAGACCCTTCCAGAGCAGAGATATCGAAGGTCAAAATTTGGACCTGAAAAAAAAAAAACATAAGGGGTAACACTGTCATTTTTTTTTGGCCGAAATTTTGACCCCCTCCGATCTTCTTGAAACTCTGGATTCTGACAGAGGGCCACGAGACTTCGACCAGCGCGCAAAAATGGAGGCTCTAG
Organism: Cyprinella venusta; assembly: GCA_038021265.1. Lineage (NCBI taxonomy): Eukaryota > Metazoa > Chordata > Actinopteri > Cypriniformes > Leuciscidae > Cyprinella > Cyprinella venusta. Next base: position 12,610,223 of record CM075886.1, on the reverse strand, counting down.
GCCGTTCCAGAGCCGAGATATCGAAGGTCAAAATTTTGACCTGAAAAAAAAAAAACATAAGGGGTAACACTGTCATTTTTTTTTTGGCCGAAATTTTGACCCCCTCCAATCTTCTTGAAAGTCTGGATTCTGACAGAGGGCCACGAGACTTCGACCAGCGCGCAAAAATGGAGGCTCTAGACCCTTCCAGAGCAGAGATATCGAAGGTCAAAATTTGGACCTGAAAAAAAAAAAACATAAGGGGTAACACTGTCATTTTTTTTTGGCCGAAATTTTGACCCCCTCCGATCTTCTTGAAACTCTGGATTCTGACAGAGGGCCACGAGACTTCGACCAGCGCGCAAAAATGGAGGCTCTAGGCCGTTCCAGAGCCGAGATATCGAAGGTCAAAATTTTGACCTGAAAAAAAAACATAAGGGGTAACACTGTCATTTTATTTTGGCCGAAATTTTGACCCCCTCCGATCTTCTTGAAACTCTGGATTCTGACAGAGGGCCACGAGACTTCGACCAGCAAGCAAAAATGGAGGCTCTAGACCCTTCCAGAGCCGAGATATCGAAGGTCAAAATTTGGACCTGAAAAAAAAAACATAAGGGGTAACACTGTCATTTTTTTTTGGGCTGAAATTTTGACCCCCTCCGATCTTCTTGAAACTCTGGATTCTGACAGAGGGCCACGAGACTTCGACCAGCGCGCAAAAATGGAGGCTCTAGGCCGTTCCAGAGCCGAGATATCGAAGGTCAAAATTTTGACCTGAAAAAAAAACATAAGGGGTAACACTGTCATTTTATTTTGGCCGAAATTTTGACCCCCTCCGATCTTCTTGAAACTCTGGATTCTGACAGAGGGCCAAGAGACTTCGACCAGCGCGCAAAAATGGAGGCTCTAGACCCTTCCAGAGCCGAGATATCGAAGGTCAAAATTTGGACTCGAAAAAAAAACATAAGGGGTAACACTGTCATTTTTTTTTTTGGCCGAAATTTTGACCCCCTCCGATCTTCTTGAAACTCTGGATTCTGACAGAGGGCCACGAGACTTCGACCAGCACGCAAAAATGGAGGCTCTAGACCCTTCCAGAGCCGAGATATCGAAGGTCAAAATTTGGACCTGAAAAAAAAAACATAAGGGGTAACACTGTCATTTTTTTTTTTTTTGGGCTGAAATTTTGACCCCCTCCGATCTTCTTGAAACTCTGGATTCTGACAGAGGGCCACGAGACTTCGACCAGCGCGCAAAAATGGAGGTTCTAGACCCTTCCAGAGCCGAGATATCGAAGGTCAAAATTTGGACCCGAAAAAAAAACATAAGGGGTAACACTGTCATTTTTTTTTTTGGCCGAAATTTTGACCCCCTCCGATCTTCTTGAAACTCTGGATTCTGACAGAGGGCCACGAGACTTCGACCAGCGCGCAAAAATGGAGGCTCTAGACCCTTCCAGAGCCGAGATATCGAAGGTCAAAATTTGGACCTGAAAAAAAAAACATAAGGGGTAACACTGTCATTTTTTTTTGGCCGAAATTTTGACCCCCTCCGATCTTCTTGAAACTCTGGATTCTGACAGAGGGCCACGAGACTTCGACCAGCGCGCAAAAATGGAGGCTCTAGACCCTTCCAGAGCCGAGATATCGAAGGTCAAAATTTGGACCTGAAAAAAAAAACATAAGGGGTAACACTGTCATTTTTTTTTTTGGCCGAAATTTTGACCCCCTCCAATCTTCTTGAAACTCTGGATTCTGACAGAGGGCCACGAGACTTCGACCAGCGCGCACAAATGGAGGCTCTAGACCCTTCCAGAGCCGAGATATCGAAGGTCAAAATTTGGACCTGAAAAAAAAAAACATAAGGGGTAACACTGTCATTTTTTTTTTGGCCGAAATTTTGACCCCCTCCGATCTTCTTGAAACTCTGGATTCTGACAGAGGGCCACGAGACTTCGACCAGCGCGCAAAAATGGAGGCTCTAGACCCTTCCAGAGCCGAGATATCGAAGGTCAAAATTTGGACCTGAAAAAAAACATAAGGGGTAACACTGTCATTTTTTTTTTTTTGGCCGAAATTTTGACCCCTTCCGATCTTCTTGAAACTCTGGATTCTGACAGAGGGCCACGAGACTTCGACCAGCGCGCAAAAATGGAGGCTCTAGACCCTTCCAGAGCCGAGATATCGAAGGTCAAAATTTGGACCTGAAAAAAAAAAACATAAGGGGTAACACTGTCATTTTTTTTGGCCAAAATTTTGACCCCCTCCGATCTTCTTGAAACTCTGGATTCTGACAGAGGGCCACGAGACTTCGACCAGCGCGCAAAAATGGAGGCTCTAGACCCTTCCAGAGCCGAGATATCGAAGGTCAAAATTTGGACCTGAAAAAAAAAACATAAGGGGTAACACTGTCATTTTTTTTTTGGCCGAAATTTTGACCCCCTCCGATCTTCTTGAAACTCTGGATTCTGACAGAGGGCCACGAGACTTCGACCAGCGCGCAAAAATGGAGGCTCTAGACCCTTCCAGAGCCGAGATATCGAAGGTCAAAATTTGGACCTGAAAAAAAAACATAAGGGGTAACACTGTCATTTTTTTTTTTGGCCGAAATTTTGACCCCCTCCGATCTTCTTGAAACTCTGGATTCTGACAGAGGGCCACGAGACTTCGACCAGCGCGCAAAAATGGAGGTTCTAGACCCTTCCAGAGCCGAGATATCGAAGGTCAAAATTTGGACCTGAAAAAAAAACATAAGGGGTAACACTGTCATTTTTTTTTTTTTGGGCCGAAATTTTGAACCCCTCCGATTTTCTTGAAACTCTGGATTCTGACAGAGGGCTACGAGACTTCGACCAGCGCGCAAAAATGGAGGTTCTAGACCCTTCCAGAGCCGAGATATCGAAGGTCAAAATTTGGACCCGAAAAAAAAACATAAGGGGTAACACTGTCATTTTTTTTTTTTGGCCGAAATTTTGACCCCCTCCGATCTTCTTGAAACTCTGGATACTGACAGAGGGCCACGAGACTTCGACCAGCGCGCAAAAATGGAGGCTCTAGACCGTTCCAAAGCCGAGATATCGAAGGTCAAAATTTGGACCTGAAAAAAAAAACATAAGGGGTAACACTGTCATTTTTTTTTTGGCCGAAATTTTGACCCCCTCCGATCTTCTTGAAACTCTGGATTCTGACAGAGGGCCAGGAGACTTCGACCAGCGCGCAAAAATGGAGGCTCTAGACCCTTCCAGAGCCGAGATATCGAAGGTCAAAATTTGGACCTGAAAAAAAAAACATAAGGGGTAACACTGTCATTTTTTTTTTGGCCGAAATTTTGACCCCCTCCGATCTTCTTGAAACTCTGGATTCTGACAGAGGGCCACGAGACTTCGACCAGCGCGCAAAAATGGAGGCTCTAGACCCTTCCAGAGCCGAGATATCGAAGGTCAAAATTTGGACCTGAAAAAAAAACATAAGGGGTAACACTGTAATTTTTTTTTTGGGCCGAAATTTTGAACCCCTCCGATCTTCTTGAAACTCTGGATTCTGACAGAGGGCTACGAGACTTCGACCAGCGCGCAAAAATGGAGGTTCTAGACCCTTCCAGAGCCGAGATATCGAAGGTCAAAATTTGGACCCGAAAAAAAAACATAAGGGGTAACACTGTCATTTTTTTTTTTTGGCCGAAATTTTGACCCCCTCCGATCTTCTTGAAACTCTGGATACTGACAGAGGGCCACGAGACTTCGACCAGCGCGCAAAAATGGAGGCTCTAGACCCTTCCAGAGCCGAGATATCGAAGGTCAAAATTTGGACCTGAAAAAAAAAACATAAGGGGTAACACTGTCATATTTTTTTTGGCCGAAATTTTGACCCCCTCCGATCTTCTTGAAACTCTGGATTCTGACAGAGGGCCACGAGACTTCGACCAGCGCGCAAAAATGGAGGATCTAGACCCTTCCAGAGCCGAGATATCGAAGGTCAAAATATGGACCTAAAAAAAAAATAAGGGGTAACACTGTCATTTTTTTTTTTTGGGCCGAAATTTTGACCCCCTCCGATCTTCTTGAAACTCTGGATTCTGACAGAGGGCTACGAGACTTCGACCAGCGCGCAAAAATGGAGGTTCTAGACCCTTCCAGAGCCGAGATATCGAAGGTCAAAATTTGGACCGGAAAAAAAAACATAAGGGGTAACACTGTCATTTTTTTTTTGGCCGAAATTTTGACCCCCTCCGATCTTCTTGAAACTCTGGAATCTGATAGAGGGCCACGAGACTTCGACCAGCGCGCAAAAATGGAGGCTCTAGACCGTTCCAGAGCCGAGATATCGAAGGTCAAAATTTGGACCGGAAAAAGAAACATAAGGGGTAACACTGTCATTTTTTTTTTGACCGAAATTTTGACCCCCTCCGATCTTCTTGAAACTCTGGATTCTGACAGAGGGCCACGAGACTTCGACCAGCGCGCAAAAATGGAGGCTCTAGACCCTTCCAGAGCCGAGATATCGAAGGTCAAAATTTGGACTCGAAAAAAAAACATAAGGGGTAACACTGTCATTTTTTTTTTTGGCCGAAATTTTGACCCCCTCCGATCTTCTTGAAACTCTGGATTCTGACAGAGGGCCACGAGACTTCGACCAGCGCGCAAAAATGGAGGCTCTAGACCATTTCAGAGCCGAGATATCGAAGGTCAAAATTTGGACCTGAAAAAAAAAACATAAGGGGTAACACTGTCATTTTTTTTGGCCGAAATTTTGACCCCCTCCGATCTTCTTGAAACTCTGGATTCTGACAGAGGGCCACGAGACTTCGACCAGCGCGCAAAAATGGAGGCTCTAGACCCTTCCAGAGCCGAGATATCGAAGGTCAAAATTTGGACTCGAAAAAAAAAAACATAAGGGGTAACACTGTCATTTTTTTTTTGGCCGAAATTTTGACCCCCTCCGATCTTCTTGAAACTCTGGATTCTGACAGAGGGCCACGAGACTTCGACCAGCGCGCAAAAATGGAGGCTCTAGACCCTTCCAGAGCCGAGATATCGAAGGTCAAAATTTGGACCTGAAAAAAAAAAAAAACATAAGGGGTAACACTGTCATTTTTTTTTGGCCGAAATTTTGACCCCCTCCGATCTTCTTGAAACTCTGGATTCTGACAGAGGGCCACGAGACTTCGACCAGCGCGCAAAAATGGAGGCTCTAGACCCTTCCAGAGCCGAGATATCGAAGGTCAAAATTTGGACTTGAAAAAAAAAACATAAGGGGTAACACTGTCATTTTTTTTTTTGGCCGAAATTTTGACCCCCTCCGATCTTCTTGAAACTCTGGATTCTGACAGAGGGCCACGAGACTTCGACCAGCGCGCAAAAATGGAGGCTCTAGACCCTTTCAGAGCCGAGATATCGAAGGTCAAAATTTGGACCTGAAAAAAAAACATAAGGGGTAACACTGTCATTTTTTTTTTTGGCCGAAATTTTGACCCCCTCCGATCTTCTTAAAACTCTGGATTCTGACAGAGGGCCACGAGACTTCGACCAGCGCGCAAAAATGGAGGCTCTAGACCCTTCCAGAGCCGAGATATCGAAGGTCAAAATTTGGACTCGAAAAAAAAAAAACATAAGGGGTAACACTGTCATTTTTTTTTTGGCCGAAATTTTGACCCCCTCCGATCTTCTTGAAACTCTGGATTCTGACAGAGGGCCACGAGACTTCGACCAGCGCGCAAAAATGAAGGCTCTAGACCCTTCCAGAGCCGAGATATCGAAGGTCAAAATTTGGACCTGAAAAAAAAAACATAAGGGGTAACACTGTCATTTTTTTTTGGCCGAAATTTTGACCCCCTCCGATCTTCTTGAAACTCTGGATTCTGACAGAGGGCCACGAGACTTCGACCAGCGCGCAAAAATGGAGGCTCTAGACCCTTCCAGAGCCGAGATATCGAAGGTCAAAATTTGGACCTGAAAAAAAAAACATAAGGGGTAACACTGTCATTTTTTTTTGGCCAAAATTTTGACCCCCTCCGATCTTCTTGAAACTCTGGATTCTGACAGAGGGCCACGAGACTTCGACCAGCGCGCAAAAATGGAGGCTCTAGACCCTTCCAGAGCCGAGATATCGAAGGTCAAAATTTGGACCTGAAAAAAAAACATAAGGGGTAACACTGTCATTTTTTTTTTTTGGCCGAAATTTTTACCCCCTCCGATCTTCTTGAAACTCTGGATTCTGACAGAGGGCCACGAGACTTCGACCAGCGCGCAAAAATGCAGGCTCTAGACCCTTCCAGAGCCGAGATATCGAAGGTCAAAATTTGGACCTGAAAAAAAAACATAAGGGGTAACACTGTCATTTTTTTTTTTTTTGGTCCGAAATTTTGACCCCCTCCGATCTTCTTGAAACTCTGGATTCTGACAGAGGGCCACGAGACTTCGACCAGCGCGCAAAAATGGAGGCTCTAGACCCTTCCAGAGCCGAGATATCGAAGGTCAAAATTTGGACCTGAAAAAAAAACATAAGGGGTAACACTGTCATTTTTTTTTTTGGCCAAAATTTTGACCCCCTCCGATCTTCTTGAAACTCTGGATTCTGACAGAGGGCCACGAGACTTCGACCAGCGCGCAAAAATGGAGGCTCTAGACCCTTCCAGAGCCGAGATATCGAAGGTCAAAATTTGGACTCGAAAAAAAAACATAAGGGGTAACACTGTCATTTTTTTTTGGCCGAAATTTTGACCCCCTCCAATCTTCTTGAAAGTCTGGATTCTGACAGAGGGCCACGAGACTTCGACCAGCGCGCAAAAATGGAGGCTCTAGACCCTTCCAGAGCAGAGATATCGAAGGTCAAAATTTGGACCTGAAAAAAAAAACATAAGGGGTAACACTGTCATTTTATTTTGGCCGAAATTTTGACCCCCTCCGATCTTCTTGAAACTCTGGATTCTGACAGAGGGCCAAGAGACTTCGACCAGCGCGCAAAAATGGAGGCTCTAGACCCTTCCAGAGCCGAGATATCGAAGGTCAAAATTTGGACTCGAAAAAAAAACATAAGGGGTAACACTGTCATTTTTTTTTTTTGGCCGAAATTTTGACCCCCTCCGATCTTCTTGAAACTCTGGATTCTGACAGAGGGCCACGAGACTTCGACCAGCACGCAAAAATGGAGGCTCTAGACCCTTCCAGAGCCGAGATATCGAAGGTCAAAATTTGGACCTGAAAAAAAAAACATAAGGGGTAACACTGTCATTTTTTTTTTTGGGCTGAAATTTTGACCCCCTCCGATCTTCTTGAAACTCTGGATTCTGACAGAGGGCCACGAGACTTCGACAAGCGCAAAAATGGAGGTTCTAGACCCTTCCAGAGCCGAGATATCGAAGGTCAAAATTTGGACCCGAAAAAAAAACATAAGGGGTAACACTGTCATTTTTTTTTTGGCCGAAATTTTGACCCCCTCCGATCTTCTTGAAACTCTGGATTCTGACAGAGGGCCACGAGACTTCGACCAGCGCGCAAAAATGGAGGCTCTAGACCCTTCCAGAGCCGAGATATCGAAGGTCAAAATTTGGACCTGAAAAAAAAAACATAAGGGGTAACACTGTCATTTTTTTTTTGGCCGAAATTTTGACCCCCTCCGATCTTCTTGAAACTCTGGATTCTGACAGAGGGCCACGAGACTTCGACCAGCGCGCAAAAATGGAGGCTCTAGACCCTTCCAGAGCCGAGATATCGAAGGTCAAAATTTGGACCTGAAAAAAAAAACATAAGGGGTAACACTGTCATTTTTTTTTTTTTGGCCGAAATTTTGACCCCCTCCAATCTTCTTGAAACTCTGGATTCTGACAGAGGGCCACGAGACTTCGACCAGCGCGCACAAATGGAGGCTTTAGACCCTTCCAGAGCCGAGATATCGAAGGTCAAAATTTGGACCTGAAAAAAAAACACATAAGGGGTAACACTGTCATTTTTTTTTTGGCCGAAATTTTGACCCCCTCCGATCTTCTTGAAACTCTGGATTCTGACAGAGGGCCACTAGACTTCGACCAGCGCGCAAAAATGGAGGCTCTAGACCCTTCCAGAGCCGAGATATCGAAGGTCAAAATTTGGACCTGAAAAAAAACATAAGGGGTAACACTGTCATTTTTTTTTTTGGCCGAAATTTTGACCCCTTCCGATCTTCTTGAAACTCTGGATTCTGACAGAGGGCCACGAGACTTCGACCAGCGCGCAAAAATGGAGGCTCTAGACCCTTCCAGAGCCGAGATATCGAAGGTCAAAATTTGGACCTGAAAAAAAAAACATAAGGGGTAACACTGTCATTTTTTTTTGGCCAAAATTTTGACCCCCTCCGATCTTCTTGAAACTCTGGATTCTGACAGAGGGCCACGAGACTTCGACCAGCGCGCAAAAATGGAGGCTCTAGACCCTTCCAGAGCCGAGATATCGAAGGTCAAAATTTGGACCTGAAAAAAAAAAACATAAGGGGTAACACTGTCATTTTTTTTTTTGGCCGAAATTTTGACCCCCTCCGATCTTCTTGAAACTCTGGATTCTGACAGAGGGCCACGAGACTTCGACAGGCGCGCAAAAATGGAGGCTCTAGACCCTTCCAGAGCCGAGATATCGAAGGTCAAAATTTGGACCTGAAAAAAAAACATAAGGGGTAACACTGTCATTTTTTTTTTTGGCCGAAATTTTGACCCCCTCCGATCTTCTTGAAACTCTGGATTCTGACAGAGGGCCACGAGACTTCGACCAGCGCGCAAAAATGGAGGTTCTAGACCCTTTCAGAGCCGAGATATCGAAGGTCAAAATTTGGACCTGAAAAAAAAACATAAGGGGTAACACTGTCATTTTTTTTTTTGGCCGAAATTTTGACCCCCTCCGATCTTCTTAAAACTCTGGATTCTGACAGAGGGCCACGAGACTTCGACCAGCGCGCAAAAATGGAGGCTCTAGACCCTTCCAGAGCCGAGATATCGAAGGTCAAAATTTGGACTCGAAAAAAAAAAACATAAGGGGTAACACTGTCATTTTTTTTTTGGCCGAAATTTTGACCCCCTCCGATCTTCTTGAAACTCTGGATTCTGACAGAGGGCCACGAGACTTCGACCAGCGCGCAAAAATGAAGGCTCTAGACCCTTCCAGAGCCGAGATATCGAAGGTCAAAATTTGGACCTGAAAAAAAAAACATAAGGGGTAACACTGTCATTTTTTTTTGGCCGAAATTTTGACCCCCTCCGATCTTCTTGAAACTCTGGATTCTGACAGAGGGCCACGAGACTTCGACCAGCGCGCAAAAATGGAGGCTCTAGACCCTTCCAGAGCCGAGATATCGAAGGTCAAAATTTGGACCTGAAAAAAAAAAACATAAGGGGTAACACTGTCATTTTTTTTTGGCCAAAATTTTGACCCCCTCCGATCTTCTTGAAACTCTGGATTCTGACAGAGGGCCACGAGACTTCGTCCAGCGCGCAAAAATGGAGGCTCTAGACCCTTCCAGAACCGAGATATCGAAGGTCAAAATTTGGACCTGAAAAAAAAACATAAGGGGTAACACTGTTATTTTTTTTTTTTTTGGCCGAAATTTTGACCACCTCCGATCTTCTTGAAACTCTGGATTCTGACAGAGGGCCACGAGACTTCGACCAGCGCGCAAAAATGGAGGCTCTAGACCCTTCCAGAGCCGAGATATCGAAGGTCAAAATTTGGACCTGAAAAAAAAACATAAGGGGTAACACTGTCATTTTTTTTTTTTTTGGCCGAAATTTTTACCCCCTCCGATCTTCTTGAAACTCTGGATTCTGACAGAGGGCCACGAGACTTCGACCAGTGCGCAAAAATGCAGGCTTTAGACCCTTCCAGAGCCGAGATATCGAAGGTCAAAATTTGGACCTGAAAAAAAAACATAAGGGGTAACACTGTCATTTTTTTTTTTGGTCCGAAATTTTGACCCCCTCCGATCTTCTTGAAACTCTGGATTCTGACAGAGGGCCACGAGACTTCGACCAGCGCGCAAAAATGGAGGCTCTAGACCCTTCCAGAGCCGAGATATCGAAGGTCAAAATTTGGAGCTGAAAAAAAAACATAAGGGGTAACACTGTCATTTTTTTTTTGGCCAAAATTTTGACCCCCTCCGATCTTCTTGAAACTCTGGATTCTGACAGAGGGCCACGAGACTTCGACCAGCGCGCAAAAATGGAGGCTCTAGACCCTTCCAGAGCCGAGATATCGAAGGTCAAAATTTGGACCTGAAAAAAAAAACATAAGGGGTAACACTGTCATTTTTTTTTTGGCCGAAATTTTGACCCCCTCCAATCTTCTTGAAAGTCTGGATTCTGACAGAGGGCCACGAGACTTCGACCAGCGCGCAAAAATGGAGGCTCTAGACCCTTCCAGAGCAGAGATATCGAAGGTCAAAATTTGGACCTGAAAAAAAAAAACATAAGGGGTAACACTGTCATTTTTTTTTGGCCGAAATTTTGACCCCCTCCGATCTTCTTGAAACTCTGGATTCTGACAGAGGGCCACGAGACTTCGACCAGCGCGCAAAAATGGAGGCTCTAGGCCGTTCCAGAGCCGAGATATCGAAGGTCAAAATTTTGACCTGAAAAAAAAACATAAGGGGTAACACTGTCATTTTATTTTGGCCGAAATTTTGACCCCCTCCGATCTTCTTGAAACTCTGGATTCTGACAGAGGGCCACGAGACTTCGACCAGCACGCAAAAATGGAGGCTCTAGACCCTTCCAGAGCCGAGATATCGAAGGTCAAAATTTGGACCTGAAAAAAAAAACATAAGGGGTAACACTGTCATTTTTTTTTTGGGCTGAAATTTTGACCCCCTCCGATCTTCTTGAAACTCTGGATTCTGACAGAGGGCCACGAGACTTCGACCAGCGCGCAAAAATGGAGGCTCTAGGCCGTTCCAGAGCCGAGATATCGAAGGTCAAAATTTTGACCTGAAAAAAAAACATAAGGGGTAACACTGTCATTTTATTTTGGCCGAAATTTTGACCCCCTCCGATCTTCTTGAAACTCTGGATTCTGACAGAGGGCCAAGAGACTTCGACCAGCGCGCAAAAATGGAGGCTCTAGACCCTTCCAGAGCCGAGATATCGAAGGTCAAAATTTGGACTCGAAAAAAAAACATAAGGGGTAACACTGTCATTTTTTTTTTTTTGGCCGAAATTTTGACCCCCTCCGATCTTCTTGAAACTCTGGATTCTGACAGAGGGCCACGAGACTTCGACCAGCACGCAAAAATGGAGGCTCTAGACCCTTCCAGAGCCGAGATATCGAAGGTCAAAATTTGGACCTGAAAAAAAAAACATAAGGGGTAACACTGTCATTTTTTTTTTTTTGGGCTGAAATTTTGACCCCCTCCGATCTTCTTGAAACTCTGGATTCTGACAGAGGGCCACGAGACTTCGACCAGCGCGCAAAAATGGAGGTTCTAGACCCTTCCAGAGCCGAGATATCGAAGGTCAAAATTTGGACCCGAAAAAAAAACATAAGGGGTAACACTGTCATTTTTTTTTTTGGCCGAAATTTTGACCCCCTCCGATCTTCTTGAAACTCTGGATTCTGACAGAGGGCCACGAGACTTCGACCAGCGCGCAAAAATGGAGGCTCTAGACCCTTCCAGAGCCGAGATATCGAAGGTCAAAATTTGGACCTGAAAAAAAAAACATAAGGGGTAACACTGTCATTTTTTTTTGGCCGAAATTTTGACCCCCTCCGATCTTCTTGAAACTCTGGATTCTGACAGAGGGCCACGAGACTTCGACCAGCGCGCAAAAATGGAGGCTCTAGACCCTTCCAGAGCCGAGATATCGAAGGTCAAAATTTGGACCTGAAAAAAAAAACATAAGGGGTAACACTGTCATTTTTTTTTTTGGCCGAAATTTTGACCCCCTCCAATCTTCTTGAAACTCTGGATTCTGACAGAGGGCCACGAGACTTCGACCAGCGCGCACAAATGGAGGCTCTAGACCCTTCCAGAGCCGAGATATCGAAGGTCAAAATTTGGACCTGAAAAAAAAAAACATAAGGGGTAACACTGTCATTTTTTTTTTGGCCGAAATTTTGACCCCCTCCGATCTTCTTGAAACTCTGGATTCTGACAGAGGGCCACGAGACTTCGACCAGCGCGCAAAAATGGAGGCTCTAGACCCTTCTAGAGCCGAGATATCGAAGGTCAAAATTTGGACCTGAAAAAAAACATAAGGGGTAACACTGTCATTTTTTTTTTTGGCCGAAATTTTGACCCCTTCCGATCTTCTTGAAACTCTGGATTCTGACAGAGGGCCACGAGACTTCGACCAGCGCGCAAAAATGGAGGCTCTAGACCCTTCCAGAGCCGAGATATCGAAGGTCAAAATTTGGACCTGAAAAAAAAAAACATAAGGGGTAACACTGTCATTTTTTTTTTGGCCAAAATTTTGACCCCCTCCGATCTTCTTGAAACTCTGGATTCTGACAGAGGGCCAAGAGACTTCGACCAGCGCGCAAAAATGGAGGCTCTAGACCCTTCCAGAGCCGAGATATCGAAGGTCAAAATTTGGACCTGAAAAAAAAAAAACATAAGGGGTAACACTGTCATTTTTTTTTGGCCGAAATTTTGACCCCCTCCGATCTTCTTGAAACTCTGGATTCTGACAGAGGGCCACGAGACTTCGACCAGCGCGCAAAAATGGAGGCTCTAGACCCTTCCAGAGCCGAGATATCGAAGGTCAAAATTTGGACCTGAAAAAAAAAACATAAGGGGTAACACTGTCATTTTTTTTTTTTTGCCGAAATTTTGACCCCCTCCGATCTTCTTGAAACTCTGGATTCTGACAGAGGGCCACGAGACTTCGACCAGCGCGCAAAAATGGAGGCTCTAGACCCTTCCAGAGCCGAGATATCGAAGGTCAAAATTTGGACCTGAAAAAAAAAACATAAGGGGTAACACTGTAATTTTTTTTTTTGGGCCGAAATTTTGAACCCCTCCGATCTTCTTGAAACTCTGGATTCTGACAGAGGGCTACGAGACTTCGACCAGCGCGCAAAAATGGAGGTTCTAGACCCTTCCAGAGCCGAGATATCGAAGGTCAAAATTTGGACCCGAAAAAAAAACATAAGGGGTAACACTGTCATTTTTTTTTTGGCCGAAATTTTGAACCCCTCCGATCTTCTTGAAACTCTGGATTCTGACAGAGGGCCAAGAGACTTCGACCAGCGCGCAAAAATGGAGGCTCTAGACCCTTCCAGAGCCGAGATATCGAAGGTCAAAATTTGGACCTGAAAAAAAAAACATAAGGGGTAACACTGTCATTTTTTTTTTTGGCCGAAATTTTTACCCCCTCCGATCTTCTTGAAACTCTGGATTCTGACAGAGGGACACGAGACTTCGACCAGCACGCAAAAATGCAGGCTCTAGACCCTTCCAGAGCCGAGATATCGAAGGTCAAAATTTGGACCTGAAAAAAAAAACATAAGGGGTAACACTGTCATTTTTTTTTTTTGGGCTGAAATTTTGACCCCCTCCGATCTTCTTGAAACTCTGGATTCTGACAGAGGGCCACGAGACTTCGACCAGCGCGCAAAAATGGAGGTTCTAGACCCTTCCAGAGCCGAGATATCGAAGGTCAAAATTTGGACCCGAAAAAAAAACATAAGGGGTAACACTGTCATTTTTTTTTTTGGCCGAAATTTTGACCCCCTCCGATCTTCTTGAAACTCTAGATTCTGACAGAGGGCCACGAGACTTCGACCAGCGCGCAAAAATGGAGGCTCTAGACCCTTCCAGAGCCGAGATATCGAAGGTCAAAATTTGGACCTGAAAAAAAAAACATAAGGGGTAACACTGTCATTTTTTTTTTTTGGCCGAAATTTTGACACCCTCCAATCTTCTTGAAACTCTGGATTCTGACAGAGGGCCACGAGACTTCGACCAGCGCGCAAAAATGGAGGCTCTAGACCCTTCCAGAGCCGAGATATCGAAGGTCAAAATTTGGACCTGAAAAAAAAAACATAAGGGGTAACACTGTCATTTTTTTTGGCCGAAATTTTGACCCCCTCCGATCTTCTTGAAACTCTGGATTCTGACAGAGGGCCACGAGACTTCGACCAGCGCGCAAAAATGGAGGCTCTAGACCCTTCCAGAGCCGAGATATCGAAGGTCAAAATTTGGACCTGAAAAAAAAAACATAAGGGGTAACACTGTCATTTTTTTTTTTGGCCGAAATTTTGACCCCCTCCGATCTTCTTGAAACTCTGGATTCTGACAGAGGGCCACGAGACTTCGACCAGCGCGCAAAAATGGAGGCTCTAGACCCTTCCAGAGCCGAGATATCGAAGGTCAAAATTTGGACCTGAAAAAAAAAACATAAGGGGTAACACTGTCAATTTTTTTTTTTTTTGGCCGAAATTTTTACCCCCTCCGATCTTCTTGAAACTCTGGATTCTGACAGAGGGCCACGAGACTTCGACCAGCGCGCAAAAATGCAGGCTCTAGACCCTTCCAGAGCCGAGATATCGAAGGTCAAAATTTGGACCTGAAAAAAAAACATAAGGGGTATCACTGTCATTTTTTTTTTTGGGCCGAAATTTTGACCCCCTCCGATCTTCTTGAAACTCTGGATTCTGACAGAGGGCCACGAGACTTCGACCAGCGCGCAAAAATGGAGGTTCTAGACCCTCCCAGAGCCGAGATATCGAAGGTCAAAATTTGGACCCGAAAAAAAAACATAAGGGGTAACACTGTCATTTTTTTTTTTGCCGAAATTTTGACCCCCTCCGATCTTCTTGAAACTCTGGATTCTGACAGAGGGCCACGAGACTTCGACCAGCGCGCAAAAATGGAGGCTCTAGACCCTTCCAGAGCCGAGATATCGAAGGTCAAAATTTGGACCGGAAAAAAAAACAAAAGGGGTAACACTGTCATTTTTTTTTTTGGCCGAAATTTTGACCCCCTCCAATCTTCTTGAAAGTCTGGATTCTGACAGAGGGCCACGAGACTTCGACCAGCGCGCAAAAATGGAGGCTCTAGACCCTTCCAGAGCAGAGATATCGAAGGTCAAAATTTTGACCTGAAAAAAAAAACATAAGGGGTAACACTGTCATTTTTTTTTGGCCGAAATTTTGACCCCCTCCGATCTTCTTGAAACTCTGGATTCTGACAGAGGGCCAAGAGACTTCGACCAGCGCGCAAAAATGGAGGCTCTAGACCCTTCCAGAGCCGAGATATCGAAGGTCAAAATTTGGACCTGAAAAAAAAAACATAAGGGGTAACACTGTCATTTTTTTTTTTTGGCCGAAATTTTTACCCCCTCCGATCTTCTTGAAACTCTGGATTCTGACAGAGGGACACGAGACTTCGACCAGCACGCAAAAATGGAGGTTCTAGACCCTTCCAGAGCCGAGATATCGAAGGTCAAAATTTGGACCCGAAAAAAAAACATAAGGGGTAACACTGTCATTTTTTTTTGGCCGAAATTTTGACCCCCTCCGATCTTCTTGAAACTCTAGATTCTGACAGAGGGCCACGAGACTTCGACCAGCACGCAAAAATGGAGGCTCTAGACCCTTCCAGAGCCGAGATATCGAAGGTCAAAATTTGGACCTGAAAAAAAAAACATAAGGGGTAACACTGTCATTTTTTTTTTTTGGCCGAAATTTTGACACCCTCCAATCTTCTTGAAACTCTGGATTCTGACAGAGGGCCACGAGACTTCGACCAGCGCGCAAAAATGGAGGCTCTAGACCCTTCCAGAGCCGAGATATCGAAGGTCAAAATTTGGACCTGAAAAAAAAAACATAAGGGGTAACACTGTCATTTTTTTTTGGCCGAAATTTTGACCCCCTCCGATCTTCTTGAAACTCTGGATTCTGACAGAGGGCCACGAGACTTCGACCAGCGCGCAAAAATGGAGGCTCTAGACCCTTCCAGAGCCGAGATATTGAAGGTCAAAATTTGGACCTGAAAAAAAAAACATAAGGGGTAACACTGTCATTTTTTTTTTTGGCCGAAATTTTGACCCCCTCCGATCTTCTTGAAACTCTGGATTCTGACAGAGGGCCACGAGACTTCGACCAGCGCGCAAAAATGGAGGCTCTAGACCCTTCCAGAGCCGAGATATCGAAGGTCAAAATTTGGACCTGAAAAAAAAAACATAAGGGGTAACACTGTCAATTTTTTTTTTTTTTTGGCCGAAATTTTTACCCCCTCCGATCTTCTTGAAACTCTGGATTCTGACAGAGGGCCACGAGACTTCGACCAGCGCGCAAAAATGCAGGCTCTAGACCCTTCCAGAGCCGAGATATCGAAGGTCAAAATTTGGACCTGAAAAAAAAACATAAGGGGTAACACTGTCATTTTTTTTTTTTGGGCCGAAATTTTGACCCCCTCCGATCTTCTTGAAACTCTGGATTCTGACAGAGGGCCACGAGACTTCGACCAGCGCGCAAAAATGGAGGTTCTAGACCCTCCCAGAGCCGAGATATCGAAGGTCAAAATTTGGACCCGAAAAAAAAACATAAGGGGTAACACTGTCATTTTTTTTTGGCCGAAATTTTGACCCCCTCCGATCTTCTTGAAACTCTGGATTCTGACAGGGGGCCACGAGACTTCGACCAGCGCGCAAAAATGGAGGCTCTAGACCCTTCCAGAGCCGAGATATCGAAGGTCAAAATTTGGACCTGAAAAAAAAAACATAAGGGGGTAACACTGTCATTTTTTTGGCCGAAATTTTGACCCCCTCCGATCTTCTTGAAACTCTGGATTCTGACAGAGGGCCACGAGACTTCGACCAGCGCGCAAAAATGGAGGCTCTAGACCCTTCCAGAACCGAGATATCGAAGGTCAAAATTTGGACCTGAAAAAAAAAAACATAAGGGGTAACACTGTCATTTTTTTTTTTGGGCCGAAATTTTGAACCCCTCCGATCTTCTTGAAACTCTGGATTCTGACAGAGGGCTACGAGACTTCGACCAGCGCGCAAAAATGGAGGTTCTAGACCCTTCCAGAGCCGAGATATCGAAGGTCAAAATTTGGACCCGAAAAAAAAACATAAGGGGTAACACTGTCATTTTTTTTTTTGGCCGAAATTTTGACCCCCTCCGATCTTCTTGAAACTCTGGATTCTGACAGAGGGCCACGAGACTTCGACCAGAGCGCAAAAATGGAGGCTCTAGACCCTTCTAGAGCCGAGATATCGAAGGTCAAAATTTGGACCTGAAAAAAAAACATAAGGGGTAACACTGTCATTTTTTTTTTGGCCGAAATTTTGACGTTCTCCGATCTTCTTGAAACTCTGGATTCTGACAGAGGGCTACGAGACTTCGACCAGCGCGCAAAAATGGAGGCTCTAGACCCTTCCAGAGCCGAGATATCGAAGGTCAAAATTTGGACCTGAAAAAAAAACATAAGGGGTAACACTGTCATTTTTTTTTTTGGCCGAAATTTTGACCCCCTCCAATCTTCTTGAAACTCTGGATTCTGACAGAGGGCCACAAGACTTCGACCAGCGCGCAAAAATGGAGGCTCTAGACCCTTCCAGAGCCGAGATATCGAAGGTCAAAATTTGGACCTGAAAAAAAAACATAAGGGGTAACACTGTCATTTTTTTTTGGCCGAAATTTTGACCCCCTCCGATCTTCTTGAAACTCTGGATTCTGACAGAGGGCCACGAGACTTCGACCAGCGCGCAAAAATGGAGGCTCTAGACCCTTCCAGAGCCGAGATATCGAAGGTCAAAATTTGGACCTGAAAAAAAAAAACATAAGGGGTAACACTGTCATTTTTTTTTTTTTGGCCGAAATTTTGACCCCCTCCGATCTTCTTGAAACTCTGGATTCTGACAGAGGGCCACGAGACTTCGACCAGCGCGCAAAAATGGAGGCTCTAGACCCTTCCAGAGCCGAGATATCGAAGGTCAAAATTTGGACCTGAAAAAAAAAAACATAAGGGGTAACACTGTCAATTTTTTTTTTTTGGCCGAAATTTTTACCCCCTCCGATCTTCTTGAAACTCTGGATTCTGACAGAGGGCCACGAGACTTCGACCAGCGCGCAAAAATGCAGGCTCTAGACCCTTCCAGAGCCGAGATATCGAAGGTCAAAATTTGGACCTGAAAAAAAAACATAAGGGGTAACACTGTCATTTTTTTTTTGGGCCAAAATTTTGACCCCCTCCGATCTTCTTGAAACTCTGGATTCTGACAGAGGGCCACGAGACTTCGACCAGCGCGCAAAAATGGAGGTTCTAGACCCTCCCAGAGCCGAGATATCGAAGGTCAAAATTTGGACCCGAAAAAAAAAACATAAGGGGTAACACTGTCATTTTTTTTTTGGCCGAAATTTTGACCCCCTCCGATCTTCTTGAAACTCTGGATTCTGACAGAGGGCCACGAGACTTCGACCAGCGCGCAAAAATGGAGGCTCTAGACCCTTCCAGAGCCGAGATATCGAAGGTCAAAATTTGGACCTGAAAAAAAAAACATAAGGGGTAACACTGTCATTTTTTTGGCCGGAATTTTGACCCCCTCCGAT
The DNA here is from genome assembly GCA_038021265.1 of Cyprinella venusta. Lineage (NCBI taxonomy): Eukaryota > Metazoa > Chordata > Actinopteri > Cypriniformes > Leuciscidae > Cyprinella > Cyprinella venusta. Next base: position 12,591,730 of record CM075886.1, on the reverse strand, counting down.
CTTCTTGAAACTCTGGATTCTGACAGAGGGCCACGAGACTTCGACCAGCGCGCAAAAATGGAGGCTCTAGACCCTTCCAGAACCGAGATATCGAAGGTCAAAATTTGGACCTGAAAAAAAAAAACATAAGGGGTAACACTGTCATTTTTTTTTTGGGCCGAAATTTTGAACCCCTCCGATCTTCTTGAAACTCTGGATTCTGACAGAGGGCTAAGAGACTTCGACCAGCGCGCAAAAATGGAGGTTCTAGACCCTTCCAGAGCCGAGATATCGAAGGTCAAAATTTGGACCCGAAAAAAAAAAACATAAGGGGTAACACTGTCATTTTTTTTTTTGGCCGAAATTTTGACCCCCTCCGATCTTCTTGAAACTCTGGATACTGACAAAGGGCCACGAGACTTCGACCAGCGCACAAAAATGGAGGCTCTAGACCCTTCGAGAGCCGAGATATCGAAGGTCAAAATTTGGACCCGAAAAAAAAACATAAGGGGTAACACTGTCATTTTTTTTTTGGCCGAAATTTTGACCCCCTCCGATCTTCTTGAAACTCTGGATTCTGACAGAGGGCCACGAGACTTCGACCAGCGCGCAAAAATGGAGGCTCTAGACCCTTCTAGAGCCGAGATATCGAAGGTCAAAATTTGGACCTGAAAAAAAAAAAACATAAGGGGTAACACTGTCATTTTTTTTTTGGCCGAAATTTTGACCCCCTCCGATCTTCTTGAAACTCTGGATTATGACAGAGGGCCACGAGACTTCGACCAGCGCGCAAAAATGGAGGCTCTAGACCCTTCCAGAGCCGAGATATCGAAGGTCAAAATTTGGACCTGAAAAAAAAAACATAAGGGGTAACACTGTCATTTTTTTTTTTGGCCGAAATTTTGACCCCCTCCAATCTTCTTGAAACTCTGGATTCTGACAGAGGGCCACAAGACTTCGACCAGCGCGCAAAAATGGAGGCTCTAGACCCTTCCAGAGCCGAGATATCGAAGGTCAAAATTTGGACCTGAAAAAAAAAACATAAGGGGTAACACTGTCATTTTTTTTGGCCGAAATTTTGACCCCCTCCGATCTTCTTGAAACTCTGGATTCTGACAGAGGGCCACGAGACTTCGACCAGCGCGCAAAAATGGAGGCTCTAGACCCTTCCAGAGCCGAGATATCGGATGTCAAAGTTTTGACCTGAAAAAAAAACATAAGGGGTAACACTGTCGTTTTTGGCCGAAATTTTGACCCCCTCTGATCTTCTTGAAACTCTGGATTCTGACAGAGGGCCACGAGACTTCGACCAGCGCGCAAAAATGGAGGCTCTAGACCCTTCCAGAGCCGAGATATCGGATGTCAAAGTTTTGACCTGAAAAAAAAACATAAGGGGTAACACTGTCGTTTTTGGCCGAAATTTTGACCCCCTCCGATCTTCTTGAAACTCTGGATTCTGACAGAGGGCCACGAGACTTCGACCAGCGCGCAAAAATGCAGGCTCTAGACCCTTCCAGAGCCGAGATATCGAAGGTCAAAATTTGGACCTGAAAAAAAAACATAAGGGGTAACACTGTCATTTTTTTTTTTGGGCCAAAATTTTGACCCCCTCCGATCTTCTTGAAACTCTGGATTCTGACAGAGGGCCACGAGACTTCGACCAGCGCGCAAAAATGCAGGCTCTAGACCCTTCCAGAGCCGAGATATCGAAGGTCAAAATTTGGACCTGAAAAAAAAACATAAGGGGTAACACTGTCATTTTTTTTTGGGCCAAAATTTTGACCCCCTCCGATCTTCTTGAAACTCTGGATTCTGACAGAGGGCCACGAGACTTCGACCAGCGCGCAAAAATGGAGGTTCTAGACCCTCCCAGAGCCGAGATATCGAAGGTCAAAATTTGGACCCGAAAAAAAAAACATAAGGGGTAACACTGTCATTTTTTTTTTTGGCCGAAATTTTGACCCCCTCCGATCTTCTTGAAACTCTGGATTCTGACAGAGGGCCACGAGACTTCGACCAGCGCGCAAAAATGGAGGCTCTAGACCCTTCCAGAGCCGAGATATCGAAGGTCAAAATTTGGACCTGAAAAAAAAAACATAAGGGGTAACACTGTCATTTTTTTTTTTGGGCCGAAATTTTGAACCCCTCCGATCTTCTTGAAACTCTGGATTCTGACAGAGGGCTACGAGACTTCGACCAGCGCGCAAAAATGGAGGTTCTAGACCCTTCCAGAGCCGAGATATCGAAGGTCAAAATTTGGACCCGAAAAAAAAAAAACATAAGGGGTAACACTGTCATTTTTTTTTTGGCCGAAATTTTGACCCCCTCCGATCTTCTTGAAACTCTGGATACTGACAAAGGGCCACGAGACTTCGACCAGCGCACAAAAATGGAGGCTCTAGACCCTTCCAGAGCCGAGATATCGAAGGTCAAAATTTGGACCCGAAAAAAAAACATAAGGGGTAACACTGTCATTTTTTTTTTTTGGCCGAAATTTTGACCCCCTCCGATCTTCTTGAAACTCTGGATTCTGACAGAGGGCCACGAGACTTCGACCAGCGCGCAAAAATGGAGGCTCTAGACCCTTCTAGAGCCGAGATATCGAAGGTCAAAATTTGGACCTGAAAAAAAAAACATAAGGGGTAACACTGTCATTTTTTTTTTTTGGCCGAAATTTTGACCCCCTCCGATCTTCTTGAAACTCTGGATTCTGACAGAGGGCCACGAGACTTCGACCAGCGCGCAAAAATGGAGGCTCTAGACCCTTCCAGAGCCGAGATATCGAAGGTCAAAATTTGGACCTGAAAAAAAAAACATAAGGGGTAACACTGTCATTTTTTTTTTTGGCCGAAATTTTGACCCCCTCCAATCTTCTTGAAACTCTGGATTCTGACAGAGGGCCACAAGACTTCGACCAGCGCGCAAAAATGGAGGCTCTAGACCCTTCCAGAGCCGAGATATCGAAGGTCAAAATTTGGACCTGAAAAAAAAAAAACATAAGGGGTAACACTGTCATTTTTTTTGGCCGAAATTTTGACCCCCTCCGATCTTCTTGAAACTCTGGATTCTGACAGAGGGCCACGAGACTTCGACCAGCGCGCAAAAATGGAGGCTCTAGACCCTTCCAGAGCCGAGATATCGGATGTCAAAGTTTTGACCTGAAAAAAAAAACATAAGGGGTAACACTGTCGTTTTTGGCCGAAATTTTGACCCCCTCCGATCTTCTTGAAACTCTGGATTCTGACAGAGGGCCACGAGACTTCGACCAGCGCGCAAAAATGGAGGCTCTAGACCCTTCCAGAGCCGAGATATCGGATGTCAAAGTTTTGACCTGAAAAAAAAACATAAGGGGTAACACTGTCGTTTTTGGCCGAAATTTTGACCCCCTCCGATCTTCTTGAAACTCTGGATTCTGACAGAGGGCCACGAGACTTCGACCAGCGCGCAAAAATGCAGGCTCTAGACCCTTCCAGAGCCGAGATATCGAAGGTCAAAATTTGGACCTGAAAAAAAAAACATAAGGGGTAACACTGTCATTTTTTTTTTTGGGCCAAAATTTTGACCCCCTCCGATCTTCTTGAAACTCTGGATTCTGACAGAGGGCCACGAGACTTCGACCAGCGCGCAAAAATGGAGGTTCTAGACCCTCCCAGAGCCGAGATATCGAAGGTCAAAATTTGGACCCGAAAAAAAAACATAAGGGGTAACACTGTCATTTTTTTTTTGGCCGAAATTTTGACCCCCTCCGATCTTCTTGAAACTCTGGATTCTGACAGAGGGCCACGAGACTTCGACCAGCGCGCAAAAATGGAGGCTCTAGACCCTTCCAGAGCCGAGATATCGAAGGTCAAAATTTGGACCTGAAAAAAAAAACATAAGGGGTAACACTGTCATTTTTTTGGCCGGAATTTTGACCCCCTCCGATCTTCTTGAAACTCTGGATTCTGACAGAGGGCCACGAGACTTCGACCAGCGCGCAAAAATGGAGGCTCTAGACCCTTCCAGAACCGAGATATCGAAGGTCAAAATTTGGACCTGAAAAAAAAAAACATAAGGGGTAACACTGTCATTTTTTTTTGGGCCGAAATTTTGAACCCCTCCGATCTTCTTGAAACTCTGGATTCTGACAGAGGGCTACGAGACTTCGACCAGCGCGCAAAAATGGAGGTTCTAGACCCTTCCAGAGCCGAGATATCGAAGGTCAAAATTTGGACCCGAAAAAAAAAAACATAAGGGGTAACACTGTCATTTTTTTTTTGGCCGAAATTTTGACCCCCTCCGATCTTCTTGAAACTCTGGATACTGACAAAGGGCCACGAGACTTCGACCAGCGCACAAAAATGGAGGCTCTAGACCCTTCCAGAGCCGAGATATCGAAGGTCAAAATTTGGACCTGAAAAAAAAACATAAGGGGTAACACTGTCATTTTTTTTTTTGGCCGAAATTTTGACCCCCTCCAATCTTCTTGAAACTCTGGATTCTGACAGAGGGCCACGAGACTTCGACCAGCACGCAAAAATGGAGGCTCTAGACCCTTCCAGAGCCGAGATATCGAAGGTCAAAATTTGGACCTGAAAAAAAAAAAAAACATAAGGGGTAACACTGTCATTTTTTTTTGGGCCGAAATTTTGACCCCCTCCGATCTTCTTGAAACTCTGGATTCTGACAGAGGGCCACGAGACTTCGACCAGCGCACAAAAATGGAGGCTCTAGACCCTTCCAGAGCCGAGATATCGAAGGTCAAAATTTGGACCTGAAAAAAAAACATAAGGGGTAACACTGTCATTTTTTTTTTTTGGCCGAAATTTTGACCCCCTCCAATCTTCTTGAAACTCTGGATTCTGACAGAGGGCCACGAGACTTCGACCAGCGCGCAAAAATGGAGGCTCTAGACCCTTCCAGAGCCGAGATATCGAAGGTCAAAATTTGGACCTGAAAAAAAAAAACATTAGGGGTAACACTGTCATTTTTTTTGGCCGAAATTTTGATCCCCTCCGATCTTCTTGAAACTCTGGATTCTGACAGATGGCCACGAGACTTCGACCAGCGCGCAAAAATGGAGGCTCTAGACCCTTCCAGAGCCGAGATATCGAAGGTCAAAATTTGGACCTGAAAAAAAAAAACATAAGGGGTAACACTGTCATTTTTTTTTTGGACGAAATTTTGACCCCCTCCGATCTTCTTGAAACTCTGGATTCTGACAGAGGGCCACGAGACTTCGACTAGCGCGCAAAAATGGAGGCTCTAGACCCTTCCAGAGCCGAGATATCGAAGGTCAAAATTTGTACCTGAAAAAAAACATAAGGGGTAACACTGTCATTTTTTTTTTGGCCGAAATTTTGACCCCCTCCGATCTTCTTGAAACTCTGGATTCTGACAGAGGGCCAAGAGACTTCGACCAGCGCGCAAAAATGGAGGCTCTAGACCCTTCCAGAGCCGAGATATCGAAGGTCAAAATTTGGCCCTGAAAAAAAACATAAGGGGTAACACTGTCATTTTTTTTTTGGCCGAAATTTTGACCCCCTCCGATCTTCTTGAAACTCTGGATTCTGACAGAGGGCCACGAGACTTTGACCAGCGCGCAAAAATGGAGGCTCTAGACCCTTCCAGAGCCGAGATATCGAAGGTCAAAATTTGGACCTGAAAAAAAAACATAAGGGGTAACACTGTCATTTTTTTTTGGCCGAAATTTTGACCCCCTCCGATCTTCTTGAAACTCTGGATTCTGACAGAGGGCCAAGAGACTTCGACCAGCCCGCAAAAATGGAGGCTCTAGACCCTTCCAGAGCCGAGATATCGAAGGTCAATATTTGGACCTGGAAAAAAAACATAAGGGGTAACACTGTCATTTTTTTTTTTGGGGCCGAAATTTTGAACCCCTCCGATTTTCTTGAAACTCTGGATTCTGACAGAGGGCTACGAGACTTCGACCAGCGCGCAAAAATGGAGGTTCTAGACCCTTCCAGAGCCGAGATATCGAAGGTCAAAATTTGGACCCGAAAAAAAAAAACATAAGGGGTAACACTGTCATTTTTTTTTTTTTGGCCGAAATTTTGACCCCCTCCGATCTTCTTGAAACTCTGAATACTGACAGAGGGCCACGAGACTTCGACCAGCGCGCAAAAATGGAGGCTCTAGACCCTTCCAGAGCCGAGATATCGAAGGTCAAAATTTGGACCTGAAAAAAAAAACATAAGGGGTAACACTGTCATTTTTTTTTTGGCCGAAATTTTGACCCCCTCCGATCTTCTTGAAACTCTGGATTCTGACAGAGGGCCAGGAGACTTCGACCAGCGCGCAAAAATGGAGGCTCTAGACCCTTCCAGAGCCGAGATATCGAAGGTCAAAATTTGGACCTGAAAAAAAAAACATAAGGGGTAACACTGTCATTTTTTTTTTGGGCCGAAATTTTGACCCCCTCCGATCTTCTTGAAACTCTGGATTCTGACAGAGGGCTACGAGACTTCGACCAGCGCGCAAAAATGGAGGTTCTAGACCCTTCCAGAGCCGAGATATCGAAGGTCAAAATTTGGACCCGAAAAAAAAACACATAAGGGGTAACACTGTCATTTTTTTTTTTTGGCCGAAATTTTGACCCCCTCCGATCTTCTTGAAACTCTGGATTCTGACAGAGGGCCACGAGACTTCGACCAGCGCGCAAAAATGGAGGCTCTAGACCCTTCCAGAGCCGAGATATCGAAGGTCAAAATTTGGACCTGAAAAAAAAAACATAAGGGGTAACACTGTCATTTTTTTTTTGGCCGAAATTTTGACCCCCTCCGATCTTCTTGAAACTCTGGATTCTGACAGAGGGCCACGAGACTTCGACCAGCGCGCAAAAATGGAGGCTCTAGACCCTTCCAGAGCCGAGAAATCGAAGGTCAAAATTTGGACCTGAAAAAAAAAAACATAAGGGGTAACACTGTCATTTATTTTTTTTGGCCGAAATTTTGACCCCCTCCGATCTTCTTGAAACTCTGGATTCTGACAGATGGCCACGAGACTTCGACCAGCGCGCAAAAATGGAGGCTCTAGACCCTTCCAGAGCCGAGATATCGAATGTCAAAATTTGGACCTGAAAAAAAAAAAAACATAAGGGGTAACACTGTCATTTTTTTTTTGGCCGAAATTTTGACCCTCTCCGATCTTCTTGAAACTCTGGATTCTGACAGAGGGCCACGAGACTTCGACCAGCGCGCAAAAATGGAGGCTCTAGACCCTTCCAGAGCCGAGATATCGAAGGTCAAAATTTGGACCTGAAAAAAAAACATAAGGGGTAACACTGTCATTTTTTTTTTGGCCG